>BSBK01001289.1:0-715000 GCA_027943335.1 Chamaecyparis obtusa | reverse complement strand
TGACATTGCTTGTCTAATCAGTTCCTTTTGTGCACTGATGCTTTAGCCCCTTGTAAAGCTCTAACTCATTCTATCTTCACTTTGCATGTCTCAGCTCTTCTTATCTTATCTCTATATACATACCCCTTCTTTATTATAAAGGCGCATCTAATATTTATATGTGCTAACAAAATAATTAACTAGGTTGGCCTATAATCGATTACATACAACGCTTCCAAGTGAATTGGCTCAAGCATGTTTACAAAAAAAGATGTTTACATGTCTACAACCTAATTACAATAGGCACATAGCCTTTACAAAGCATTATTATAACCACTAATCAAAATACTAACAGTCGGCTGCATACTCTGTTCTGTTCTAGTGTTCACGGTCTGTACCACTTCAATTGTCTGTATCTTTGTCATACTATCTCATCTGATCATGTGCTCTTAGAATTAGAATGAATACTCATTTACCAACTTAACTTTAAGGGTGCATACCATAACTCGGTCATACGCACGTGCGTTGATGCTCTGATCTACTAGTGCTCTGCTAACTATCCAGTCTTCTATACTTAGCCATATTCTAACCTTATGATAATGTGCTCTGACTCCAAAACTCTATATGACTTTGTTGCCATAATGAAAACACTATATCTAGTCATATACAATAGTATAGTCAACTTGCCAACAATCTCCCCCTTTGTCATTAATGGAAACAAAGGAATATGGCAAAGTTACTAACTGTACCCTTATACAAAATTCTCTAACTTATATCTCCCTTATAATCTATACTATACTTTTTCTTTACATCATATATACTACTCCATATTATACATACAATACTCCCCCTTTGACATTAATGACAAAGGTGCTCAAAAAAATGTATCTACAACTACTTACAAAGAAAGTACATCTGAATAAGCAATATGAAAGTTCTGGATCTCTTGTTCCCAAAATGCTATCAGTGCATTGACAATTTGTAGATGGGAACATAAGGCATATTGTAGCTTCTCCATCATTTCCAAGTCTGTACTTAGACCTTGATCATATGTTACCATAGTTGCATCAATCTCCTTGATGTTCTGATTAAGTACATCTAGAGAAGGCGCAAGAGCATTCCTAAGCTGTGTTTGCCTTGCCCTTATCTTGGACATCTCCTTTTTAACCTTTTATATTTTGTCTATCTGCCCCTGGTATACATTATTGCACATGTTCACATCAGTGGAAGGATCTTCCACTGATTTCCTTACATTGTCTATCATTGCTTCTGCTTCCTGAATTTTCTTGTAGTGATCACCAGTCAGCTTATCCCAGTTCATAAAATCAGCAATGATCTTCCTTCCCTTAGCTGTGACCTCCTTCAAGGATGCTTGACCAATCTTCAATGAACTGAGGTCAAGTGTGAAGTTTCCAACTAGTTCACTTAATCTTTTCTTCATATATTTCTCTTCTGCAACTTGGGATGCAAATTCTTCCAAGATCGAAAAGTTTGCTTTGAAGTTTTTCAGTATGGTACTGACATCATCAACTCAATGAACCTTAGAAACTTTCTTGTCTGAAGGTAGTGTTGGTGCTCGAAAATGCTGGACCGTTTTGAGGCTAATTGACAGGCACAAACAAATGCCTCTGTAATTTTGACTTGATCGAGCCAAGGCTGGTAGGCCTGAGTCAAAAGTGCTTTCGAACTACACAAAAATGTGCATAGACAAAAGCAATTCCTTCCAAGGGGATTAACAATCCTTGGAGGAAAAATGACGTATTATCCTAATTGTCAGATAGCTTGAAATCTAAACTAAGGCTTGAAAATAATGCAAAACCTAATTGAAATGTTGTGTAAAGAAGATAATAGATATATATGCAAATTACAGAAAGAACAAAATGACAATTAAAAATGAAATGAGATCAGTGCCTAATGCCAGATTGGGAATAGAGTCGATTACATTCAATCCTACATATAAATAGAGATGGTTTTAAGATAACTCACTCCTGTAAAGCGAGACCATCATCCTATAGGCTTCAATTGAAACAAAAATTTAGACAACTTATACAATCATTCCTATGGTTTTTAACCCAACGTAAGAGCCTGAAAGGAACAATAACAGGTTCTCAAACCATGCTAATTGTATGCAAAATTAGGTGAATACTATTCTAAATGATAAATTAACTATTCTAAGATAAATAAATCTATCTAATTAGCAAACTACAATGAAGAATACAATCAAAATGAAGCTAAAATAACATTTTACCTTCACCTACCATGTAGCTTGTCTCCATTTCTCTCCTAGCCTTGATTTCTTGAAGATGTTGAGCTCTCAAATTTCCAAATGAAGCCTTTTCCAAAGATGCTACCAAAGTGTGGAGATTTGATGATGAATGCAAGGAAGCTTAAAGCTTGATTATGCAACTAATGGATAGAATGCAAGATGAATTTGATGATAATATGGATGCTTGAATAATTTTAGAATGCTTGGATGCTTGGATGATTGATTTCTTGAATGCCTATTACAAAAATACCTATTAGCTCACAAAGGGGAAATTAGGCTCCTTTTATAGATTTTTGGAGGATCTAGGCCTAGGTGGCACAATCCTACAGTTGAGAATGAAAGGTGGAAGATCCTAGGGCTAGGATTGACTTGGTTGAAGATGTTGAGAGAAAGGGGGATGTAGTTGGAATGTGAGAGGGAGAATAGGGATGATGCTCCTCTAACATTGACATGGAGGAGAACAAGGTGGAAGGGAAAGACACATGTCAAGTGTCTCACAAAGACCAAAGAGAGAAAGAGGGAGAGACCTTTTCCTCATGAGGACTCTTTGTACAAGTGTCCCATGAGTCACCTTTGACCCTCAGAGGTGGCTTGAGAAGCCCCTTAGGAATAGGGCATGTCTCTTGACTTGGTTTAAGAGAGGACATGTGGTCATGAGACTAAGTCCTATGAGGCCACATAGCCCTTAAGAATAGGACATTTGTGAGTGAGGATAATTACTAATAAATAATTAATAATAATTATTTATTTTAGCCAAAGTGATGTGTCAGGTGACTAGGTAGGTGAGGTGAACTAGGGGACTTAGTCATATTTAGGTGATTGTATATTTAATTAAATCACTTTAATAAGACTAATTAGAAGACTTAGGATAGAGGAATAAACTATAGTGAATTTACTAAATAAATTGAATACTTTATTTAATAAATAGAGGAATAATTATTAATTAAATAATAAATATTTAATTAATTTATCAAGTCAATATTAATTAAATAATAAATATTTAATTAATTAACGAAGTCATTTTTAAGTGTATACATTTTGCCCCTCTTTGAAATAATGTGCGTGTCACATTGTTTCAAAGAAAATTTTAAGTATTTTTCCCCTGCCCCAGACAATGTCTGAAATGACCTAAGCATGCCCCCTCAAGAGATTGATTAACAAAAAAGATTATTTCATTTTTTTAAAATTATGTTGGATAATCAATCTCACGAAAGAAACAGGAGAAAAGGTGGGTGAAAATGGGATGAAACGGAATAAAAATGAGAGGTAGGGTCCACACACCAAGCACATAGGGTCCACGAGCTATAAATAGGGCTAAGGGGTCCACAATAAGCTCATTGTGCACACTTGTCATTTGGAGATCAGAGCGTGAGAGAGAGAAGAGCAAAGCCACCAGGATGTTGTTCCCATTGTTAGATCACTGTTTTGAGAGGGCCAGATGCTTCCAGCGACCACCCGATTCGGGTGAGCTGGTAGGTGATTCGATCCTCTTTGTCAATTCGATGCTTTTGAATGATTTATAGTAGATTTGTAGCATGTTAGGTTAGATCTAATCTTAGGTTTAGATTGGAAAAAATGTTTGTTCTTAGCCGGAAGATGAATGTGCCATTGTGGCGCATGGATGTGCAACAATTAGCAACGTTTGCGCAAAAAATACAAACTTCTGCACATTCGTTTAGGGTAGTGGTGCATGCATGATATAATCAACTTTTTGTGCTGCGAATGTGAATTAAAAGTGCACATTGGTTCTTTTGGCGCATTGGTTTTGAATTGCTGTGCAAATGTGCAATAAAATTGCGTATACATGATTTTCTGCGTAAATGTGAAAGGTTATGGTGCATGCATTTTTCTGTGTTATGCATTTGTTTTATGGATAGAATTTGGTCAAATTAGAAAGTCAAATAGGTCAAACTAGATGTCGATAAGCCGATTTGATCCATCGACGATTAAATTTGATCGATTAGGTCAAGATAGGTAACATTGTAGCATGGTTGCCAGTTAACCAGTCTTGATATAGTTAGATGATTGATAAAATCATCTATTAAAACATGTGATAAAACATGTTTTTAGTTGATATAATAGGATAGATAGATGTTGTAGATCAGTTTATCAAAATCTGATAGCTTGATTTTATTTGATTTGTATAGGAGGATATTACAGATATTCTAATGTCACAGGAGAGATATCCCGTCACACAGAATCTGAGACCTGCATTGTCAGAGATTGATAGACTCTTGATTGGTGCATTCAGGTTATATCATGTGATTTACATGCCTGAGATTAGGGTGAACCGGAGTATGATGATGGCACTAGCAAAGTGGTGGCACTTGGAGATGAGTACCTTCCATCTTCCAATAGGGGAGATGACTGTTACACTAGAGGATGTATATCACATCCTTTGGCTTCTTATCACAGGGGAGTTAATACATTATGATTGACATGGTAGAGTGACGGAGTGCAGAGCCGTCTTCAGAGATGATGACATTGATGAGGGGGAGATCAACTGGGAGGACATGGTGGATTTGTATGAGCCTCTACCAGTGGTAATAGCTTGAGCGATTGGGGGTTTCATTTGCCCTGATTGTAGATCACATGGATTTGCAGTTAGATGGGGCCGCACTCTACAGTGGATGATGGATGGGACCCATTTTGCTTGGGGGGTTTGTTTATTAGCTCACCTATATCATGATCTGCATCAACTGGTGTATCATAAAGGAGCATCACTATTAGCAGGTGTCACATTACTCCATGTTTGGGCATGGGAGCACATTGCAGTGACACAGCCTATAGCTATTAGATTCTACAATGCAGGACAACCGTATATCCATCTATATTCATCAATTTTGTCTCAGGAAAAATTGGGACACTTGGAATTTTGGTGGTACACCTTTGATACTTTGGATATAGTGACATGGAGGCCTTACCTAGGATGTGAGCCCTGGGATGATGAGTGGCAGCTGGGATTTTGTTTTGAGTCACGATGGCTGATAGGGTGAACACCCTTTATATTGGAGAGACAGGTAGTGAGCCGGGTTCTGCGCCAGTTTGGCAGGATCCAGGGCATGCCCCAGAGAGTGATAGAGTTCACTAGGACTCATCAAGAGAGACGGGACTGGGGACCTATGACATCGTTTGATGTAGCCTGATAGGAGTTTTTGGACATGCCATTCCAGGCATGGACTATGTGACAGGGTGTTGTGGACCCAGGTATGACAACAGATCTAGAGCAGTTCTTGAGAGACTTTCCTATTCCTCGCTTGATGGATTCGGCAGCTAGGCCACTAGAGAGAGATCCAGTAGATAGACACTGCGAGAGACATCGAGGGAGAGATAGGCGGGGATGAGGGAGAGGTGATGGCGGTGATGGTGGAGGAGGTGATGGAGGAGGTGATGGAGGAGATGGGGGGAGAGGTGATAGGGCTGGTCCTCAGATGAGAGGAGGCAGTGTGAGACAGAGAGGATTGATGCCACCCCCAGCTAGACATGGATAGAGACAGCCTCCAGCACAGCCAGCACAACTAGTTGTAGGAGCTCCACTATAGGTTCCAGTAGCTCAGGTACAGATACCAGCTGCCCTAGTATAGGGACCAGCTATACCATCACAGGATGAGGCAGATGTTCTATTAGCGTAGGGGGGAGTAGTATAGGGTGGATAGATCCCTGATGATAGATTGGATGAGCAGGATGCACCTATGGAGGATGTGGATGTAGGTGCTCAGGAGGAGCCAACAGAGATGGATATCAGGGGATAGGATCCCTACTTACAGAGATGTTGCAGAGGAGGAGGATCTTGATATAGACTCATTGCTAGTCTGACTAGCAATGACACAAGTTTAGGCAGACCATGTTCCTGGTCTAGAGTGGTGGATTGAGAGGCTGGAGAGCCAGATGGGGCTACTTAGGCATGAGCATGATGCAACCATTGAGAGATTCAGGGAGTCTGAGATGTTACTAGATAAGCTACAGTGCACAGAGGATTTGGATCCCCATGGAGATAGCATTAGAGCCATGATACATGCCGGGAAGGAGATATCCTACTAGCGAGAGGCTTACAGACAAGTGGTCCCAAGGGATCAGTGGATTGGGAGCTACAAAGAGAGCTCAGTGGCTATTAGGACTACGATGTATGAGAGAGAGGAACCAGCTGGTGGTAGAGGTGTATCATCATGCCCTCCTAGAGCACCAATAGGTTCAAGAGATCAGGGTGGATCCTCAGCATCAGGTAGTTCAGCAGCACGGGGCCACATTGCATCTCGTAAACAGAGACAGACAAAGTCTGGAGGCAGTGGCTCATAGATTTTGAGAGATCATTGTATACACTTGTATCATGTTATCATTGTATCATTATTATTATTTTTGACTTGATGGACATTGACATTGGATATATTGTTATATTTCTTTATGTATGTTATTGGTCATTTGGACAGTTTTGTTATATCTGATGGACTTTATATGACTGACTCTATATGATGGATTCTATATATACAGTGATGCAGTTCTATCATGATTTACTTTGATGATTTATATACATGTGTGTACTGACATATGCAAGATGTGATGTTTTACTTTAATATGCATAGAATGTATGTCTTAGAGCAAAAATGCTTTATATTCTATTTGATATATTTGATGCTTAATGGTTAATCATATGATGTTGATATAAATGCATTTTTTAAATGAATGTTCACTATGCTATGTGATGACTAATGAACTGATGTAATGAACAATATGGATAATGGATAATAAATGAATGATGTAAATAAATGATATAAATGAATGATGATTTGAAATACATGTAATGGATAATAAATAAATGATGTAAAATGCATATAATGGATAATAAATGAGTGATGTAAAATGCATATAATGGATAATAAATGATAATGTTTGTAAGATGACTAAAATATACAATGTTCACCCTAATGAAAAGATAAGGAGATGTGAATGACAACTATAACAAAACAACACATGAATCATGCATGTAATATAGATGGATAATATACAAATGAACATAACAAAGAAAGATAATGCATGGCCTAAATGATTTAATGTTTGTAAGATGCAAGATAAAACTCAATGTTTTTGTTATCCAAATGCCCTCAACTTAAATAACAATGTATCAGACACAAGAAGAATGGACTAGGATCACAGATAACCTAATAAGAAAGGTAACCTACAAATCTCTATAAAAGGAGCACTGATATGTAAGTTATGAATTGTTTAAATAAAATGCAATATAAAATGGATATATCTCCACAACTTTAGGTAACATCTTAGAACTTCATAATAACTGGAACTTGATTTTCATCGTTGAGCTCATTATGTTGCAAGGAAATGCAAGTATCATGGTATAATTAAACTGGGATGACCTGAGCACTTCTTGCATGGAGTTTAATGTAGCAAACTTGACAAGCATCTAGGTATAATTGAACCGAGATGACCTGAGTTTTGTTTGCATAACAGACAAGGACTATTTCCCCCCTCCATCGGGGAACAAATATTTGGAGTCGAGGTATGTGCTGGTTTATCACCATAAATAGTATTTGTAGAGCAACATGATTTGGATGTTGTCAATACTATGAAATGGATGAAGGCACTTATGCGCAGACACCCCAATTATTTGTTCCTTCGATTTCATCAGAAAATATCCCACAAACAAAAATCAAAGAAAATACCATGCCCCATCCTGGCTATCCTAATCAATGACATATTAGAGTTTCAAATTCATGTCAAAGATATCATGGAATAGCGTAGGAAACATGATAACAATGAAATCTATATATGAATGCATAATCTAAAACAAATCATTCTAACATGCCTGTCATGAATATACATTTCTTTTGCCAAAAGATAGTGTAAGATATAGTGATCAATTCAAGTGATGATGAATAGTCAAGAATGATAGATAAACAACCATGTTGCGAAGTATAGATTATAGATCGCGATTCATCATAAAGATATCATTGTGAAAGAACATTAGATTGTGTTCACTTTGTCTAGTGAAAATACTCCATTGTGTCCTCTAAGAGTTATGACTATCATAGATCCACTTCCTGAACTAGGTCGAGGACATGCCCCCAACTAGGTGATGGATTGAATTATTATGGATGAAGAAAGATGCAACAGGACTAGGATGAAGACCATGACAAACGTTCAAGCTATGCTGGGGTTTTATTATGGGTAGATACAATGGATGGTGTATGAACTGGCCATTTTATTATGATATGTACATGGTGGGGATGGGGGACTGACTAACCATTTTATTGTGGATATATACAATGAATGGATAAACTAGAAGAATCCTAATAGATAAAGGAGCTAACATGATACACATAGCGCCTGTTTCCAGGTTTTCACCACATGCTTTTATTGCAATTTTCTTTTTCTTTTTTTTTGCTTTTTTTGGATTTTTATGATTTTTGTATTTACAAAATATATACATAGCCCTTGCATTGGATTTTTATGATTTGGTTGAAGATGTTGAGAGAAAGGGGGATGTAGTTGGAATGTGAGAGGGAGAATAGGGATGATGTTCCTCTCACATTAACATGGAGGAGAACAAGGTGGAAGGGAAAGACACATGTCAAGTGTCTAACAAAGACCAAAGAGAGAAAGAGGGAGAGACCTTTTCCTCATGAGGACTCTTTGTACAAGTGTCCCATAAGTCACCTTTGACCCTTAGAGGTGGCTTGAGAAGCCCCTTAGGAATAGGGCATGTCTCTTGACTTGGTTTAAGAGAGGACATGTGGTCATGAGACCAAGTCTTATGAGGCCACATAGCCCTTAAGAATAGGACATGTGTGAGTGAGGATAATTACTAATAAATAATTAATAATAATTATTTATTTTAGCCAAAGTGATGTGTTAGGTGACTAGGTAGGTAAGGTGGACTAGGGGACTTAGTCATATTTAGGTGATTGTATATTTAATTAAATCACTTTAATAAGACTAATTAGAAGACTTAGGATAGAGGAATAAACTATAGTGAATTTACTAAATAAATTGAATAATTTATTTAATAAATAGAGGAATAATTATTAATTAAATAATAAATATTTAATTAATTTATCAAGTCAATATTAATTAAATAATAAATATTTAATTAATTAACGAAGCCATTTTTAAGTGTATACACTAATGATATTCAAATTGTATAAATTAATCATAAATAAATGCATCAAAATAGAGAACACAGTAGGATACCCTGATTCACAGAGTAATCCAAGAAACTAATTGAAAATAAAAAACTATATTAACTTTATAGCACAAGGACTTATCTGTCATTCACATTTGAGAATTTGGACATTATGTTCAAATTTGTAAGTTGGGAGAGTTTTCCAGTTTCTTGCCGTGATATTGATTGTTTGTTTTGTTTACAATATGAACTAATATAAATATATATCTCAATGGTTCCCAGTGAAAGGACATGCCCTTTCACATGACCTAATCCTAACAACTAACCCTAAAATACATAATAAACCATAATAATGGTTCTTAAGGAAATATTTCCCCTACAATTAATGTGCTTTATGACATTTTAGGTGCTCCTGTGCATAATAATCCGCCATTTAATTTCCTGCACAAAAACACCTAACATTAGCTTATCTTGAAACCTAAAATTAAAAATCATTACATACGTAATATATTAAGCTTATATAAAAACTATTTATTATTTATTTATTAATTAATAATTAATTGAAAATAAATAGGTGTCATACTTTATACACGTACTTGATAAATAAAGTGGAAAATAAAAATTAAAAATTAATTATATGTCATCCACATTAATCATCAAAAATATAAGCAATTATATTAATTATAAAATCATAAAGGATTTCAATAATGAGATAATTTCTAAAACATAAAAATAAAAACATGACATTACGTTTAGAATTTTACTTTTACTTAAAACTAAAACATAATGCATTTACTTTTGGAAGATAATCCATTCATAAACATAATGAAATGTTTATTACAATATAGATATATTTTAAAAGCATTAGGGAAAAAGTTTTATAATCCATCTAATGAAAAGAGAAATTTACCCTAAAAATCAAAACAATCCACTTAGGGCAAGTATACTAATTTTACAAAACAATCACCCTAATGCTTATAAATACTTCTAATAAACAAAATTAAGGCTTTATTTTTAGAAATAAAGTAAGAAAAAAAAAACCCTAAATAAAGATGAAAAATCAATTTATATTACATTCATAACTAGATTACAAATAATAATGTAAAAATACTAATAGCCTTTTCACCTTATTAGATAGAAATATTGAAGTTAATATATATTAAGGTGAAAATACGAAATTATATTTAGAGATATGAACACTAAAAATTTACATCAAAAATATCTCAAAAACCCTAATCATAATACTATTTATCTAATTATTCACCTTATCATATTTTTAACTTTAGGTTTTTAGGGTACTTTGAAGTGAAACAGTAAAATTAGAACTAAAACCAAGTCTTATAAATAACATTTCAACATTGTATAAAAGAAAACAATTACTTTTATGGTCCCAATAATTCATTTCTAAATTATTTAAAAAAAAGAAATCAATAATCTAATATTAATATCTTTGTTTATACATACGTTCTCAAGGAATAACATAGAGTAATTGGTAGGGGGTAGAGTCGGGTAGTTAGGTAGGAAAAGGGATGGGTCGAGAGGTCGAGTGTTTAACTCCCTCTCTCCATTCTTTTTCCTAAAATCGAAAAAATAGATAATTCATGAGAAAATAACATTTTACATTGATTTGAAAAAGTGATTAGGGAAGAGATTACTCCCTGTGTAAAAAATGTATTAATTTCTCACCTGCACATGAAAACAAGAATAAATAAATTTCTCCCCCTAATCCTCTTGAAGAAAATAAATAGACTAATTGTTTAGGGGGTAGGAGGGTAGGTAGGTAGGAAAAAGGTCAACTTGAGAGGTTGAGTGTTCAACTCCCTCTCGTCACCCTTTTTAATTAATTTATTTTATTTATCATTTTAAGAATAATTTTATTTCAAATGAATATGTATTAAATTAATTGAATTAAAATAACTAACAACCTAATAAATGACAAACATCTATGACTCTTTATTCATTTTCAATTTTTAACATAGGGAAATAATATAAAACTAAAAATTAAGATCATACTTCCTTGATAATTTTGTATATATTTTGGCATTAATTTTCAGGTGCCAACAGTGGCTCCAATCGGGGACATGTGTCCATACCTGGACACAACGAGAATCCAGCATTCTCTGGAGGAAGCATACCACTTTGAAACATAATGTTTATAAAAATTATTCAAAATCACTCATATTTATCTGAGGGTTAGATTGAGGACAAAAATAATAGGATAAAACATTAATCTCATTAATGATTCTCTGTTAAAATATTTGATAATAATATATTTCTCCTTTTAAGAAATTAGATAAATAAACCCTAAAGATAAAATAATACTTTTATCTTTCAAAATATCAAAATAATGAAATAAAATTCTTACCCCAATACTTACATTTTGTTCTCCAAATGATTTTAGGGTTAGGGTTGCTGCTCTTGAATTTGAACAATAAGCCTAGTTGCGCAAAAAACATGTTGAATCCAACCCTTTCAATTTCTTGACTTGTCCTCTATACTCAGAGAGAGAAATCACTTGGTCATGAAGTGCTTTAATGTTAATCATGTCTTGCTCGCTAACTTTTGTTCCCCTAGAAATCACTGCTGCCTCTTTCAACTCTGATTCAACTTCCTTTGGTAGTATCTCAAAAAAATCAAGATCAACAACATTTGTGCGACTACCCATAAGCTTTACTGCTTTTGCATACTATATATTATCTTGCACAATTTTTACTAATTTAGGAAAATGCCACCCATACCACTCCTGTACCCTCATTGCATATGTGTTCAGTTCTTTGTCAAGATCGTCCAGTATACCTATTGCCTGAATGATCATTGTGTCCACCCTATCAGGGTTGAACTTTAGCTTAAATCTGGGTAGGCTATGAGACAGACTTAAGCTTATTGGTGCCAAGTCCTGAACACTGAGACTAATTATAAGTTCACTCAATTGGGATCAGAGACCCCGCATTAACTCCATGATGCCATTATTATGGAAACTGTTTACTTTCGTCGTTCCAAAAATGGCTAGCACGTCGATAGCAGTTGACGTCACAGTGGTTTTTGTGGAAGGTTTTAACATATAAAATTTGGGTGGACGAGAGGAATATATAGCCTAGAAAATTTGGTCACAACACACTATAGTAGTAAAGTCCGTACAAGTGTGAGAAAATTGCTCCACTACTTTCAAGTTCCCGCTGTCCAAATCACATTCAATTATCCCATCACCTCTAAAAAGAAAAAGCCTTCCAAATGTATATAATACTTCCTAGTGACCACCATTCCCTACCATATTATCAGTCGTATTCCATGCTCTTGTGTTGGGATCATAACTTTGTGCCCCACCCATCAGTAAATTTACAACGTGAAATTCTCCTTCAATAACAATGCCTGAAACAAAGACAATTGGGCTTGGAGCTGGAGGAAGAAACTTCCATTTGTTTTTGTCTATGTGGTAAGCTGCAATTAATCCATCTACTTGAATGTAAATAGTTCCCTCAGCGGAATGCACAACATGTGAATATTTTAGGAATAATGACTCCTTCTAGTTCTCTAGCTACATGCCAACAAGTAGAGCAAAAATCATAGACCAGTATTGCTGTAGTGATTATGTTATCACCCTTGGTACCAATCAAGACAAGTTTTCTTCTACAACACAATTGTTGTATTATCATCATGGAGAAAACATATGAACTTTTAGGACACTTCGGAATTAATTCTGCAATTGTAGAAGCTACTATCTTCCACCATGTCCTTCCAAGCTTTACATACCTGTTTAAGAATGTTATGAAAGAGGAATTGTATCCTCATAAGGACCTTTCTAATCCATTCTTTGGGAAATTTATTAATCAAAGCCATTGATCTAAGAAGCAAAGGAATAATCTTCTATGGCCTAGCAAAAGAAATTCCCCAAATACTTCTGAAAAGCAATTTGCACTACTGAGGTCCTTTGAATCTGCTACTGCTAATAGTTCTCTTGCTACCATTTATGCCCTTACAATTGGTGCTAGGTCAACAATCCAAATGCTTGTTGTGCTGCAAAGTTTTGCTAATGAATTCATATCACAATGAAAATCCATTGTCATCGCAAGCACCGTGTTGATAGGGAAACTGAATCAGAATGAAATTCTTCATTATCGTACTTGGCCTTTAGAGATTGGGAAAAGGTGATGGGCAGGGTGACTGTACCCATGAGGAACCCATGTTTCCACTCTCAGGTCCGAAGAGAACCCAAAGGCTCTAAGTGTAGAGTTATGTGTTCCTAGAACTGCTGAGTAACAGGAGTTGTCATTTTCCAAAGAGATGAGTGAAGATCAACGTATGTAGATAGCTCGACATTGAAGAGAGAGAAAAGGGTAGTGACAGGAACTTAGGAACAAAATTGACCGAGATGGCTGTAATCATAGTAAATTCATGATGATAGCCCTGGCAACACATCTACAATGTGTAATCCTTGGATGTAGAATGTTAATTTAGTGCTTTGTTTCCATGTCAACTGTGCCTTTTGATGTCAAAATTGATCACTTGCCGACATTAAAAGTTGGATAGTTTTCAAGCTCACGTAGAACAAGTTCAAACAAATCCAAGGCTAAACGCGATTCTCAAAGGGTGGTAATTCTAATTTCAAGGTAGTGGCGAAGGCCAACTTGGGCAAGTTCATTGCACTTTGATGTCATGGTACGAGAAATGTCTCCACCTCCTCCATGAAGTGCTATTGCCCACCCCATTCTCACGCCCAACTCGAACATAGTCTTTCCTTCTCAATTCAAGGGATTTAGTTAAGAAAGCAAGAGTTCAGATGTTCAAATCCTCCACCTTTGTAAATTCCCATCACCATCTCAGTGTATCACATTTTGAGATTCCCATTGCCTTAATTCACTGTTTAATCATTCCATTCATAATTGTCCAAAGCGGACACAAACACAAATAGGTCATATTTTATGATTCAAATAATACTTCCCTCAAAAGTGAGCTTGGTTCATTCTAGCATATTTTCACAAGAAGCAATAAAGTAAATTTTTCTGCAAACCATATTGTATTTTGTACATTAATGATATAATATATACAGAAATCAAAACATAAAAAATATCAAGCTAAAAATACTTTAAAAAAAATTAATTTATAAACAAAATAGATGAAAAGAAAATATAACATAGAAGGTAAGGATAACTCCCTGAAACAAATGCGTATTTGTGATGACATTACTTTCCTCAATAAAAGATTTGATTATGATCCTTTAACAACAAGATTATTCTAAATGTATCATTATTGGTCAGATTATTATTTTGATCCACTTGTTCATAACATCCTTCATGGTCAAAACCTGCCCTTGTCATTTGAACTGGGAAGAAACTGTTGTAACTTCTTTTATATCTGATTTGAAGATTACCAATTCTACAAGTATTAGTCCAGTATATCCTCCTCTCATCTAAGATTTTATCATTTCTCACTGCCTCTGAGGAATAATCAAAATCACCTTTTGTATATAGAGACTGAAAAATACTACAGATCCCATCACATTGACCAAGAATCTGGATGCCATAAATCTATTTTTTCCCTTCATTTTGCAACATATTTTTCTGATTTTGCAAAAAACTGGTTGAATCATCATTCTTATAATCAATTCCTTGTAGATTTTTTATACCCTCTAGCATAGTATCCAAATCAGGTTCAATCAAAAAATTATCACTATCTATCTCAAGAAAAATTTCTTCATCAATTATCTCTGTTAAAAATTCTTCATGCTCATATATTGTATCCAATTCACCTTCATAGTCTAGAGAGATTTCATTTATTTCATAGAATGGATTAACACATGGTCCTATTACCATAATTTCCCTGTGCATGCAAATTTGGCTAAAAATCATTCCCATGCCTTTGTTTTCATCTTGTCTATCATCCCTGAAATTTTCATGGATTTATCCCCTGTTCTCTGGCCTCTGCAAATTTGTTATCTCCCTAGTCTGCAGTTGAAAAGTTTGAAAAAGTAGCCGTTATATCCAAAAAAAAAAAAAAATTCCAAAAAGGTCCTGCAAACCCTTTGGCCTTGTTATAATTTGCAGTTACTTTATCTCAGCCACTTAAGTCCTCTTTTTGGCATGTGCGCTTTAATCTTTTGGCCCAGTCACCAGTTCTCCTTTTCTTTCCGACGGTTGTCTTTTCTTCTCGTGACTTAGCAAATATAGTGATTCTCATAATCACTGATTGTTTCCCGGTCACCGCAAAATATCCTACGACCTGGCAAATGTTAGCTTCTCTTTAGTCCCATGACCACTAAGTTCTTTGGCGACATTATCTTTTATTCAGTGATTCTACGAATGCCTTGTTCTCATAATAGCCTAGAGTTCGGCGGTCAAGTCCATAACAGTAAGTGATTCAATGAGCAGTTAGCTTCCCTTCAGTCACGTGGTCGCTTAAATATTTTGGCGGTGTCAAATAACCAAGGGTCCCAGTTAGCAGGATCTACGACTAGCATGTGTTCTCATAGGTTTGTGTCAGAACATCAGATCTTGCACCGACCGTCAATCTTAATTTGTCATTAGAGCTTCATTTGGTGGGTCCTTTCTTTCTGACGTGCTCACGTTCGATTGGTCCACATGGTGATGAACTGGAACATGTCAGTGGGTCCTGATCATTTTAGAAGGTTAAAGCACAGTAGGATCTTGTGGTTGTCGCTATGCCGCTGGGATAAGATGCACACTTTTTAAGTTAGCAGTTTAGCGACAGTCGTTCGATGTTCTTTCTGCAGATCATGGGTCCATCTATCAGGTATGCTGACCTGCTCAAATATAATTGGTCCATGTGGTGCTGACAAAGATTTCCAGTGGGTCCGGTGTGTTAGAGGGGGTTCCGGTTAAAAGAAATCTAATGGTGGGCATGTGAGCGTAAGGAATATTTTGGGGCTTTGAGATCTTGCACCCATCGTTAGATTAGGATCTTATCTTTCGTGGGTCTATGTCAGAGGGATTTGTTGAGGTGTGTGCCTACAAAGTGATTGGATTGAATGAAAGATTGCCAAGTGGTAGGTCTGGGCCCAGGTTTGATAGAGTATTTGGCAATCTCGATGAGTTTCACACGTTCGCTCATTCATGAAATGATTTGGCGGTGCTCCAAACAACTTAGCGATTTAGTGAATGCTTTGTTTGCTGAATCTCTAAATAAATTGGCAGAGGAAGAACATATTCTGTGACTTAGAGGAGGTCTTCAGTCGCGTAGTCATTGAATGACTTAAAGGAGGAAGGGCTCGAGGTGGGTCCAAATATGCTGACATGCAAAAAGGCTCGATTCTCATTGGTCCAAACATGCCGAGATGGATTTTTGACCGTTCAAAGGGTTTTATAAACTATTGACGGGTTAATTTGAGCCGCTCATCTACTGGGAAGATTTTGCATCGATGACTACATTTTAAAATGAACGGGCTAGCCATTGATATTCAAATTTAAATATTTCTCTATGAAGGCTTTGCTAGGGTTTGCATTTTGTGGCCATGCATGACAAATGGGTAGCTGAAATTGAATTCCTCAAGATAGGGATGGTTGAGAAGATGATAAGTAGACAATCTGATTATCAGCACCATAGATTTCACAGGGTACCACGTCTTGTTGAAGCTTTAATGAGCTTGGTGCCACATTTTTCAAGGTTAATCATTTTAAACCCAGGTATCATACCAGGATCAGATTTGAAGCCTTCATGGCTTAGTGGAGTTGCAGGTGGGTAGATGGATTGAGGTTGTTGTGTCTATAGGAGGGCTCAGTACAAAATCAACATGCAAAGATGAATATCTGATCGGAGGAGATATTTACAGAGTTACATTGATGATCAGAAGGACACCTAGGGTTTGATATTTTATTGTAAACCTTTGTAACCCTAGTTAGGTTTTTGACTCTTGCCTACGTGCAAGAGTATGTATATATTGTTTTGGAGCCTTTAGTGCTTAGGAGTTGGACAATTTGTAGAAGAAAATTCATCTTTTCTTAAAGGTCATTTGTGGTATCATTTCTACCCTCTGGCTCATAAAGTTGTATTTCTCCCATTGATGATTCAAATATTGTAGAGGTATTTGTGACAATCCTTCATGTCCCTATGCTTCCTTTTTTGGATTATCTCTTATTGGATCAAAGTATATGCATGTTTTCAGTGATTATTTTAGGGTTCTTGATCCCTCTTGCTTTCTGCAATTTTGTGTGTTATTGTGTTTGATCTGATTTAGATGTTTTTGTGGGTATACCTTATCCCCCTTAATAGTCTTGTATTGATCCTACACCGAGTTGTAGAAGTGAATGTCTATTTGCAGGTCATAAGTTGTGTCTTATTCTCAGGCCCTCTTATGAAATACTTATGCAAGCCTATTCAGTAAGTTGTGACCTACTAGACCTGAGATTTTCATTGATTTCATTCCTACATACTGAGATCCAAAACCTAGTTTCGGTGCATCACCTAGTAGGTAGTTTTCTTTCAGTCATTTCCCTTTATAAGTATTCCTTCTATCCCTTTCCCTAAAAAGATTTATTTTCATGTCTAGAAGAAAATTAAGGTGATTATCCAAGAGGAACCAACCTAGAACCTGGAGGTCTCATCTCAGTTAGCAAAGGTCCCACAACCTGGAGATGATTCCCATGTTATACTGAGTTATCAAGACCAAGAGAGCTTGAGACAAAGGCGCAAACTTAGTGTATAACAGGTCCATATCCAAAAAATTCTTCATCTCTTTCAAAACCATTCATAAACATATTTCCTTCATCAAATGTTTCACTCCCTTGAGATTTTATTGTATCAAATATAACCTGATCATGCCCATCCTAATGATTATAGGAAAAATGTAAACCATTCTTTTGAACATACTTATGATATTCAACATCCAACAAATCTAAAATTTGTTCAGTGCTGAGGAGATTTTCTTCCTCACCATCATGGCCATTGATACATGTCTCCATAAAAATCTTACCATGTACATATTCTTCTTCAACCTGATTTGAATTCTCTTGTTCATCTGAATCTACAATATCATTAGGTTTTTGTGCCCCTTTTGTAACCTTATCATTTTCTTCCATTACATCATCATGTACAATTTTAAGAATAAGCTTTACCTGCTCATGAGTTACTCTAAACTGTATATTTTATTTAAAAAACTTGTCCTGATATTAGAAGGTATTTCACTGAAGATATCCATCATCCTCATAAACAAACTCACCACATTTTCATTATCATACCATTCTAAAGTAATAAATGCATCCAAGGGAGACATACATGATTCATCCCTGTCATGGAATACATTGTTCAATAGAGTCACCACCTTCTTCATAAGAAGGATAAAATCATATAACTAATTCTGAGTTTCATCTCCAATAGAGTCTCACAACTATAACCAAAGATTCCGCAAACGTCTTTCACTAATAGCATCCCCAGTAGAGTCGCCAATTTTTTGGTGCTCGAAAATGCTAGACCGTTTTGAGGCCAACTGACAGGCACAAACAAGTGCCTATGCAATTTTGACTCGATCGAGCCAAGGCTGGTAGGCCCGAATCAAAAGTGCTTTCGAACTACACAAAAACGTGCACAGATAAAAGAAATTCCTTCCAAGGGGGTTAACAATCCTTGGAGGAAAAATAACCTATTGTCCTAATTTTCAGATAGCTTGAAATCTAAACTAAGGCTTGAAAATAATGCTAAACCTAATTGAAATGCTGTGTAAAGAAGATAATAGATATATATGCTAATTAAAGAAAGAACAAAATGACCATTACAAATGAAATGAGATCAATGCCTAATGCCAAATTGGGAATAGAGTCAATTACATTCAATCCTATGTATAAACAGAGATAGTTTTAAGATAACCCACTCCTATAAAGTGAGACCATCTTCCTACAGGCTTCAATTGAAACAAAAATTTAGACAACTTATACAATCAATCCTATAGTTTTTAACCCAACTTCAGAGCTCGAAAGGAACAATAACAGGTTCTCAGACCATGCTAATGATATTCAAATTATATAAATTAATCATAAATAAATGCATCAAAATAGAGAACACAATAGGATATCCTGATTCATAGAGTAATCCGAGAAACTAATTGAAAATAAGAAACTATATTAACTTTATAGCACAAGGACTTATCTGTCATTCACATTTGAGAATTTGGACATTATGTTCAAATCTATACGTTGGGAGAGTTTTCCAGTTTCTTGCCACGATATTGATTGTTTTTTTTGTTTACAATATGAAATAATATAAATATATATCTCAATGGTTCCCTGTGAAAGGACATGCCCTTTCTCATGACCTAATCCTAACAACTAACCCTAAAATACATAATAAACCATAATAATGGTTCTTAGGGAAATATTTCCCATACAATTAATGTGCTTTATGACATTTTAGGTGTTCCTGTACATAATAATCCACCATTTAATTTCCTGCACAAAAACACCTAACATTAGCTTATCTTAAAACCTAAAATTAAAAATCATTACATACGTAATATATTAAGCTTATATAAACACTATTTATTATTTATTTATTAATTAATAATTAATTGAAAATAAATAGGTGTCATACTTTATACATGTACTTGATAAATAAAGTGGAAAATAAAAATTAAAAATTAATTATATGTCATCCACATTAATTATAAAAAATATAAGCAATTATATTAATTATTAAATCATAAAGGATTTCAATAATGAGATAATTTCTAAAACATAAAAATAAAAACATGACATTACGTTTAGAATTTTACTTTTACTTCAAAATAAAACATATGCATTTACTTTTAGAAGATAATCCATTCATAAACATAATGCAATGTTTATTACAATATAGATATATTTTAAAAGCATTAGGGAAAAAGTTTTATAATCTATCTAATGAAAAGAGAAATTTACCCTAAAAATCAAAACAATCCACTTAGGGCAAGTATATTAATTTTACAAAACAATCACCCTAATGCTTATAAATACTTATAATAAACAAAATTAAGGCTTTATTTTTAGAAATAAAATAAGAAAAAAAAACCCTAAATAAAGATGAAAAATCAATTTATATTACATTCATAACTAGATTACAAATAATAATGTAAAAATACTAATAGCCTTTTCACCTTATTAGATAGAAATATTGAAGTTAATATATATTAAGGTGAAAATACGAAATTATATTTAGGGATATGAGCACTAAAAATTTACATCAAAAATATCTCAAAAACCCTAATCATAATACTATTTATCTAATTATTCACCTTATCATATTTTTAACTTTAGGTTTTTAGGGTACTTTGAAGTGAAACAGTAAAATTAGAAATAAAACCAAGTCTTATAAATAACATTTGAACATTGTATAAAAGAAAAAAATTACTTTTATGATCCCAATAATTCATTTCTAAATTATTAAAAAAAAGAAATCAATAATCTAATATTAATATCTTTGTTTATACATATATTCTCAAGGAATAACATAGAGTAATTGGTAGGGGGTAGAGTCGAGTAGTTAGGTAGGAAAAGGGATGGGTCAAGAGGTCAAGTGTTCAACTCCCTCTCCCCATTCTTTTTCCTAAAATTGAAAAAATAGATAATTCATGAGAAAATAACATTTTACATTGATTTGAAAAAGTGATTAGGGAAGAGATTACTCCCTATGTAAAAAATGTATTAACTTCTCACTTGCACATGACAACAAGAATAAATAAATTTCTCCTCCTAATCTTCTTGAAGAAAACAAATAGACTAACTGGTTAGGGGGTAGGAGGGTAGGTAGGTAGGAAAAAAGGTCGGCTTGAGAGGTTGAGTGTTCAACTCCCTCTTATCGCCCTTTTCAATTAATTTATTTTATTTATCATTTTACGAATAATTTTATTTCAAATGAATATGTATTAAATTAATTGAAGTAAAATAACTAACAACCTAATAAATGACAAACATATACGCCTCTTTATTCATTTTCAATTTTTAACATAGGGAAATAATATAAAACTGAAAATTAAGATCATACTTCCTTGATAATTTTGTATATATTTTGGCCTTAATTTTCATTTGCCAACAGGTAGCAAGATGTTCAGAATGTTGACTGATTCAACAAACAAAGGGTTCCTCATCACTTGCTTCTCTTTTTCTTTCTCCATAGCAAGGACACTGATCTTAATTAGGTCTTCTTCTCCCCAAGAGTCCAAGCTAGTCGCGTCTGGTGTCAAACTTGACAACAATGATGCTGAGGGTATGGGAGTGATAGGAGTGTTGCCCATCACTTCTTGCTTTATCTTCATAGGAATTTCAATAGATGTCTCATCTATTGGTTCACTTGTTTTAACCTCTTCTTCTCCTTTCTCCTCTTCTACCTTTTCTTTTCCTTTTCTATCTCTTTTTCTGGCTCCTTTTCTTCTTCTTCACTTGTTAGATCCTCTATTAATACTTCGTCTTGTAGCTTAGGTGAATTGTCACCGCATAGAATTTCAACCTCATGTGTTCTCACAAAGGCTTCCTCAAACTTATCTAAGTCTTTTTTTGTGGCCGCCATGGCTATCTCTACATTATCAATGATGATTGTGTTATCTTTTTGTGTCTCAATCATGGGCACAAACTTCCCTACCTCTGTAGGTGTTACCACTGTAGGTGCTAGATCCTGAGGACCTATTACTGGTGCATTGGTGATCTCTGACTCCTTGGCTTCCTTAGAGGGAACTTGAGTTGTGGACATAGTAGGCGGGTACATGTGCCTATCTAGAAAGACTTTCTCAAAAGCTTTCTCAATCTCTTTAGCTGCCAACTCAAAGTTATTATCCATTATGTGTAGTGTTCTCAACTTTGTTCTGAGGTGTGGCTTCACTAGATCTAACAATAATGTTTTCTCTTATAAGGAACATATAGGGAGGCTTTCATCTAGAATATTTTCCCTTATTCTAAGATCTTCTTCAATAGCCTGTTTGTTTAAGGATTCCAAGATATTCCAAACACTATTCGGAATGACTGTCTTCAGTTCTAAGACTATCTTCTTGAACTTGAGCATGTGATTTATTATCATTCCATAGATTTCTAATTTGTCAATCTCATTTTTTCTCTCATAGAATTTGCCTATCTGATCTATTCTGCCTTCATCAATAATCCTTATTCTCAAAACTTGAATATTAGGTCTGAAACCTACCTCGGGAGGTGCTTGAGCATTCTTTTTATTACTTATGGTTCCTCATGAGGATGGGTGACTTGTGCTAGTTTCCTTCTTCCTCTTTGGCATAATTTTTTATTCTGAAGGTGATGTGGTATCTAGAACAATTGTCTCTTTGGGTGTAGGAGGGATAACATATGTTTCACCCTATTTATCCTTTGGATCATTTGTCTTCTCAATCTTGATTTTCTTCATTTTAGGATCATCTTTCTTGGCTTCCACTGTGGATGCGCTCTCAATCAAAATGCTATCTTTTCTTCACTTGCTTTGTCAAGATCTATCTGAGTTACACCATAAATTCTGAGTATCTCAGATGTAATCTTAGAGGATTTCCTCTTAGTTGCTACACTGTTCAGAACTGCATCAACTTCCCTTATCTTTTCTTCCTAAGTACCCCACCTAGGTTCATTAGGGTCCTTAGGTGTTGATAGTAATACTTGTGCATTTGCTTCCAAGATTGGTTCTTCTACCTTATAGCCAAGTGGATGGATCCACTTTGTTCTAGGCTCAACTGCTTCCATGCATGTTATGTCAGTTTCTACTATAAAGCAAATGATGTCTTTGTATTTCTCAACAATAATTTCTAGTATTCTATACCTCATTTGCATTTTGATCTTGAATGTCTTTAGTTCAAGCTCCATGTAATCCTTTAATGTGCTCTCAGTAGATGCCTTAAGAGATATATGAGGCATTGTAGGTATACTTTTGTTAAGTACAAATCTGAAACCTTTCCAAGTATATGGAAGTACATGTAAATGATTAAGGACCCAAACCTGAATATTTTGGTCTTATCATGTTTGATGGCTTTAATGTTATCAATCAATTATGCGTGCGAGATCTCACACAAATTGAATTCTCCATTTTCCGTAACAATTTTGATTGCTGCAAGAATAGTGGCCGCGGACACACTATTCACCCTGTTGGTGTGCTGAAACTTGTAACCTAGTATCATAGACATCAATTTGATGTCTTTCTCTTTAATAGGCTCAATTGTCATACCAAACCTATCACTTTTGGACTTACATTCCTGTTCAACTAATTTCCTTATATCCTTGCCCACTGGAAGAGTGACACCTATCCTAGAGAGGCTTGCCATTTCATGAATAAGATCTCCTATGATTCTTATTGGGACTTCACCTATCCAAAATAGGTCATCATGGATTCTTCTTAACAAGATCTTGATCCACTCGGATTCATAAAACTCATATGTCATAGCATACTTAACAATGGGATGGTCTTCTAGATGTGTGAACTCATCTAGGAATGTTCTATCTGGTTTCATCATGGACTCAAGGTGTGACCTTATCCTATCAAGTCCAACTGGTTCCTTCTTATAGTATATGTACGCAAGAATGTCTTCAACATGCATTACACCCATAGGGGTTCTTGAAAATGCACCTTCTAGGTCATCTAGGGTTGACTTAAAAGGGTGCCTCTCAAAAAATTTTCTCTTTCTCTCAGAAACATCAAAGACAACTAGTGTAGCCATGGCTTACTTGGTTAATGCTTCAAATTGGATTCCAAAGACTTTTGAATCATCGCATTGGACTAGGGCTTCGTAACTGATCAATCACACTTCTTTTTTGGTAAATCAAGCTTCAACACTTCACAATTCAACTTCGAGGGCTTCTTTGGTCTCCAATCACTCTAACTTGAATGCAATGAGTGATTTGTAAGTTTTCATAGACTATAAAGTAAAATTTCTACCATTAATGCTTGTCGCATAAACTAGAATTCGACTGAGAATTTCCAACTTCCATCTTGCAACTGATCAAGCGGTGCACTCTTGCACATAGCATCAAATGGTCTCCAAAATGTTAAATCCAAAGGCACATACTCAGAGGGTGAGTATATCAGCCGCGTAGGGGTCTAGAGCTAAATTAGGTCCCCCTATGACCTTGAGGGTCATTCATCCAGATGTAGAGGGTGCATCCATTGTAGATGCATCCAATACATACTCATCAACCTTATCCTTCTTTGCCTCTATCCAAATCAAGCTCACATATTCTGAAGCTTTCACAAACTTGTCTTCTCCTTCAGTATCGAATATTGATTCTTCTAGCTTTTTAGGGCTTTCCTGAATTTGTGTTCTTGATATACAAAACTTTGAGATGTGTCTAGCCTTGTTACAAGAGTGACAAATAACTGGAGGCCTTAAATTCCTCGGTGTATTGATGTGTGTTACCATTTTACACTATCTAGCTGATTGACCACTATAATTACATATCTGACATGTAATACTCTGAGAACTTCTTGCATTTGGTTGATTTTGATTTCTCTGATTATGATGAGTCTTTTTCTTCTAACTTGTTCTACAATTCATAGCTCTATGACCAAATTTATTGCATGAATAACAGTAACCATTGAAAGGTCTTACCTTTTTACAATCCCTTGCAAGATGTCCATGCTTGTTACAGGCATAACAAGTTATATCTACTGTCTTGTGCTCATCCTTAGATGGTTCAACATTGTCTTTAGTCTGATTTCTAGTCTCCTTAGCTTCTGTAGTGTCTTCTAGTGCTTTCTTCCTTGCTTGCATGTCATCAATCTGATTTTGTGCTTCATTGAATCCAATACAACTGGTATCTCCCTTAAGCTTCTGCGCAGACAATTGTGACTCTATCAAATCAGAACTGGTGTGTAATTTATCAATGTGATTCTTTGTTTCAATCAATTTAGATTCTAACTTTTCTTTGTTTTTTCTTAGCTCCAAGATTTCCATATTTTCTTTTCTCAATTCTTCATTCAGTTGAAGGTTCTCTTTGATCTGTTCATCATAAACTTCTTGATTGTTAGTTATCTTTTCATCCAACTCTTCAATCTGATCTTTTAGAGATGTGTTCTCTTCATTCATCTTTTTAACCATTTTCCCTAAATCACTGTTAGAACAATCTTTCAAATCTTTTCTTAGTTTCTTGATGAAAAGTTGTGCACCACTGATTTTCAATTTTAGTTCTTTTACTTCTTTCTCAGATCTGTCAAGGTCTTCAAGAGCTGCCATGAGATTCTTCTTTAGATGTTTTGCTTCTTCTAAACCCATTGATCTCCTCAAGTGGTTAAAATTATCTTCAGAGGACCAAAGCTTTGATACCAATTTTTAGGAATGGGAACATTGAGCGGGGGGTGAATAAATGTTCACTTATATTTTATTAATTTCTTAACTCTTGAAACTTAACTAGATTACTTAAGTACTGAAATGAACATCAATATGAACAAGATAAATAGTCATAACACATAACACAAATATGGTTATGGGGAAACCCAAATAGGTAAAAACCTTGGTGGGAATTGACACCCACTAAGAACTGCACTAGTGTTTTATGATCCTTGTTAGAAGATCTACAACCTTATTAGGAGTTGTTCTTTACAATGCTTTTAGTACAGTGACTTGGTCAAAGGTCAGACCCTGTTAGGAGTCTTTTATAATAACCCTATTAAGGGTGGGAACACACTATCCTAGAGCTCACTACTCAAGTGGTGAATGCTACAACCTTCTTATCTCAGATACACACTATATTTGTTGGATGAACTGGTGCTGCGACATTGCTTGTCTGATCATTTCCTTTTGTGCACTAACGCTTTAGCCCCTTGTAAAGCTCTAACTCATTCTATCTTCACTTTTCATGTCTTAGCTCTGCTTATCTTATCTCTATATCCATACCCCTTCTTTATTACAAAGGCACATCTATTATTTATATGTGCTAACAAAATAATTAACTAGGTCGGTCTATAACCAATTACATACAATGCTTCCAAGTGAATTGGCTCAAGTGTGTTTACAAAAAAAGATGTTTACTTGTCTACAAACTAATTACAATAGGTGCATAGCCTTTACAAAACATTATTATAACCGCTAATCAAAATACTAATAGTCAGCTACATACTCTGTTCTGTTCTGGTGTTCCCTGTCTGTACCACTTCAACTGTTTGTATCTTCATCATACTATCTCATCTGATCATGCACTCTTAGAAATAGCATGAATACTCATTTACCAACTGAATAGAGGAAAAATGGATCACCTCTATTCAGGATGTTATTATTGTAATGAGTGATATGTAGGGCAAATATGAGATTCACTCCTAAATCAAAATTCCCAAAGGAGAAATCCAATTTGATCAACCAAAAGGTTAATACACAATCGAATCAATCTATGGAGAATATGGAAGAGAGAGAGAATAACACTATGTTTCCCTGTGGTTGAATTGAAGTCTTTAGGATTTGAAGTGGGTATGTGCAAGATCATGAGGGGCCAAACTATGCCCAAAAGTGGCAATGAAAAATCAGCAAATTAGGGTTAGTCAACTTGACATGAAAATTTGAACTAGCTATCAACCTAATACCAAAAAAGTTGTAAGAATAGAATCTATAGGAAATTGAATGTAGGTTCTAAACTACTAGGCCTTTTCTAAAAAAAATTTAATATAATTGGTGAAAAGTATAGATTTCAATACAGTAGTACAAAAATTTCAGGAAAAAAATAAGAAGTAGGTGTATGTCTGACCACCTTAATCATGATCAAATGATAATAATTTTTTATAAAATTTAATATATAAGTAGTAGACTCATGCCCAAATGTGACGTATATTTTTTTGTAATTTTATTCCAAAAAATAATTAATTATAAATTTTTTGCTACAATGTTTTCAGAATAAAAAAACTTCCATGTTTGACCACCTTAACTCATTCAAAACTTTACAAAATTCAATTTTTTTTTTCTTATAGTAGGCAAAGCATAGAATGTGACACATTTTTCAGATTTCAAAAATGTTATACCATTTGAAAGTTATAGTCATTTTTCAATCAGTATATAAGTCAACACTTTAGAGGTAGCTCAATTAGAAAATAACTAATAATTACTTATTGAATTCAAAATTTGATAGCAATTATATCGATAGAAAGCTGATAATATCCTTAAAATACCCTTTTCATTTTATCAAATTCGGATGAAAAAAAAGTCGTTAGCTACATTGTCGAAGTCTGGAACTTAGAGAAACAGGGGAAAAACATGTATTTGAGACATTTCAATAGTTGACCATGTAGGTTTGGTGCACAAGGCAATACCGAGCCTAATCGAGTACCCGATATTTTTGGGTACCCAAAAATGATGACATAATTTTTAATTTTCACTTTCCCTTCCCTCCACTTTCTCCCTCCCATTTCTCCATCCTTCATATGATATATTATATATAAAAAACTATATATTAGATATATTAAATATTTATAATATCAATTATATATTAAATATTATATAATATACATTTTACATTAAATATTATTTAATATATATTAATATAAAAAACTATATATTAGATTATATATTATATATATTAAATATTATATATAATATACATTTTACATTAAATATTATTTAATTATATATTAATATCAAAAATAGATTCTGGTTGAACCGGACAATTGTACCACACCTGTTGATAATCCGACAGCTCAACAGAGTCATTGGGAGGTTAAACAAGAACAGCCAAATGGATCTTTGAACCGGTCGAAGATTATGGAGAGCGGGGAAGGGTTTGGTAAAATGAGAAGCTGTACTAGAAATTATGCAAGCGTTGTAGAACCAACCACATTAATAAATTTAAAGAAGAGATCAGCAGTGACATGATATTATGAGGAAAGCCTTGCTGTTTCGATGGTGCCGCCCTGATATTATGAAGAATGTCTTGCTGCTTCAATGTCGATGTTGCCTTTGTCTTAGAATTTTTCCATTGCTTCTCATCAGTACTTTGAGATATGGTAGGGATTGCGGGCTTTTGCACAGCATAGTCCATCATAATTCTCTATAAATAATCATGCATTACAGTATTCCGCGTGTTTTTGAATGACTTACTCAAAGAATTTAATTTTCACCATAATTTTGGCTCCATGGATTGTCATTTTGCGCTTAGAGAGAAGCTGCGGATTGCAAGAATTTGATAAATTTAGTTTATCTCATTTTCTTTCGCTGCCATTTCTGAGTAATACGATTTTGTTTTTGTCCGTCTTAACTGATTTCGCCTGAAGTTAATGAATTTTTTTAGATGATTTTGTCTGAAGTTAATGAAATTTCTTCCATGGATGCTAATGAAATCTGTTCCATGAATGCTGATAAGACATTTAAATTTAGAGTTAATAAATTCTATAGCTTGAATGTTCTTTGTTGCAGAAGGTTATTTTCATGGTTTGTGATTCATGCAATTTGTTAATAGTTTCATTCTTAAAAGAATTCAAAACTAGATTTTCCATAGTATTATTCTTCTTGATCGTTGCAATATTTTCTCCTCAAATGAACATTTTGTAATCAGTTGATATACAATCACATTTTTCTCTTGGCCAATCCTGTGGGCTCAGGATTGAGCCTGTAGATCCACAAAAGGATTGAAATCTAGATTTGGTGGAAGAGTAGTATTAGCAAGAAGTCATTCACTAACATATCATCTTTATAAGAACTAAATTTAGATTCACTAGAAGCACTAAAGAATCTAGAATGACCCCTTTTGACACATTGGAATGCTCAAGTGTGTCTTAAGGGGTCCTAGGACCCCTTCGGACACACCTGAGCATTCAAATGTGTCAAAAGGGGTCATGGGGACTCCCTAGGGGTCCTAGTACACCTTATCACATGTTAGGACCCCTAGGGAGTCCCCATAACCCCTTTTGACACATTTGAACACTCAAGTGTGTTTTAAGGGGTCTTAGGACCCCTTCGGACACACTTGAGCATTCACATGTGTTAAAAGGGGTCATGGGGACTCCCTATGGGTCCTAGTATGCCTTATCATGCATTAGGAAACCTAGGGAGTCCCCATGACCGCTTCTAACACATTTGAATGCTCAAGTGTATCTTACGAGGTCCTAGGACCCCTTCGAACACACTAGAGCATTCAAATGTGTCAAAAGGGGTCATGAGGACTTCCTAGGGGTCCTAGTATGCCTTATCACATGTGAGGACCCCTAGGAAGTCCCCATGACCCCTTTTGACACATTTGAATGCTCAAGTGTGTCTTAAGGGGTCTTAGGATGCCTTCAGACACACTTGAGCATTCAAATGTGTCAAAAGGGGTCATGGGGACTCCCTAGGGGTCCTAGTATGCCTTATCATGCGTTAGGACCCCTAGGAAGTCCCCATGACCCCTTTTGACACATTGGAATGCTCAAGTGTGTCTTAAGGGGTCTTAGGACCCCTTCAAACACACTTGAGTGTTCAAATCTGCCAAAAGGGGTCATGGGGACTCCCTAGGGCTCCTAGTACACCTTATCACATGTTAAGACCCCTAGGAAGTCCCCGTGACCCCTTTTGACACATTGGAATGCTCAAGTGTGTTTTAAGGGCTCTTCGGACCCCTTCAGACACACTTGAGTGTTCAAATGTGTCAAAAGGGGTCATGGGGACTCCCTAGGGGTCCTAGTATGCCTTATCATGTGTTATGACCCCTAAAGAGTCCCCATGACCCCTTTTGACACATTGAAATGCTCAAGTGTGTCGTAAGGGGTCTTAGGACCCCTTTGAACACACTTGAGCATTCAAATGTGTCAAAAGGGGTCATGCGGGCTCCCTAGGGGTCCTAGTATGCCTTATCATGAGTTACGACCCCTAGGGAGTCCCCATGACCCCTTTTGACACATTTGAGCACTCAAGTGTGTTTTAAGGGGTCTTAGGACCCCTTCGAACACACTTGAGCATTCAAATGTTTCAAAAGGGGTCATGGGGACTCCCTAGGGATCCTAACATGTGATAAGGCATACTAGGACCCCTAGGGAGTCCCCATGACCCCTTTTGACACATTTGAATGCTCAAGTGTGTCTTAAGGGGTCTTAGGACCCCTTCAGACACACTTGAGCATTCAAATGTGTCACAAGGGGTCATGGGGACTCCCTACAGGTCCTAGTACATCTTATCATGTGTTAAGACCCCTAGGGAGTCCCCATGATCCCTTTTGACACATTGCAATGCTCAAGTGTATCTTAATGGGTATTAGGACCCCTTTAGACACACTTGAGCATTCAAATGTGTCAAAAGGGGTCATGGGGGCTCCCTAGGGGTCCTAGTACACCTTATCATGCGTTAGGACCTCTAGGGAGTCCCAATGACCCCTTTTGATAAATTGGAACACTCAAGTGATTCTTAAGGGGTCTTAGGACCCCTTTTGACAAATTGAAATGCTCAAGTGTGTCTTAAGGGGTCTTAGGACCCCTTCGAACAAACTTGAGCATTCAAATGTGTCAAAAGGGGTCATCGGGACTCCCTAGGGGTCCTAGTACGTGTTATCACATGTTAGGACCCCTAAGAAGTCCCCATAGCCCCTTTGGACACATTCGAATGCTCAAGTGTGTCTTAAGGGGTCTTAGGACCCCTTCAGACACACTTAATCATTAAAATATGTCAAAAGGTGTCATGGGGACTCTATAGGGGTCCTAGTACACCTTATCACACATTAGGACCCCTAGGAAGTCCCCATGACCCCTTTTGACACATTCAAACACTCAAGTGTATCTTAAGGGGTCTTAGGACCCCTTCGGACACACTTGAGTGTTCAAATGTATCAAAAGGGGTCATAGGGACTCCCTAGGGGTCCTAGTATACCTTATCACATGTTAGGACCCCTAGGAAGTCCCCATGACACCTTTTGATACATTTGAATGCTCAAGTGCATCTTAAGGGGTCTTAGGACCCCTTTTGACACATTAGAACACTCAAGTGTGTCTTAAGGGGTCTTAGGACCCCTTCAGACACACTTGAGCTTTCAAATGTGTCAAAAGGGGTCATGGGGACTTCCTAGGGGTCCTAGTAACCCTTATCACACGCTAGGACCCCTAGGGAGTCCCCATTACCCCTTTTGACACATTGGAATGCTCAAGTGTGTCTTAAGGGGTCCTAAGGCCCCTTAAGACACACTTGAGCATTCCAATGTGTCAAAAGGGGTAATGGGGACTCCCTAGGGGTCCTAGTATGCCTTAACATGCGTTAGGAACCCTAGGAAGTCCCCATGACCCCTTTTGACACATTTGAATGCTCAAGTGTGTCTTAAGGGGTCTTAGGACCCCTTCAAACACACTTGAGCATACAAATATGTCAAAAGGGGTCATAGGGACTCCCTAGGGGTCTTAATATGCTTTATCATGCATTAGGACCCCTAGGAAGTCCCCATGACTACTTTTGACACATTCGAATGGTCAAGTGTGTCTTAAGGTGTCTTAGGACCCTTTCAAACACTCTAGAGCATTCAAATGTGTCAAAAGGGGTCATAGGGACTCCATAGGGGTCCTAGTATACCTTATCATGCGTTAGGACCCCTAGGATGTCCCCATGACCCCTTTTGACACATTAGAATGCTCAAGTGTGTCTTAAGGGGTCTTAGGACCCCTTTGGACACATATGAGCATTCAAATGTGTCAAAAGGGGTCATAGGGACTCCCTAGGGGTCCTAGTATGCCTTATCATGTGTTAGCATCCCTAGGAAGTCCCCATGACCCCTTTTGACACATTGGAACACTCAGGTGTGTCTTAAGGGGTCTTAGGACCCCTTCAGACACACTTGAGCATTCCAATATGTCAAAAGTGGTCATGGGGACTCCCTAGGGGTCCTAGTACACCTTATCATGTGTTAGGACCCCTAGGAAGTCTCCATGACCCCTTTTGACATATTCAAATGCTCAAGTGTGTCTTAAGGGGTCTTAGCATGCCTTCGGACACACTTGAGCTTTCAAATGTGTCAAAAGGGGTCATAGGGACTCCCTAGGGGTCCTAGTATGCCTTATCATGTGGTAGGACGCCTATGAAGTCCTCATGACACCTTTTGACACATTGGAATGCTCAAGTGTGTCTTAAGGGGTCCTAAGACCCCTTAAGAAACACTTGAGCATTCCATTGTGTCAAAAGGGTTCATGGGGACTTCCTAGGGGTCCTAGTATGCCTTATCACACGTTAGGACCCCTAGGAAGTCCCCATGACCCCTTTTGACACATTGGAACTCTCAAGTGTGTCTTAAGGGGTCTTAGGACACCTTCAAACACACTTGAGTATTTAAATGTGTCAAAAGGGGTCATGGGGACTCCCTAGGGGTCCTACTATGCCTTTCACATGATAGAACCCCTATGGAGTCCCCATGACCCCTTTTGACACATTGAAAAGCTCAAGTCTGTCTTAAGGGGTCTTAGGACCCATTCGGATACACTTGACAATTCAAATGTGTCAAAAGAAGTCATGGGGGCTCCCTAAGGGTCCTAGTATGCCTTATCACGCGTTAGGACCCCTAGGGAGTCCCCATGACCCCTTTTGACACATTTAAATGCTCAAGTGTGTCTTAAGGGGTCTTAGGACCCCTTTTGACACATTGGAATGCTCATGTCTGTCTTAAGGGGTCTTAGGACCCCTTCGAACACACTTGAGTGTTCAAATGTGTCAAAAGGGGTCATGGGGACTTCCTAGGGGTGCTAGTACGCGTTATCACATGTTAGGACCCCTAGGTAGTCCCCATCACCCCTTTTGACACATTGAAATGATAAAGTGTGTCTTAAGGGGTCTTAGAACCCCTTCGAACACACTTGAGCATTCAAATGTGTCAAAAGGGGTCGTGGGTACTCCCTAGGGGTCCTAGTATACCTTATCATGCGTTAGGAGCCCTAGGAAGTCTCCATGACCCCTTTTGACACATTGGCATGCTCAAGTGTGTCTTGAGGGGTCTTAGGACTCCTTCAGACACACTTGAGCATTCAAATGTGTCAAAAGGGGTCATGGTGATTCCCTAGGGGTCCTAGTACACCTTATCATGTGTTAGGACCCCTAGGGAGTCCTCATAACCCCTTTAAACATATTTGAATGTTGAAGTGTGTCTTAAGAGGTCTTAGGACCCCTTCGAACATGCTTGAGCATTCAAATGTGTCAAAAGGGGTCATCAGGGCTGCCTAGGGGTCCTAGTACACCTTATCATGCATTAGGACCCCTAGGGAGTCCCCATGACCCCTTTTGACACATTTGAATGCTCAAGTGTGTCTTAAGGGGTCTTTGGACCCCTTCAAACACACTTGAGCATTCAAATGTGTCAAAAGGTGTCATGGGGACTCCCTAGGGTTCCTAACGCCTAATAAGGCGTACTAGGACACCTAGGGAGTCCCCATGACCCCTTTTGACACATTTGAACACTCAAGTGTGTCTTAAGGTGTCTTAGGACCCCTTCGGACACACTTGAGCATTCAAATGTGTCAAAAGGGTTCATGGGGACTCCCTAGGGGTCCTACTACACCTTATCACACGTTAGGACCCTTAGGGAGTTGCCATGACCCCTTTTGATACATTTGAATGATCAAGTGTGTCTTAAGGGGTCTGAGGACCCCTTCGGACACACTTGATCATTCAAATGTGTCAAAAGGGGTCATAGGGACTCACTAGGGGTCGTAGTATGCCTTATCATGCGTTAGCACCCCTAGAAAGTCCCCATGACCACTTTTGACACATTGGAATACTCAAGTGTGTTTTAAGGGGTCGTAGGACCCCTTCAAACACACTTGAGTGTTCCAATGTGTCAAAAGTGGTCATGGGGACTCCCTAAGGTTCTTATTACACCTTATCACGCGTTAGGACCCCTAGGAATTCTCCATGACCCCTTTTAACATATTTGAATGCTCAAGTGTGTCTTAAGGGGTCTTAGGACCCCTTCGGACACACTTGAGCATTCAAATATGTCAAAAGGGGTCATGGGGACTCCCTAGGGGTCCTAGTATGCCTTATCATGTGTTAGCACCCCTAGGAAGTCCCCATGACCCCTTTTGACACATTGGAACACTCAAGTGTGTCTTAAGGGTTCTTAGGACCCCTTCAAACACACTTGAGCATCAAATGTGTCAAAAGGGGTCATGAGGACTCCCTAGGGGTTGTAGTATGCCTTATCACATGTTAGGACCCCTAGGAAGTCCCCATGACCCCTTTTGATGCGTTAGAATGATCAAGTGTGTCTTAAGGGATCTTAGGAACCCTCTAGACACTGTTGAGCATTCAAATGTGTCAAAAGGGGTCATGGGGACTCCCTAGGGGTCCTAGTATGCCTTATCATGTGTTAGGACCCCTAGGAAGTCCCCATGACCCCTTTTGACACATTTGAATGCTCAAGTGTGTCTTAAGGGCTCTTAGGACCCCTTCGGACACACTTGAGTGTTCAAATGTGTCAAAAGGGGTCATGGGGACTTCCTAGGGTTCCTACTATGCCTTTTCACGTGTTAGGACCCCTAGGGACTCCCCATGACCCCTTTTGACATATTTGAACACTTAAGTGTGTCTTAAGGGGTCTTAGGACCCCTTTTGACACATTGGAATGCTTAAGTGCATTTTAAGGGTTCTTAGGACCCCTTCAGACACACTTGAGTGTTCAAATGTGTCAAAAGGGGTCATGGGGACTTCCTAGGGGTCGTAGTATGCCTTATCACACGTTAAGACCCCTAGGGAGTCCCCATGACCCCTTTTGACACATTTGAATATTGCTCAAGTGTGTCTTAAGGGGTCTTAGGACCCTTAGGGAGTACCCATGACCCCTTTTGAATATTGCTCAAGTGTGTCTTAATGTGTCTTAGGACCCCTTCAGACACACTTGAGTGTTCAAATGTGTCAAAAGGGGTCATGGGGTCTCCCTAGGGGTCCTAGTATGCCTTATCATGCATTAGGACCCCTAGGGAGTCCCCATGACCCCTTTTGACACATTAGAACACTCAAGTGTGTCTTAAGGGGTCTTAGGATCCCGTTAGACACACTTGAGTGTTCAAATGTGTCAAAAGGGGTCATGGGGAATCCCTAGGGGTCCTAGTACACCTTATCACACGTTAGAACCCCTAGGAAGTCCCCATGACCCCTTTTGACACATTTCAAGTGTGTCTTAAGGGGTCTTAGGTCCCCTTTTGACACATTGGAATGCTCAAATGTGTCTTAAGGGGTTTTAGGACCCCTTCAAACACACTTGAGCGTTCAAATGTGTCAAAAGGGGTCATGGGGACTCCCTAGCCATCCTAGTATGCCTTATCACTTAGAAATGGTAGAGAAAGAAAATGAGATAAACCAAATTTATCAAATTCTTGCATTCCACAGCTTCTCTCCGAGCGCAAAATGACAATTCATGGAGCCAAAATTTTGGTGAAAATTAAATTCTTTGAGTAAGTCATTCATAAACACGTAGAATACTGTAACGCATGATGATTTATAGAGAATTTATGACAGACTATGCTATGCAAAATTCTACAATCCCTTCCATATCTCAGAGTACTGATGAGAAGTAATGGTGAAAGTCTCAGACAGAGGTGGCGTTGACATTGAGGTGGCAAGACATTCTTCATAATATCGAGGTGTTACCATCAAAATGGCAAGGGTTTCCTCATAATGTCGCACCGCCGCTGATCTCTTCTTTAAATTTATTAATGTGGTTGTTGCTATGGCACTTGCATAATTTCTAGTACAGCTGCTCATTTTACCAAACCCTTCTTGGCTCTCCATAATCTTCGATCAGTTCAAAGATCTATCTAGTTGTTCTTGTTTAACCTCCCAATGTCTCTGTTGAGCTGTCAGATTATCAACATGTGTGGTACAATTGTCCAATTCAACCAGAATCTATTTCAAGAACCTTTGCAATTTAGCATTCTAGTTGAAAAAGTAGGGAAAGATACCATTTCACAGCCACAGGCAGTGGAAATAGATTGATTCTCTTGCCCTTTGCTTTTGTAATCTGCCTCTAGTGAACTATTCTTCAAAGCCTCCATTTCTGCATAGCTAGGGTTTACGACGCCTGTAAAAGGCACAATTATTCCCCTGTAGGGACTCATGCTCATGCTTAGAATCATATTATTTTCATGCATTCCCTAACATTTAATACAAAGATTTAGCCAACCGCCTTTAAAGACCTAGAAGAAATGAAAAATAAAAATTTGTATTATATAGAGGTAAAATGTATTCAACCCTATTTATAATGTTAAGGGGAAAAAGGGATCTATTCTCAAATCCAAATTCCCACCAAGGAGATCCAATTTGATCAACCTAAAATGGCTAATGCAGAATCATATCAATTTGATGGAAAATATGGAAGAAAGAACAAATCTAATGTTTCCCCTAGGTAGAATGTATTATGTTTGATATTGAAATAATTGAAGTGCAAATGCTAACCTTGAATTAGGGTAGATCTGGAAAATACAGAATTCTGGCTTTTGTATGAACTTTCTGAAGATTCCATCACCTATTTTGGACTGGAAATGTCGAGGCGGACAAAACCTAGAAATCTTTTCTCCAAATTCACACAAGTCGACTTTGACCTTTTAAAAGGTCAAAGACCACATTATTTATTTGAAGTTTGATTCCGATTCTATTCACAAATCCTGAAAGATTGCTAAAAAGGGTATCCAAATTCACTCTCAGATCTGAGATTTCACACCTGTATTTGCAAGAAAAATGATGTTTTTTTTGTTTGGGGGGGGGGGGGGGGGTTTGCCTTGGTCAAACCCCGGTTTGGAATCAACCTTAATATTGAAATTGAAATAGGAGAATGCTAGCAAGTAGTAGAAATGAATCTAACAATGAAGCTATGCAATTCAATAGATATGCTAATGTATTTGGAATGTAATCAAATATATTAATATGAAAGCTTGAACATAACATCATCAAACCTCCATGATTGTATGCTTGAAATCCACCTCGAGGAAACAATGATATAGATCTTGAAGATGAAATAAAGGATCTTGAAGGAAGATCACACCACCATAGTGGCTAGATATAGGGTTTGAATGATAGATCTTGAATGCTTGAGCCAAATACCTTCAATAGCTTGAATGCTTGAATCCTTGATCTTCAATGGAGAACTTGGATGGAGAAAGACTTGAATGCTTGAATGGAATGCTTGCTTGATCACCTTGAGAGCTTGAGTGTGAACACTTGATTGAAAGATATGGATAAAATGAGAGAGTAAGGCCTCCTTTTATAGTGATCTAGGGCACACTCCTCTAGATGGGCCACCTTGGAGAATTAAATCCCAATTAGGTCCTCACCTTTAGAAAATATACCTTGATTAAATACAATTAAAGGATTTACCATTTCGGAGCCCAAAACAGCTGACTCAGAGGCGGAGTAATAATTTTTCTAGAAAACCAAACTGCTGGCAAATGAAAATTTGAAATCCTGGCGGGAAGAGGTCAAGGTCAAGGTCAACCCTGACTTGGTCAGGGTTGAGGTCAACTTTGACCTCAAACCCTAACTTTGTCAAGTTCTACAGCAGAGGTCCCAGAGATGTCAGAAACCTGGAAATTGATATCTAAACAGGACTAGATTTCTGGAATAGATAGAAAATCCTCCATTTTATGTGATGAAGGACTAGGAGGTCTCATTTCTGAATCCTACCTAGAAAATAGAGTCATGGAATAGGGAAAATCAGGAAAGTCTTTAAGACCTTAACCCTAATTTCACCTAGAATGGTGAAATCAAGCTTGGAGAAGAAGTGGAAAGCGAGGATAAAGCCGAATACATGCAAAGACCCAATCAAGGTGCCAAACATGACCCTAAACCACTTACTCAAAGAGCTAAATGCTCTTAACATGGAAGTGCTTCCATTTTAAGATGATACAAGTATATAATACATTAGTACATTAGTATATAATATAAATTAGTATATTATACATTAGTACATTAGTATATAATACATTAGTACATATAATACATTAGTATATTATAATACATTAGTATATATATATATATAATATATACATTATATATATCATATGCCTCTTATATATATATATATATATATATATATATATATATATATATATATATATATATATATATATATATATATATATATGTTATATACATTAATATATGTAAAAGTTCAATTTTTTTCATTTGCTCTAGCCCTTCTTTTAATCTGCCTGGGAATATTGGGTACCCGATATGAAATCGGATACCGAATTTTTGATAGGTAATATTTGACCAAAACATTCCATGTCCCCACAGACCAGACAATCATGAGATTTTATACTTTTTTCATGTGTTGCAGAAAAAAAATGTGATTTGGGGCCCATTGTTTGATTTTTGTCGACTTGTGGTCTCACCATGGGAAGCGGCAGTCATCAAAAGGCTAAACGCAAGATGAAGCTGATGGATGAAGAAATTCAAGCATATAGGGAAAAGGATAAGGAAAATCACCAAAGAAAGAGAGAAGGTATGTTAAACATTAATCAATCGGACCCCGTAAATGTAGTTGTAAGTGAAGAGGATGTTGAATTTGAAAATGTATAGATGGAGATTGAAAATGTAGACTTGGGGAATGAAAATGTTGCACAAGAACCACATGAACGTTACACATCTCCAAATTATATGTGAAATGAAGTCCCTTGCAATAAAGATAATCAAAATTCAAATTCGGGGCTTTCAGGAAGACCTAAATGGTTAATTGAAATTGAGGAGAACATTATGAATAATTGGGAAGGAAAGAGGTCACATAGAATCATTAGGTTGTGGGCTTCAAGACTTTATGATCAATGTTTTGGAAACAAGACATTGGTTAAGCAATGTCAAATTTTTGTGCAGTTGTTAAAGATGCAAAAGATGAGACCTGTGCTTGTGAAATTGAAGATTCGTGTGAACAAAAAAATGGAGAGAAATGCCATTGTTGTGAAGAATCTTTTCAATGCTCTCAATAGCATTGGGAAGACTAGCAGAGAAAAAGACAAGAGAGTTGCTCGGAGGATTATTACAACCTCCTTAGTAAGTCATTAGTTGAGAAAGGCTCGTTTGATGAGACAAACTTGTGTTGACTTTAATATAGACCGTAAAACTTTGGGTAGAGCACTTGCAAGAAGAGAAAGGCTTGATGATCTGCTTCAATTTGATACATGGGCTTATGGTGGGAGACTTCCACATTTCAATAAGAAGCTAACAGATGTTGTCAAGGATGAAATTCAACAATTTTGGGATGCTAACTCAAGAGTGTCACCAAATGTGAAGGATGTCTTGAAGTTGAGAGTTGGCAATTGAGACCACACTCCACATCCTAAACATTATGTGGAGGTAAGTCAAACAATGTTGTATAAAAAATTTTGTGAGAGACATCCAACATTGAAAATATCACAAAGGTCTTTTGAATCCATGAAGCCATTTTATTGTGTACCCCTTAAGATTCAGAATACATGTTGTTGCAAATATCATGTTGAGTTTTCAATGCATCATGAATTATTACGGTCCATTCATTCTACTTTGCATACTAATGAAATGCCAGAGGATTGTGGTGCAAGTGGTCTTCCCAAATCATCAAGAGACTTGCTAGATCAATTTTTATGTCATAGAGATGATGGTTGTTTATTTTATAAAAAAGATTGCTTAAATGCCAAGAGCTCAGAATGTGGTGGCTTGTCCAAGTTTAGAACATGTTTTCATGAGGGTTTGGAACACAATTTTGGAAAGACACTCATCCAAAAAAAGTTATATGAAACGGTGAAATATACATTGAAGAGTGGAGGTGAAGGCTCTAGATGTGAGTTAGTTGCAAAAGAATACAATGTTGCTGATTTTATCTTGGATTTCAAGAAAAATCTTTTTTACAAGTATGCAAGGCATAGTCACAGGTCTCAATGGTTGGATCAACAATTTAGGACATGTAAGGACACTTTCCCCATTGGAACTATTATATCCATTGTAGACTTTGTGGAGAACTATACATTGCAGCCCCAAAATGAGACTCAAGCTCAATATTACAATTCCATTTAGGTTGCTATTTTTGTACACATCACATATAGACATTCCCCTGATAGCACAAAAGATGAGCGAAAGATAATCAGAGAGTATGACTTTTATATGAGCGACGACAGGTCTCACTCTCATGAGTTTGTTCAACATTGTTTCCAAAACTATTTTGACTTCTTGCAGGAATATGGTATTGCTATGGATATGCATCCCATTTGGTCGGATAATTGCACCAGTCAATTTAAGAATACCAGAATGTTTTATTGGTTGTGTAGAATGCATGTGGAGAGAGGTGTACCTCATATTTGGAGTTTTTTTGAGTCAGGGCATGGGAAAGGGGAGCATGATGGAGCAGGTGCGTGTGTGAAGAGAGCTCTAGTTAAGGAGCAATTGAGGATTTCAGGTGCTATACTTCTTGATGCTCATTCTATTGTTGATTGGTGTACTTTAGCATTGTCACAGGGGGGGACTCTTGATTCTACAGTGTGTAGATTCTTTTGGTTGGTTGAAGAGGAAACTATAGGAGATGGATTGGATTGTCAAACAATGAAAGACTCTTCAAAAATGCATTCATTCCGAAGCTCCAATAGTAGTACATGGACCATTTGGACACAAGAGTTGGCTTGTTTTTGCCCCATGTGTTTTCAATATGATTGAGATCATTGTGAGTCAAGTGAGTGGGTGGATACATGGGTTCCACAGTATCTAACTCCTTTATCTTTGACACTCTCTATAAGAAATGATGACATGGACACTTCAGTTGACTATGACCATCTTTCAGATCTTCTAAAGCTAGGAAATGTTTTTGCATTGGTTGCACCGTAGGGGAATGATGAGAGGTCAGATTATTGGTTAGCACATTATGTACAAGGTAAACATAAGCTTGTACAATCGATGATAGATGGTGATGGGTTCACATATCCTACTGGTTCAGTTGTTGTTGCAGGAACATGGCTACGAACATACATGATTAGAAAGAATGGAATTCACACATTTGAAGACTATGAGAAGCACAAAACTATTCTTATGTATTCACACCTTGTTATAGCAACAAATGTCAAGTTGTCAAAGCATCAAGGAAGTGCAAAGACAAAGGAACTTTGGACTATTAGTACTGCTGATCATGAAGCACTATTGGAGACCCTGAAGCAAAGAGATGACCCTTCAGGAACACTTGACTAGGTAATAAGTTAAATTAGTAAATTGTTTTCTAAGTTCGTTAAGCTTAATTTCAATACATTAATTTGACCTTTCTTAGATTGTATTTTGAGTCAATAAACTTGGTTTTGTATGTGGATTATAACTTGTGCAGGAGCACCTATGAAGACACCTACGGTCACCATGGATCCAATCAGAGATAGAAGGACAAAATGATCCTTAATGGTTAATTGAGATCTTTTGAAGCCTATAATGGCAATTTGTAACAATCAATTTGATTTAAAAGTTAAATGTCCTAAAACTCTTGATAAGGACTTATGACCAAAATCATGTATGGGTGGCCAATAGTGCCAAGAAGGGATCTTACATGTCATTTATTTATGTCATTTGCATGGTTTGAATTCTTACATGTTTGATTGTTGTTTATAATGCTTTAAGGATATTATTTTTTATCATTTCAAACAATCTATAAAAGTTAAAACTCAAACATAATAAGCTTCACAGTTCAAATTTCACAAGCTTAATCATGATTAGTTTCACAGTTCAAATTTCAAACATACCACTAACAGTCAGTTGAAAGCGGCTCATTAACGTATCTTTCAAACCATCTAACCTAGCATCGAACAGTCTACTCCATCAGCTCCGATTGGCTAGGTAAATGCTAGTGACAACCCCATTCCACCCACGGAGTCACGGGAAAGCTCGCGACCGCGCTTGACCCAAGTGACCCCAAGGTGCCCTAAGCACGATTGGGCAGCAATCTTCTGAGGCTCATATCTTGGAGCTCGTGAAAGGTATCAAAAAACCATTAGGGGCTATGGGATCATGTTTCCAAGGTCTACAATAACCTCTCTCAGTTTTGGGTGATTTGACTTCATTTGCATTTGGCAAGATGATCTTAGTCGATGCCAAAACTTGTAGTGAGGGTCAGTTGAAAGTGGCTTAGAAGCATATCTTTCAAACCGTTTGACCTGGCATCAGACAATCTTCTCCATTAGCTTCGGTTAGCTGGGTAAACACTAGTGACAACTCCATTCTACCCATGGAGTCATGGGAAAGCTCGCGACCATGCTCGACCCAAGTGACCCCAAGGTGCACTAAGCACGATTGGGCAGCGATCTTCCAGGGCTTGTATCTCAGAGCTCGTGAGAGGTATCAACAAGCTGTCAAAGGCTATATGATCATGTTTCTAAGGTCTACTATAACCTCTCTCAATTTTGGGTGATTTGACTTCTTTTGCATTTGGTAGGGCAATCTCAGTCGATGCCAAAACTTGCAGTGAGGGTCAGTTGAAAGCGGCTTAGCAGCGTATCTTTCAAACCATTTGACCTAGCATCAAATCATCTACTCCATCAAATTTGGTTGGCTGAGTAAATGCTAGTGACAACCCCATTCCACCCACGGAGTCACGGGAATGCTCGTGACCACGCTCGACCCAAGTGACCCCAAGGTGCACTAAGCACGATTGGGAAATGATCTTCCAGAGCTCCTATCTTGAAGCTCGTGAGAGGTATTGAAAAACTATCAGGTGCTATGAGATCATGTTTCCGAGGTATACAATAACCTCTCTCAACTTTGGGTGATTCAACTTTTTTTGCATTTGGCAAGGCGATCTCAGTCGATGCAAAAACTTGTAGTGAGGGTTAGTTAAAAGTGGCTCAATGGCATATCTTTCAAACCGTCCACCCTGGCATTGAACCATCTACTCCATTGGCTCTAGTTGGCTAGGTAAACACTAGTGACAACCCCATTCCACCCACAGAGTCACAGGAATTCTTGCAACCATGCTCAACCCAAGTGACCCTAAGGTGTAGTAAGCACGATTGGGTAGTGATCTTTTGGGGCTCGTATCTCAGAGCTTGTGAGAGGTATCGACAAACCATCAGGGGCTATAGGATCATGTTTCTAAGGTCTACTATAAATTCTCTCATTTTTGGGCGGTTCAACTTCATTTGCATTTGGCAGGGCAATCTCAGTCGATGCCAAAACTTGTAGTGAGGGTCAGTTGAAAGCGGCTCAGCAGTGTATCTTTCAAACCATCTGACCTGGCATCAAACCATCTACTCCATCAGCTCTGGTTGGCCAGGTAAATTCCAATGACAACCCCATTCCACCCACGGAGTCACGGGAATGCTTGCGACCACGCTTGACCCAAGTGACCCCAAGGTGCACTAAGCACGATTGGGTAGTGATCTTCTGTGGCTCGTATCTCAGTGCTCATGAGAGGTATCAAAAAAATATTAGGGTCTACAAGATTTTGTTACTGAGGTCTACTATAACCTCTCTCATTTTTGGGCGATTCAACTTCATTTGCATTTGGTAGGGCAATCTCAGTCGATGCCAAAACTTGTAGTGAGGGTCAGTTGAAAGCAGCTCAGTAGTGTATCTTTCAAACCGTCTAACCTAGCATCAAACCATCTACTCCATCAACTCTAGTTGGCCAGGTAAATGTCAATGACAACCCCATTCCACCCACGGAGTCACGGGAATGCTCGCGACCACGCTCGACCCAAGTGACCCCAAGGTGCATTAAGCACGATTGGGCATCAATCTTTCAGGGCTCATGTGTGAGAGCTCATGAGAGGTATCGACAAATTTTTAGGGGCTACAGGATCATGTTTTTGAGGTATACAATAACCTCTCTCAGTTTTGGGTGATTCGACTTCGCTTGCATTTGGCAGGGCAATCTCAGTCGATGCCAAAGCTTACAGTGAGGGTCAGTTGAAAGTGGCTCAGTAGGGTATCTTTCAAACCATTTGACCTAGCATTGAACTATCTAATCCATCAGCTCTGGTTGGTTGGGTAAATGCTAGTGACAACCCCATTCTGCCCACAGAGTCACTGGAACACTCGCGACCATGCTCGACCCAAGTGACCCCTAGGTGCACTAAGCACAATTGGGCAATGATATTTCAGAGCTCATATCTTAGAGCTCATGAAGGTATCGACAAACCATTAAGGGCTACAAGATCATGTTTCCAAGGTCTACTATAACCTCTCTCAATTTTGGGCGATTCAACTTCATTTGCATTTGGCAGGGCAATCTCAGTCGATGCCAAAACTTATAGTTAGGGTCAGTTGAAAGCAGCTCAACAACGTATCTTTCAAACCGTCTGACCTGGCATTGAACCATCTACTCCATCAACTCTAGTTGGCTGAGTAAACACTAGTGACAACCTCATTCCACCCATGGAGTCATGGGAATGCTTGCGACCACGCTCGACCCAAGTGACCCCAAGGTGCACTAAGCATGATTGAGCAGTGATCTTTTGGGGCTTGTATCTTAGAGCTCTTGAGAGGTATCAAAAAACCATTAGGGGTTACAAGATCATGTTTCTAAGTTCTACAATAACCTCTCTTAGTTTTGGGTGATTTGACTTTGTTTGCATTTGGTAGGGCAATCTCAATCGGTGCCAAAACTTGTAGTGAGGGTCAGTTGAAAGCGGCTCAGCAATGTATCTTTCAAACCATTTGACTTGACATCGAACCATCTACTCCATTGGCTCCAGTTGGCCGGGTAAACACTAGTGACAACCTTGTTCAACCCACGGAGTCACCGGAATGCTCGGGCCCATGCTCGATCAAAGTGATCCCAAGGTGCACTAATCACGATTGGGCAACAATCTGCTAGGGCTTATATCTTGGAGCTTGTGAGAGATATCGACAAACTATTAGGGGCTACAGGATCATGTTTCCAAGGTCTACAATAACCTCTCTCAATTTTGGGCCATTCGACTTCATTTGTATTTGGCAAGACGATCTTAGTTGATGCCAAAACTTGCAGTGAGAGTTAGTTGAAAGCGGCTCAGTAGCGTATATTTCAAACCATCCAACCTGGCATTGAACCATCTACTCCATTAGCTCTAGTTGGCTGAGTAAACACAAGTGACAACCTTGTTCCACCCACGAAGTCACGAGAAAGCTCATGACCATGCTCGACCCAAGTGACCCCAAGGTGCACTAAGCATGATTGGGCAGTGATCTTCTGGGGCTCGTATCTCAGAGCTTGTGAGAGGTATCAAAAAACTATCAAGTGCTATGAGATCATGTTTCCAAGGTCTACAATAACCTCTCTTAGTTTTGGGCGATTGACTTCATTTGCATTTGGCAAGGCGATCTCAGTCGATGCCAAAACTTGTAGTGAGGGTCAGTTGAAAGTGGCTCACCAGCGTATCTTTCAAACCATTTGACCTAGCATCGAACCATCTGCTCCATCGGCTCTAGTTGGTTGGGTAAATGCTAGTGACAACCCCATTTCACCCATGAAGTCACGGGAAAGCTCACGACCACGCTCGACCCAAGTGACCCCAAGGTGCACTAATCACGATTGGGCAACAATCTTTCAGGGCTTGTATCTCGGAGCTCGTGAGAGGTATTTAAAAACTGCTAGGTGCTACGAGATCATGTTTTCTAGGTCTACTATACCTCTCTCAATTTTGGGCGATTTGACTTCATTTGCATTCGGCAAGGTGATCTCAGTTGATGCCAAAACTTGCAGTGAGGGTCAGTTGAAAGCGGCTCAGCAACGTATCTTTCAAACCGTCTAACTTGACATCAAACCATCTACTCCATTAGCTCTAGTTAACCAAGTAAATGCCAGTGACAACCCCATTCTACCCACGGAGTCACGGGAATGCTCCCGACCATGCTTGACCCAAGTGACCCCAAGATGCACTAAGCACGATTGGGTAGCGATCTTCCATGGCTTGTATCTCGGAGCTCATGAAAGGTATCAAAAAACTGTCATGGGCTATAGGATTATGTTTCCAAGTTCTACTATAACCTCTCTTAGTTTTGGGTGATTTGACTTTGTTTGCATTTGGCAAGGCGATCTCAGTCGATGCAAAAACTTGCAGTGAGGGTTAGTTGAAAGTGGCTCAGCAGTGTATCTTTCAAACCATCTGACCTGGCATCAAACCATCTACTCCATTGGCTCTGGTTGGCCAGGTAAATGCTAGTGACAACCCCATTCCACCCATGGAGTCACGGGAATGCTTGCGACCACGCTCGACCCAAGTGACCCCAAGGTTCACTAAGCATGATTGGGCAGTGATCTTCCATGGCTCATATCTCAAAGCTCATGAAAGGTATTGAAAAACTATTAGGGGCTACGAGATCATGTTTCTAAGGTCCACTATAACCTCTCTTAATTTTGGGTGATTCAACTTTGTTTGCATTTGGCAAGGCGATCTCAGTCGATGCCAAAACTTGCAGTGAGGGTCAGTTGAAAGTGGCTCAGCAATGTATCTTTCAAACCGTCTGACCTGGCATCAAACCATCTACTCCATTAGCTCTGGTTGGCCAGGTACACACTAGTGATAACCCCGTTCCACCCACGGAGTCATGGGAATGCTCGCGACCATGCTCGACCCAAGTGACCCCAAGGTGTAGTAAGCACGATTGGGCAGTGATCTTTCAAGGCTCGTATCTCAGAGCTCATGAGAGGTATCAAAAAACCATTAGGGGCTATGAGATTGTGTTTCTTAGGTCTACTATAACCTCTCTTAGTTTTGGGTGATTCGACTTTGTTTGCATTTGGCAGGGCAATCTCAGTCGATGCCAAAACTTCTAGTGAGGGTCAGTTGAAAGTGGCTCAACAGCGTATCTTTCAAACCGTCTGACCTGGCATCAAACCATCTACTCCATCAACTCTAATTGGCCAGGTAAATGCTAGTGACAATGCCATTCCCCCCACAGAGTCATGGGAATGCTCGCGACCACGCTCAACCCAAGTGACCCCAAGGTGCACTAAGCATGATTGGGCAGTGATCTTCCATGGCTCGTATCTCAGAGCTCATGAGAGGTATCAACAAACCATTAGGGTCTACAAGATCATTTTTTTGAGGTCTACTATAACCTCTCTTAGTTTTGGGCGATTTGACTTCATTTGCATTTGGCAGGGCAATCTCAGTCGATGCCAAAACTTGTAGTGAGGGTCAGTTAAATGTAGCTCACCAGCATATCTTTCAAACCGTCTGACCTAGCATCGAATCATCTACTCCATTAGCTCTGGTTGGCCAGGTAAATGTCAATGACAACCTTGTTCCACCCACAAAGTCATGGGAACACTCGCGACCATGCTCGACCCAAGTGACCCCAAGGTGCACTAAGCACAATTGGGAATCGATCTTTTGGGGCTCATATCTCAGAGCTTGTGAGAGGTATTGAAAAATTGTTAGGGGCTACAAGATCATGTTTTCAAGGTATACAATAACCTCTCTCTATTTCGGGTGATTCGGCTTCATTTGCATTTGGCAGGGCAATCTTAGTTGATGCTAAAACTTACAGTGAGGGTTAGTTGAAAGCAGCTCAGTAGGGTATCTTTCAAACCGTCTGACCTGACATCAAACCATCTACTCCATCAGCTCTAGTTGGCTAGGAAAATGCTAGTGAGAACCCCATTCTGCCCACGGAGTCACCGAAACAGTAGCAACCACGCTCGACCCAAGTGAGCCCTAGGTGCACTAAGCACGATTGGGCAGTGATATTTTAGAGCTTGTGAGAGGTATTGACAAACTGTCATAGGCTACAAGATCATGTTTCCAAGGTCTACTATAACCTCTCTCAATTTTGGGTGATTCAACTTCATTTGGGCGATCTCAGTCGATACCAAAACTTACAGTTAGGGTCAATTGAAAGCAACTCAACAACGTATCTTTCAAACCATCTGACCTGGCATCAGACCGTCTACTCCATCAGCTTTGGTTGGCTGGGTAAATGCTAGTGACAACTTCATTCCACCCACGGAGTCATGAGAATTCTCGCGACCACGCTCGACCCAAGTGACCCCAAGGTGCACTAAGCATGATTGGGCAGCGATCTTCTAGGGCTCGTATCTTAGAGCTCGTGAGAGGTATCAACAAACCATCAGGGGTTACAGGATCATATTTCTGAGGTCTACAATAACCTCTCTTAGTTTTGGGTGATTCAACTTCATTTGCATTTGGCAGGGCAATCTCAGTCGGTGCCAAAACTTGCAGTGAGGGTCAGTTGAAAGTGGCTCAGTAGTGTATCTTTCAAACCGTCTGACCTGACATCAAACCATTTTCTCCATCAGCTCCCATTGGCTGGGTAAATGCTAGTGACAACCTTGTTCCACCCATGGAGTCACCAGAATGCTCGTGACCATGCTCGACCGAAGTGACCCCAAGGTGCACTAAGCACGATTGGGCAACAATCTTCCAGGGCTTGTATCTCGAAGCTCATGAGAGGTATCGACAAACCATCAGGGGCTACATGATCATGTTTTCAAGGTCTACAATAACCTCTCTCAATTTTGGGTGATTCGACTTTGTTTGCATTTGGCAAGGCGATCTTAGTCGATGCCAAAACTTGCAATGAGGGTTAGTTGAAAGCGGCTCAGCAGCGTATATTTCAAACCATCTAACCTGGCATCAAACCGTCTACTCCATTGGCTCCATTTGGCTAGGTAAACACCTTTGACAACCTCGTTCCACCCACGGAGTCACGAGAAAGCTCACGACCACGCTCGACCCAAGTGACCCCAAGGTGCACTAAGCATGATTGGGTAACGATCTTCTGAGGCTTGTATCTCAGAGCTTTAGGTATTGACAAACCACCAAGGGCTATGAGATCATGTTTCCAAGGTCTACAATAACCTCTCTCAGTTTTGGGTGATTTGACTTTGTTTGCATTTGGCAAGGTGATCTTAGTCGATGCTAAAACTTGCAGTGGGGGTCAGTTAAAAGCGGCTCACCAGCGTATCTTTCAAACCGTTTGACCTAGCATCGAACCGTCTACTCCATCAGCTCTGGTTGGCTGGGTAAACACTAGTGACAACCTCATTTCACCCATGAAGTCACGGGAAAGCTTGTGACCACGCTCGACCTAAGTGACCCCAAGGTGCACTAAGCACGATTGGGAAGCAATCTTTCAGGGCTTGTATCTCAGAGCTCGTGAGAGGTATTTAAAAATTTCTAGGTGCTAGGGGATCATGTTTTTGAGGTCTACTATAACCTCTCTTAGTTTTGGGTGATTCAATTTCATTTGCATTTAGCAAGGCGATCTTAGTTGATGCCAAAACTTGCAGTAAGGGTCAGTTAAAAGCGGCTCAGCAGCGTATCTTTCAAACCATTTGACCTAACATCAAACCATCTACTCCATCGACTCTAATTAACCAAGTAAATTCTAGTGACAACCCCATTCCACCCACGGAGTCACGGGAACGCTCGTGACCATGCTCGACCCAAGTGACCCCAAGGTGCACTAAGCATGATTGGGTAGTGATCTTCTGTGGCTTGTATCTCAGAGCTCGTGAAAGGTATCAACAAACCATCATGGGCTATAGGATCATGTTTCCAAGGTCTACTATAACCTCTCTCAGTTTTGGGTGATTCGACTTCATTTGCATTTGGCAAGGCGATCTCAGTCGATGCAAAAACTTGCAGTGAGGGTCAGTTGAAAGCAGCTCAGCAGCGTATCTTTCAAACCATCTGACCTGGCATCAAACCATCTACTCCATTAGCTCTGGTTGGCCAGGTAAATGCTAGTGACAACCTCATTCTACCCACGGAGTCACAGGAACGCTTGCGACGACGCTCGACCCAAGTGACCCCAAGGTGCACTAAGCATGATTGGGCAGCGATCTTCCATGGCTCATATCTCAAAGTTCATGAGAGGTATTGAAAAAATATTAGGGGCTACGAGATCATGTTTCTAAGGTCTACTATAACCTCTCTTATTTTTGGGCGATTCGAATTCATTTGCATTTGGCAAGGTGATCTCAGTCGATGCCAAAACTTGCAGTGAGGGTCAGTTGAAAGTGGCTCAGTAGTGTATCTTTCAAACCGTCTAACCTGGCATCGAGTCATCTACTCCATTGGCTCCAGTTGGCCAGGTAAATGCTAGTGACAACCCCATTCCACCCACGGAGTCACAGAAATGCTCGCGACTACGCTCGACACAAGTGACCCCAAGGTGCACTAAGCATGATTGGGAAGTGATCTTCCATTGCTCATATCTCGGAGCTCGTGAGAGGTATCAAAAAATTGTCAGGGGCTACAGAATCATGTTTTCAAGGTCTATAATAACCTCTCTTAATTTTGGGTGATTCAACTTCATTTGCATTTGGCAAGACGATCTCAGTCGATGCCAAAACTTGTAGTGAGGGTCAGTTGAAAGTGTCTCAGCAGCATATCTTTCAAACTATCCAACATTGCATCGAACCGTCTACTCCATCAGCTTTGGTTGGCCAGGTAAATGCCAGTGACAACCTTGTTTCACCCACGGAGTCACTGGAACGCTCGCGACCACGCTCGATCCAAGTGACCCCAAGGTGCACTAAGCACGATTGGGTAGCGATCTTTCGTGGCTCAAGCGACCCCAATATGAGGAGTTATATACATAGTGAGTATATACATAATATTCAAACAATGTAGTACTAAGTGGCTCAAGTGAGTATATATAATGGTATGAAACATAAGAACATAGGAAATCTATAGAAGTTAAACCTCAAACATAATAAGCTCCATGAGCAGGGTATTCCAGAATAAAGAAAAACAAATGTAACTTCAACAAGATATAATTTCAATCATAATGATAATCATAGTCAAGATATAACTTCACCATTCAATTCCATAAACATGAATAATAAATATGTATATACAAAAGATGATGCAAATATAACATATAAATGAACATGTTCTATATATACAAAGTATCAAATGTATCAAAAGTATCTCCATATACAATTATGGCACATGCCATTTCAAAATGTCTACAAAATCAATGTTTTAAGGTGTACAATGTGGCATATATGCCATCTCAAAATGTGCCAAGTGGCATCTCTAAATGACCACAAAACTAAAACTACATCCTATGCCGTAGGGGGATCATCAAAATGTAGCCTCTTTGAAGAAGTGTTGGGCTCTGATTGATCCTGCATAAAAAATGAGTTCAAACCCAAATTAGATTGCTTACTTTATATGATTTGTACATATATATATAGTTCATAATTCAAACACTAATTTAATTAAAATTATAACTGAATACAAATATCTATACCTGGTCTCTCGGTCGCCTACCATGATTAGGTGTCCTAGCATAAGTCCTGGGTAGCGAAGGGGCCATGCCAACAATACCAACTGTGACCTATAAATATATATTTGCAATAATGAGATTAGTAGAGTGGTGCAACATAGAGTAATAAATCTACAAAATAAGATGATAGCATAATAAAATTACAAATTGATTGAACTAAAATTAAAACTTACATCTGATGATCCCTCCTCTAGAATGGTGAGCTGGGTCAACAAAGATACGAAAGATTCTCATGGGCCCTCCCTCACACTTGGAGTAACCTTTGAGAGTAAAAAGACTGTCAATTATATATAAATGTACTTCATCATAGCAACCCTGGTTACAAAATACAAATAACAATATGTAAAAGTCTACGTATAATCGAGCTATCACTCCGAATCGAGATGCCTGTAACCCTATGCTACCAAACAGCTGTCATGACATCATCAATAGCCACACCCTATACAATAAAGTGGAAGTAAAATATTTATTACTACACACAAGTGGCATACATGTGTATACACCTAAAAATGGTCACCTAGACTATTAGCCCCTTTTGCTAAATCATAAATTGCTTATTCTTGATCAAATCCTAGCTCTATCATTTATTCGATTATTTTCTATGGGCTAACCATCTTATCCTAAGTCTTTATTTATTTAAAAGGAATATTTCCTCCCCTTTTAATAAATAAAACCCCCCCCCACTTTTCCTCTTATCCTAAGTTGCACAAATAAAACATTATTCTTATTTTATAAAAAGGGAAAAAGCACTTTTTGTCTCATATGGACACAAAAGTCAACTCCTATTTTCTCATTGGAGGATATTTGTGCACATGGATTGCTCCTCTTTTAAGCTCCACCCTTGATTAAATCTTTTGCCTCTTAATCTCCATGGTCCATTCCTCCTCATTTCCTTTAAAAGGAGAGCTCTCTTCTTCATTTCTAGATCCCCAACTTTTTATGCTAACTTTATGTTGCAGGATTTCTAGGTCACTTTGGAGCTTTTTGAAGATTTGAAGCATTCTTAGCATCTACATCTCATTCTTTCATTATACATCTCATTCTTGCATTCTTAGCTTAGCTTCATATTTATGCTTTCTTAGATTAGCTTCATTTCTATGCTCTAGATTAGCTCACATAGATTAATTAGCTTGGGTTGTAACACTTGCATATTTCTTTTCATAGCTTAACTTGCATTTCCATTTCTAGCATAGCATGGCATTGCATTTTCATTCTTGATTCTTGAGGATATTGACATTCTTTCCCTTGTCTTCATTAAATCTCCCATTGCATGGTTTACTAGCAATGTTATAGGCTAAATAGCTCTAGCTGAGAGCATTCTTAAAAAACCCTTGCACTCCATGCCTAGGGAGCTATGGATCGATTTGTGAAGGCTCATTCTTGAGTTTCCTTGCATGTAATGATCCATAGAAGTGTGACACATTTATAGCACACAACATATGCATGCATACTTAATCTTAAACAATTAACTACCTTTCCTTTGTCGACACCTGATGAAGGAACCCCCTTGTGCCCCCCACTGACATCAGTTGTACCCTGCAAGAACACAATCAAATGACAATATATAAGTAAATGTATGAATTTTATTGCTCTAATTGATAGAGATTTAAGCATGTACACCAAATGATATAAAAAATAACTAATGGGTACATAATTTATAATATACCGTATAGTCATCAAGGCCAAATGAAATGGCCGAAAGTGTGTACTCATCCACTTGTCTCACGTCCTCCTGTGTCATCAACTGAACATAAATGGAAAAAATATATATACATAAGTGCATGCAATCATTAAAACTAATCTAAATAAATAAATTATTTTTAAATTAAATAAGTCATGTGACAAATTTATTTATAATGTTTACTCTTACCGTATCAACAGGAGTCAATGGCTCTATGTACACCTCCTGAGCACTCTCATGAGATGTAGATGCTCCATGAGGTGTTGTAGCCTCTACAGCTACATCTCTTGTATCCTCCTCATTAATAACATGTAACTGATATGTATCAGCATCAGTAAGCGGCCTGAGGCACATGTTCTTGCATATAATGCAAATATGGGGCTCACATACATGTGAACTCCAACGAGATGTCGATGCGCTAGCATCATCCACACCAGGAGGCAACACTGATTTGGTCTGCGTGATCAACTGATCACTCAGTAAATGAATGGCCCTAATAGTCTGTGAGGCAGCCTCTGCAATGATATCGGGATGCTGCACTCGAGGAGGGTGTGCGACATCAGTGGGGGGCACAAAGGTAGTGTTTTTTTTGTGCTGGGCAGATGGCCTAGTCTGAGGAGCTCCTCCACCTACACCCATGTTGGGCCTCATACTCCAATAATCAACATGGTGACCAAGCACAAACTCAGCATACAATTTTTTAATGAAATAAAATGGGACCTCCAAATTGCTATGGGGTGGTTTATCAAAAACCATTCACCAGCGATCCCAAAAGTTTGTGCGCATTGCTTCATTTGTGCACCATTTTATTGATAATTTAGGCTTTTTGGGGTCAACTAGTATTCCAATTTTAGGATTGACAAAAAGGACAACTATATCTTCCTTGGTTATATTAAGGGCCGCAATCCCATCATGGTCAAGCCCATCATCAAATTGGGAGTGCATATCATCACGCCAACGAAGAACAACATTATGTTGCTGCGTGAGTGTGTCAATATTTTTAGCAATTGTCTTTAGTGTGGCAAGCATGGGACCTAATGTAGGTATATTTTGATATGTGTTTTGGAAACCTCGTATTGTGTTCAAATTATCTTGTATCAAATCTTCTAAAGTTTGAGGGTTTTGACATGGGGGATTATTTTCGGGATTGTTATTTGGTGTGGGAGGGTTATTTTATTCATTGTTGTTAGCCATGCCTGATTAAATAAAAAAAAAATCTAAATTTCAATCTAATTTCATATAGTATTACAAATATAAATAGAAAACCCTATTTCAACAAAAAAAATGACATTTGGCATGAAAATTAAATAAAATAATCAAAATAAACAAAAAATTTACTTACCGAATATGCTAGGAGTCAAATTTGTTGTTGCCCAAATCAGATACCTGAAAATATATTGGGTATATGATATATCAAGACGTTTTGACAAGGAAAAACATGGAAAGAAATGAAGAAAAGGGCTCACGGGTTTCAGATTTATGCCACAGTTATCAAGTACCTGATTAGGCCTATGCTTTGGTGTCAAGTTTGCCCAGGTGTACTAACACCCAAGCCTACTCAAAAGTCAATAAGCATTTTCATGCACTTTTGGACGAGTGAAAAGTGAATAGTTTTCACATCGCCACTTTTTGGCCTCTCATGATCTTACACATACCCAAGTAATTGAAATACAAATACTAACCTCAAATTAGGGCAGATCTGGAAAATGTCAATTTTTGATGTTTGTGTGTACTTTCGGGCAATTCTGCAACTTGTTTCGGACTGGAAATGCCGAGATAGAGAAAACCCAAAAATCCTTCTCCAAGATGAGCTTAGGTCAAGTTTGATCCTCATAAAAGGTCAAATACTACATTCTTTATTTGAAGGCTGATTCTGATTCTGTTCGTAGATCTCAGAAGTTCACCGAAAAGGGTATCCAAATTTGCTCTCAGATCCAAAATCCCGTACTTGTTCCTGCAAAAAAAGGATGGTTTTTGTTGTTTGTTTGAGGGGTTTGCCTTGGTCAAAACCCAGTTTGGAATCAACCTTAATATTGAAATTGAAATAGGAATGCTAGCAAGTAGTAGAAAAGGATCTAACAATGAAGCTATGCAATTCAATAGATATGCAATTGTATTTTGAATGTAAACAAGTATATTGATATGAAAGCTTGAACAAAACAATAAATCAAACCTCCATGATTGTATGCTTGGAATCCACCTTGAGGGAAGAATGAAATGGATATTGAAGATGAACAAAGGATCTTGAAGGAAGATCACACCATCATGATGGCTAGATCTAGGGTTTGAATGATGAATCTTGAATGCTTGAACCAAATCCCTTCAATGGCTTGAATGCTTGAATCCTTGATCTTCAATGGAGAAGAGGACTTGAATGTTTGAATGGATGCTTGCTTGAACTTGAGAAAATCTTGAGAGCTTGGTATCTTGATCATGAAAGTGGATATATGAAATGAGAGAGGAAGGCCTCCTTTTATAGTGAACTAGGGCACAATCCTCTAGAGGGGCCACCTTGGAGAATTAAATCCCTATTAGGTCCTAACCTTTATAAAATATACCTAGATTAAATGTAATTGAAGGATTTACCATTTCAAAACCCGAAATAGCCAACCCAGAGGCGGGAAAATAAATATCCTGAAAGCTCGATGCCCGAAAATCAAGGACTTTGGAAACTTGAAAGAGGGGGATAAAATTGAGGTTGGGACTGACCTAGTCAGGTACGACCTTGATCCTGACCTAGTTAGGTTTTAGCTCAATCCTGACCTAGTCAGGATCAACCTCGAATTTGATGCTAGGCCTAGATTTAGTCAGAACCAGGATAGGAGGTCCCGAGGATGCCTAGAGACCTAGAAATGATATTAGAACAGGGTAGAGTGCCAGGCAGAGGCATAAAATCCTATAATGAACATGATGAAGTCCAGGAGGATCTATTTCTAAGTCCTACCTATAAAATAGAGCCATGGAAGAGGGAAATTTAGGAGAATCCTTGAGATCCTATCCCTAATTTCACCTAGAATGGAGAAATCAAGTGCAGGAAAGAAGTGGAAAAGAAGTGGAAAGCGTGGAGAAAGCCAGATCCAAGAAAAGATCAATTCAAGTCATTTGAGATGACCCCAAACTACTTACTCAGAGGGCTAAATGCTCTTATCATGGAAGTGCTTCCATTTTAAGAAGATACATTAAGCCCCCACTTTAGCAAGAGTATGGACTCAATGAAAACTCTTGGTAAAGGAGAAGGAAGAAGAGATCCCAGTGGATTCGAAATGAGATAGAATAACACTTAGTTAAGGACACAAGCCCCCAAACTAAGGATTCTAACTCGACATACATGCATGAGGGTGCGAAAAGAACAAGGGTTAGTACTAAACAACCCAAATCAACTAGCATAAGAAACCTTGCTAAGAAACATTTCTTATACTAACATCATATTTGGAAAACTATCATAAAAGCATAAATGTTTACATAAGAAAGACAAGAACAACACTATAAATAAAATAGCTTCATGATCCCATCCTATTAGCATGAAAGCAAAAAGAGAGAAAGGAGAAAGTGATTACCTCACCTAGTAAGATGCCCACCTTACCGTGAATCACCTTGGAGGGAGAGCCCAACAGGTTTGTCCATAAAATGTGCTTGCAATTGTAATGCATCTTCTAATGACTTCTGGAATATTCATAGATCCACCTTCTTGAATCACTATGAATATGAAATGCATGTCTCCTCAGGATTTAGCAACTTATGTGCATTACCCTCAGAAGATTTAGCATATAGGTGCGTGTCTTTTCAAGATTTAGCAACTTATGTGTGTTACCTTCCAAGATTTAGCATATTTGAAATTGGAAATGCGCGTCCTTTTAGGATTTAGCAACTTATGTGCATTACCTTAAGAGGATTTAGCATATTGAAAAACTTGAAAAATGTGTGTCTCCTCAGGATTTAGCAACTTATGTGCGTTACCTTCAGAAGATTTAGCATATAAATGCATGTCTTTTCAGGATTTAGCAACTTATGTGCGTTACTTTCCAAGATTTAGCATGTAAAAATAAAAAAATATAGTACAAGGGAGGCCCTATATATGCCTCCCTCCTAAATATGGAAAAAAATACTATTTTGACATGTTAAGGAAAGAAAAGAATAAGGATAAAGCCTTCTTCAGCATCAAGACAATATCCTCAATCAACACGCAGTCTAAACCAAGAAGGTCATAGCTCCTATGAGGCCATGAAAGGGATGAATGTAAAGAGATATCATGCAAGAAGTGAAAAGAAAGTAACCCTTATGAGGGATATCACACAATTCAATTTCCAAGGTGAGAGATATATCAACCATGGAAACCCAATGTCAAACAACAAAAGAGGTTGTTATCAAGGACATAGGTCCTCAATGCAAACCAAAATTTCCATGTATGATTGGATGTCACATAATAGATAAATACTTCTTAACCAAGGAAAGAGGTGAATCCTGGAAAGACAGAAAAGAAGGAGATGGCATCCTTGCCCCCCAAGTGTAGGACAAAGATGAAAGAGGATACCTACTTCACAATGCAAGGAGATATCCTGTTTAGCAACAATGTATACCATATTCTTAGTGAGGGATATTGACCCCTACATCCAAGAGTATAGATAATCGTGAAAAGAATATGTCACTCATGGAAAAGGATCCTCAAAGAAAGAGACCTTATCAACAAGACTGCCACCAAAGAGGAGTGCTTTTAGATAAAATATCAACTTTAAAAAATGAGGGAACAAAGATTCAATCATCAAGCCCCTTGCAATCAAGAGGAAGAGGAATCTTTGCAATGAGGGAAAGAACTCTAGCATCAAAGCCAGGATGAGAGTTTATAAAGAACATAATTTGCAAAATAGAAAAGAAGTGATGACCTAGGATAACAACTTCTCATATAAGAAGGTTATCCATAGTCAAAACATCTATCAATATGTTTGAAATAATATTGCAATGTAAACAAATACCACTAGACTAAGGAAAGAAGTTCCCTAGACAAAGAGAAAGAAAGAGGTACCTTGTCCCCTAGGGATAGAGACAAGGGATACCTTCACAAAACACATGTCCTAGGAAAGATATCTTGAAAAGAAAATAGAATGCAAAGCCATAGAAAAAAAAGGAGAGAAAGAATACCAATTAAGCCCTAATAAAAGACCTAATGGATCCTAGGAGACTGGATGAAAATACACCTCTTGCCCCCCAGTCATGAGACAAGAGGGGAAGAACATTTACATTATATCTAACGGAGGGGAATCCCCTATATCAAAATTATGAAGGAATTGTAAAATTGCACGAGAATGAGATATAATTCCTAAAGCAACTCTTTCTCTAACATATAACTTGAAATGTTTACAATCGACAAGTAAATGTTTGTTACTATAATGAAAAGGACATTTATATTTGTATAGAGCATCTATCAGCATAGGTCTAAAGATTTCTTTTTTGGAATTCATTAGCTCAACGCATACCTTCTTAGCAATTTCTTGACGAGTAGTAGAGTTATCTAATGTAGGCATGGGGAGAAGAATGTGAAGAGGAGGACGATGTTTAGCATCACCTACCTTAACTTGAGACTTTGAACAACCAACACCATACATATCCAATTTAGGGGGATATGAACTGGAAACCTAATACCATGCTCATTAACTCCTAGCCCTAAACCTTTATAACCTTGTTTAGTCACCATATTATATCCAATAGTGTACATATTATGTAAAGCTTCTACAGGAGGTGATTATTTATCATGTTCATGAGTAAAGGTTGTATAAGGTGGGATAATAGGTTTTAAAGAGGTTTTCGTACCCTTTCCTTTAATGTCATCATGAATAGGAGGAGAAGGTAAATCAAATAAATCTTGCACATCCGCATCTTGAACTATAACTTGAATCCCATCATAAGTATGGGAAGAGCGAAGATTAACAGATGGAGAATTAGGTATCAGATTAGGATTGATAGGATTAGGATTAAGATTGATAGGATTAGGATTAGGAAGATTAGGAGATGATGTGTCATCTACCAAATTCTTCACATAATCTAAAAGATGAATAAGGTTACCACATAAATCCCTAAGAAATGTTTTAAATGTAGGCAGACTAGTGTCGGTCAACTTCAAAAAAGCATAGGCAAGAGCAAAGTGAAGGGTCATCAACATAAGGAAGTGAATGATACTCTCATAAACATCATAGGTAGTATAAAGAGATGCTAAAAGAAGAGAGATGAAGAACATAACCATGCACCAAAACATCTTAACAATCTCCATAGTAAATGCAAGAAATGTTTTTGTTTTTATTTATTGAATATATAGATTTTTTTTTATTTTTAAATTTTGAAATGCAAGAGCATAAACTAGATCTAACAAGGCAATCCAACACCAAAAAGAAAGAGAGTAAGCTAGTCAAGCTCACCAAAATGAATAGAGGTAAAAATGGATCACCTCTATTTAAGATGTTGTTATTGTAATGTGTGATATGTAGGGGAAATATGAGATTCACCCCTAAATCCAAATTCCCAAAGGAGAAATCCAATTTGATCAACCAAAAAGTTAATACACAATCGAATCAATCTATGGAGAATATGGAAGAGAGAGAGAGAATAACCCTATGTTTCCCTATAGTTGAATTGAAGTATTTAGGATTTGAAGTAATTGAAATCCAAATACTAACCTCAAATTAGGGTAGATCTAGAAAATGTCAATTTTTGATGTCTGTGTGTACTTTCAGGCAATTCTGCAACTTGTTCTGGACTGGAAATGCCAAGATAGAGAAAACCCAAAAATCTTTCTCCAAGATGAGCTCAGGTCGAGTTTGACCCTCATAAAAGGTCAAATACTACATTCTTTATTTGAAGGCTGATTTTGATTCTATTCGTAGATCTCAGAAGTTCACCGAAAAGGGTATCCAAATTCGCTCTCAGATCTAAAATCCCGCACTTGTACCTACATGAAAAGGAGGGTTTTTATTGTTTGTTTGAAGGGTTTGCCTTGGTCAAACCCCGGTTTGGAATCAACCTTAATATTGAAATTGAAATAGGAATGCTAGCAAGTAGTAGAAAATGATCTAACAATGAAGCTATGCAATTCAATAGATATGCAATTGTATTTTGAATGTAAACAAGTATATTGATATGAAAGCTTGAACAAAATAATAAATCAAACCTCCATGATTGTATGCTTGGAATCCACCTTGAGGGAAGAATGAAATGGATATTGAAGATGAACAAAGGATCTTGAAGGAAGATCACACCATCATGATGGCTAGATCTAGGGTTTGAATGATGAATCTTGAATGCTTGAACCAAATCCCTTCAATGGCTTTAATGCTTGAATCCTTTATCTTCAATGGAGAACTTGGATGGAGAAGAGGACTTGAATGTTTGAATGGATGCTTTCTCGAACTTGAGAAAATCTTGAGAGCTTGGTATCTTGATCATGAAAGTGGATATATGAAATGAGAGAGGAAGGCCTCCTTTTATAGTGAACTAGGGCACAATCCTCTAGAGGGGCCACCTTGGAGAATTAAATCCCCGTTAGGTCCTAACCTTTATAAAATATACCTAAATTAAATGCAATTGAAGAATTTACCATTCCGAAACCCAAAATAGCCAATCCGGAGGCGAGAAAATAAATATTCCGAAAGCCCGATGCTCGAAAATCAAGGAATTTGGAAACTTGAAAGAGGGTGGCAAAATCGAGGTTAGGATTGAACTAGTCAGGTATGAACTTGATCTTGACCTAGTCAGGTTCAATCTCAATCCTGACCTAGTTAGGATCAACCTCAAATTTGACCCTAGGCCCAGATTCAGTTAGAACCAGGATAGGAGGTCTTGGGAATGCCCAGAGACCTAGAAATGATATCAGAATAGGGTAGAGTGCCAGGGAGAGGCACAAAATCCTATGATGAACATGATGAAGTCTAGGAGGACCTATTTCTAAGTCCTACCTAGAAAATAGAGCCACGAAAGAGGGAAATTTAGGAGAATCCTTGAGATCCTATCCCTAATTTCACCTAGAATGAAGAAATCAAGTGCAGGAAAGAAGTGGAAAGTGGGGAGAAAGCCAGATCCAAGCAAAGATCAATTCAAGGTGTTTGACATGACCCCAAACCACTTAATCGGAGGGCTAAACGCTCTTATCATGGAAGTGCTTCCATTTTAAGATGATACACCAACTTAAATTCAAGGGCGCATACCATAACTCGGTCATATGCACGTGTGCTGATGCTTTGATCTACCGGTGTTCTGCTAACTATCTAGTCTTCTATACTTAGCCATATTCTGACCTTATGATAATGTGCGCTGACTCCAAAACTCTATATGACTTTGTTGCCATAATGACAACACTATATCTAGTCATATAGAACAGTATAGTCAACTTTCCAACAAAACCATCCTTATTCACATTAGTCGCTACCCTAGAACATATATTATGGCAGTTGGAATACATATTCTCAATGGGATGGGCTAAGGAAAATGGTGCATCTGATGATGATGTAGGTGGTGTAGGTGTTGATCCATCCTTTGGTCTGACTAATTATGTGCTATGTTGAACAATAACATCAGTCAATGATGTAGCTGCTTGAAGAGTCTATAACTCCATAGACTCCTTCAAGGATACTCTAGTGTAATCACATAAAATTGGTCTACTAGAACTTGAACCCCCCTCTTGATCAAATTGTCGATTTACTAGACATAATTATGTGGAGTAACTCTTAAATCCCCTTTGCATAATTAAATCAAAAATCTTATATCAAGCTTATACTATGGTCTAATTTCTACAGCTTGCATATTTATTTAATTTCTAAAATATTACTTTTAATACAAAGTTCCCACACTTTTATTAAAAGAACACATTCACATGTGTGCATACTTAATCTTGATTAAGTATTAAAAGGGATTTCTGCTTTCAATTGCTATTTTGTCTTATTATACATAACATTTCTCTTTTGCCTATTAATCCTCACCACTCATTTCTACCTAACCTTTCATCTCCTTGCATCTCCTTTTGCCTCTTCATCTCAATCACTCATTATTTTGCCTCTTAATCTTAGCCCTCCATTCTTGAGGTAATTCCTTTAAAAGGAAGCTCTTCCTTGGCTCAAGGGTTCCATCTTAATTTTTGGTACTCTTGCATTCTTAGAATAATCTTGCTAATTTGAATTCTTAGCTTTAGCTCTCTTATTTCTTATCTTAGCTTCATTTCTATCTTAATCTTGCATTGCTAACCTAGTTTCTTTCTTGTATTGTTCTTTCATCTCATTTCTAGATTACTAATTGCTTGCATTCATCTCAGCTTAATCTCTCATTTTCTTAGCTTGCATTCTTGCATTTCTTAGCTTCATTCTTAGATTTGAATCTTCCTTTTTGGACTAGTGAAGTCACTATTATTTCATTCCAATTGATGAGCATCATGAGAAGGATTAAACTTGCTTCAACTAGGAAGCTATGAGTCGCTTCTTGGGATATCCTCTTCCATGGGTTTCTTTCTAGAGTAATGATCATAGAAGTGTGTCACACTTTTAATCACACAACTAGGACCATCATGTGAACCATGGGTTTAGAAGCTAAAGGCATCCTATATTGGGGGTATACTACCCTTTTAGCTCCAGGTCTATCCTACACAAAGCCTCTTCCTCTACCATAGAACTATTGCATATCAAAGTAATTCAACTTGAAGCTGAGGATAAACTCACAATATAAATTTCTCAAGAAATATAGAGGCACATCCCAATTGTTACAAGGTGGTTGGTCAAAGACCATATACCACCTATCCTAAAATGTATTTTTCATCCTAGCATGGACACACTGATGTATATGAAGTTCCTATTCATATCATTAAGTAGGGTGTTATTAGTTTTAGGATCAGTGAAAAGAGCACATATGTCATCTTTACTTATGCCCTTTCTTTTAACCTCATCATATGACAACCCATCAACATAAAATGTGTGACATTTATCCCTATATGAACCTTATTTTGTAACCTCTCTAGATACCTCCCTTGCACTAGTGGCCATTGATTCAAGGTTTTTAGCGAGGGATGAGTGGTGCTCATGCGTAGCGGACCCCAACCTATTCAGTATCATAGTAATATGAGTAGTGTTCTATGTTAGGTGACTTATAAGATCCTCCTATGTTGTCTGTACAGGTTCTAATAGAGGATGCAAAGGGTTTTGGGGTGGCGGTTATTGTTGAGGAGTGGTATTTTGAGGGTTTTCTTGTTGTGAAGTAGTATTTTGAGGGTTTTTTTTTATCTTCATGTGCAACTTTTTGAGGATTTTCTTATGGTGGTTGTTTAGGAAGAGGTCATTCTTGTCTGCTTTGTCATTGGGGATTGTTTTGAGAATCTAACACAAAATTAATTAAAAAAAATTAAATCAATTGAAAAAAGCCCTACTTCAATTCAAATTCAAATAAAAACAATAAAAAAATCAAATTCTTACCTCTTCGACGATGTGATATTGTTGGAAATTAGTATAAATGTGGAAAAAATACCAAATAGAGTGAAAAATGATCGGGTTGTATACAATTTGGGAAGCTATGAGCCACTACCAAGCTGTTTTCAATGCTGAAATCGAGCTTGGCCGCAACCAAACAAAATAAAATATAGTTCTTCATAACCCGTATGGGTTATGAAGAATTTTAAAAATACTTTTAGTTCTTCATAATGCGTACGGGTTATGAAGAACTAAAAGTATTTTTTAATTGAGGAAATTAGGCTTGTTTTCCCTGAGCTGGGTGATTTCAAATTTTGAATTACTCAATCAAGTTATGTAAAATTTTGTGTTTTTTTAATCATGTGACCACTTTTTTCACTAGCAACTTAGTGCATTTACCCGTAATGCATCTCAAAAACCTTGTCTAATAAACTTCACATGCTCATGGCCATGACTACACCTACGAAAGAGGAGATCAAGACCGAATAAATACATATTCCACACATTCAATAGTTACATATATATTGATTATAAATTTCATTATGAGTTTATAAATGCATTAAATTAGTGTATTCATTTTATCCTACATGAATTTGTTTTTATGTTTTAAATAGAAAGATTCATAAAATTAAACTTAGGGAGAATAACAATGATTTTATAATCTCAAGATTCTAAATTTTTCTTTTTATTAAAAATGCTTTCTTATGTTACTTAAAAGATTTTAATGTTTATTAACCTTTTTAATAATCATTAAATATTAAAAGGACAATATTAAAAGTACATTTCAGTATCAAAGAGTACAATAAAATAATTAAATTTACATCATTATCAAAAGTATTAATGACATGATTTTGAATATATCTTTGAAATTTGTCATTACTACCCATTTGATTAACCAAGGAGTTTGACTTAGGTGAACATGTCAAATTATCATATTGGAAACTTCTAAATGGTATCTCTACACACCACCTTGATATCTTAGATAAGTAAATGGTGAAGATGCACATCCTTTCAAGTGTGTATTCTATTAGATCATCTCAGACTATACAAATATTTTACATACACTAGATGAAGTTTATAGAAATCAAGATCATAGTTGTAAAGTTCGAGATTATTCTACAATCGCCAAAATGTGGCAACAATTTTTTTACAATGGGAAACTTATCTAAGATTGACATAAAAAGTATGCTTCCATGATCAGTCCCACAATCAAGGCCTTGTATCGTCTTATTTATATATCACGCGTATGCTACTTTAATTATCAATCCAAATATTTTTGTCTCAAAGCAATATGTTGGTTGGACCAACTCCAAAAGCCTACCGAACAAAAGACTTGGCTTCAATAATAAATCCTTAGGGGTTAAAGTTTGTGAGTACAACTAAATCAATATGAATGGTGGACAACTCTAGCAATCTAGCAAAAAATTTCAAATGCATTAGCACATTACAATCTATAGACAACTAGCATGAAAACCTTGACATTATTGATAGATTAACAAAACCCACACTTCAACAAATTTTACAAGGCATTAGAATGCATTATTATACACAAGTGGAAGGGTATACTGCAAGAATGAAGTTTGATAACCTAATAGACAAAGGGGAAGTGTAGATGTCTAGGATGGCATATCATGATGGACAACCTAAATGTCAAAATCTCAAAAACTTATAGAGCTTCAAGGAAATAACCCACATACCTCTACATTTGAAATATTTAAAGAATTTGAACCCTAATAAACAAGCAAGGGACAATGCAGAGAAAACTAAGAGAAAATCTTGCTAAAGGGAAAACCCACAACCATCATCTCATTATAAGGGGCAGGTTTACACAAACGCTGATAGAAGCCATGAGAAAAGATAGTTAAATTTACAAAAAATTTGGACATACATGATTTGGCTCTAATACGTCCCATCTTCATTCATATATGAGTTAAACTAGATGATTGTGATCTCTCTTAATAACATAGCACTCACCACTTGATAATATTGTTGTTTCTTGTCATAAAGTTTAACCCCATTAGACCTTGTATTTTGCTCTCATCTTACTGTTTAAAATTGACCTCACATAATTTTGAGAATATATTTTTATCCCTCTTTTATAAATGACATATTATTCTAATTTTTAATAGAAATAATAAGATAATTATTCGATTAAAATTAAAGACAAGACTTTAATTTGCCTCCCTAAACATTCAAACTTGTATTCCCCAAACAAATTGTACCTCGTAGAAACTCTTTTCAATAAATCTAGAACTGTGACTGGTCTTGATCAAGAAACCACTGGCCTGTAATAAAAAAGGCTAGCCAACACGTTTCCATGTACATTCGAATTTCCACCACACGAGGGCATTCTTAGAACTTTAAAAAGTTTGAAAATAAAAGTGAGAAGAAATATGAAATAAAGAAGTACGTCATTTGTGCCGTAATGAAAGCTTCTTCGTTTAAATCGTCTGTCTGAAAAAAAAAACCAAAAAAACAATTAATACCTAATAGTCGAAGGCAACTGCCCAGCGTAATTGCCCGCATCATCAATTAATGGTTTGCGTCATCCTTTAATGTCTTGCGTTACAAGTAATGTTTTAAAGTCTACTGTAATTATGAATGGATGACGTGACGAAAGCCATTACGTCATGCAGATTCTTCTATGAAGAACTGCTTTTGTTGTGACAGATCGTTGAAAAGGAACTAGAACTTCTTTTGTTCTTCCACTTTTCTTCCCTTCTCTTCTAAAGCTTCTAGAACTTCTAACAGTGCTGGTGGGAATTCGAATCTACATGGAGGGAAACGTCTAAACAGAAAACTAAAACGCATATCTTAGGAATATCATATCAATGTAGATTCGAATTTCCTTAGAAGCTTATAAAGACAAGCTGGGTAAAAAATCTACGTCATCTGTGTGGAAATTAAAATCGTTGGCAGCAGACGGGAATGCTTACATCATTGATCGATGGCTTGCGTGCCAGTAATGCTTTTGAAGTTTAATATGTGTTTATTAGTTTGAAACAATAACGTTCGACAAAGACTAGATAATATTGGCTGTGGCTAAGTTTCTTACAAAATGTACTGTTGACCAAATTTTAAAAAATAGAAAATACAAGGGATTTTTTGTGAAATTTTAATCATCTATTCTTCGTGATCAGCATATTTTGTAGACGAAAACCACAAAAAATTTACAAAAAAATCGTTGTGTTTTTGCAATTCTGAAAAAAAAAGGTTTAACATTTTTTTTTGTCTTTCGTACGTTTTATAGGGAGCTTAACGGCTGCGGATAATATTAGCATTTTCTATAATGAAAAGTCCCTTTTATATTCTGCCCAAACATGTTTAATTATACAGTTTGATTTGTTTTAATTTTATCAAATAAAATAGAGAATAAATTACACAAACTTTTCGTTTATTCTTCAAGGAAAGTTAATTTGACTATATAGATATATGCACAATTAATTTAGATTAATTTATTGTAAGTTCAAGGTTTTAATTATTAATTTCATTATCAAAATATATAGAAATGTCAATAGGAAATAAGTATACTTATTTTTATAATTGATGAATATATTAATTAAAATATCAATTTAATAAGTCGCAAGATAAATAATGATAGATGAAAGGTAAGTTTTAATATACAAAAAGAATTATCTATTAACTTTGTGTAAAGATGAGTCTAATGTATTTCTTCTTATACAACACACTCAAATTTCTTGGTGGAGAAACCATGAAATCTCCTATAAGAGCCCTAATTCCAATGTTTATGATATATTTTTACTTTGTTAAAATTGGCTTGATTTTGAATCCCAAGAAGCTAGAACAACATCTTCTAAGAGTTACAAAGCATTATTAGATAGAGGGTTTTGGTTTCCCAATGTAATTTTACACATAAGAGAACCATGAACACATTTAAACTAGTTCTATACCATAACAATCTATCCCTATATATAGTGCATTTTTAGAGTCTCTTACACCTCACATGATCTCCAAAGCCTTCACCAAGAGCTAGGGCTAGAGATAAAAATTGTAAGAGCAACTATGTTGTAGTTCATCCTATGCACATCACAAAGAGTCCAACATTTTAAGAGAGATTCCTCCGATGCTCCACTATAACTTTTCTTCACATATCATTATCCTCTAGTGTTGGAGTAAATATGGATTTATCCTATTTACCAATGTTGTGGTTAACTTAGGCAACCAATATTTAATAATTATATAGTAGGTAAATAATTTACAAATGTTTACCTTGCATTTAATAATTATTGCTAGGTAGTTGTCAGCAGCTGAACTCTTCCTACCCTCACATTTGATTGATACACATGTCCATATCATGTGTTCTCCCACCTATTGTCTTGCCTTATAGATAGGCATATGGCACATATCATGTATCATCAAAAATCAATTCATCTTTTTGGTAAAATATGCGTTTCTCTCTATGAAAGTTGTATTGCAAGTTGTGTTTCTAGCAATAGAGTTTTACTCCAACATCTAGTTCAATGCTCAAAATACACTTTATTATCTTTTTGTCATTTTTATTATTGCAACATATTCTTAACATAATATTTATTTTGTCCAATTTTAATTAAAAATAAGTATATTCATTTATGCATTTGATTACAAAATAAATAGGTTTTGAAGGGACCCGATACCCTATGTACAAAAAGAGTCTAAAGATAGGCAACACAAAAATAAACCTTACATTTAGAAAGTTTCCAAAAAGAATAGACATTTAATGCCAATAGCAACTAGACAACAAAAGACCTAGCAAGGAGCCAACAAAAAAACAAAATAGAAAATAGACCAAGAAAACTTATGCAAAATTCTTCAAGGGCTTCACAACTTCAACCTCCAACTAAGTCATATTGAGGGGAATTTTCTTTAGGTCGAGTATGTCTTGAGGTAATTTTTGGCCTTTCTCTTCAAATTTATTTTGGTTCTCTTACTTGAACCATTATCCTCTTCTTCCCCTTTTTCTCTGTCAACCTCCAAATCATCTACTAGTCTATCTTGATGGATATTCTCCATTTTGTTCACCATTGTGTTGATACTCTTAGACAATCTCTTAATAACTTTATGACTTGGAGTAACAAGGGCTCAAAGAAGGTTATCATTGATTCTCTTGGGCTTCCCTTCGAATTCCTTAATTATTGCTTCATAAGCCTTATTCATTGTTGCCATATTATCAACTTTTTTGTGTAGATAGTCAACCACGAACTTCTTTGAGAAACTTCATTCCATGATTCATTGTTATTGTTGTTGTCTTATTTATTACCTTTAGGGTGACCCCACAATAGTGGGTTACACTTTTTTAGACATGCTGATTTGTGCTGAAATAACACATTTTTAATAAAATATGATGATTTAAGCCTTGAGAGGTATCATTTGAAGGAATTGATTACAAATGGTTAGCTCAAAGCCTCTTAGATAAATTTTTTTTTGATATAACATCTATACTCCTCATTCATACCTACAATGGAGTCTCCTTTGCACCTATTAAAATGCTGACAAAAATTCACTTTGACTTTATCTTTTGGTATATCAGATGAATCTATTTGAAAAACCTATCTATGTAGTAAGGTACTACTGAGAAAAATATTTCCGATGATTATAATGTTAATATATATTAAGTTTACTATGATTTTGTATTTTTAGTTTTACTAAATATAGATATTTCACCGTATGTCTACCTCTATGTTTGATGCTTATGGAAAAATAGTAAATGAGAGAAAAAAAAATCTATGCCCTAGGTATTGATGTTCTCTTTCTATAAAAAATAATAAAAGTGAAATTGAACAAATACATGATAAGTTACAAGCTATGTAGTCAAGGTATGTCAAAATTACGGTTTAGTCAACTTCAAATGTTAATAAAGTATGAAATAATCATGATAATATCATTAAACTAATTGCATGCCCTCTATATGGATGTTACAAAACTAAAATTGTAAGAATCACATTGATATCTATTTTAGAAAAAAAGTTATGCTCTATGAAAAAAATGCAACTCTTTGAAAATGACATTTTCAGCAACATACCAGTTTTCATGGGAGAAAGAAAAAAATATTCAAATAAATTCAAAAATAAAAATAAAAAATATATTTATAATCTAGATAGAAAATCCAAAAAGACTCTAATTTACTTCATCTTCTGATTTCAAATGCTTTAACGACAATATGCATCTGAATCTAAAAGTTTTTTTCAAAATGTAAAGTTTAGTGTTCGTTCAAGCAAAAAAGTGTAACCCACTATTGTGGGTTCACCCTTTATCTACTTCATGTTTCTTGAACCCTTAATACCCTTGTCCCGTTTACTAGTAAAATCACCTTGAGATTGATGTTAATCTCGTTAATCTAAAAAAATACCCATTTAATTAGTATAAATTTTTGATAGCCCCATTATGAGCCATGTCTAAGATATCATCCAAGAATTCTTGATTAAGGTTGAGATAATGGGAGTCGATATTAAGATCCAAGGGGAAGTGGGGTCTCCCTTCTATATCTATGGCATGATGAGAATCCTTAGAATCATTATCAAAAGAGGGGTTTGAAGTAGTGTTATTCTAAAAAATAGGGGAAATTTCCCCTTTCTCAAAAATAGGGGAAATATTTCGTTTCATCTTAGACTTCCCTTTCTTCATCTAGGGTTCCAAATCTAAGTCATCCATATTAGTATTCCATTCCTCCTCCTCTGAGAAAATCATTCCCAATTCCTCATCCTTGGGGACAAAAATAGGGGAAGCATTGGACATCCAAGACAAGGGCATCAAATGATCATAAATTTGCAATAGTAAACCCTCATGAAGAATCAAATTCTTCCTAGAGTTCTTCCCATGATCCCTAAAATTGGCATTTACCAAAGAAAGAAAGAAGGGAAAAGATATTCTAGCCTCGTGTCTGAAATGATTAAGAAGAAAAAATTGGTGACCAAGATCCCTAGTGAAGAAACTATCTAAAGTAATGTATTGCATGATTACCTTAAATACTACTCACAAACTGACTTAATCAGAGAATTATCATAGCTTGTTTAAGACGCTTTGGTCAATTACTCTCTCCCCTTGTCCTCTTAGGGAATTTATTGATATCTAGGTTTAATAACTTCCTATCCCTAAAGAAAATGGTGCAATCAGTAGAAATACCAATGACCTCGATGATAATATTTTCATCAATGTTAAACTTCTTCCCAAATAGGGAATTTTTTTCATCTTTATAGTCCTTTTAAAATATCATTGTGACCTTAGGATCCCATCCATGGAGTTTTTCAATAGATGAGGTAACTCCTCCACTCTTCAAGATTCATCATATAGTATCATTGTTGTTTAGTTCTGTTCAATCAATGCGTTCCACTTTCCTTTTCTCACCTCACATCCTCACAAAGATGCTTTCAATTTTGAAAAGAACTAGTAAGAAAAGAGGAAAGAACTATGAAGAGAAGACCTCCAAAACATGACCTGAAAAACATAGGACAAATTACAAAAAATGATCTCTAAAAGATCCCACTGCTCCCTCATCACTCCACATGGCTTTGGTAATAAAAGCTATCAATGACATCATTTAAATTAATCCATAGGGATGCATAAAAGTAGTGTGTGCATCCTATCATAAGTCATCAAAGAAATGACCTCCTCCTTCAACTTATCTCCCACTTGCTATGCCATACAAGCATGACCACAAACCCGCGTGTTGGCATAAAAATATGCCACCCTATTTGCTTCACAAAAGGCATAGGAAATATAAACCTCTTCAAAAGAATTGATGATCTCCATTTACCTATTAATACACATATCAATAGTCCAAGCGGGTTTTTGGCACCCCTTAAGGCAATAAATAATATTGTTGGAGTCCCCTTCTAACCATAACCGTTTACAATTAAGAAGATTGACAATTTTTAATCCATGGAAGATCACTATGGATTCAGCTAGGTGGTTAGTCTAACAACCCAATATATTAGTTTATGTGTTATAATCAAGAATTTTCTGTATTCATTCAAGTAAATTAAATTTACATTAGAAGATTAAAAACCTAGGTTAGGATAAATATAACATCTATTTAGGCTCTTTTATAATATCTTGTAATTGACCTTGAAACAACAAATTATTTACCTTATTAACACGTGTAACCAAGTCCATTAATGAAAAATTTCCTTAGAAAATTTGATTCAATAATGAAATACAACTACTATATTATTGATGGCTCATGAGACACTCAAGGTTACTAGACTTCCTTGCAACTAAATTTTTTGGAAGTTTCAGAGTAAATTATGTCACCTTAGACAAAATGGATTGACCACTACTTGAGGGGTGGTTTGACATTGCCTACCTTATGCATGTGATGTAATAGTCATGTCCAAGAAAATGAAAAACCTTTGGTTCTTTGTAAGCATATCAATGGTAAACAACTCTTTAAGAAAGGCATTGCACCTTTCAATGAATTTGGGACTTGTCTCATATATGTTGAATAATAAGAAACAAATTGAAGAAGACTTTTGAACCTCCCCTTAAAATATTAGTTCTATATGTAAACTCATAACCTCATCCCACCATCTCTCCTCCATAATTATTGTGAGTGAATTTTTTTTAAAACATTTCACAAGTTGAATGGTCCAAAGTTTAATACAAATTACCAAATTAATATATTTTATTAATCCCTACATTCAACTCTACTTTGTGATTTTAGATACAATGTAAAGTGTGAAATAATTCCTTCTTTTATTCAAAGTGGTTCAAACTTAATTCCACGATCTAGAATTACAATGATGTTTAACCAAGACTAGATTATACTTAGAAAGCTTCTTCATTTCAAATTCTATGCAAAGAACCATCTCCACTTTTTCCTTTTTGTTTCGAAAAAGAAAATATAACAAACTCCAAGTTCTACCCCTCATGCATAGCACATTTCTTTAGCCATTTTTCAATTCCTTACCTACTAGCTTTAATAGAAAACAAATTAGGTATTTGGTTTATTAAATGCATCTCTCAATAATATAATTTTTAACACTTACTATTTTAAATTAACTAAACACATTTCATTTGGAAAACTAGAACATGCATTTCACTTCTTCAAAGGCACAATTAAGGACACTTTGTACAATAAAATTAGGTAGGACAAATGCAAGACCAATTGAAAGTGTTCCCGAGTCTATATGATAAGATATTTGAAAGAAGATTAACAAAATCACTAAAAAGAAACAAGGTTCTATAAAAAATTAACAAGAATGTACATAATAATAACTGTTTAAAGTAAACTAATTATAATAAAAAGTTGAAACAAGGTTCTATAACAAATTAACAATACTTTACATAATAATAACCATTTAAAGTAAACTAATTATAATAAGAAGTTTAGGCTTTTGGCCTTTCACATTAAAATAAAAATTGTTTAAAACATGTTAATTATGTATATATATTAAAATATATATCATATACACAATCAAATAACTATATATATTAATATTAAAAAATACATTTCAATTATTTTTGAAAAGTTTGAAGGTTAACTATTATCTACAATACCACTTCAACCATTAATGTTGATGACAATTTTAAATCTTTAGTCCTCAATTGCATTGTTGAAATATTAAGATAAAAAAAATCCTAGTAGGCATCAATGATGAATTTGGAGAAAATTAATGTAGTTGCATGTATTAAAAGCCAAATTTTAATCAGTAATGAACCCTTCAATAATTTTTGTCAAGAGAAAAAAGAGAGGTGAAATAACACTTAACAAGAGTGTGGGCATCATAGAGTGTAAGGAATAGAAGACTCCAAGAATCAAATGCTTTGTGCTAGAGTTAGTTGATTTGGATTGAGGAAAAATTATAGAGAAGACAAAAGGCTTGTAGGCAAGGTTGAAATCTAATGATAGGCTTGAAAAAAAGAACAATCAAATATTGGAATTTGATAACTTGTTATGGTGACTATGGATGAGGTACTTGACATGGAAGGATAAATGAGTAATGAAATGGTTGTAGATAATAAAGCCCCTATCCATAACATTGTCGAAGAAGGGGAAGATGATTAAAAACATGTAAAAGAAGATCAAGGTCAAACTCTAGAATTTGGGCTTCGTAAAGAAGTTAGAACTTGGGCTCCCTAATGAAGTTGTGGAAAGTATTGTTGAATGTAAAAATAAAACAATTATTTCACTTTATTTTAAGAGGAACATCCATTGAAAAAGATTTCTACAAATGGACTAAAATGAATTGAAAAAATAAGGGTTGAGAGGTTGCAAAAATTAGGGTGCTAGATAAAGGATGTCTCCTGTAATATGACAAGTAATGGGCTATATGAGGACCAACCTATTTCTTATTCCTTGTAAGAGTGGTAAATTCTTTTGACTCGGAGCTAGGGGAAAGGACCCAACACCTGAACGCATTCCAACGATTGTGATAGGAGTTGTTGATTTGATACCCACATATATTGATTTAATACCCATACTTTTTGATTTAATGTCCAATTTTTTGACAACATTGCACTAATAGTTGTCTTTAAAGTTGCTATTACAATGATGACTACCCATAAGTGAATAAAATATACCCTTAGTTGTAAAAGTAAATCAATAATGTGATACCACATCAGTTGCACATGTATGCATACCATTTTCACATGATAATTGGTCTCACCTTTTTATTGGGTTTTTTTGGATACCTTGGCAAAAAAACATGCTTATGTGGCATCATATTTGCCAATATGGCCTTGAAACCATAGTTATTAGCCAATGACTTGCTAGGTTAGCCGTTGTAAAAGAATAGGGAGTGATTTGAAATTTTTACGAAAGATTTTGGGAAGCACAAAGTTAGGATGCTCAACTACTGGGTCCTCTCCCCTACGAACTGACGAGGTCACAAAATGAGAACTTTATTTTCATTTAAACATTCAATAATAGCACTTCAACTTGAAGGTTTAAACTTTAATAGCAAGAACACCATCACCACAACAGCCGTAAGCTACCAAGGCTCTTAATCTACATATGTCAATATTTCAAAAAAAAATAATCACAACAACCCAATACCAATTATAGACAAATTTATTATTTGTAAGCTTAGACCATTGGCACCGACTACGGTGCAACAAATTTGCACCTAGCCTCTAGCCCCTCCGCATGCCGTGCCTGACAGTCCTTTCCCAAAAACTGACACACAATAAGGTCTGCTTTGGTACGGTGAAACGTTTAACTTTTAACATTTTTTATTTAAAGTGTTATCTAAAGTTTGAATTTATATATTGAGTTGATAAAATTTGGATATAATTTTAAGTTTAATTTTTTTAGTTGGCGAAATGTTTCATAGAAGATGGATTTATTTATTTTAAAGTTAAAAGTTAAATAATGAATGGATAAATTAATATTAATATAAAATATAAATAAAAATGTTATAAAATATTAAAAATGATTATATTCATAAATCTAATTCAATTTAAGTAAAAAATATTTTAAATAAAATTTATATTTTTAAAATATAATTTTTTTAACTATAAGTAAAAATTATATTCTAAAACAAAAATTTGCTATAAAATCAATTATAATGACAATATTTTTATATCAAAAATTTTAACTGTAAGTAAAAATTATATTTAAAAAGAAAAATTGCTATAAAATCAATTATAATGACAATATTTTCATATCAATTATAATGACAATATTGTCATTTAAATTTTTTTAACTATAAGTAAAAATTATATTTAAAAAGAAAAATTGCTATAAAATCAATTATAATGACAATATTTTCATATTTATTAATTTATTCTCTTCCATCAAATTATGTTTTAAAGATTGTTATGTTGATCATTTAATTTTCTAACTTCTATCATGTGTGAATGAACAATAACCATTTTTTCAAATAAATATCTATCCACAATTTACTCCTTAAAAAATATTTAGTTTTAAATAATTTATTACTATATAATATCAAAAAATTAAAATATATTTTTTAAAGAAGTAAAGTTTGAATTTACATATTTAATAAATAAAATTTTGAATTCGATTATATATTTCTTTTAGATTTTCGTAAAAAAAATTGTAAATATTTAGGAAATAAATTATTGAAAATAATTATTAAATTGGTAAAAAAAATTAGTTTAAAATTTTACCAACTCAATATAAATTCAATTAAATTGAATTAAATTTATGAATATAGTCATTTTTAATATTTAATAACATTTATATTTATATTTTATATTAATATTAATTTGCCCATCTATTATTTAACTTTTAACTTAAAAAAAATAAATATATCTTCTATAAAACATTTCTCCAACTAAAAAATTAAACTTAAAATTATATCAAAATTTACTAACTCAATATATAAATTAATAATATCAGATTTCCACAATCCATTTTAACTATATATGCTTTTCTGGATTAGATTGTGTGTAATTTTTGGTATCAACGTTTCGGATCACACTCCGTGATCCATCATCAGGAAAAGAGAGAGAGTGCAAGAATAGTAAAATAAGTTACAGACTAAGCCAGTCACAAGAGATAAAAGGAAAGGGATGACACAAAGAACTATGCAGGGAAGAAGAGAGAGAAATTAAAGATAAAAATAAAAAGTTCCAATGTAGGAAAAACCTATTAAAAACACACAAATAAAAGGGATAAAAGAAAAAGGGGGACAACAAAAAACATGAAAAAGAAAATCAAGATAACACACAACATAAGAGAGAAGAGACACATGAAAAATAAATAATTAAAGAGCCCACGAATACCCTACAACCAAAAAGAAAAGAAAGGAAATAAATATAAATGTGAACGATGCGCAAATAATGACCTATAAACTAAAAATCTATAAAATATGAAACCAAGTCCCACAAAAAAGACCTATAGATCTATAATAAATGCAAACTAGTGCTATAAAAATGAGCACTAATAGAGACGAAACAAGCAAAATGAGCAAACAAGCAAATCGATCTGAAAGCTTATGAAACAAGTGCCACGTAGTGGCCAAGTACTTGCCTTTAGTTTTATAAATAAATTTAATTTTAATTTTGATTTATATGTAAAGTAAATTTTTAATTATAATAATTTATAACTAAGTTTAATTTTAATTTTAATTTTTATGTAAAGTAATTATTTAATTATATATTTTTATAAAAATTTTATAATTATAGTTCTAATAATATTTTTTAATTTTACAAATTATTATAAAATATAATTTGTAATTAATTTAAATTGTAAAATAGTTCTACTTATAATTAATTTTAATATTAATTATTTAGTCCAAATAACTATTTTTTTGCAATATTATAATGTTATTCTATTAAATCTAAATTTATATAATATATATTAAAATAAATCCAAAAAATATTCAATATTTTATAGTATAACAAAAATAGTCAATATTATTTTAATATAATATGATACAAATTACACATTAGACTTTTGGTAAAAAAAATTAAACAAAATCAATTAAAATTTTAAAAAACTTTAAAATATTCAATAATTAATGCATAATTAAGTTTAAAATATTTTAAAAATATATATAAATGAGAATAAATATATATTATATTATATCATATATTTACAATATTTTTGATACAAAGTGTACAATAAATAACAAATGTGGTAAATTTTAATTGGTTCACTCCTGTAATAAGACTTTCAAATGATTTAGCGAATCAAATTATCAGTAAATAATTTTTAGATATTATAAACTTAAAAATATCGCATTTAAATTATAATAAATATAAAGTGTACAATAAATAACAAACATGGTAAATTTTAATTTGTTGAGAGGTATGGTTTTAATCACTCATTAATGGAAGAATCCAAAAAGTGATGCAATAGTACTTGCTACAAGTACTAATAAGCCCTATATATATATCCAAACTCAAAAATAATAAATAAGGAACCTAAAAAACCTTAATGACAATAAAAATACAAAACAAAAAACCAAGAAGAAAAATAATATAAAGACATATATATCCAAACTTAAATATAAATAAGGTACCTAAAAAACCTTAATGACCATAAAATTACAAAAAACAAAGAAGATAAATAAAATAAAGACAAAAAGGAAAGTAAAAAACAAAAATGTAAAGAAGTGAAATATATGTATATAAATATATATAATAAAAAGACATAAGACAATAAAAGAATGAAAAAGAAAAAAAAAGTTTATATATATATACATATATACACTTTTTAATTGCCTTATATATATATTAAAAAGACATAAAACACTAAAAATTATATATATATATATATCAACTTACATAAATTCAAACTTACATGCCACTTTACATATTGAAATAAAAATATTAAAAGTTAAAAGTTTTATCGTACCAAAACAGAACTTACTTGTGTCAGTTTTTGGAAAGGACTGTCATGAGACATGGGTTGGGTGAACCACTACTCATGAATCATGGATCAATGAGTTTGACTCAAAAAAACTACACAGTTAAATCCTGATAGCAATATCACAACAAGGACTATTAGGCACGGCATGCGGAGGGGCTAGAAGCTAGGTGCATTGCACCGTAGCCGGTGCCTAGCCCATTGACTTTCGTGAGAAGGACCTTCCCACTCACGATATCCTGTGTAGTTGGCATTGATATTTAATTATAGAAAGTTTAAAAACCATGACGTCATGCCATACGAAAGAGTACCTCCCAATCACAGCATCTGTCCCCATTAACGCACCTTCTAGGTACTGCAAAGAATAAAGTGCAGTTCATCCGGACACTGCATTCCCTCGCTTTAAATCCTCGTAAACTCCAGTTTTGACCATCAAAACTCCCCGCAGACAAACGGCTTCAACGTTCTATCTTTGCCAGATTGTTGGACCAAAAAAAAGATAACAGTGGCGATGTGTTCTCTGATTAGTGAAGCCGCACAGACAATGAGCACGATGGCGACAATCGCCGAGTTTCTGCTTGAGGAGGAATACTCCTTATCTCCTCTACATGTGACCAGGGGCTTTACAGACAGTAAGCTGTTAACGGCGGACGAACAGTACTCTGCGATTCCGATTTCTGAAGACAATTTTTCCTATTCCGATCTCTTTTCTTCAAATTTTGCCTCATTATCTCCCAAATTTCAGTCAAATGACAGAAATTACGCATTGGAGGAAGCTGCAAAGAGTGGATGGAAGTCGGATAGAGTTTCATTTGGAGGTGAAGATGAGGCGAGAGAATTTCATTACAGAGGAGTGAGGCGAACGAAATCGGGAGGCAAATATTATGCGGAGATTCGAAACCCTGAGAAGAAAGGTTCGAGGTTTTGGCTCGGGACTTTCAGTACGGCGGAAGCTGCGGCGGCGGCATATGACCGTGCTGCTTTCAAGATGCGCGGGAGCAGAGCTCTTCTTAATTTCCCTCTCAACGTTGAATCTGGACGTTATTTGGATCCCTATTCTCAATCTTATGCTTCATATTCTCCTCCAAATTCACCAAATAAAAAGAGGAAAACCGGTAAAGATGATAGGAGCACTGCATCGAATGATGCCTATTTTGCCCCTTTGTCGCCCCTGCTTCGGGATTTTCAAAATGATGGTAATCAAATGCTGAAATTTGATTACTAGATTGAAAAGATTTGTAAATGGATGTTTGCGTAACCAGGATTTGTCAATGGCGAAAATGTTTTCGCAAGATGGAAAAGATTTGTTTATGGAGGCTTGGGTAACCAGGACTCTGAGTTCTTTGAACTATGTGCTTTATAGCTGTGGCTCTGTAAATTATTTATTATATTTTATTAATATGATGACTGATCGATTGTTTTCATTTTGAAGGTGGAATGCTCTGTATATTTATATTCGTTTGGAAACTCTTCGTTTCTTAACTCTAGTTTAGTCAGAAGCAAAATTGTTATGGCTGTAAGTAGGCTTTTGATAATGGGTTTTAAATTTGAGACGAGAATCACCATCTAAGTATTCAAAACGCTTGAACTGTTTAGCAGGCCTCAAGTTTTAGTACTCGGTTGCCATTCTACAGTTGTTTTGGTGCTTTGCTTCCTCTGTTTCAGTCCAGCAATCTCGTTACTGAGATCATCTAAAAAAAATTAATAATTATTAGTTCCTGTCCATGGCAGGTAGCTATTGCATCCATTAGATGCAAAAATATTTTCTAATAGACTAATCAGATTTCAAAATATTTTCAGTCTATTTCTGTATCTTAAAGTTTGATCATTTCAACATATTTCAACAAAATTTGATGCTTCAAAAAGGAGATAATAAAGAGGTATGCCTATTTTTAATTTTTCTTTTATATAGTCAGATTACTTGCAATATTCAACAATTACTATATTCGTGTTCTCTATGCACTATCTTCCAATTCAGGGGTTACTGCAGAGTTTCTTCAGGGGTTACAACATAGCAATTAAGCAAGGGTAAAATTTTCACAATTTTCTAACCAACCTTTATTATCTCTTTGTATACACAAATGAAGGAATTAGAATAGGTAAAAATGATGGCATAGTGTGGTTGAATGTTTCTGAGATTCCAAATGTGCAATCCCTTTTAGGAACAGGCTCCCTTCGGCTTGTTGCCGCATTTATCCAAAGATATCTTCCTCGAGAAAAAGTCATAATCTCATCTCCAACTTGGGGTGAGTTTCAATGCTATTAATAATATGCTTAATCCTGTATGTGCATGTTTCAAAGTGAAGTATATTTGAACATCAAACCATATCACCTTGGAGATTTTTAGGTACATCTCATATTAACATCACTAAGAAGAATTCATAGAATTATTGGAGTAGAATCATGGCAGTTGGATATACATGGGAGGGTTTTCTTTAGATGTCTATTGATTGATACTTTAAATACGTGTTGAAAAAAGGTTTATGTGGAAAATTCAAACTAGAGATGAATTTATCATTTCTTCTTTCAAATACTTTTTATCTATATTACCAAGCTCGTACCAACATGTTTCGAATTGGGTTCGGGTAGCATCCGGTACTAGTACTTCTATGGGTACTGTGGGTACATGATATGAGTTACTGGAATATTTTTTAACTATCAATTGGTATTTGGTATTGATCAATGATCAAGTATCATACTACAAAATAATTTAGTTTTACAATTCTGTATATTTCTCTTACTTTTTTGTATATATAATGCATATAAATATATTTATATATATATATATTTACACACACATACCCATACGTACCCAAACCTTTAATTTTTTTTTCACGTACCAGATTTTTGTACCTGTGCCCATTCCCGAACCGGTAACTTAGTTTTTAATTTATTTTCGGTTGCCTCTTTGAATAAACAAGACTAATAATGTTTCAAGTGCACAAGCTTTGCTCCTTGCCAATATCTTCTTTGGATTCATAAATAGAGTTCTTGTGTGATTTCCTATACGAATGAATTAGCTTGTTGATGTTAGGATGGATCTCATCCATCAAATTAGAATAATTTGTTGAGGAATTTGTGAAATAATATTTTGATCAGATTGTGCATTGTTTGGTACCTAGAGAAAAACCTTGGCTCCAATAAGTCATTATATCTTTGCATTTCTTTGGCAATTTTAGTTTTGCAGTATTTTTGGCTTTACACGAATATTTAATTTTAAAATCCATTTAATTACAAATTACTACCTTTCATACCCATAAATATTGATTTTTTAAATGTATTATTCATACTTTCAATTCAAAGATATGCTTGAAACTGCATTCATTTGTGCAGTTCCTAAGCAATCCTGAGATGACACCTGCACATACTATTATGTGCAACTATGATTTATGTGTCAACAATAAAGCGATATATGAAAGCATTTTGCTCAAGGTATTTAATTACAATGCATCTTGACATTACCTTTCATTGCAAATTACAAAAACACAGGTTTGTTTTCCTCATTTCAGAAAGAAATTTCAAACTCTGCAACAATCACAAATATCACAGCCGATATCTATTTTTTAATCAAGCTTGTCAACGCAATTGTCTCTTGGCCATTATTGTCCTTCAAAGTCTCTTGAAAGTTTAAATTCTCTTCTCTTCTCTACAATTTTATTCTCATGTCTCCGAGTTTTAATTAATAGGCACACAAGACTGTTCATTCAGTTTGCATCATCAATTAATTTTTAATTTTGAAAGTGTTAAGAGCTGCAACTACATATTTCCATGAGGATAGCTTGAGAACTCTTCTTCTTACATGTTGACCCACATCCATGAATCATTCTTCGCAAGGTCTATCAACATTGATGAAAACAACAGTAAAAACTGGTCCTATAGCTTAGTAATCAATATGGTTGAGAAGATGTGCATATTGGAGTTTGCTCGTAATAAGTGCAACAACTCTGCTATATTATATTGTGTAATTCAAATTTTATGTTCAAGATACTATTCAAATATTTGGTTTATATTGTTCTCTTTTGATGTCAAACTATATTTTTTTATTTGTTGTACACAAATTTTTTTGTACCTAGCTGATTTAATTAATTTTGGCAACCACTTCTATTACATTTGTATATGCCTCTAATTTTATGCTATCTTAAATGGGGCAATTTTTTTTGCATGACGACTAAAAATATTTCTTTCATGAATGTTGTGCTAAAATTAAATGCCTTTGTAGATTGATTTATGGCTACATTGTGAATTTTGTTGTGTTGTAGCTACCCCCAATTGTTTGTCTTGTACAAGAACCTACCTTATTAAGAATATCTAATCAATATTTTTAAAAAAAATGGTTATTCAATTCACAATTATTAATTTACAATGTCTTCATATAAATGATTGTGTTCCAAATCATATTCAACACTTCCATACTTGTACAAAGCATCTTTCAACAATATGCAAACTAAAATTCTTCTCCCTAATTTACATACAAATTTTAACTTAAAACTAATATGCCCAAATTCAATATAACTATATAGCTTCCACAACTCATGTATGAGAGATTTTTTTCACTCTTCTTTAACCACATTCTCATTTCACCATATCTTACCCCCAAAAAGCATTACAACATAGATAGGCACTTTGATGCTTGAGTGCCTTGTTATAGTATTTATTGGTTTAATGTCTAATATTTCTCAAAATATTGTATCAATATTTGTAGCTTTAAAGTTGATAGTGTTGATGAATACTACCCATCATTGAATGGAATTTATTCCCTAGATATTAAAAGTAGTCAATTATGTGGTGCCACAACAGGGCCCTAACAATACTCAACTTAGTTCACAAGTAGGGGTGACACTTTATTTCGGGTCTTTTTAGACACCTTTGTAAATTGCATGTTGATGTGGCATCATATTTGATGACATAACACTAAAACCTTAGTTATCAATAGGGGACTTGCCAAGTTGTTGTAAAATATTGGGAGTAATTTGAAATTTCCACAAGTTAGGATGCTCCACTATTGGGTCATGTCCCCTACTCCTTGTACCTTATTCTTATGCTTATTAAATATAATGTCATTATCCTATACTCAGTTTGGCACATTGGACTTACATCCATGTTTTTGATTGCAGGAAAAAATAGGTTTTAAGGGGGACCCAAAACCCCGTACAAGTTGATATCAAAAGATTACATCATTAAGAACACTGAAAAGAAACAAGACAGGGAACCAATCCACCAGAACCAAAGCCAACAAAAAAAGTCAAAAAGACCAAAAACCAAAAAAATCACCCGCTACAAGAAAACCAAAAAATAGAACAACACCAAGATCTCGAAGAACCTAAGCCAACTCCTTACGAGTTTCCTCCACTTTCTTCTTTGCCTTTGAGATCTTCTTGATGGCCACATTGAAGTCAGAGAGCTCGAGGATCCTTTCCTGGATTTTTTTCCTTTTAGCAGACCAAGTGGGTTTACCTGGATCCTCATCACCTGCAACATCATTGTCCTCCTCAGGTTTCTTGGTAGGGGAGCTGATTTCTAGCTCCTCTTTGATAGACATAAAATACTCCATGGCCGAGCCCATGAATAGGAGGTTATCCTACATGTGCTTCTTCATGACATTCTCTAGATGATCAACTTTGACTTGCAAATCGTGCATTTTCTTATCCCTATCATTGTCCTTATTGCCATCTATTCCTTTCAAACTAGAATCCACAATCTCCTATAGGGAGTCAACCTTAGCAGAGATTGAGCGATATTTTAAATTAAGATTCTTTATTTCTTGAAAAACCCATTTCACCAAGCGAAATGAGTACATGGATGTTGCCTTCATAGTCTGGAGAACCTCGAAAGGAGGGTCAATTTTATCATCCATGTCTTCTTTGAGCAGCTGCACATTGAGTTCTTGCAAATCAACAATTTTGACAAAGGGGATGTTCCGAGAAGAGGAAGGAACATTCTCCTTCTCAACATATAGGGGAATCCTTTTGCTTATCTAAGTGGACCTCCATAATAACTTCCAATTTGGGGGAGATAGGAACGTCACGTTCCTCTGAGCTGTCATAATCAACCAAAATGGGGACTGGCTTGCCACCCTCATCCTCCTCTTTTTTGTCCTCCTCATTGTTATCCTTGACATTAGGGTTGTCCCCCACATCCATAGTATCAATGGCCTCCTCCTCCTTGTTCTCTTTATCCCCTGAGATAATATTCGACACTGACATAGAAGCTTCACTGTCCTCCTCAAATGAATTAGCCGTGGCCACATAACCCTCAATGCTTTCACCAGTTGACTCTGTATCCGTACCAGTATCCTTATCCAATTTGATTTTTTTACCAAATAAAAACTCCTCTTTGCAAACCCTATCCATAGTACATTTCTTAGCTGAGCCAGAGGCTTTAGGCAAGGATATGATAGGGCTAGAGATGGCCTTCTTCTTGATATGTTCCACAATGAGGAAAATAAGCCCCTCATGCAGGATGGGCTTATTCTCTTTCCTCCTATGGTCCATAATACTAAGGCAGAGAGACTAAAGGAGATAAAAAGGAATAGAAACCCTAATCTTGTGACGGAAGTGGCAAAGCAACACAAAGTGGTAAGAGTGGGGGTGTTTATACCTGTCATCCAGGGTGATGTACTCCATGACCACAGTCATGACTTACATCCATCTTATCTATTATGAAGCAGGGCAGGGAGCAAGAGGGGCCAAACAATGGTGCACCCTAATGATCCAAGCTTTCTCAACACATGCGGAAGCAAAAAAACACAATAGTGAGAGAGAGAATGCATAATCTTTCATATATTTTCATCAAATAGACTGATACATGCCAAGCTATAAGGCCTTCCCAGTTAGGGCTAGATATTACAATGAATTACAGAAGTCCTTAAACATGTGAGGATCTATGAAAATCTCTACTTCTATCTTCTATTAAACTCCTATCCCCAAAAACTACCTCCTAAACTCTAAACCAACAACTACATTTATACAAGAAGCTACTGAACTGAGTCGGCCTTCAAGTCCACAATCAACAGAAGGAACAGTTAGATTTGGGACCACATGCTTCCCAATGATGGATTTCAACATTAAATCTATGATCCAATATAAATGCACAAGTCCTTTTTAAAGGATTTAAATTGTAAACATGTTAGGGCTTTCCTTGAGATAGACCCAAGAGTGAATGATTTGATTATGAAACTTCATGTTTGACAAATCTGCTTCAATTTTGATCCCAACACCACATCAACATCCAAAAATCCTTCCTTCATCTTCACACAATTATAACCACCTATCACATCATCACATTCAACCCTAAAACTTGATTTCAACGTTCTTTTATAAAAAAATTTTCCACGTCAGCCTTTGCCAAAAAATTGTTTTACCCATTGACATAAAATTCAAATTTGATTGTGCCAAAATGCATTGGTCAACTCAATAAAGTCAACACAACATTAAACAAGTCCTAAATAAAACATTTACTAACTCTAAAATGATAAGTTGGTTGATCTAGCCAAATTCACTCTGCTTGTCTCATGTTCTTACTATGATATGCAAAAATAAAAAATTTATTAATCATAGAGTAGCATAACCTAATACATTCTATTGAATATCTCATTGAAATTAGTCTTCAATACTTTCCAATCACTAACCCATGACTTCTGTAGATTCTCCACGATGAGTATCTATCCATGTAGTAAGAATGCAATCTCCTCTAATCCATCAATAGTGCACATAAGGCAGGGTGTTAAGGATTTTTCTACTTCCTTCACGCTATGTTGTAAGATGTTCATCTTGGGAATCGGTATGCTTTGTAACTCCATCAAGTTTTCAATCCTTTTATCTTGTTCTACCCTGTAAGTCTTCAATTTTTGGTTTATCTTTCCAACTTCAACTCCAAAAGATGTTGCAATCTCATGAATAGGATCAAAATTAAATGACAACAATTTCAGCTCCTATTGAGCTTCACCATTTTTATTTTCAACATCCTTCAAGAAGTGAGAGAAGTCACAAATGAGCTTTAAAGTCTTACCTCCTTCTATTAGGGGATCCTTCACTTGGTTCACAAACAAAATGAGAGTGTTCTTGTCTTTATCAATAGACTATGCTAGCTTTTCCAATCTCTTCTTGACATATTCCTTTTCTTCTCTAGCAATAGCATCATCCTCCAAAATTTTCATCTCTTCATCGATGGCTAAATGTTCCAATTGATCCATTGGAGTGGCCTTTTCATCATATGTAACTTTAGGCATTAAATCAAAAAATATATCTCTTTCCATTAGCACTACTTGTGCTTCCTTCTTTAGCTTATCCTTCTTGGCTTTAGTCTTGATTGTCATTACAAAATTAATCATTTATTTAGGGTTCATAGTGCTCAAGTCTATATGTACCTTGATTGGTATATCATCTTCATCAATGCTCATCTTGGACTATGAGGAAGGTGTTACCTTCTATTGTTCTTGTTCCTTCTCTGTAGTTTCCTCCTCTTGTTCTTGTTTTCCTTGCATAATATCATCTACAACCTATTTTTGTTTTATTTTTTCTTGTTGTTTATCATCTGTAGGAACTTTACCTTATGCACCATCAGTCATAGCTTGACTGATACCCATGTTTACTATCTCTTCTTCTTTTCATTCCTTTTGGACATCTTTTTGCTCATGTGATTCATGTTGATCTTTTGTATCCATGTGCTTACCATGTAGAACAATGGTGGGGATATCACCTATGTTGTCATTCTCATCACTAATTTCCTCAAGTGTGATCTTCACACCATCAACAATAAATCCCTCATTAGTTTGAGTCACCACTAGAACACTGTCTTATTTTTCCTTTTCTTCTTCATGTTCTTCATCATTTTTATCTTCAATCATACCAAAATGTTTCATAAGGATCTGTTATGTTTCACCCTATACTCCAAGAGACTCAAAAAATAATAGTCTTGTTAGTCTCTTATTTTTTTAGAAGAGTGGTCTTGTCTCTGCAAGAATATTCTTCATTTCCTCTTCTGATATTCCTAGTTGTAGTTGCAGTAAGACATACTAAATTAATTCCTTTTCTTGTCTCATAACAATATTCTATTTGGCTTCAAGTTTGTTGTAGAGGGAAGTGGGAATCTATCCTTATAACTCCATCAACATTTTTCTAAACTTATTCATGTTGTACACAATAGCATCCTTGATCTATTATTGGTCCTCCTTATCAAACTTATCATAATACTTGTTAATCTTCATAAAAAATCCCCACTTTCTAACATTATTGATGATATCATCAACATAAACAAACAGTTTGAAATATAACCCTAGATCAACAGACTTGGTGATGGGGGAACCTACCACCTTGGATTTCTTTCCTTTTTCTTTGAGTTCCTTCTTCTCTTTCTCTGACTCTATCCCTTTACTCTCTTCATAAGAAACTTCCTCAGACATTTTTTCCTTTTCTTTCTTCCTTTTACCTGTTACCTTTTTCATGTTTTGTGTCTCCTTAATTGGTATAGTCTTGGGCTTAGCAATCTTTTTAGATTTCTTAACAAGTGGAGAGGATTTTTCCTTTTTTCACATCAATTGCACTCCTTGTTTTCCAACTAGTTGGGGTACTATCGGTTGCACCAAAAACTTCAACATCTTCATCATCTTTTGTTGCGCTCGATATGCTAGCTTTCTTTTTAGCATGTTTAGCTCTTGCTTTTTCAATATGTTCCTTTGTGAAACCTTTTTCAATCATGAATTTCTCAACTTCCTTTCTCATCTTCTCTTTAATAACAGGTCAAGCATCAAATCATTGTGCACTTGAAGTGATTTCTCTTGAAATGTCTCAAACCTTGGAGTCTTGGGATCTACTGATTGAGCTAAAAAATTCTCTACATACATAACTAGAATGTCTTCGTCCACCTCATTACCCATAGGCATCACGCATGAGGTCCTTGTCTCAAATTCTTCCATCAAACAAGTGTATGTATCTACCATGAAGAAAATAGTGTCCTTGTACTTATCAATAATTTCAGATGGCATCCTTTGTTTTTCATGCATCTTCTTTTGAATTTCTTTAAGATAACACCACAATTTTTTAGTGAATTCACTTCCCAAGAGTTTGATACTGTTATTGAATTGAATGAAGGCTAGAGTACCTATAGACCATTCAATGTCATCGATATTAGGGATCATGTTTTGGAAATAGAAAAATAAATGCATCACCTGACCATACTTGAATTTTTTCCTCTTGTAATTTTTTATCTTTTCCAGATTCATCATTAGCTACTCTCTCATCACTTCAGCCAGATCATAGTCATCATTTTCCTTGATCATCTTATATGATGTATAAATAGAACCACTGGGTATAATATTCATCCAACTAGAGTGATACACCTTGTAGCCCAAAAACTAAAACTAAACTCGTCGGTGAGCAAGATAACCGAGTCGTAGACATGCAATACCAAGCGCTAGTGAAACAACTGACCGCCCAGGAGATAACTGACCACATTGACCAACTACAGACCAACTCAATCAAAGTAGGAACCGAGCAACACAGACAAACTCCACATTGTTTTTGGTGACACAGGATTGCCAAGGACCCAAGATGCTCCTACATCAGACACCTGGGGTTATTTTGAAATGATTCTCCAAATCATTTGGTAGGTTTGGTCTAAGCTGCATCCAACTCAAACTATGAAATCCATGAATTTTCTTCCATCGGTCTATTCTTCCATTTTACCAGATATTCCATATATTGTTTTCCTCTTGTGTTCTTGCCAACTCTTTCCTTCAAAATCTGTTCAACTTCATCATTCTGCTTCTTAGGATATTCTGTTGGTACTATCACTTCTTCATTAGGTTCATGATACTCATATAGATCAGCAATGTTGAAAATTGGTGACATGGCCACATCATCAGGGAACTCAATCTCATATGCATTTCCACTGTCAAATTTCTTCAAAATATTGCAAGGTCCAAACTTCTTCATCTTCAGCTTCCCATATGTTCCAATAGGAAATTGAAATTTCTTCAAATGAACCATTACTTCATCACCAACATCAAAAGTTTTATGTCTTCTAGATCTATCAGCTCTGTCTTTGTATTTTTTATTATTGTCTTCCAGCTTCAGCTTCACATCTTCACACAATGTCTTCATGTACTCAGCAAATTTTACTCCTTCAACACTTTTCTTATTCTCATCAGCAATGTCTCTCAAATTAGATATTCCTCTTGGTTGTGTGCCATTCACAATCTCAAATGTTGTCTTTCCAGTACTCCTATTCATTGAATTATTGTATGCAAACTTTGCTTGTGCCAATATAGAATCCCAATTACTCGGTGTGTCTCCAACTAAACATCTCAAAAGATTTCCCAAACTTCTATTCATAACTTTAGTCTTTCCATCAGTTTGTGGGTGAAATGTAGAACTATATTTCAACTTAGTGCCAAATTTCTTCCAAAGGGTTTTCCAAAAGTATCCAAAAAATTTATTGTCTCGATCAGAGATAATACTCCTCAGTAATCCATGCAATCTGAAAATTTCCTTAAAGAAAAGATCTGCTACATGTACTACATCTTATGTCTTTTTACATGGTATAAAATGTGCCATCTTAGAAAATCTATCCACAACAACAAATATAGAATCATTACCTCTTACTATCTTCGGTAAGCCAAGAACAAAGTCCAGAATGATGTCAATCCAAGGTTTCTCAAGAAAAACAATCAGTGTATACAATCCAGTATTCTAACTTACCCCTTTTGCAACTTGACAAATTCCATAATTTTTCACAAATTTCTGAACATCTTTATACAATTGCGGCTAATAGTACTTCTCCTTAAGCAAATTCCTTGTTTTATCAATACCAAAATGTCCAGCCAAATTGCTACTATGTTTTTCATTTATCAAATTAGTTCTCATTATTCCTCTCGGTATACACAACTGAATACCTTTAAACAACATACCCTCCTGAATAAAATATTCATCCCTTTTAGTGTCTTGTTGATCTTGAATAGGTGCTCTACACTTTCTCCATGGCTCAGAAAAATCAGGGTCAAACTCATAAGAATCTTTCATCTCATCAAAACCAAGAACTTCAATTTTCATCTCGGTCATCAAAGATCTTCTTCTACTTAATGTATCAGCAACTCAGGTAGTGACTCCACTCTTATACTTTATCACAAATGTATAACTCTGCAAATACTCAACCCATTTCATATGTCTCTAATTTAACTTATTATGACTACCCAAATACTGTAAAGCCTTATGATCAGTATACAACACAAATTCACTCGGTATCAAATAATGTCTCCATTTCTTTAGTGCTTGAACAATAGCATAGAATTCTTGATCATACACATAATATTTCCTTCTAGCATCATTCAACTTTTCACTAAAGAAAGCAACAGGTTTACCTTCTTGACTCAACACAGCTCCAATTGCACTTCCACTTGCATCACATTCCACTTGAAATACTTTACTGAAATCAGGTAATGCCAAAACAGGTAATTCAACAACCTTCTACTTCAGAGTCTTAAAATTTTTTTCAGCTCCATGTGTCCACTTGAATTCTCTTTTGTCTCCTCTCATAGTCTTAGTCATAGCATTACAAATTGAACTGAAATTCCTTATGAACTTTCGGTAAAAACTTGCCAAACCATGAAATGATCTTACTTCACTAGCATTATCAGGTGTAGGCCAATTCAAAATAGCTTCAAACTTTTCAGGATCCATCTTCAAACCATCAACTGAAATAACAAATCCCAAATACACAATCTCCTCTTTCATGAACAAACACTTTTTCAAATTTATCAACAACTTTTCCTCTTTCATTCTCTACAAAAATTGTCTAACATGCAACAAATGTTCTTCTCTAGTCTTATTGAATATCAAAATATCATCAAGATATATAATCACAAACTTACCCAAGAATTTCTTCAAAACTTCATTCATCAACCTCATAAAAGTACTCAGTGCATTAGTTAAACCAAAAGACATAACCAACCACTCATACAAACCTTCTTTTGTCTTGAAAGCAGTATTCTATTCATCACCTTCTCTGATTCTAATACGATGATACCCACTTTTCAAGTCAATTTTGGTGAAATACTTTGCTCCAGTCAAAATATCCATTATGTCATCCATTCTCAATATAGGAAACCTATACTTCACTATTATCTTATTGATTTCTCTAGAATCAGTACACATCCTCCATTCTCCATTCTTCTTCAATGCTAATACAATAGGTACTACACAAGGGCTCAAATTTTCTCTAATCAAACCTTTCTCCAACACTTCTTGAATCTGTTGGTTCAATTCCTGATTCTCGACAGGTCTCAACCGATGAGGTGCCTTATTCGGTAAAATAGGTCTATGGATTAGATCCATACAATGATCAATGCTTCTTTTCGGTGGAAAACCATCAGGTACATTATTTGAAATGATATCACTATACTCGGTGAGTAACTTATCAATCTCCTCAGGGACATTATCCTCTATTTTCTTACTCGATTTGTTAGGGATCATAGCAAAACATACATCATTCTTCTTCAAAGAGTTAACAAAATTTCTTCCTTCCATCAAACAAACTTTTACAGATGTGCAAACATTACTAATAGGTTCTTCCATCAATGGTAACAAGATCTATTTCTTTCCATCAGCCATAATAGTATACTTATGCAATCTCCTATCATATATAGCATGTCTATCATATTGCCAAGGTCTACCCAAAAAAATATGACAACAATCCATAAGCATGATATCACATAACACCTTATCATAGTACTTTCCAATCTTCAAATTCACTTACCAGGAGTGTATGCTCATCTTTGATCCATGAAATTTGGTAGGGCTTTAGATGTACCAACCTTTCCAATTGCAACTTTGTGACCATCTCTTTAGATGCCAGATTCTCTGAGCTACCACTGTCAATGATTACCTTCTAAACTTTGTCAGAAAATCTACATCTGGTCTTGAACAAACTTTTCCTTACTGAATCTTCCTTCTTGCTTTCATTCCACAGTGCTCTCCTTACCATCAAGTTATTTTCTTTCTCAGGTTCATTCAGTGACTCTTCTTGTACCAAAGCATTTCTACTACTACTAGCCTTCTTACTAGCCTGTGTACATTCAAAAGATATATGTCCTTCTTCTCCACAATTGTAACAAGTTCCTCAAAAACTTCCTTTGCTATAACCACCTCAGTAGTTACTGCCTCTACCTCTAGATGAACTTTCACCTTTCCACTTGGTCTTGCCTTTGTCTAGATTTGTCTTTTCTAGTTCAGATCTACCATTTTCACCATTGGATCTACCTCTTCCTCTAGGGAATCTACCACCTTGACCTCTTTGTCTTTGCTCATGTCTCTTGTTCAATTTCTCCTCAGCCTTCAAAGAAAATTGATAAGCCTCTTCAATGTTCTCCAACTTGACCATACTAATTTCCTCTTAGATGAAAACTCTCAAACCATTCAAGTATCTATTGATTCTTTCCACATCATCTTCATCATGTCTAGATCTGATATCTAATCTATATAATTCCTCAATATACTCCTTTACCGAGCTATCTTTCTGTCTCAAACTTTGCATTCTCTGAACTAGGTTAATTTGATAATCACAAGGTAAGAACTTTCCTTTCAACTTATTCACCATTTTATTCCATACCTTGATTTTGTCTTTTCCTTTCCTCTTCCTATCCAATTGTAGATGTTCCCACCATAAGGATGCATGAATTTTCAACTTTGTGCTTGTAATCTTCACCTTCTTGTCTTCAGGGATGTTTTCATACTTAAAATACTTTTCCATCTTGGTGATCCAATCCACCAATTCATTAGAATCTAGCTTTCCACCATACTCAGGAGGATTGAAATGTGGTGTTGACTTCAGACTTGTCAAGGCCTTAAAAAATATTTCTTCACCTTGATCCATAACAAGTGCAGGTTCTATATTCGCCTGTTCTTCTTCAACTTCATCATCACTAACATCTTCAAGATGTCTGCCTCTTCTTTAGGCTATTTCAATAGCTTCTAACCTAGCAGCAATCCACCTTAGCATATCTACCAATCCTGGATTTGCATCTCACCTCCCATGAACCATCTTGACAACCCTCTACAATTGTAGGTCAGATCGCAATCTGCTACCCCATAATAATCAACTAGGGCTTCAAGAGGAACCTACAAACCTAGATCCGTAGACCTAGATCAAGATCTCACCTCACTCTGATACCACCCGAAACAAGGCTGGGAGCAAGAGGGGCCAAACAATGGCACACCCTAATGATCCAAGCCTACTCAACACATGCGGAAGCAAACAAACACAATAGTGAGAGAGAGAATGTAGAATCTTTCATATATTTTCATCAAATAGACTGATACATGCTGGGCTGTAAGGCCTTCCTAGTTAAGGCCAGATATTACAATGAATTACAGAAGTCCTCAAACATGTGAGGATTTGTCAAAATCTCTACTTTTATCTTCTACCAAACTCCTATCCCCAATAACTGCCTCCTGAACTCTAAACCAACAACTACATTTATACAAGAAGCTACCAAACTAAGTCGGCCTTTAGATCCACAATCAACAAAAGGAATGGTCAGATTTGGGACCACATGCTTCCCAGTGATGGATTCCAACATTAAATCTATGATCCAATATAAATGCACAAGTCGACCACAATAGAAACTAAAACTAAACCTGTCGGTGAGCAAGATAACCAAGCAGTAGACAGGCAATGCCGAGCGCCAGTGAAAAAATAGACCACCCAAGAGATAACCAACCACACTCAGTAACCAAAGGAAACTGAAAAACTACTGACCAACTCGGTCAAAGTAGGAACTGTTATACACTGAATTTGCGCCTCTAATCTCAAGCTCTCGTAGTCTTGATAATCCAGCATAACATGGGAATCATCTCAAGGTTGTGGGACCCTTTTGCTAACTGAGATGAGACCTCCAGATTCTAGGCTGGTTCCTCTTGGATAATCACCTTGATTTTCTCTTAACAGGAAAGTAAAACTTTGAGGGGAAAGGGTTAGGAGGAATGCATGAAAGGGAAATAACAGAAAGCAAATCTATCCTACCAGGTGATGCACCGAAACTAGGGTTCAGATCTCAGTATAGAGGAATGAAACCAGTGATAGACTTAGGTCTAGGAGATCACAACTTACTGAATAGGCTTGCATGAGTATTTCATTAGAGGGCCTAAAAGTTAGACACAAATTATGATATGCAAGCAGACATTCTCTTTAGCAAAAGGACATAGGAATGAGACAGAATGACAGGGGCTGAAGGACACCCACAAACTCACTCAGATTAGATTAGACACAGTAGTGCACATATAGGCTGAAAGTAAAAGGGATTAGGAAAACTAAGTATCACTAAAAACATTCATAAACTTCAATCCAATAAGAGATAAGCCAAACAGGAAAGCATAAGGATAGGAAAAATATGTCACAGAATACTTTGCAACATTTGTATTATCAATGAGAACTTACAAGATGTGAAAAACCAGAGAGCAAAAATGCTACAGATAGTTCTCCAAAAAATGACTTTCTCTTTTTACAAAAATGTGAATTCTGAGCTCAAAAGCTCCCAAAAAACCATATATACAACCCTGCACATACGCAAGAAACAAAAATATCCCAATTAGGGCCATAGAGGTTTACAATAAAATATCCAACCCTAATTCAATCCAATCTGGCCATAAATGTACATGAAAATATCCCAGCAGATCAGATATGTTTTGTTTGCGTGTTCACTTCATATTTATTCCTGCAAAAATCTAGCCGCCATGATCCATCTACCTTCCTGCAACTCAGCCTCGCCATAACTGCAAAAACTAACTTGGTATTTACCCCAGGTTTCAATTTTCCTTTTGTCGCTGAATCGCTTAACTTTTTAACTAACCCCGACTCTTCTTGGCGATTACGTGACTAAAACCAAAAAACTAGGTCCAACTTGCCACCTGTCATTCTCTTATTCATTCTTGACTGCTCTATAAGCATACACCTCAGCAAGCTCTGACATGGTCCCAACGCAACTTAGATTCTAATCCAATGGTGGTCACATGATCGCAAAGGCAAGGAATATTCCTTTCAAACATGCGACAACCGTTAGATCTCATTGCTGGGAAGTCTGCTGGGCCCGCTCTGATGGATTGGAACAAGTCATTACCTCTGGCCAATGAGAAACTTCCATATCAGAATATGTGGCACTAGACCCACCAAAGCTTTGAAGCACTACAGAGAAGGAAAGATCAACGGTTGTCGCGATTTCGCAAGGCTCTGATAGATCATTTGTGAAATCATGATAGTCGTTGATCATCCCAAATGGGACCCCACAAACTGCCTATCGCATGATGTTAACCAATGACTGCAAACCGCCACCACCGAAATTGTTGATGATTTGTCGCATGATCGCATGTGGCCAGGAAGGCCCATGCGATCATGCGACCAACCGTAGGAGGTTAGCCACTGACCGCCACCTCGCATTGCTGACTGCCTAGATAAGCCCGTGGTAAAATTAAAAGCTAGGGTGCAAGAAGAAACCCCTTAGTCACATGATCGTATAGGGTGAAAAGGGCCTATGCGATCATGTGACAACCGTATGACTATTTGCCGAAAACCAACTGGGCTCCACTTGTCAGAGTTGCGCACATAAAAGAATTCTATCGCTAGGAAGAACTGGCGTGAAGATGTGAAGAGGTTGAAAACAGATAAGACTTTCAGGCCGATAGTCAAAAACATCCTGAGCTTGCAAAGAGGAGGTCGAAAACACACTAGGTTTTCGACACTTGAGCATTTCACTTGGAAAATAGGGCTGTGGCCGAAAAAGAATGACAGGGAAATTTTGGGCAACATTTTGGTGACCTCTGCAGGATGTCAGCCTACTAGACATTTAGACTAGTTGCTAGAGAGGGATCCATTCGGCATGGAGTCATTACTAAACACAAAACTTCGATAGAGGGACAAAACTGGACCAGAAAGACAACTGTGCCCGATCACTTCTTGGGAAACAGGAACTAACCATGAAAGTAGGGAAAGAAAGGAAGAAACATATTTACAAAATTTACAAGAAGGACCTACAGAGAGGGATGAACCTCAAAGCAAGGCTTCAAGAAGTGGAAACCATTCACTAAGATTGGCAGGGCATCTCCTTCAAAGTTTGAAAGTTGAAAAGCGTTAGATCCTCTGCACTCTGTTATAACAAATGGTCCACCCCAAAAGGAATCAAACTTTGTGTGCTTGCTAGGTTTTGACCTGAACTCATCCCATTTGAGAACTACATCTCCAACCTTGAAGTTTCTGACCCTGGCTCTTTTATCAAAGCCTCTCTTTGTTTGACTCTGATGGAATGCCATATCCTGCATTGATTTATCTCTTATCTCTTCTAGCTACATCAACTGGGCATATCTGATTTGCATAGGATCACTCTCTTCAAACAAGGCATACTGAGTGGCCAAGTCCAAGGCTAGTAATTTAGTTGAAATAGATAACTTGGCCTCTCTACCATACACCAACATGTATGGGGAATTACCAATGATTTTCTTTCGAGTAATTCTATCTAGCCATAAGGTAGATTTCAATTTAGTATACCAGTCCCTCTGATTGTCTTGTAGGGTCTTTTTGATTATTCTAATCAGATTCTTATTTTTTGATTCTACCAAACCATTCCCCTGAGGATAGTAGTTGGAACTTGTATTCAGATAAATGCCCTTCTTGACTGCCCAATAAATGCTAATGCATTGTCTGAAACTATAGAATCTAGAATGCCAAATCTATGAATGATGTCATCATAAAAACTTAAAACAACACTCTCATTAGCTTCTTTTAAAGAAACTGCTTCTGTCCACCTAGTGAAATAATCGGTTGTAGTGATTATCCACTTGTGTCCTGCACTAGATGAAGGGTTAATCATGCCAGTGAAATCTATACCCCACTTCATGAAGAGCTACTCTGTTTTGACTGGCTGTAGGGGCAGAGCTGCAAATCTTTCTTTCCCTACAAAAATAGCACATTTGATGCATCTTCTAACATAATCATGACTATCTTTGAAGATAGATGGCCAATAGTATCTAGCCCTCATGATCTTAAAATCTGTAGTCCTAGGAGAGAAATGGCCACCAAAAGCTCCATCATGAAACTCAAATAGGACATCTGCAACCCTTTCTGAATCTATGCATCTTAGGACACCATTGTGATCCTTTCTAAAAAGAATTCATCTATTAGCACAAAAGGAATAGATTATAGCCTGTAATACCTCCTTTTCACTGAATCTAGGCCTACAGGACATTGTCCTGTCTTCAAATAATTGATCATATTAGGCAACCAGCTAGCTGCCTCAGCTTGCTCTCCTGTAGAATGCGCCACCAGAGATGCATCTATGTATTCCAATTTCTTTGAACTTTCATCTTCTTCCAGATGCTCACAAAGACCTCTTCCTCTAACCAGCTTGGTAATCTGAATTTCTATGTCATATTCCATCACCTTGGTGATCCAACTAGCTCTTTTTTCATTTAGGTCCTTAGAAAGCAAAAATTCTTTGACACTTGGATGAGTAACCATCAAATGCACCTTGCTATGAGTCAACAAATATCTAAATTTTTTGAGGCTCTTTACCATAGCAAGAACATGCTTTTATACAAAAGAGTATCTTTGTTCATACTCTTCTAAACCTTTTCTAAAGAAAGCAATAGGCTACTCCAATCCTTCAGCATTTTCTTGAGTCAACATTGCAGATATGGCATCATAACCCCCATAAGCATAAAGGATAAAATCCTTACTGAAATTTGGGTTTAGGAGAGTAGGAGCTTCTGTTAAGGCTTCTTTAATAGCTTGGAAGTTAACTTTTCCTTCTTTGGTCCAACTGAAGGCTGAACCTTTCCTCAACATGGCTGTCAAAGGCTTGAGTAACTCTACAATGTTAGGCAAGAATCTCCTAACAAAGTTAATCTTTCCTATGAAAGATTGGAGACTTTTCTTGTGATGTGGTAATGGTAGTTCTATGATGGCTACAATTTTCTTAGGATCCACTGCAATTCCTTCTTTGGATACTACATATTGTTAGGAATAAGGTGTCTCAACCTTGGATAATTCCTATTCTTATTATTTGTTTTGTAAATGTATTTTTTGTAAATAATGTAATTAAGTGTAAGTGTACATGTCTAGTTGGCATATTGATGTGTCACTCCACTTGATGTGTTGGCATCTTGTGCGTAAGGAGATCATGACTGAAACGGTCATGACAAATTCCTATGACTCGTAAGAACTATTTAAGGAATGTGCTATGACAGGTGTAAGAGCATCTTATGACTTTGGCCTATTTGGGCACCCAAGAAGAAGTGGTTGCTGTGTGTAAGAGAATATGCCAAAAATAGGTTGTTATGACAGATTCTCTTACACTTCTCTTATGACCGTTATTTTTGGTGGATTCTATGACAAGCTGTCATAGTCTATTTTAGGGATGGATGCCTATTCTTGGGATTGCATGTAACAACTATGTACATGTGGCTTTGTGCATGGGTCTTGGTGGTTGTGCCTATTTTTGGGTCTAGAGGAGTCTATATATATGATGCTGCTCCTATGGGAGAGATAGAACATAAATTTAAGTTTTATTGGCTTTGTCTCTCATTTCCTGAAAGAACTTGCATTGCAAGTGTATTGTAATCTTTGTGTTGAAGATAATACATTGTGCAGGTTTTGGAGTGCTGGGGTTTTTTACCGAAAGGTTTTCCCCAGGGTATATCATTGTGTCATTCTCTATTTTTCTATATGTATGGTATGTGGTTGCAATATCTTTGTTAAAGTAGTTAACGAATTTAAAATTGTAAGGATTTATAAGAATTTGCACAATACTCTCCTATAGAGATTAGCGTAGGGAGCTGTTTCCGCACCTGAGTTTTCTTACAAGTGGTATCAGAGCTTGATTAACTTTTGATCCTAGTTGTTGGGTAGGGTTTTTTGTGCTAATCTCAAGTTTGAGTGGGAGTTTTTTTGCAGAGCATTCTAAATCTTATTTGCAGATTGAGATGGCAAGTTCATCATATGAAGAATGGAGGTGGAGAAATTTAATGGCACTAATTTCAAGTTGTGGAAACTCAAGATGGAAGACATGTTGGAAGATCGTGACCTATGGGAAGCAACTTCAAGTGCTACAAGACCAGCAACTATAGCTCAAGAAGATTGGGATATCAAAGACCATAAAGCTAAGGGTCTCATAAGACTCTGTTTAACCGATGCAGTCCTTCTGAATGTTCTAGATGAGAAAACCGCAAATAGTTTGTGGGAAAGACTTGCGGCCATGTATTAGGCCAAATCTTTAGTGAACAAGTTGTTCCTAAGGAAGAAGTTGTACTCTCTATGAATAGAGGAAGGTGGATCCTTAACAGATCATTTAAATGCATTTAATCTGCTGGCTGCATAGTTGACATCAGCTGGTGTCAAGTTAGAGGAGGAGGATCATTGCTACACACTTTTGTGTTCTTTACCAGATTCATGGGACCATCTTGTGATGGCTCTCAAAAGAACTTTAGTCACCTTCAACATGGATGATGTGGTGTCTTCATTTCTATCAAAGGAGATGGGGAGAAAGGCTTCCGTTTCAAAAAAAGAAGCCCTTGCTATTCGTGGGAGATCCACTGAAAGAGGGAAGAAAAATGACAATAAGTCTGACAATAAGGGTAGATCCAAATCCCGTGGGAAGTCAAAGACTTCCAATAAGTCCAAGGAAAAATGTTGGAACTGTGATAAATCTGGGCACTTTCGTAAAGACTGCAAAGAGCCAAAGAAGAAGAAGAAAGGTTCAGATTTAGCTTCAGAAAGATCTCAAGAAGATGGTGATGCATTCATCGCAGCTTTGGCAGCCCATGCATCTGATGATGTGTGGTTGGTTGACTCAGGTGCATCTTTTCACATGACCTCTCATCAAAATTGGTTCTCAAAATATGAAGAGTTTGATGGTGGAAAGGTGTACTTGGGTGATGATTCTCACCTAAAGATAGTTGGATGCGGAAGGGTCACTATCAAATTTCCTGATGGACGAGTAAAGGGAATCAATAGAGTTATGCACATTCTGGGTTTGGCACGAAACCTATTATTTGTATGTATGCTGAATGATGTAGGTGTGCAAGTTGTTTTTTTGAAAGAAGGATGCAAGATGATGAGAGGATCGATAGTGCTTGCAAGGGGTACTAGGAGAGGTACCTTATTTTAGCTAGATGCATGTATTCCTCTATGTAATAGTTCTTCATCCTCACCATCTGAACAAGTAGTGAAGAAGTCTGTGGCTATTGGTTCTGATGGTAGTGCAAACACTTTGGAAGGTAAGCTTCCTGCATAAAAGACAATGTTGTGGCATATGAGATTTGGCCACATTGGTGAAAAGGGTCTCAGAACCCTGAAAAATAAAAACCTCGTTGAGGGGTTAAATGATTGCAATCTCGAGTTTGACTTCTACGAACACTGTGTCTATGGTAAACAAAATCATGTTTAGTTTTACTCTAGTTCTCACAAATCTTCTAATGTTTTGGATCTTATTCATTCTGATGTATTTGGTCTTGTAAAAGTTCCTTCAATCTCCAAGTCTATATTTTTTGTATCTTTCATAGATGATTACAGTAGAAGGACATGGATTTATTTCCTTAAAAGTAAGACACAAGTCTTTAGTTGGTTCAAGGAATTTAAAGCTCTTGTAGAGAATCAGACTAGTAAGAAGATTAAGTATGTGAGAATTGACAATGGTGGTGAGTTTTGCTCAGCAGAGTTTGAACATTTCTGTAAAGAATAAGGTATCGAGAGGCATAAGACAACTCCTTATACCCCACAACAAAATGGAGTTGCAGAGAGAATGAATAGGACACTGATGGAGAAGGCTAGGAGTATGCTTAGTGGAGCTAGTTTAGAACAAAGGTTTTGGGCCAAAGCTGTGGCCACTGCTTGCTATCTGGTTAATAGATCTCCTACATCAGCCCTTGTTGGTAAGACACCCATGGAGGTTTGGTCTGGTAAGAAGCCTTCAATTAGACATCTTCGCATTTTTGGTTGTGAAGCTTATGCACATGTTCCAAAGGAGAAAAGATGTAAGTTGGAAAATAAAGTTGTTAAATGTATTTTCATCGGATATAGTGCAGGTGTGAAAAGATACAAGCTTTGGGATCCTGTGACTAGTAAGGTGTTGTATAGTAGAAATGTTATTTTTAGAGAGCTAACATCTTCTCCTATTGTGCTACAACTAGATGAAATAGAAAAGGAAAAAGATGTTGTTCAATTACCTCCTACCCCTGAGAAGACTGAACATAGAGACCATGTTGGGTCTAATGATGAGGAGAGCTCTAGCAGCTCTGATAGTTTGGAAGAAGAGGAAGAACAACCTCAACCTCAGCCCTTAAGGAGATCCATGAGAGAAAGAAAGCAAATAGAAAGGTTTGGTTATTCTATGTTAGATTCCAGTTGTGCCTTTGCTTTGATTACTAACACTGATGAGCCTAGATCTGTGAAAGAGGCTTTGGGCATGGAAGATGTAGGTTCCTGGATTGAGGCTATGGATGATGAGATGGATTCATTGGAGAAAAAAAAACTTGGGACCTTGTACCTTTGCTTTAAGGGAGAAAATTTGTTGGCTGTAAATGGGTGTTCAAGAAGAAATTCTATGCAGATGGCAGTGTTGAAAGGTATAAAGCTAGATTGGTTGCAAAGGGGTATTCATAGGTAGAGGGAATAGATTATGGTGAAATATTCTCTCATGTTGTAAAGTTGACATCCATTAGGTTTCTGTTATCTCTTACTGCATCATATGATTTAGAGATAGAACAGATGGATGTGAAGACAACTTTCCTTCATGGTGATTTGGAGGAAGAGATTTATATGTCACAGCCTGAGCACTACATTGTTAAAGGTAAAGAATCCTTAGTTTGCAGATTAAAGAAATCTCTATATGGTTTGAAGCAATCTCCTAGGATGTGGTACCTTAAGTTTGATGCCTTTTTGTTGTCAATTAGATTTGTAAGATCAAAATCAGATCATTGTGTTTATTTCAGAGTTGAAAATGATCGCCTTCTTATTGTTGCATTATATGTTGATGATATGTTGCTATTTGGGAAGGGTAAGGGTATGATTTCTGATTTTAAATCTCAGTTGTCAACACAGTTTGAGATGAAATATTTTGGGGCAGCTAGGTACATCTTGGGTATGGAAATTAGTAGAGACAGGTCTAACAGAAAACTTTGGTTGAGTCAGAGTAAGTATGTGAAGTCTGTGTTGGACAGGTTCAGCATGGCAGATTGTAGACCACTATGTGTTCCTATTTCTGTGGGAACAAAGTTATCTGTAGATGATTGTCCAAAATCTCCTAGTGAGGTGGAGGACATGAGTAGAGTACCTTATGCTAGTGCAGTTGGCAGTCTTATGTACGCTATGGTCTGTACTAGACTAGACATTGCCCAAGCAGTGGTTGTCCTGAGTCGGTTTATGGCTAATCCTGGATGGGTACATTGGGATGCAGTTAAGCGAGTATTCAGATATTTGAGGGGTACATCAGATTACTCCATATGTTATCATGGTAACTCTTCTAGATCTCTGCATTCAGTTTGTATTCGTGGGTTTGTGGATTCAGATTGGGCAGGTGATATTAACAGTAGGAGATCCACCAGTGCTTATGTGTTCACTATGTTTGGTGGTGCCATCAGTTGGATGAGTAAGTGACAACTTGTGGTTGCTTTGTCCACTACAGAAGCTGAGTACATGGCTACTACTCATGCTTGTAAAGAAGCCATTTGGCTTAGAAGATTGTGTTCTAATGTTGGTGTTGATGCAGAATAGATTACTATTTGGTGTGACAGTCAGAGCACTATTTTCCTTGCAAAGAATCCAACTTTCCATGCCAGAACGAAGCACATTGATGTGTGGTTTCACTTTGTGAGAGATATGGTGGAAGATGGAAAGGTAAATTTGGAGAAGGTAGATACGATGAAGAATGTTGCAGATGCATTAACGAAACCAGTGGGCACTGAGAAGTTTAGATGGTGTTCGGAGTCTATGGGCCTTTTGGCCTATAGCGGTTAAAGTTCCTGTTATGTTCCTGTTGCTCTTACAAGGTGTTCGACAAGTGGGAGAATGTTAGGAATAAGGTGTCTCAACCTTGGATAATTCCTATTCTTATTTTTTGTTTTGTAAATGTATTTTTTGCAAATAATGTAATTAAGTGTGAGTGTACATGTCTAGTTGGCATGTTGATATGTCACTCCACTTGATGTGTTGGCATCTTGTGCGTAAGGAGATCATGACTGAAATGGTCATGATGGATTCCTATGATGCGTAAGAACTATTTAAGGAATGTGCCATGTCAGGTGTAAGAGCATCTTATGACTTGGGCCTATTTGGGCACCCAAGAAGAAGTGGTTGGTGTGTGTAAGAGAATATGCCAAAAATAGGTTGGTATGACAGATTCTCTTACACTTCTCTTGTGACTGTTATTTTTGGCGGATTCTATGACAAGCTGTCATAGTCTATTTTAGGGATGGATGCCTATTCTTGGGATTGCATGTAACAACTGTGTACATGTGGCTTTGTGCATGGGTCTTGGTGGTTGTGCCTATTTTTGGGTCTAGAGGAGTCTATATATATGATGCTGCTCCTATGGGAGAGATAGAACAAAAATTTAAGTCTTGTTGGCTTTGTCTCTCATTTCCTGAAAGAACTTGCATTGTAAGTGTATTATGATCTTTGTGTTGAAGATAATAAATTGTGCAGGTTTTGGAGTGCTGGGGTTTTTTATCGAAAGGTTTTCCCTAGGGTATATCATTATGTCATTCTCTATTTTTCTGTATGTATGGTATGTGGTTGCAATATCTTTGTTAAAGTAGTTAACGAATCTGAAATTGTAAGGATTTATAAGAATTTGAACAATACTCTCCTATAGAGATTAGTGTAGGGAGATGTTTCCGCACCTGAGTTTCCTTACACATATCCCAATAGTTTTCTTTCATGAACTGCAAACACACATTTCTTGGGATTAAGGGATATCCCAAATTCTCTGCAACTTTCAAAAATCTACCTCAAATGCCTGATGTGGTCTACTACATGCTTTGAGTAGACAATTATGTCATCCAGGTAGACCAGCACAAACTTGTACATGAGGCCCTTAAAGGCCATGTCCATTGCCTTTTAAAATGTAGCACTTGCATTTGACAAACCAAAGGGCATCCTCTGATATGCCATGGTTCCCCACTTGGTTGTAAATGCAGTCTTATATTTGATCTTCTTCTTTCACTAAGATTTGATTGTATCCTGAATAGCCATCCAACAATGAGAATCTCTCGGATCCAGAGACACATTGTAGAATTTGTTCCATAGAGGGTAGTGGATGGCAGTCTTTTAATGAGGCTCTGTTCAAATCCCTGAAGTCAACACATAACCTCAACTCCCCATTCTTTTTCCTGACAGGAACAAGGTTGGAAACCCAACTAGTATGTTTGATGGGGTAGATGATGCCACTTTCTATTAGTTTGAGTACTTTCTTATGCATAAGTGGTTTGAGCTTGGGATTAATAGGCCTTTGCTTTTGCCTCATTGGTTTAGCATTAAGCTCCAATTCAATAGTGTGCTGAGCAAGGGTAGGATCAAAACCCTTGAGGTCTTCATATCCCCATGCAAAAACATCATTGAATTTTCTAAATAATTTAGTGTAAGCTTGCTTTTCTGAATTAGTGTTTACTTTTCCAAATTGTAGGCTCTTACCTGGCTCCAACTCTAATTCAGCACAATGTTCCTGTTGGACTACCAGGCTAGCTTTATTTTTCTTAACTTCATCATCCTTGTTGAAGATAGTCTCTAAGGTGACAAGGCCTTTAGGCATTTTATTAGATCTAAGTTGTATCACTTGATCACCATAGTTCTGTGATAACCTCTTTTGATTGTGCCTTGAAAAGACATCTTCTTCGAACAAGAACTACAGAATTTGTTCATCATTGTCAAACACTTGCTAACTAATATTATTATTTGGAATTGAAGGTCTGACAATAATCTTGATGTGCTACTGATCTGCCTCTATTGAGATGCTATTGGGGATGTCAAATTGAGATCCAATAGTAGCTAACCTATCAGCATTTTGATTTAATTTTCTAGGGATATCAACGATATTGAAAGCATGGAAATCTTCAATTGCATCCCAAACTCTATCTTTGTATGCTTTCATGACATCATTTTTGGTTGCACTCATCCCTCTTACTTGGCCGACAACAATTTCACTATCACCATATACTTTTAACGCTTTAAGCCCTCTTTTCCTAGCCCATTCTAGTCCATTAACTAGACTTTCATACTCTGCAGTGTTGCTGGTGCAGGAAAAGCTGAATCTAAAGGTAGTATAATACCTTTCTCCTTTTGGGGACACCAGCATAGCACCTCCACCAGAACCATGTCTACTTCTAGCTCCATCAAAAAATAGCTCCCAGACCTGACTATCCTGATTATCTAAATCAGTGTATTCTTTGAGAAGGCTTGGTTCTATAGCTCCACTTTCTTGAATCAGATAACTCCCCAAACCAAAATCCCAAACAAGAATCTCTTGGATCTCTAAGGTTCTTTCATCTAGGAGAATATCAGGGATATTCTCAACTTTGGTGCTTGCTTCACCAGTGGTTGGGAAATCATTGTCATCAAATATAGGACAATTAGTATTGATGGAGTTGGAGACATATGGCTCTATATGATGTATTGATAAGGCTTCTGATTTAATGGTGACTTTGGTACCATACCTTTTATGAAAGAGCATGTGAGACTAGTTGTAAGAAAGATAACCTCCTATCTTGGTTGCGAACTCCCTTGAGAGACATATGGCAAACAATGCAGGAAGATCTATGATATATATGTCAAGGAGAATGGAAAAATTAGGACTAGCATGGAGAATTAAATTGGTATCCTTGGCCACACCTATAGTACTAACTGAGGATCCATCAAGTTGTGTAACCTTCTTTTGGAAGGGTTCATATTTAAGTCCTAATTGATTAGCCACTTTCTTGGGCATTACAGTGCTAGTAGCTCCACTATCTACCATACAATTATGCACTAAAGATTTCTCAATAATTAAAGATACGTAAAAGGGAGGTGGCTTTAAATTCCTACCTTGCATGGTATTGGCCTTGGAGTTTCTAGTTGGAGTCTCCTTTTCTTGATCAGCGTTGACCAACACTGGTTTTGCAATTTCTTTTGCAGGCTAAGGATTTGCTGCCTCTCTCATGGCCTTCTCAAAAATTTAAGGTTGTCTTGGAATAGACAAAGAGTCCCACATAGACATGGTGACATTCACCTTCTTCATGTTATCCACAATACTATAAGGTGCTATAATGTGTACCCTTTGTTGTGCTTTTGCTATGATGGGTTCCGACTCTTTTGGAACTTGGCCCTCTTTGCTTGTGTCGACAGGGACCTCCTTGGATGTGATAGGGGCAGTTTACTACAGTGGCTCTATAGATGTAGTGGCCTTAGTATTAGAATCTACTCTCTCCATGTCTTGGGCTCTTCTTTTTTCTTTTGTGTAGGCAACAAAAGCAGCTTCATCATTGACTCCATTGAAATCCGGTAGCTCCCAATTGAAAAGAGTAGTCTCTTTCTCTTGTGTTTCTTGTTGAGGAGCTATCCCACTAGAAGGAGCTTCTGTTTGAGCTTGTGAAGCATTTTGAACCATTAGTGCTTGGTTCATCCATCCATTAGAACACATAGCCTGATTGTGGGGCTGATTGCAAGGGAAACACCATTCATTATCCATGGCCATATTGTTTTGACTAGGAACCATATCCCTGATCTAGATTTATAGAATTAAGAGGTGCAGGGTTATATGGTTGGAATGGTCTTTGACTAAAATTTTGTCTTTGCCCTTGATAGCCTCCTTGGTATGGTGGCCTATTTTGTTGATAAGGCTGTCCTTGATTTTGGTATTGCTGATTAGGACCTTGGCCTTGCGATTGGAAGGGTGGCCTGATGCCTTGGTTTTGTTTCTTCAAGTTTGTGACCTCTTTGATTAGATTTTGCAGCAAGTTTGTCATTTCTTGTATACTAGTTTGTTGACTACTCTTCACCTCTTGCAACTCTTGGGAGAAATTTGTTGCACCATGCTCCTGACCACTGGTACTAACTTGAGGTGCTGAAATTGTGGGAATAGGGGTAAATGGGGGTATTTGTGCAGGTGCAATGGGCTAAAGACTAGGAAAGATAGGCATGGGAGGTCTTCTCTGTATCATTCCTGCTTGGATCAAACAATTTTCAGCCCTGACAATAGTGTCAAAAGCTTGGGGTAAAGTGGTACCACCCATAGACTGGATCATGACAGAAATTTGGCTATTTAGACTTTGCAAGTAGTATAGGAAGACATGGTCAGCTGATGGCCTTACAGAGACTGGGATTCTATTCCATGTTTTAAGGAACCTACTATTATAATCTATCATTTTCTCTTGAGGGTCTCTCTTTATAGTTGTTAATTGCTCAACCAGAGACAAATTATCTGATTTATCCTCAAAATGCTTGCTTAATGCATCCCCTAATTCATCCCATGAAGTAATAGAACCAACCGTTAAAGTTCTAAACCATTCTAGAGCCTTACCTTTCAGAGATGCTACTAATAATTTGGTGGCCACATCCTCTTGAGTAATGTTGTGTATGCTACAAATGGTGGTCACATCTCTTATGTGTTCAAAGGTTGTTGTCTGTCCCTCCCTTGTGAAATTGGGTATACTATTTAATGCCACCAAGGGCACATCATGATGCACTACAAAATTTAAGGGCTCCCCTGATTGAAAGGTGCAAAGGCAAAATTTCTAGCCATTGTAGGAGGTGTAACCTGAAGGCTAACAACTATATGAGCTGTATTTGCTAGATTTGGATCTTCTTCTTCTTCTTCTAGATCTTTGGTCAGAGATCTGCCTCTTCTTCTAAAATGAAAGAGGAGAGGTCTCCTCTCTGAAGTATCAGGAGGTGTAGATTGGATTATTCTTGCAGGAGATTCTCTCTGAGTTGTCCTACCTTTGTAGCTTCTTTTCAAGGGCAATTCTAAAAATTCAGTAGGCTTTGAGCTTCTAGTATCGATTTTTCTCATAAACCTTATACAAGGTTGGCCTAAATCTTTGAAACCAGTGGAGTCACCAGATATACTTGATAGAACAACCTCTAAAGGTCTGTATTATGCAATCTGCATATTAGAGATGACACAATCTTCAACAATTGAACTTCTTTGCATCCCACCGGGCGTGCTAGAAAATGTTATACACTAAATTTGTGCCTCTGATCTCAAGCTCTCGTAGTCTTGATAATCTAGCATATCATGGGAATCATCTCAAGGTTGTCGAACCTTTTTGCTAATCAAGATGAGACCTCCAGATTCTAGGCTGGTTCCTCTTGGATAATCACCTTGATTTTCTCTTAATAGGAAATTAAAACTTTGAGGGGAAAGGGTTAGGAGGAATGAATGAAAGGGAAATAATAGAAAGCAAATCTATCCTACCAGGTGATGCACCAAAACTAGGGTTTGGATCTCAGTATAGAGGAATGAAACTAGTGACAGACTTAGGTCTAGGAGATCACAACTTACTGAATAGGCTTGCATGAGTATTTCATTAGAGGGCCTAAAAATTAGACACAAATTATGACCTGCAAGCAGACATTCTCTTCAATAAAAGGACACAGGAATGAGATAGAATGACAGGGGCTGAAGGACACCCACAAACTCACTCAGATCAGATCCGACACAGTAGTGCACATATAGGCTAAAAGTAAAAGGGATTAGGAAAACTAAGTATCACTAAAAAACATTCATAAACTTCAATCCAATAAGAGATAAGCCAAACAGGAAAGCATAAGGACAGGAAAAACATGTCACAGAATACTTTGCAACATTTTTATTATCAATGAGAACTTACAAGATGTGAAAAACCAGAGAGAAAAAATGCTACAGATAGTTCTCCAAGAAAAGACTTTCTCTTTTTACAAAAATATGAATTCTGAGCTCAAAAGCTCCCAAAAAACCATATATACAACCCTGCATGCAGGCAAGAAACAAAAATATCCCAATTAGGGCCATAGAGGTTTACAATAAAATATCCAACCCTAATTCAATCCAATCTGGCCATAAATGTACATGAAAATATCTCAGTAGATCAGATATGTTTTGTTTGCATGTTTACTTCATATTTATTCCTGCAAAAATCTGGCCACCATGATCCATCTACCTTCCTGCAACTCGGGCTTTCCATAACTGCAAAAACTAACTCGGTATTTACCCCAGGTTTCAATTTTCCTTTTGTTGCTGAATCACTTAACTTTTTAACTAACCCCGACTCTTTCTGGTGATTACGTGACTGAAACCACAAAACTGGGTCCACCTTGCCACTTGTCATTCTCTTATTCATTCTTGACTGCTCTGTAAGCATAAACCTTGGCAGGCTCTGACATGGTCCCACTGTAACTTAGATTCTGATCCAATGGTGGTCGCATGATTGCAAAGGTAAGGAATATTCCTTGCGAACACCCAACAACCGTTAGATCTCATTACTAGGAAGTCTGCTGGGCCCACTCTGACAGATTGGAACAAGTCATTACCTCTAGCCAATGAGAAACTTCCATATCAGAATACATGGCACTGGACCCACCAAAGCTTTGAAGCACTGTAGAGAAGGAAAGATCAACAGTTGTCATGATTTTGCAAGGCTCTGATAGATCCTTTGTGAAATCATGACAGTCATTGATCATCCCAAACGGGACCCCACAAATTGCCTATCGCATGATGTTAACCGATGACTACAAACTGCCACCACCGAAACTGTTGACAGTTTGTCACATGATCGCATGCGGCCAGGAAGGCCCATGCGATCATGTGACCAACCGTAGGAGGTTATCCACTGACCGCAACCTTGCATTGTTGACTGCCTGGATAAGCTCGCGGTAAAATTAAAAGCCAGGGTGCAAGAAGAAACCCCTTAGTCGCATGATCACATAGGGTGAAAAGGGCCTATGTGATCATGTGACAACCATATGACTGTTTGCCAAAAACCATTTGGGCTCCACTTGTCAGAGTTGTGCACATAAAAGAATGCTATCACTAGGAAGAACTAGCATGAAGATGTGAAGAGGTTGAAAACACACAGGACTTTCGGGTCAAAAGTCAAAAACATCCCAAGCTTGCAGAGAGGAGGTAGAAAATACACTGGGTTTTCGACACTTGAGCATTTCACTTGGAAAATAGGGCTATGGCTGAAAAAGAATGAAAGGGAAATTTTGGGCAACAGGAACCAAGCAACACAGACAAACTCCACATTATTTTTGGTGACACAGGATTGCCAAGGACCCGAGATGCTTCTGCATCATATTACATGTGATCTTTTAGTTTTAATTGACCAGTTTAGGCATGAGTTTATTAGTCTAAATGAGAATGAATGTTTTTCATTTCACACACACACACACACACACACACACACATATATATATTTATATTTTCATGAAGTAAATTAGGGAAGAGGGTGAGTAATTGATCATCCAAATTTTACACTTCACAAAATCTTACTTAAAAATTTCAAATCACTCAAATCTGTTTACAATAGTTTACTTGGAAATTCCCGTACTTATAAATAATGTTTCAAGGCCATGCCATCAAATTGATGCCATATCAACATGCATTTTACCAAGGTGTATAAAAATGTCCAAACAAGTGAGACTAATACTTGTGCACTAAGTAATATTTTATTGGTACATTGATGTGGCATCACATGATTTGTTTCCTTTTAGATCTAAGGAATATATTTCACTCAATTATGGGTAGTCACCATCAACATAGGTAACTTTAAATTAACAAATATCAGTGCAATATTGTTTAAAATATTGGACATTAAATTCATGAGTGCTATAAAAACTATTGGAACATGCTCAACTAATGGGTCATCTTGTTGGAATTTGATGAAGATGATTCTGTTTTTGATTGAATGCAAATGTATTGTGGTGTTGTCATTACTAAAAAATTAATTCATTAGAGGCAATAGATCAGTGTTACCGATGGAGGTGAAGATCAATGTGATGAAATGTTTAAGTGTTCAGTCAACATGGCATAAGACAATGTGCAATGAATAGTCAATTGGATCTGGAATAAGAAATTGAGTTAAGGTTCTCAGTCATAGAGTTAACATCTACAAAGGTATATCTATATATTCCTATGATTGCATCAATTATCTTGGATCATTCTGAAAGGTATTGAAGTTTGAAGTGGAACTGATAGTTAGAATAGTGAACTGATGGACAAGTTGGTTGGATTGGTGTTGTGGTCAAATATTAGTTTTTGGCCGACATGTTTTCAAGATTTAATACTTTGGGCCGACATCAAGGATGTTAGATTTTGTTTTTGGTGTGCTTTCTCATATGTTTAAGTTGGATTTAAGGGCCGACTTGTAAAACATTTTAGGGTTCTAGCATCGACTGAGAAAAAGTATATAAATGGTTGTTGTGATGATGTTAGATGATGTTGTGATGGTATGTGATGATTGTTGAAGATAGTATATAGGAAATTTTTTTCTCTAAGTGATGCATTTGATCTAGAATTTATTGGATCTATCATGCATTGAGTGCAAATATTAGATCATTCTTTACTTTTTTCTAATAGATAAGCAAGCTAAATCCTTTAACAAGGTCACTCCTAATAGGGTGAGAAGGATCTTTAATATGATCTAAAAGATAAATATTTTAATAGGATGACTCATTAGCTTGATTTTGAAATCTCCTAACATAGTAGACTTTAATAGGTCTCCAAAGCTCTTAACAAGGCTGCAAATACTCTTAATTAGGTATAACCCCAAAAGGATTGTTGTAATTGGTCCTAATAGATCCGGTTTCCATGTGCACTGGTGAAATGTTGTAGGCATCATCCCCACTCATGGTTTTTACCCTCTAACAAGGGTTTCCATAAAAAATATTGGTGTTAAGTGTTCTATTAGGTGAATGTTTTGTGTTGTTTTGTTACTTAATATTTATATTTGTATACTGGTTAATTGGAAGGATAATTAGTATTAGTTTCAGATTTATAGTTGCATTGATTCACCTCCCCTCTTAGTGCCTTATAATACTAATAATTGGTATTAGAGCCTTGTGTACTTGAAGAAGCCTAACAACTTGGGTAGATTCTTAAAGGAAAATATGGAGAGTTTGAGATGCAGAAGATGACTAGAGGAAGCTAAAAGGGTTATCAAAGAATTAAAAGAGAAGTTAAATAATTCTTTGGCCAAATGAAAAGAGATTGTTGAACAACTCAATGAGACTCAAGAATATATTGAGAAATTTTCTGAACAAAGTGGATCTGAGGAATTTGAAGCAGCCCAAGAAGCCTTATCTCAAGAGAATGAAAAATTGTACAAGGACAAGAAGAATATCTAGAGAGAGTTAGAAACATTAGCTATCAAGATGGGTTAGGAGATGGAAGCAAGGAAGACTGGTGAAGATGCCATAAAAGCTAAGGATTAGGCCTTGAAGAGTAAGGAAAATAATCTCTTTAAGTTGGAGTAAGAGGTACGTACCTTTCATGCATATCTTCATGAGACTAGAGAGGAACTGAAAAATATAAGAGAAATCAACAATCTGATGATGATCTGTGAGAATTTGGGAAGAGAGAATGACATTCTAAGAAATGAGAATGAATAGTTGAAGGGAGAACTGAAGAATGCCAATGACAAGCTAAAGAAATTTTATGAGAGTTCCGAGAAACTTGATGAGAAGTTGAGAAGCCAAATAAGAAGAAAGGACACAATTGGTCTAGGCTATAAAAGTCATCATACTTTTGAGATTGGTGAATCTTGTAGAACTAATGGTAAAAATCCACCAGGAGAATCTGCACCTAAGATAAATACCAAGATTCTAGCTAAGAAACCCTACAAGCCTGTATGTTTCAATTGTCATAAAGTGGTTCATTTTGCTAATGTTTGTAGAATCAGATTGTTTAATATGCCTAACACTTTTGATGGGCATTGCTATAATTGTAATAAGTATGGACACACTACACATGATTGTAGATCTAGCTCTAGCAGTAGATCTAGTATCTTTGATGGATATTACATTATACATACAACAAATATAGCTATAAAGATGATGAATTCATGTCAAGAGTAAATAATCCAAGGTCACCTGTGAAACAGGAAAGCTCTTACCAAAGGGACAGGCAATTCAATGTCGCTTTCTCAGTGTGTAGAAACTATGGACACATGGCTATGAATTGAAGTATGAGGAAAAACATAGGTAATGCTAGACCATAGAGGTCAACTGGTATGACATGTTTTCACTATCACAAGATTGAAAATCTAGCAAGGAATTGTAGAATGAGAAACCAATTGGTAAACTAATCAAAAAATTAAAGCAGAAAACAAATTATTAATGTGGAAGAGACCAGGAATAAGATGAGAAAGATTTTTAAGAAGCAAGATGACAAGAATACATCAGAGGGATCTACATCACCATCAAGTGTGGATCCAGTTCATCATTCACTGAACAAGTTACATACTTTGTGAACTGTTGTGGAGAGAAAGAAGTGCTATTTGAGTTCTTTGTTAAGTTTGAAGCTATAGGAAAATATTTTCTATGTTGATTTGAGAAAAGTAATCAATCAGTACTATTGTGTTCTTCGTCAAGAACCATAGCTACGCATAGTTTGAGGTATTTATTTGTTATCTGCTTGTGCGATTGAAAATTAACATGACTACTCCTAAGTTGATCAATATAACTAAGAGACCATGATCAAAATTCAAACAACACCCATTCAAGTCGATGGAGAATGACACAACGGGTTCCCTAACCAGCATACCCTATGGATTTCTACATGTGGAAGATATAAGAACTTATATTCACAAAAAATTGGAGGACTTATGATCAAGTGAAATATATGATCAGTACAAGAACCTGTGTGATGAGAATTTGATATCAAAGGATGAACACAAATGCATTTCTAATGAACTACAATTGATTGAATATTTGATGAATTGAAGGAACAATGATTAGAGATCACCGAGATACTGAAATAATATGTAAGATGATTAAATCAGTCAATATGTTGTCATTGATGTCAACTAGTTTTGACAGTACTTATCATGTTAGTTAAAAACATCTGAACATTTGTTGAAGGAAGAAAAGATGAAGAATTGAGATATCTACATGAGGAAAAGATGGATATAACAGATAAAGATAAGGTAAACATTGGGTAGCTTATTGACGAGTCTATGGCTTTATATTGTTGACTTGAGCATGTTACATTAATCTATTATGAAGAAGAGATTTTAAATTGAACATGTCAATGTGGTCGGTAATTGAACATTTCTGTATACACTAAGCTAGTGCAGTGTATACCAAGTGATAGTATTAATTGAGCTAGTTAGCTAGTTATCACCAACACATTTCTATATCAACCGAGTATGGATGAAAACATTAAATGCCAAGAATAGCCAACTAAATTTGATGAGCTAGAAATTGTTATGATTTCAAGGTTAAGGATAAAGTTTGTTATGAGATCCATGACAAAAAAAATTCAGAGAAGATCTAAAGGATGAAATTGAAACGTGTTAATGACACATTTGCCGAGGAAGGTTTAAGCGGAAAAATGGACAAAGGAGATTAAGAGGCAAAATTCGATGGCTGATATGAAAATGTTTAACTTGTCTATATAAGAGATATGAGTTTCATTATTGAAACATGCCGAAAAGAAGAAGACTGCGAAGATTTTGCATGAAGAATTTATTCATGCATCCTCGATCAAACTGGTTAGCGAAAGACCTGAGCTGTAGACATTACTGAGCGTCAGATAACTATTTACTGAGTGAAAGTAAGTTGATAAATATTGAGGAAGTGAAATTGATTAATGATTAGAGGATTTATATAGGATTAATGTAGATTTGAATATTTGCAATTGAGTTGTATTTGAATCAGATCAGTACTGTATCAGTTTAACCATTGATTCAGAAAATCTCTTAACCGAGTGGACTTAATAGTGTTATGTTCTACCCTATGACATTCATTGAATGTAAAGTGTTATCTTGTTGACCCCATAGTGAATGCTGGTCAAAAGTTAACTGTTAGTGATAAATCCTCTAACCAGGTCACACCTAACAGTGTGTATTGTAACCTTTAACAAGGTTGGTTCTTCACCGAGCTCACTTCAGAAGAGTGAATTATTTTGGGTTACCGGTCCCAGGTGATTTTTCCCTTAGAAGGGTTTCCATGTTAAATCATTGTGTTATGTGTTATTTTTGATGATTATTTTGCTATCATAATTTACATACTACATAGTTTATTTAGTCGGTAATCACAGTTGGATAATTACTAGTAATTGGTAAACTGGAAAGACAGATTGATATTTTATGTTACCGAGCTCCATAATTTGTTGGAATTATTTTATAAGGTACATTTTTTTATTTGGGACTATTGAATAACTGATCTAACTGATTCACCCCCCTCTCATTTATTCTAACAATTGGTATCAGAGCATATTGGTTGCTTGGAAGAAAATTTTAAGGACTTGAGCAGAAAGATTACACAATGTATAAGAGGGAAGTGTTGAAGCTGAACAAAGACAACTTTACTACATGGCAAAGCTGGATGAGACTTCACATATCTGGAATTGGAGAATCTGCTATAACTTTACTTGATAATGGCTACTTACAACTGAATGTTGGAACTTTGACTCTTGATTAGCTGAGAGACTGACATGAACACAATATTACTATGATAGAGATTGCTACTGCTCTATCTGATGTTGAATTTGAGGATGTCAAGGATTGTACTACAATGAAGAAAATGTGGGATAAAATTTCTCTTGTTTATGGTGGTGATGTGAATGTGATGAGAGCTAGAGCTGAAAGCTTGAGAGGAAGATTTGATGACATGAAGATGAAGGAAGGAGATAATATTACATAGTACACAAACCGAATCAAAGAGGTAGTCAATGCTATCTGAGGAAATGGTGGTATTATTTTGGAAGATACAATGGTAAGTAAGATACTGAGAACCTTGTTGCCTATCTATGCAATCAGAATATTTGCTATTCATGAAATGAGGTCTACACCTAATAACACTCTTACTCTTGATAGTCTGATTGGAAAGTTGACAACTTTTGAGCTAAATAATTTTGACAATAGTGTTGTACTGAGCATTGAATTTTCTTTTATGTCATCTCTTAAGATTGTTAAATCTAGTAGTAAGCATAATATAAGGAATGAAAGTGATAGTAATACTGATGATGAGCTTGATGAGCTTGAAGCACTTATGGCCTGGAGACTGCAGAAAGGTAAAGGAAGATATAAGGGGAAGTTACCTTTAGCTTGTTTTAATTGTAAAGAGGTTGGCCATATTGTTGCTAAATGTCCTAAAAAGAAAGAGGAAGATAAAGATAGAGAGCGATCTAGTGATGGAAAATATGGTAGAAGGAATAACACAAGAAATTGAAACTACAATAGAGACAACTAAGATCACAAAGATAAGGGCAAAAAGGCATGTTACCTTGTTGGAGAAGATGATACTGACACCAACATTGATGATGATATTGAAGTGGTATTTGTTGCAATGAAAGATGATTCAAAAGAGGAGGAAAGGTATGTAGAAATAACACTTATTTTTAAAGTTAGTAAGAATGATACTTGGATCATTAATAGTGGCTATACACATCACATGACTGGTGATGAAGATAAGTTTGATCATCTTGAGCATTATAATGGAGGATCAGTGAAAATGGGAAATGACACACCTTGAATGGTTAAAGGAAAATGATCTATTTTATTGAATGATAAAATTAGATGTGATAATGCATACTAGGTAAAAGGACTTAATTAAATTTTTTTGAGTGTAGCACAACTGAATAACTTAGGTCACCAAGTTGCATTTGAAAGCAAGAAGGTAAAAATCTTTGATAAAAATGGAAAGCTTGTCAGAACAGGAGGACAATCAAAAGGTAATTTATTTTATCATGACAATGCTAAAACTTCTTATTTACTGGTGAAAAATGAAGATTCATGGTTATGGCGTAAGAGGTTATGTCATGTGAATTTTGATAACATGATTAAGATCAGTAGAAAGAGAAAAGTTAGAGGATTTCCTAGTCTAACCAAATCTGATCATGTTATGTGCCATCAATGTCAGAAAGGAAAGATGACCAAATCTAGTTTTAAAAGTAAGGAATATTCATCTAAAGGAATTTTGGAGTTGGTTCACACCGACTTATGTGGTCCTATGAGAACTCAAAGCTACTATGGTGATAGATACTTTATCTTGTTTATTGATGACTATACTAGATTGATGACAATAATTAAAATGCTTAAGGTCTGATAGAGGAGGTGTGTTTTTTTCTAATGAATTCACTAAATTCTGTAATGAGCATGGTATCAAAAGACAGGTTTCTGCACCTAGAACATCACAACAGAATGGAATTGCTAAAAGGATAAACCGATCTATTGTTGATTGTGCTATAACATTGATGATTGAAAATAATGTTGCATAGATATACTAGAGAGAGGCAGTCAGCACAACAGTATATGTCCCAAACCAAGTTCAACTAAAGAAAGACACAAACAAGACACCTTATGAGTTATGGTTTGGATACACACCGAGTGTAAGTTATTTCATAATCTTTGGCAGTAAGTGTTATATCTGAAAGATGATAGGAATGGTAAATTTGAATCTAAAGGTGATGAAGGAATATTCTTGGGATATTCTAGTAAGAGTAAAGCTTATAAATGTTTGAATAAGGTTACTAATAAGATGATAGAAAGTGCTAATGTTAGAGTTGATAAGTTTGTTGAAAAGAATGATGAAGAAAGCATGAAGGAACCAAAAGATTATGGTAGGTTTACTTATGTTGAAGATCTAGATTATCTATCGAGGCCACAGGATGAGTCTACCAAGCATCAGGAAAATGCTACCGAGAATCAACACATGCAAACCGAGAATCATGAAGAAGCTACCGATCAGGAAAATGAACCTGAACCTAATGATGAGAAGAGAAGAGATCAAGTGCTAGTAAGATTTGTTAGAAGACACCATCCAGAGAATCAAATCATTGGAGATAAGCTGTTAATCTCTATTGAGCATTTAAGGTTGTCATTAGTCTCAAAGAATAGTAAACAGGTTGGTCGGTTACTTATATTGAGACAATTAGTAACTAGAAGTAAGATAGAGCAGTTGGTAAATCTTTTTACACTGAGCATCACACAGTTAACCGAGCACCAATGACACCGAAACTGACACCGACAATCAGTAAACACCGAGCATCATAGTATATACCAAGCAGATTATATAGTGTTTATCGATGATCATAGAAAATAGCATAGTAATCAGAAATGGCACATTATTCTATGCAAATGGTTATAATAGATCGTAAAATAGTTTACCAAGATCAAGGAGCATTTATTGTAAAAGATATTCATTAAATGTAATGATTATCTTATTTGTATTAGTTGATCTAGGTTATTTTTCACCATAGATCTTAGGGTTATGATTATTTTTGTAACCTAATTTTTGCTAAGGTGGCAAAATAGAATTCTATATTTGTTTTTTGTTCACACCATTTTTATGAGGGTGTTGAACTAATATATATGAATCAAGGAGCACTTGAAGATATTTTCTATCTTCAAGAAAATTAATTTACCGAGCAGAATAGAGTACAGAGGATATCAAGTTGAGCAGAATTAAACAAGGCTACTGAGCAGAATAGAGCAGAGAACCATCATAGATAAGGTGATATTTTGATAAGAACTTATAGATTTGTTTCAGACAATTGAGTTGTCAACTAGTAGATACTTTCCTATTACTTTCTGACAATTGTGATAGAGTTTTTGATAAATCTCTTAACAGAGTAGACTTAACAGTCTTTGTATAAATCTCTTAACCGAGTACACACTTCATTTAGTGTTTTTAAATCCTATAACTAGGTAGATCTAGCTAATCTAATATGTTACTCCTAATAGGGTAAGATCACCAAAAGTGATCAAAACTTGTAGCCTTAATATGCAAACCTGTTCTATCTGCAGTAGTGAAGAATTTATGGGTGTCATCCCCATCGCATTTTTTACCTTCTAACAAGGGTTTTTGCATTACCAAAATACTTTTGTTATGTGATTTTCATATTGATTTCATGTTGTTTACTTTCTTAAGTTAACTAGATGATTGATTTATGCAATTAGATTCAAGTTATTTTGATCGGTTATCATAATATTTAGTTATTGATCAGAAAGGTTTTTTCAAGTAAAGTTTTGAAGGCACTAATTCACCCTTCCCCTCTCAGTACCTATCTCTCCTAACTCCAACAATTGGTATTAGATCTCAGTTCTCTTGTTGAACAGTCTAACCACTAAAGGGAAAAGATCTAAGTCATGGAGAGATACAAGCTTGACAAGACTATTGAGAATCAGAAGATACAAATGCAGATGTTTGTGGACTAGTATAAACAAGCCAAGGAAGAACTGAAGAAATTATTGGTTGAAAGAAAGAACCTTGCAATTCAGCTGAATGAAATAAGTTATCATGAAGAACCTATTGATGAAATATTTGATCATATTGGATCAAGCTCTAGAAGCATCTCTGATGGATCTGAAAGCATAATCTCTGAGTTATCTGAAAATAATTAGCATCTATTTGAGCAAGTGAAAGCACTTCAAATCGATCATGAATCTCAAATGGTGAGAATGGTGGAAATCATGAACAATACTAGACAAGCTGAACAAGATCAGAATTTGGCTATTAAAGACCGAAGACTGATGACTGAACAACTTCAAGCTAAAGAAAGTGAAATACAGAGACTCACTAATCGCAACTTCCAAGTATCAAATTAGATGATGATAGTTAATCAAGAAATGAACTAAGTAAATGGAGAATTATCAAGAAGACTTGAAGATGTTGCAATACTCAGAGAAGATAATGAAAAATTGAGAAATGAAATAAAGACACAAAAGCAACACAATGAAATGATGAAGATAGCTGAGGAAAGCTCTAAAAAGATTGATGATTTCCTGACTAATCAGAGGAGATTCAGAAGCAGAGTTGGTATAGGCTACACCGGTGAAGGAGAATCATCACAACAAGATGAAAAAGTCAACAACAATCAAACTCAAAAACCTAAAGTGATGACATGTTAGCACTGTGGAAAAATAGGACATACATCTAATGTGTGCAGAAGCAAAGCACAAGGTAAACCTCCTGTCATTCCTAAATTCAATGGGTATTGTTATTATTGTGGTAAGGTTGGAAATCCAGCTTATGAATGTAGAGAAAAGAAGAATGACATTGCTAATAATACTACTGAGGAGAAAATATGCTATACTTGTAATAAGCATGGACACACTGCAAGGTGAAAATGAAACAAGTCTGGACACCTAGAGAGAAACAACAACGAAAGCCACATCAACCAAAGAGACAAGGTAACTCATATGTTTGGGATTATAATACATGGACTAACTATACTGCATGTGGTTGGTATGGACATATTGTAGCAAACTATTACAAAAAGAGTTGGATTGGACAATCAAGAAACTGGACAAATGTAGGAATGGCATGTATGCACTGTCACAAGGTCGATCATGTAAGAAAGAACTGTAGAGACCGAGCACCTGATGAAAACCATATATTTGAGAGTGGATATAACATTGTAGATATTAAAAAGTTAAGGAACACAATGTCGAAGAAGGCATCTAATGAGAATGCTGAGTCAAGTAACTCTATCAGTGAAATCTCATCCACTGGATTGGGTGACATCGGTACCTCCACTTAAGATGACAAGGTATGCATGGAACTGACATTTTAAATGATCACATTTTACATACAGTTCCTTATATATGATGTACAAATACCAAATCTACATGAATAAAGATGCACCATGGTTTATGTGTTATAAATTTACAAATGCTATATAGTCGGTAAAAGAAGAAACATGAGTTGGTTACCCATTGGTAATCACTATACAAGGTTAACCAACAATAGTACAAACTGATGAAGAAATTCTATGTTAACTGAGCAAAAGACATTGTAGACATTACCGAGCTGATAGCCATTTCATACCAAAAGTTAGGTCATGCATTTAATGCATCAAAGTTTGAGTGGGAATATTGAAAAACCTATAAATATGCGGAAATAGAGTTCATTGTTACATTGCGATTTTGAAGAAAGGAGATTTTTACAGAGAAGAGTTGAAACTAAAGATTTTCACAAAAGATTCCAAGCTACTGTAGATTGAACCGATGAAAATTCTTTGATGATAATGAGTAAGTTCATCTACCTACTGAACACTGGTTATCTATTGTTTGCTAAAACCCTAGAAACAATTTATGGCATTGACTTCGACCACAAGAAAATCATAGAACATTGAGGAGGAAGTGGAATTAATTGTTAGGGCACACTTTGCCAAGGAGAAATTCAAACCTCATCCCAAGGTCGCAACACAAACAAACGATATGGATGGATTTTCTAGTATTCCAGATAAGGTTTTGTTAACAGAAGACGTTAGGTCCTACATTCACTACAAGATCGGTGAAGTATGTGATTTTGAGACCATTACAACTTATCAACAAATCTATGGACCGGATGGTAAGATTAAATCCGAATACAAGAAGATTGAAGAGTCAGGGTTATGGTGTTTCACATACTTCCCGCAATCCTTCCACAATGACTGGATAAGAATTTTGCTAAGTAGATTTCATGATGGAAAATTTTGGTTAGATAAACTTGTTGAGGTCACTAAGAAGATTATCAGTAGGGTTACTGGGTACCCTACAACCAACAAAGCCAAAGCCTTTCAAAGTTCATCTCGTCCCGACGTAGAAAATAATACTGGAGCTCAATGGGATGGTAGGGCACTAAAAATCTCAACTATCAAAGATCCAGTGGTAAAATTTGTAGCTCATGTCATCAGGTACAAGATATTCCAATCAAGCAGACCAAATAGTGTACCCTACAATGCTGTGGACATGGCTTACAAAATTATGAAAAAAGATCACCAGGTTGATCTTGCCGAGCTACTACTACACCAACTACATGACAATATGAAGACAATAAAAGAAAATAAGTCCAATACATGTAAGTATCAATCACTGCTTGTATGTACATTTCTCTATCTACAAAAATATGTACCAAGTATTGGTAAAGTAAACCGGTAATCGGACAAATCGATAACTGCTCAAATCGGTGAAATGATGAGAAGTCTAGGAGATAATCTGAACAAGGAATTCAATGCATATTTCAAGGAATTTAAAAAAAAAATGAAACAAAGAAGTAGAATTCCAAAGGAATTAGTAAGTAAATTTGAAGATGACATATGCTTTGTGGTAAGCACAGACCACTCAGTGATAAAGGCAGTAGAAATGAGAACAAAATGGCTAGCACCGATGGGTTATGAAATGAATCATGATTTCACTTTGAAATCTATCAATGCATTGCTGGCATTACCGATAGATATCACTACTAGTAGGTTTGGTGTATATGAGGAAGCTAAGTCTAGAATCACAATGGACATAGAGATCGAAAAAATGTCAAGAAGGGAAAAGAAAATGAGAACATATCTCTTAGAAAAATATGGAACTGTATCTGACTCACCTAAGGAGTCACCAGTTGATGAGGCAACCAAAGGTCAGTTACAGTTCACTGACAAGCCCTATGACAACAAGGAGACTGAGTCAGAAAAAGAAAAGGATCACACACCAGTTCCTCCCACCAATGATGAAGAAGAAATTTAGCTACCCACAACTGATGAACAAGAAATTCAGCTACCAGAACCTGAAGGAATGAGGACACATTCATCAACTGCAACACAATCTACTAAGAAAGAAGAAGCAGTAAAAGTAGCAAAAAGAAGAGTAGCTACACCGATGAAGAAATACATAAAGAGAAAGAACAAGAAGGTAGCTGATCCACCTAAGAAAAAGAGGAAATACATAAGGAGTAAGGAAGATATAGAGGAGACTGACACTGAAAATGACCTTGATCAATTCAAGTTAGTTCGTAACAGGGAAAGTACTATAGAAGAAATTATTGAAGATATAATTGAGAATGGAAATCTTATAGATCTAGGCATAGGCAAATTTGGCAAAATGTCAATCAAGGACAAAACAAAGATCGAACATGCTATCATCCAAATGATGATAAAATTCAAGAGAGTATCGATGGAATTTTCATGTCAATTTCCAAAAGAACTTGATAAAAAAATAAGTGAGAGATGGGCCATTGCATTAGATATAGAGAAAAGGAAAAGAGAATGGTCATTAGGCCGAGTAGCCTAACACTTTAGCTATGCTGAGGTAAGTGAATACATGACGAAGTATCAGGCTAGATTTCTAGTCAAGAATAGAGCAATGCAGATCATGGATGAGAATGTGGATGATATGGATGTCATATGTGATTCTCTATGAACATCAATTTTGAAAGCAAAAGAGAAAGTTGAACAGGATGCATTCTTGAAACTATCTAAGAAGAGACATAGTTCAAAAGATAAAGGTATTTTCATTGATGATAACAAAGGTAAGAAAATAGAAGACACCGGTATATTAGTTACTGAGGTAATTGATATCACAGAACAAAAGGAAGAAATCAAAATTTCACAGGATGCACCGGATCAAGTTAAGATCCACTTGCAAAAGAAAATTGATGATGATGCACTCATTGAGGACATCACTAATGGTGATCCTGATGATGCGGATGACGAAGATGTGACCATTGCACCATACAAAGATGAAGCACTCGACACTGCTAGTGTGCTCACATCACTACCAGGTGAACTACCTGTACTTGCAAAGGCAATTGAAATAATCTCACAAGTACAACCCGATGTCTCTCATCCTAAGCCAATTAAAGATACTAATGAGATTCAAGCACCCCAGCAACCTACAAATACAAATGAGCCTAAAAAACTAGAGGCACAGTCTACAAAACCAAAGGAACCAGAAGAAACCAAGTCAACCGAGGTGAACCCACCTGACACTACAACCGAGACTCCCACACAATCTACCGAGGAGTAGAAGAAGGATGATATAGTGTCAACTGGGAAGGATACTTTGAGGAGTGAAGAAAAAGATATTGTCATAAGTGAGAAGAAGTCACCTCTTGCCTAGAAGAAGAAGAAGAAGAAGAAAGCCAAAGGGCCAGTCACCATTGATGAAGTTATCATTATACCAGAATGTGACCCAAGAATCTTAAGCCCCAAGGAACTAAGTAGGTATGGGGAGTTATGTTCAAGGAAAGCGGCACAAGAGAAGTTAAGGCAAGAACACAAATGCAAAGAAGTGTTAAATGATGTACGAGATATTCTACAACAGATAGTACCAGAAACAAATATTGATGAGAATACTCCCATCATAGATCAGCTTGCCACACTCATTGACAGAATCAATGCCCCTGATACAAATGCAGACAAAAGAATAAAAGAAAGGGCAGAATCCAAGATTTAGAACAAATTGGTAGAAAGGATTAGCACAGAAGTGGTACTGAAAAAAGTAAAATTATCTGAGGTCATTACCGAGGTAAAATCTATCACCCAAATAATCTGTCAACTTCTAATCAAGCTTTGTACTTCAGACACCTTCACTGTAGAAGTCAGTGAAAAGATAAAAAGTTTAGAAGCAGAGATAAAGTTGAGTACACAAGCAGCTATTGCCGAACCAAATGCTTTCTTAAAGCATATTAACCAAGTTTAGGAACTCTGACGGCTGATAGCAGACTTAAGGAAACAAGAAGCACTCATCACCGATCAGGTTACAGAGTTACAGAAAGAACTCACTCCTTACCTGAAGATTTTTGAAACACACATTGTCAAAGCTGAGAAACTTGTAGCAACACTAGAGATTTTAGTGTTGGATAATATCTTTGACATGCATGCACAAGTCGGTCTTGAGCATATTGCTCTTACCAACTTGAAAGAGGAGTGGGACAACCTCTTGGAGTCTGTACAAAAAACCCATCCAAACATTTTTGATAAGTTGTAAGTATACATTATATTTTTCTTGCATTTGGCATTATTATCAAAAAGGGGGAAAACCATGTATATGCCAAATTAGTATACTTCGATATGTATATTACATACTATCGGGAGCATGCATCGAGGGGGAGTACTTTTTGTACTTAGAAATTTTTGTTATGTATATGGTAGAGACATAAGGAATATATAGAAACATTTTGTCTATATACATTTTGAAGTTTTGATACTAATGCCAAAGGAGGAGATTATTAATCTCTATTGAGAATTTAAGGTTTTCATTAGTATCAAAGGATAGTAAATAGGTTGGTCGATTACTTATATTGAGACAATCGGTAACTAGAAGTAAGACAGAGCAGTTGGTAAAGCTTTTTACACCGAGCATCACACAGTTAATTGAGCACCAGCTAAACTAACATCGACGGTCAGTAAACACCGAGCATCGTAGTATATACTGAGCAGATTATACAGTGTTTACCGATGATCATAGAAAATGGCATAGTAATAAAAAATGGCACATTATTCTATGCAAATGGTTATAACAGATCGTAAAATGGTTTACCAAGATCAAGGAGCATTTATTGTAAAATATATTCATTAAATGCAATGATTATCTTATTTGTATTAGTTGATCTAGGTTATTTTGCACCGTAGATCTTAGGGTTATGATTATTTTTGTAACCTAATTTTTGCTAAGGTGGAAAAATAGAACACTATATATTTTGTTTGTTCGCACCATTTTTATGAGGGTGTTGAACTGATATATATGAATCAAGGAGCACTTGAAGATATTGCCTATCTTCAAGACAATCAGTTTACCGAGAAGAACAAAGTATAGAGGATATTAGATTGAGCAGAATCAGACAAGGCTACCAAGCAGAATAGAGCAGAGAACCATCACAGATAAGGTGATATTTTGATAAGCACTTATAGATCTGTTTCAGACAATTGAGTTGTCAACTAGCAGATACTTGCCTATTACTTTCTAACAATTGTGATAGAGTTTTTGATAAATCTCTTAACAGATTAGACTTAACAGTCTTTATATAAATCTCTTAACCGAGTACACACTTCATTTAGTGTTGTTAAATCCTATAACTAGGTAGATCTAGCTGATCTAATATGTTACTCCTAATAGGGTAAGATCACCAGAAGTGATCAAAGCTTGTAGCCTTAACATGCAAACCTTTTCTATTTGTAGTAGTGAAGAATTTGTTGGTGTCATCCCCACCATAGTTTTTACCTTCTAAAAAGGGTTTCTGCGTTACCAAAATACTTGTGTTATGTGATTTTCATATTTATTTCATGTTGTTTACTTTCTTAAGTTAACTAGATGATTGATTTATGCAATTAGATTCAAGTTATTTTGATCGGTTATCACAGTATTCAGTTATTGATCAGAAAGGTTTTTACAAGTAAAGTTTTGAAGGCACTGATTCACCCATCCCCTCTCAGTACCTATCTCTCCTAACTCCAATAATAAGCAAGCTGGCATGCTAACCCAAAGTAAGTTAAGAAAAAACACATGCTTAGTTTGTGAGTTTGAACCTAAGCATGTTGGGGATGCACTTGAAAATGATGAATGGATCAATGCTATGAATGAGGAAATTGAACAAATTGAAAAAATTGAAAAGAATAAGACATGGACATTAGTGCCTAGACTGACAAATAAAAATGTCATTGGCACTAGGTGGATTTTCAGGAATAAGTTGAATGAGAATGGAGAGGTCACTAGGAATAAAGAAAGACTTGTTTGCAAGGGATACACACAAGAAGAAGGTATTGATTATGGTGAAACCTTTGCACCTATTGCTAGATTGGAAGGAGTTTTCATATTACTTGCATATGCTGCACATAAGGGATTTAAAGTATATCAAATGGATGTGAAATCAGCTTTTCTGAATGGAATTCTTTAGGAGGTCTACATAGAACAACCAAAAGGGTTTGTTGATCAGAATTAGAAAGACATGGTATGTAGACTACACAAATCTTTGTATGGATTGAAGCAAGCATCGAGGGCATGGTATGAAAGACTACATGCTTATCTTATAAGTATTGGTTTTGTAAGAACTAGTGAAAATAGTAATTTGTACATGAAAGGAGGATTTGATGATAATGTTTTGATTGTTGAGATATTTGTTGATGATATAACCTTTGGAGGACAAGATCTAATTTGAAAATCTTTTTCTGATGACATGAGAAAAGAATTTGAGATATCTATGTTTGGAGATATTAAATTATTTCTAAGTTTGTAGGTTATACAATAGAAAGTTGGGATTTTCATCACTCAATCAAAATACATTAAATAAGTATTGAAAACTTTTGGCATGGAAGATGCTAAACCAGTGGGAACACCGATAGTAACTGGCTATAAATTGGCAAAGGATGATGAATCTGGAGAAGTAAATCATAATTTGTACTGATCTATGATTGGTAAAATGATGTATGTTGTACACAATAGGCCTGATATTACATATGCAGTGGGGATTGTGGCTAGATTTTCTACCAATCGTAAAGATTCACATATGGTTGCAGTGAAAAGAATTTTGAGATATCTAACGAAAACAAAAGACTATGGATTATGGTACACATTTGAAGACAAATGTAAACTTAGAGTTTACACCAATGCAGATTGGGCTGGAAACATAGATGACCAGAAGAGCACAACCAATGGAGCATTCTTTTTAGGGGAAAGGCTTGTGACTTGGATTAGCAAGAAACAAGCATGAATTTCTCAGTCTACTACTGAAGCTGATGCAGAGTATGTTGCTGCTACTGTAAATTGTTCAAATATTGCTTGGATTAGACAAGTGTTGGAAGGAATGAATGAGGTAATCACTGAGCCCATGATTATATATTGTGACAAAATTAGTGCTTTAAATATTTCTAAGAATCCTGTGATGCATTCAAAGATGAAGCATATATCTATTAAGTATCACTACTTGAGGGAACAAGTTCAAGAGAAGTAGGTGAAACTAGAATTTGTAACATCTAAGGAACAACCTACTAATATCTTTACTAAACCCTTACCAAAGGACACATTTGAATATTACCAATCAGTTTCTGGATTCGATTGTGTAGAGTTTTTTTAGCATCAACATTTGAATATTTCAGGACTAGACTTGGGGTACATCCCCTATCTATTGGTCACTGAGGTGATCTGGAGGTTGCATCAACCTATAGTTATCAAAAGATCATTCATGTTGGTGCACATAGCTCACATTTTGGATATTTTGTCTAAGGTTGTGAAAGATTGTAGAAGCTGGAATATAAATTTGTTTATCTGTACACTGAAGGTAATTGATATGAACCGAACAACAGAGAATTAATTGGCTGCTGAAGATCTATTTGTATATTTTCTTTGGCTTTGTTGTCAAATGGAGAGAAAATTAGGGAGAGGAAATACATATGAAAAATTAGTTAGTGAGAACACAAACAGAGAGTGATTGCAGAAAGAAAGAGACTTGAATATTTTTTGCTGAGAACTAAAACTATCAAAACCATAGGGAGAGTCTTCTTGTAATGTTTATATGTTTTTTAGTGATTAAACATATTAAATATCAAGCTAGGGAGAGCTTACCAAGCTACAACATTTACTTACATAGTTGTATAATACATGTTTGGTACGTGTATGACATATTTTCATATTGATTGTGTTTCCATCAATGCCAAAGGGAGAGATTGATGAAGTACAACTGATTGAATATCTGATGAATTGAATGAATAATGATTAGAGATCACCAAGCTAATGAAATGATATGTAAGATGATTAAATTAGTCAATTATATGTTTTCATTGATGTCAACTAGTTTTGACAATAGTTATCATGTTAGTTACAAATATTTGAACGTTTGTTGAAGGAAGAAAAGATGAAGAACTGAGATATCTACATGAGGAAAAGATGGATATGATAGATAAGGATAAGGTAAACATTGGGTAACTTATTGATGCATCTATGGCTTTATATTGTTGACTTGAGCATGCTACATTAATCTATTATGAAGAAGAGATTTGAAATTGAACATGTCAACGTGGTCGGTAATTAAAGATTTCTGTATACACCGAGCCAGTGCAGTGTATACCAAGTGACAATATTAATTGAGCTAATTAGCTAGTTATCATCGAAGAATTTCTATATCAACTAAGTATGGATGAAAACATTGAATTATAAGAACAACCGACTGAATTTGATGAGCTAGAAATTGTTATAATTTTGAGGTTAAGGACAAAGTTTGTTATGAGATCCATGAATGAAAAAATTTAGAGAAGATCTAAAGGATGAGATTGAAAAGTATTAATGAAACATCTGTCGAGGAAGGTTTAAGCGACAAAATGGATGAAGGAGATTAAGAGGAAAAATCTGATGAATAAGAGATATGAGTTTCATTATTGAAACATGCCAAAAAGAAGAAGACTGTAGAGATTTCACGTGAAGACTTTATTCATGCATGCCTAATCAAACTGGTTAGTGAAAGAACCAAGCTGTAGACACCACCGAGTGTTAGAGAACTATTTACCAAGTGAAAGTAAGTTGAGAAATATTGAGGAAGTGAAATTGATTAATGATTAGAGGATTTATATGGGCTTAGCATAGATCTGAATATTTGCAATTGAGTTGTATTTGAATCAGATCAGTACTGTATCAGTTTAACCATTGATTCAAAAAATATCTTAATTGAGTGTACTTAATAGTCTTATGTTCTACACTATGACATTCATTGAATGTAAAATGTTATCTTGTTGACCTCATAGTGAATTTTGGTCAAAAGTTAACTATTAGTGATAAATCCTCTAACCAGGTCACACCTAACAATGTGTATTGTAACCTTTAACAGGGTTGGCTCTTCACCAAGTTCACTTCAGAAGAGTGAATTATTTTGGGTTACCGGTCCCAGGTGGTTTTTCCCTTAGTAGGGTTTCCACATTAAATCATTTTGTTATGTGTTATTTGTGATGATTGGTTTGCTATCATAATTTACCTACTACATAGTTGATTTAGTTGGTAATAACAATTGGATAATTAATAGTAATCAGTAAATTGGACAGATAGATTGATATTTTATGTTACCGAGCTGCATAATTTGGTGGAATTATTTTATAAGGTACATCTTTGTATTTGGGATTATAGGATAACTAATCTAACTAATTCACCCCCCCTCAAGTTATTCTAACAATTTCTAATAAATGTTTTCATCATGCTATTAACCATCCTGAAGAATTTGAAGATGAATAGATCAGATATGTTCTCAGTAGGATATATGATTAGTTCATATTATTGGAAAAACAACATAAGATAACAAAGGAAGCAATCCATGTTGTAACTGGTCTATATGCAATCGGTAATGTACCTATTCTTTGTACTATTCCTAAGGAAGAGGTGATTAAATTGACATAGTCTAAATGAGATGGGTGTGCGATGACTATGAATGATATCATAGATGAAGAAATTAAATATACATCAATGGTGTTCAAATACAAAGTCTATCACTCCATTCAGGTGAACAATATACCTAGTGGTGCCATTCATACTGCCCACATGATGATTAAGGAAAATAAGGATTATGATCTAGCTGAAGCACTGAGGGAGAAGTTAATGCCGAATCTCGAGAAGATCAAGAAGGACAAGAGACACAAATTTAAATATGGTCAGTTGATTTTATGTTTATTCTTTTATTTTCAAAATATGTTTCTTGGCATTGGTAATATTACTTGGTCTATTGGTACATCAACTTTCATTTAAATGAACAATTGTATTAAGGTTTTGGGAAATGAGTTTACAGGAAACATATGGGGTTATTTGAAAGATTTTTAGAAAAGGATGCACGAGAAAGAAATAATACCTTCAAATATTGTAGAAAAATACAAGGATACAATATGTTTCATGTTAGATACTAATTCTTTCTTGATGGAAGCAGTGGAGTCAAGAACGTCATGGGTTATGCTGATAATATATAAAGTGGATGGAGACGTATTAACATTTTATGTTGAGAATTTGTCGACACAACCAGTAGATCCTAATACTCCTAGATTTGGCATATTTAAAGAAAAGTCACTATAAGTACACAATGAATCAATAAAATAAGTCATTGAGAAGAAATTGAAAAAATAAGTGGAACAATTTATGATCCAAAAGGGTTTCACTAAAGAGAAGATTGAGAAAGATAGAGCCAAACATGCTATAGAGAAAGCAAGTACATCTGAAGTATCAAAAGGTGATGATGATGTTGAGATAGGAGGTGCAATCAGTGGTATCCCAACTGGTAGATAGACAAGGAGAAAAACTCAAGGCAAGAAGTAGAAACCTTCTCTTGTCAAGCCACAAGAAAGGAGATCAGTTCAAGAAATCTCAAGACTACATTGGCCAAAAAGGCACCAGGCACAAACATAGTAACATGGAAGAGAAAGAAGGAGAAAGAAAAAATATTTGAATAGGTTGTTGAAGAAGAAAGTGAGGAGACTAGATCAGAAAGAGAAAAAAATGAGATCAAATCTAAAGGTAAAGAGTCTAAGGTGATAGGTTCCCCTCACTAGTACATTTGAGGTCAAATTCCAATGGCCATTTGTTAGATTTGCAATGCTCATTTGTCAGAATTTTGACACTTGAGTCCATCGCCATTTTTGCATAGAAGATTGCGACAGAAGACATATCTATCGGTTTATCGACACCATGTCACATTGGAAACTTGCACATGACAACAACTTCATTATGGCATTTCCTGCAATTCATCCATCAGAATTCTGATAACAAGACCTATCAAAAATATACAATCTCTGTCAGAACTAATTGTCGAAAACATATTCTTTCCGACATTATAATTGTTGGAATAGCAACAGTTTGCATCAAATTCTGACAGATCACCTGTCGGTGATATGACCTCACTATCGAATGTTCTATCAAAATTTTTCTATTTACAACACTTAAACTGTCGGAAGACCGATAGTTGTGCAGTATTCTCCGATAGGTTTCCCTGTCGAATGTATAGCATTACTATCGCATGAAATGTTGTAAATTATTTTTTTCTGACATTTTGTTTGTTGAATGCATAGCGCTTCCATTGGAATTAATTATAAATTATCAAAAAATCGACGGATAGGCACATTAAAGTTAACACAGCTCAAGAGACCATCATAGGTTGTCTCTTTCTTCGGTCTATATTATTGACAAAATGTTTTACCTTTCACTAGCTCATCAAATCTGGGGATTTGAAAGAATTTAATAGAATATTTTCATGACAATGTATATTATTTAAGTTGACATTGCATGAATTTATCTACTTCACGCACTTGTAGACTATGAGGATGGCGATAAAGAAGCATGGCCATGGGAGGAGATGCTTCTTTATCACCGTCTTCATAGTATACAAGTGCACGAAGTAGATAAATTCATGCAACATCAACTTAAATAATATACGTTGTCATGAAAATATTTTATTAAATTCTTTCAAATCCCCAGATTTGATGAACTATTGAAAGGTAAAACATTCTGTCAATAATATAGACCGAAGAAAGAGACAACCTATGATGGTCTCTTGAGCTGTGTTATCTTTAGTCCTAGCTACCTATCGATCGTCAAGAATAATCACCACCTTGCATTTATGTACACTGCACAAATTGATCACAGTCTCGCAAAAACATTTTACACTTGTATATCTCATCAATACTGGAGGCCTAAAGTAATTTTATACGATCACTAGCACATTTCGTGCATGGATGAGAAACACTATCCAAAGTTTCTAGATAACCATTTTTGACAAGAGGAATGAGTGGAGGCCAAAGAAGGGATAATTGTGAAGGTTTTATAGATGTAGGTTACTAAATCATCATCTCTACAATGGTACTCAATCTGGCCTCCACTCCATATATGTCTTCTCATAATCTAAAAACTCTCCATCATTGATTCTCATCATTTTTTCAGTATCTCTGTGGACTGAGACCTTAAATTATTGAGCTTCTCTTTGTTTCGAGAATAGTTTAACATTCTCTACTTAACAGGGCCAACCATGTGAAGGTGGAAGCTCACCTAGCCCCTCCTAGGAGCCTGTTATGACCCTTTACGACATTTTAAGACCTCTAAGATGTATTCTTAGGGATCATAAAGGGTCATAAGGGGTCTTGGGACACAACAGCTGAGAAACATAAATGTAGGCATCATGGTCACAATTTTTTGGAGACACAACATAATTGAGTGGTTTTCTGAGATGATGCAAAGTAGTGGTTTCTTTGGATCATCTGGGAATAGCACTCAATTATGTTGTGTCTCCAAAAACTTGTGACTATGATGCCTACATTTATGTTTCTCAACTGTTGTGATATGTACATCACAGTCTATCATTATTGCAGCAGCAGAGCCTATATTCCACAACAAAAAGGAAGACATCTTTTTAGCCTGGGTCTGGATCCTACCCCAATTGTCGAAGGATCCAGGGCTAGGCTCAAAAGATGTCTTCCCATTCTATTTGCAACATTGTGTCCATCCATGATCTCAGGAACATCATGGTCTTTCCACTCTTCATTTTCCAAAATATATCGCTTCTTCAAGCTTGTAGAGTAATCTTATTAATAAAAGAACTCTTGCCAACATTAGGGTACCCACAGATCAAAATAGTTGATGTTATTGGTGCTTGTGCTCAAGGATATTGATTCACTATTTTGAAATGGCCAAATCATTTTTATTTCGATTGTAGAGAAAAGGAGTGGGAGAAAATGAGCGGGTGAAAGCTAATTGAGAGCAAGAGAAGGCATTGCATTTTATTTGATCATAAATGCTCTCTGAAATGATCAATCATGTTTTCTATTTGATTCTATTTGGTGTTTTTTTTTTCCTATATTTAGTAGATAAAAATCATGGCGGCAGCCACTTAGCCATCTTTTTGATGTTCCAGGTATTTTACAAAGATACAGGTATGTGGATTTATCATTCAATTGCTTGCAGTTATTGGTCAAATGCAAATATTTTATCACGTTAAAAGGGTAAGATATCAGTTTGGTGTTTTTGGTTTATGTTAAAAGTTGATTTGGTAAAATCCTCAAAAAACACACTACATGTTCTAAAATGTAAAGAAGTTGAATGTTAAATGTAAGATATATATCTCATCCATAGTAATCAAAAGAAAGGACATGAAGCTTATAAGGAGATTTACCAAACCAAAAATATAAGCGAATAGGAAACATGGATTGGTACCTTATGAATTGGTTTTTGAGGTGCAAAATCTTCATCAATCTCCTCAGAACAAGACCCCTCCTCACAAAAAATGCATTTAACACAAAAAAAAAATCTACAAAACTGAACCAATGGCATGTTTAGAACAAAGAAATAGATTGATAATAATATGCTGAAAATTCTATTATGTTTAATACATGCAAAAGGACCAGTCCCAACAATTCTTAAACATACTTTATTTGATATGATAATAACATGATAATTAAACTGATAAAGGTGTTATCTGCATTTAATCTACCAATTACTAATTACACAAAAAACAAATTTACAAAACTGAACTAATGGCATGTTCTTTGTATGTGATTTCTTCATCTTTCGAGCCTCTGGCATCATATTCGACCGCAAATTTCAAATGCATTGCATTTTATTTGATCATGAATGCTCTCTAAAATGACCACATTCTACTGGTGTCATGCCCTAGCCCATGCTTTATCTCCATTATTTGATGTTATTGGTGCTTGTGCTCAAGGATATCGATTCACTATTTTCAAATGTTTGGATCATTTTGGTCGTGACTGTTCCTCTAGTACACATTCAGGAAATGTAACTGTCTAATGATTATATGTAATGTTGAATGAATTAAATGCTTTATTCTTGGTAGAAGTGAATGGAAGGAATAGTGTTGGTGTTAGGTTTCATTTATTATTGAGTTCAATGGTTTACAAGATGTGTTGAGGAGTTTGCTCCTTGTTTAATGTTAACTGTTTCTGCACAATCCACTCATACAATAGTGAAATGCTACGTGATTGAAAATTTCAAACAACTGGTCCTTTGGCATGTATTAAATACAATCCAGTCACTTATTGAATGCTTTAGAGACTACTGGTTTGACTGTCCATGTGTTACCAGTGACTGAGATTCATTAAAGGATACAAAACCCTTCATTTTGGGGTTATTGTGTGTGGATTCAACTGTAGGTTTGATTTGGTTAATGTTTAGAAGAGATCAATAAAGTATTTAAAGAAAATCTTACATGTTTGGAGAGGTTTGAGAGGCACTTATAATGACTTTACCCTCACAAACAATGACATAAACTGGTTTTACTAAGTTTCCTTTCTCTATTTTGAGGTTTCCTTTCTCTGCCGTAGGGGTATAGTTAGAGGGTTCATTGAAAAAATGATCCTTTGAATGGTTACTATGAATATGAATGATTTGATATATCATATTGCTCATTTTACTTGAAGTTTGGAATAGCTTGTGCAAGGGTGAAAGTAGTTTTGATCATTTTGGTTGTGACTGTTCCTCTACACAGTCAGAAAATGTAACTGTCTAATGATTATATGTAATGTTGAATGGATTAAATGCTTTATTCTTGGTAGAAGTCAATGGAGTTTCCAAGATGTGTTGAGGAGTTTGCTCCTTGTTTAATGTTAACTGTTCATGCATAATCCACTCATACAACAGTGAAGTTACAAAACTGAACCAATGGTGTGTTTACAACAAAGAAATAGAATGATAATAATATGCTGAAAATTCTATATATTTTGTTTACTACACACCAAAGGACTAGTCCCAACAATTATTAAACATACTAGTTATCTGATATGATCAATTGTTAATAAAGGTCTAATTCTGTAGACTGCTAGCACGAAGGAAGATTTGACCTAGCCAAATTTTCCTTGTACCACACAAAGAAAATGTGTGATAACTATGTCTACTCCAACCTTAATTGTTTAAGAATTCATCATATCAGATAAAGTATGTTTAAGAATTTTTGGGAGTTCTATTAGACCTTTGTTGTAAACATGTCATTGGTTTTCAAATGTTTGGATTCACGTTTGTTGATATTACTGGCATATATGTTTAATGACACCATTGTATATTGTTGTCACTGAAATGACCGCATTCTACTAGTGTTGTGCCCTAGCCCATGCTTTAACTCCATTATTTGATGTTATTGGTGCTTGTGCTCAAGGATATCCATTTTTTTGAAATGTTGACTGTGGTTATCAAATGGACAGCCTATGAGAGTCTAGCTAGGTGTCATTTGTATTGATAGCTTAGGGCATCAAATGCATTATATCATTGATAGTTGAGACTTTGTTAAAAGGAAATAGGACAAAGAATGATTCTGATTTAGTTTCTCTATTTTGATCTCTAAGTGGCTTACAACCCTAGAGAAGTATATGCAGATTTACAAATGTAGTTGTAGGATACATAGCAACCAATAATTCATAAGAAATCCATGCATCCAATTTGAATATAAATGAATACAAATAAATAGGGTCCTGCAATGGCCCAATCATCTAGACCTTGACCGTCCCCTCAACCAGTGACCCTTCAAAACTGGGTTATCATGCAATCAGTGAATGATCCTTCATTCTCCTGGTCTACCCTGCATCCAAATATATTGGAAATACACAATATAATGATAAAAAGTCTTTCAAAATTCCCCTTCCCTCAAGGGACACTATCAACCATCCCTTCCACATAGCATTTCACTATTGTATGAGTGGATTGTGCAGGAACAATTAACATTAAACAACGAGCAAACTCCTCAACACATCTTTGTTGTAAACATGCCATTGGTTTAGTTTTGTAAATTTGTTTTTTGTGTTAAATGCATTTAAATGGAACATTAAGTATAGTAATAATATGCTTAATCTATTAGTAATTGTAGATTAAATGCCCATAACACCTTTATTAGTTTAGCATGTTATTATAAGATACTAAAGAAGACCTACTATTTGTCAGAGAAATCTTCACTGTCCCCCACAATGAAGACAATGAAGATTGACCTCCTGCCCCACAACAAAGAACATTGTAGTAAGAATAAGATATAATATAGTGTTAGAATAAACTTTGAACAAAGACATATAATGCTTAAGTTAATGATCTAAAAAGCTGCAAATATAGGAATTGAAAAAGAAGATAGTGCCAAGAAACATTTTCACAAATATGAAACGTGAGGAAAAGTAATAACATTAACAATGCCAAGATTCACAGCATTAAATTTCACCTGCGGGTGAGTTTCTGTAGTGGGTTGCCCAGCATCAAAAATATGTTGAGTTGAATTTGAGCTATAACTAAGAGTATCATGTGGAACAGACCCTAAACTTTGAAAGTGTTCTCCAACCTGGCAATTCAAAATTCAATCTAGGCAAGCATCAGTAAGTGAAATAAATTATAGACATCATCATCAACATCAACATCATCATAATCATTAGAAATAAACTTTAAAGACATACTTTGGATAGTACTATGTTTCTTGAAAGTTTTTGTGATGCTTCTAAACTTTAAAGACATATTTTATGGCTTAATGATAACATAGATTAATGTTTTGTTTTCTATTGGAATGTTGTTGATCATTCATGGTCTTGAAGAAAATTTTGATTGTTTTGATTCTCAAGTCTTGACATTGTTTCTCAATGTGATATAGACTGACCACAAGATGGTCCAGTTGGTCCTCTCTTTCTATTTAATCATTTTTCTTCTTCATGGTGTAAGTGTTCATTAATATTCATTAATGGCGGGCGGTGATTCCTTGGTAATAAAGGCATTGATAACATTCATAATTGTATAGTTCTTTACCTGATCTAGTCACATCATCAACATCAAGGTCAGTTTGTCTAGCCTCGGCCTCAACCTCAACTTGCTCATTAACAACAGCCTCTACACTCTCTACAACTGCAATACAAATTGTTACATTAATCCAAACACCAATTGCAATTAAATTTGTATTATTACACCAATCAATTTAAGATGTTTACTTGTATTACTGTGATGCACATCCTCATTGTCATCAACACACATAGGTTGTGTACGACAAGAATCGGCAGGCTCCAAAGTTTCTAGATAACCATTTTTGAGAAGAAGAAAAAGTGGAGGCCAAAGAAGGCATAATTGTGAAGGTTTTGTAGATGTAGGTTACTGAATCATCATCTCTTGTTGATATATTTCAGATTCTACTCCGGAATGAACAAACTATAGAGATCTAACACAACTAAACATAGAATAAAGTAAACAAGAAGGGATAGAAGATACCCGGATATCAACCAAGTATACTCCAGTATATATGCCTCCAAACTATACTAACAAAGGCGCTGAGGAGAACCTGATTAGTACCTTAGTGTTAGTGTATTGAGGAAGAGTCCAGTCCTAACACAGGCTTCCAACCCGAATCAACTCGCAGTTAACATTGCTAATAATTTTTGGTTGTATGGATCAGATCATAATCTGATCTTTATTCATGCTCAGACTTGTTCTTATCTATTAGCTAAAGTTGCTTATCTTTCACACCAATATATGCTGATCTAAGTTTTCTTAAAGCAGAGAATCAAGGTTTTGGGGGAGGGAAGCATGTTATGTTTTTGGTGCTTCTCTCCCTAGAATCCAACACCATATATATATGAATTGAATTATCTTCAAGAGGGCTGACCTAGTCTTATTAAATATATTTAATGTTAAAGCCAAGAGGCCAACCTTGGGCCCTGTTAGCACATGTAAACATTTTCTTGGCCCTAGCTCTTTTCCTTTGGTCCTTGTGGTCATTTTATTTCCTAGGCTTTGAAACCCTTAGTTCAAAGTTTTGAAAAAATAGCCGTTGGTAAGAAATGCCCTGGCCCTGTTCTAATTCTTCATTACCTTTTTGGGCCACTTAAGTCTTGTTAAATGCATGTGCACATTTCTTTTCCCCGTTGGTCATGTATTCATTTAATCCTCAGATGATTTGTCTTTTATTTTGGTGAACTAGCGATGAATTGCTTGTCGTTAGTTATCCAAGTTTCCTAGTAGTTTATCTTTCCTCTTGGCGATTGGGTGAACACTGTGTTTGTGTATTCTCTTGTTTTTGGGTGGTTATCTCTTAACTGTTTGTGACTTGGTGTGGCAGCTTCCTTCTCTTTAGTTGTGTGTTCACGTGTTCTTTGAGCCTAGGATTTCTGAAAACATCTCGATCTAACAGTGGTCATATGTTCTCATGAGATGTGTCAGAGCTATGCACTTGCATGCCAGCTGTTGATTTTATTGTATGACGTAGCCTTTCTTTTCAAGCAGGTCCACATGCCAAGTGTGCTGATTTGGCAGTATCTAATTGGTCAATGGGAGTATGAAGTGGAATCCTATCAGTGGGACCAATTTTCTTGGCGTCCAAGCGGGTTAAAGTTTAGTTTGATCTTATGGCTGTCGTTATTCCACCAGGATGACATGGTTGACCTTTAACACAGTGGTATAGCGACAACCATTGATTCTCATAAAGGATTAGTGGGTCCAAGGTGACACGTATGCACAGTTGGAAATATTTTATTGGTCAATGTATTAACACATTGGCAGTCATTAGTGGGACCTAGTTTTTGGATCTGTCAGAGGGTCCTGACACTATCAGTCGATCGATGACGGGTGTATGTTCTTATGGGTTTTGTCAGAGGTTTTAGATCTTGCGACATCCATTGATTTCATATCATGTCAGAGGGTTGTCAGGGCAGGGAAAGATTCTTTGATCGATGGTTGTCTTATGATCTGATGGAATCTTGGAGGGCTATGCGAAGATGAGACAACCATTGATTTTCCTAGTGCGGGCCCAGTTAAGTTTCTTCAGTCTTTTGCTGATATATTACAAGGGTTCACTCATTCGCGTAGTAAAATAATAGTGTTCTAAAAAAGTTGGTGGTTCAGTGAACAAGCATTCATGCAATCACTAAAATATTTGGTGAAGGCATAAAGTATTCTACGACTTGGAGGTATCCTCGAGTCGCTAGTTCACTAAAAAGGGACCGAGGTCAAATATTTTCCTTTGTTAACCAGTTCACGGGGTTAAGCGGTGGTTAAGATTTTCATTCCGTGAATAGGAAATGCCTTTTTGTATGTTTGCTAGAGGTAAACCCGAGGTGACTGAGTGAGTTAAATTCATAGGAGCCCGCAAAATAAAAGGATCAGACGGTCAGGACTTAAAGTTGATTCAGATTCAAATGTGGACTGCCAATTTGCTGCTGTGCTTGAAACTGACCGTTTGTTTTCAAATTCAAATTTCTTGGAGAGTTTCCTACGACCAGAAGGACTAAAATTCAATGTAGAAGAGAATGGAGCTTGTAAGAGATGATTTTTTTGCCTTTATAGTGTGGTCCAGGGTGTGCCGTGATCATCTACAAGGGTCTGTACTATGTTTTTTGTGCCCAAGGTGTGCTGTAGGTGGCCAAACAGGTTGACAAATTTGAATTTTCATGATTTGCAGTACTTTTCCAGAGATCTATCATAAGTGAAAATCTTTCTCAGGCATGGCCGATTGGTTTTCATCTCTTGCATTTGAACTTGTGACCGTTTCTAGTTGGTTGGGTGGTTGAAACCCTAACCCTAGTCACCCAAAGCTTGATGCATCTTCTTTGAGGATTCCAAGGTGACTAGTGGTGGTATATATTGCAACATTTTTTATTTTGTAAGGGTTGTTGTTGATGGTATTATACTAAACAAGGAGAGCCTAGATTTTGGGTCTGCTTCTTTAGCATTTTGTTGCTTGATAATGTATTGATTCTACAAGTCTTAATGAGAATATAGTTGAATTCCAATCTCATAGTGGTGTATGTCTTTTTGTTTTGTTCTTGAGCTCATATATGTTAATTTCACAAAGTGGGTTAACATATGGTAAACAAAGAGTATTTTGAGATTATCTTTGAGTTCCTAACAAAGCTAGGATTAAAGTCTTTCAGGTAGTCTCAACGAGTTCATGGCTTGATAAGAATTTGATGTCCTGGTATGTGAGTGAGAGGGATAATAGGCAAAGCACTTATCCTGAATTCAAGTGTATTTGAGTTAGGGTCTTCAGTTGATGTATGCTATTAGGTGAATCTATGCCCTGGTTAAGGCACTGATCCTTTCTCTAGATGTAGTCCATCATCATCAATCACACACAAATTAAATGATCAAATCCTTAATCAATTAGTAAGTGGTATAGTTGTATATTGTTTTGAGACTCCATTGGAGAAGTAAGTCAAGGGTACACTCACCTGATCATTAAGGCTCAAAGTGTAGGAGGATCTATCTGATCCTTATTAGTTGGCCATCTTCCTTGTAGACTTTGGAGTGGTAATAGAGTCAAAGTTATATTAAAGTATCCATCAAAGTATAAATCTACAAGTTGAAGATCAAAGGGAACTCCCAACAAAATAGTGACTCTGCTGGGGAGAACAAAAAAGAAGTATATCTGTTAGGATCTCTGGTTGTAGTTACATTGTTATATTCAAAATCTTTTGTTGAGCAGATTGATTTACCCATCCGAGTCACCAAAAAAATGGCAACTCCACTGGGGAGAGTCTAGAAGATAAAGGTTGTTAAATGCACTCTTATTTTCTTGTTATATTCTGTTAAGATTTCCCACTTAGTGGGTGGTGACTCAAGAGGTTAGAACCAGTGTCATATTGTAAATCATGGACAAGAGAAGGAATACTAGGTCCTTTGTCAGAAAGAATCTGGAGGTCACTCTGGAGAAATTGCCTAGACAGGAGAAGAAGAGTTGGATCAGAAGGAATGGAGAGTCTACTAGTGTTCCCATGAGAGAACAAAGAAATACCAAAGGTAGAGCACCACATGTTTCTTGAAGTGAGGAAGGTTCACAAGATATAGTTTCTAGATTAGATGGTGGTTGCTCTAAAGATAGATTTTATGATACCTCGGAGGATGTATTTCAAGACAAGGGTCCATTGCCTACAGGTCAGGATGAACAAGCCAGAGAGATGGGTTTGGAGATTGATTTAGACCTTGATGAAGATAATTTAAGAAGGGAACCCATGAGACCAAGGCAAGTCCACTTCCCATATCAAAATCTTACTGATATGGATGTGTCATCAGGTTCTGATGACATTATGGTAGACCCAGATGATTTAAATGCACTAAGGTTACAATTGGCAGAATAGGATGCCATACATAAGAGGTTAAAAGAGGAGAGAGAGGCTGAAAAGGTGAATGCTCTAATAGAAAGATAGTCTCTCCTTAGAAAGATTAATGAAATGAAGGAGAGAAACAAGATGCTTGCTTCTGCTCCTAAGACTTTGCAACATGATGTGTTTGGTGATCTTGAGGCTTTGAGGAGTGAGCAAGAGTGCTTACTGCAGGATCATGAATTTGATAAGGAGGGCCCTGTGGTTAGACAGGTTCAAAGTTATGCTTCCCTCCCTAAAGATAAAGATGGACATGAGATCACTAGGCCTACTATTGCTGTTGGTGAGAAAGGAAAGCAAAAGATGGTGGGACAACAAATAAGTAGATCATTGACAATACTAGGGGTCCCACCACCTAATTCAAATAAGGACATAGAGGTAGAAAGAAGAAGAGAAGATGAGGACCTTGCAAGAGAACTAGAGAGGGCTGAAATTGAAGCTTCCATTGTAGAAAAGAGAAGAAAGATCTAGTTCTTGAAGGCTTCATCAGCTAATTCTCTTGGTCCATCTACTATTGAACTAGGTATGCCATCTATGACTGCTACTATTCAACTTAGTAATGCTACTAGTTCAATTCCTTCTTCATCTTCTAGGATAGGTGCTGATCCTAGATAGTAGTCAAATGCACAAGTAGATGGAAATGTAAATGCAAATGTTGATCCTAGGGTTAACACTAGTTCAATTTTTCAAAGAAGACCTATGCAATTAGAAGGCTATAGGCAAATTAGTTTTGATGGAATTCCTGGTTACCCGAATTCTTTTCCAAATGATATAAGAGATAAGGTACCTAAGTTTGCTGGTAATAATGCTATTAGTTGTGAGGAGCATCTTAGGTTATTTGTTGACATGCTTAATGATTATGAGGTAGAGCATGAGGATGTAGTCATGAAATTGTTTGTTCAATCTCTAATGGAGGATGCTAGAGATTGGTTTAAGAAACTTTTGGATAAATGTATTGATACTTGGGATCCTTTTGAGAGATGTTTCAAAGAGCAGTATGGTGATAGGCCTAATGCTAGTTTTATGTTGAATGAATTCAATACCATAAGGAAAAATCAGAATGAATCTGTAGCTGAGTTCAACATGAGATTTCAGAAGGGTATGCATAAGTTGTTCCAAGTTATGTGGTTAGATGACAATGTTTGTCTAACTACACACTTCAATGCATTTGATGGAAAGATGGGATACTTGTTAAGGGACAAAGAACCAAGAACTCTCAGAGATGCTTTTAGGATTGCTATCAATATTGAGAATAATATGAAGATATCAAGAAAGTTGGGTGGTAAGAGAGATGACCCTGAGTTGTTTGGGGACAAGAAATACAAAAAAGAAAATGATAGGAATGTTGGAGCTAGGAGGCAAGAAGAAGATAAATTGGATAAGGTGCTCAATGCATTGAAGGATTTGAAGGCACCTATAAATAGGAACATCAGTGCTCCTACCAATGAAAGGCCTCAGTTCAACAATAATTTCAACAAGCAGAATAGATTGCAGAACTACCCCTACGAAACCCAATGGAAGGATGGAAAGCCTATTGTACCTGCTACAAGAGGAAACAATGACAGAGGTGTCCCCAACCCTCTAAAAAAAGCTTCAATAAATGTCATGGAGGACATACCTTGGTGTGTTGCATGCCAGTTCCCTCATTCTGTAGAGCATTGTGTGGTTGCACATTCTATGGCTGCAAATCAAGATTGTGGCAGTGAGGAGATAGATCAAGAAGAAGATCAGGATGATGTTGGATGCAACATGGCTACTTCATATCTAGGATATGAAGATGATTCTAATTTTGATGAAGAAGTAGACGTAAATATGAAGAGACACAATCAGGCCCTTTTTCATCAAGAAGTTTTTTCTGATAGTGAAGACATTGCTAAGAAGACATGTAACATGAACTCGTCTTCTGAGCTAGTAAATTTAAGAAGACCTTCTAGAGAAGAGATGGATAGGATTACTATAGAAATGATTGCCCAAGTGAAAACTAGAGGCATGGTGGCAAGGAATACAAATGAGAAAGCTGCAGGAATGTTTATAAAGTGTACCAACTCCGGAGAGCCTAATGAGAACAAATCAAAAGGTGATCACATGGTGAAATTCAAGAATGTAAAAGGTAAGAATTGTGAGCCTAAGAGAGTTGGAATTGAAAAAATTTCTAATGAGATTGAGAAGCCAGTTAACACAATGGCTAAGATTGAAAAAATGAGGGTGGCCAATACACCTAATGTATCAGATAAACAAAAGGATGCTAAGGCAGTGCAGATTGAGATTCCTTCCTCTGCTCCAGTTGATATGTTAGTTGTATTGTCCCGAATTACAGTTAAGGTTCCATTTTTAGAATTGTTGAGGATCCCTGAACACAAAGACAAAGCTATTGCATGGGTAGAAAATGTTCATAACAATGATGTTGCATGTAATGGATCTCAGGATAAAGCTTTGAAAGGTGTTGCTACTCAAGGAATTGTGTCACAAATTCCTCCTATATATTTGGACAGTTCTGTCAATGCTAGCCTTGAGAACATTGATCCATTCTTTTTAAGTGTTCTTGTGAATGGAATTAAACTAAGGAATTGTATGATTGATAGTGGTACCTCTAATAATGTTATGCCTTTTAAAATCATGGAGAAGTTGGGCCTAAAATTTGATACAGTTCAAGGCAGATGTTGTGCAATGGATTAGAGGGAGATACCAGTCATTGGGACTATCAATGCAATGCCATATAGGCTGGCAGCATATCTAGAGAAAGAGTTAACAATGAGTGTTTTGGTGGTGGACATCCCTCCTCATTATGGGATGCTACTATCTAGAAGATGGAGTGCTGCAATGGGTGGAAGTCTACAGTGTGATCTGTCCTATGCCACTTTCAAGATTGATGATCAGTTTGTCAAGATTGATCAAGAGCCAAGATTATGCCACATGATTGAGAGGAATATTGATAATGAAACTACATGTTTTGTGGATACTGATATTAATGCTTTTAGGGTAGAGATCCCTGTATTTGAAAATAAACCTATTTTGTCACGTATCTCTATTGAGGTAAGTGTTAATTCTGTGAAGGGTGATTTGTGGGTAATGTACTTTGATGGTGCAAATTGCAAAGATGGAGCAGGAGCAGGTATTTTACTTATTTCTCCTAATGGAAACACCTACAAATTTTCTTTCACAGTGAATTTGTTTTGTACCAACAATATAGCAGAGTATGAGGCATTGTTGTTAGGACTGAGGTTGGCACAAAAGCATAGTATTAAATGCATAAGTGTTGTTGGTGATTCTGAGTTGGTGGTGTCCCAAGTTAGGTCAGTATATGCTTCCAAGAACAAGAGGTTAAAATAATATAGGAATGCAGTTTGGGATTTGATTGAACATTTTGATGCCTTCAATATTGAGTGGAAGGATAGGAGTAACAATAAGATGGCTGAATTGTTAGCCAATATTGCAATCAATCCCACTAATATTACATTTTCTGGTATCTCTAAAGTTGAAATCCAGGTGAGGCCTAGTATACTAGATAATATTGAGAATTGGCAAGTTTTTGATGATGATAATGATATCTTGAAGTTTATGAGTTGTGAAGATCAGTATCATGGTTAGGAATTTGATTGTTCAGCCTTGGTTGAGTTAGTAGAAGGAAAGGAGGTTGTCTTTGGTAATGAGGTCATTCAGCTTGGAACTAATAAGGTGCTCAAGGGGCTTGTTGTTTTGGAGACTGTCTTTGATAACCATGATAGAATTTAGAAGAATATCAAAAGAGAGGGTCATGCTGATCTAGAAGAGATAAATATTGGAACACATGAGGCACCTAAGAAGGTATACATTAGTAGGGACATCTCTCACAATGTGAGAAAATATTTGATTGAATTATTGAGAAAATTCAGGCATGTTTTTACATGGTCATATGATGACCTAAAGGTTTATAGAGAAGACTTGTTTCAACATATCATTCCTTTGAGAGAAGATGCTAAACCTTTTTGGCAAAAACAAAGGCCTATTAATCCCACTTTGGCACCCAAGATGCAAGAAGAGTTAATGAAGCTGAGAGATGCTAGAATTATCAAGCCTATAAAGCACTCTTCTTGGGTCTCAAACCTTGTTCCTATGAGAAAGAAGAATGGTGACATTAGGCTTTGTGTGGACTTTAGGAATTTGAAAATCAGCTCATTAAAGGATAACTATTGTCTGCCCAATATGGAAGCTATGTTGCAGAGAGTGACCAGATCTGAATTGATGTCTATGATGGATGGTTTCTATGGTTACAATCAGGTAATTGTCAAAGAATCGAAACAATTCAAGACAACTTTCACAACACCTTGGGGGACATATGTTTATGTGAGAATGCCTTTTGGTCTCACAAATGCTGGTGCTACTTTTAAGAGGGCAATGGATGTTGCCTTTTCAGATTTTGTTAATGATTTCCTTGTTATTTATCAAGATGATTTAACTACCTATTCCAAGAAGGAAGAAGACCATTGTACTCATTTAGAGAAAATATTTGTGAGGGCTTTGGAATATGGCATTTCATTAAACCCAAGGAAATGTGCTTTTGGTGTCACTGAAGGTAAGTTTCTTGGCCACTTGGTTGGCAAGAAAGGAGTGAGAATTGACCTTGAGAGGGTAGCAGCCATTGATAGAATTTAGAGACCAAAAAATGTTAAGAGATTCAGTCCTTCTTTGGTCAGGTCAATTTCTTGAGGTTTGTGACAAACTTTGCAGAGGTTACTAGACCTCTTTCTAAGATGTTGAAGAAAGGATCTGTTATCAATTGGGAGGGTGAGCCTGATGAGGCTTTCAAAAATATAAAGTAGGCTATCAAAGATGCACCAATGCTCAAGGAACCTGATTATAATGTTCCAATGCACATCTTTTCCTTTCCATCTTTTCAAACTATTGTTGCAGTTTTGTTACAAAAGAATAAGGATGGTTATGAGCAGCCTATTGCATTTTTCAGTAAATCTTTGTAGGCTACTGAATTGAAGTATGACATAAATGAGAAACAAGCATATGCACTTGTCAAGGAAATCAAGGCTTTTAGGTGTTACTTGATGGGGCCAGTTGTGATTGCTCTTGTGCCAAGTGCAGCTGTGAAGGATATTTTCTCACAACAAGAGGTGTCTGGGAGAAGATGCAGATGGATCAATAGGATCCAGAAATTCAATGTTGACATCCAAATTACTAAATTAGTTAGAGGACAGGGATTGGAAAAACTGATGGCTCAATCCAATCTTGATGAAAATTAGATAAATCATTCTGAAATTGATTATACATGTGATATGGATGATTGTCTCTAGTATCAAGATATCATCTATTACTTGAGAAATATGAGTTGTCCAGCAGGAATGAATGATAATCAGAAGAGGACATTAAAATTATAGGCCATCAAGTATGTAATTGTGAAATGTAAATTGTATAGAAATAATTTAGATTGCATACTTTTGAAGTGTGTTGATGAAGATCAGGCTGAAGTATTGTTGAAAGAAATGCATGAGGGAGTTTGTGGTGGACGTTACATGGGTAAAAAAATTGCTCATAAAATCTTGAGAGTAGGTTTCTGGTGGCCCACAATCTTCAAGGATGCAAAATAGTTGGTAAGGAGGTGTGATGCATGTAAAAGGTTCTCTGGTAAGCTTAAATTTTCAGGTAATGTGCCATTAAAACTAGTAGAAGTACAAGCTCCTTTCTAACAATGGGGAATTGATTTCATAGGGGAGATACCAAACAAGTCTAGTGGAGGACACTCATGGATCTTAGTTGCCACTGATTACTTTACAAAATGGGTAGAGGCTATACCTACAAGAAATGCAACTAGTAAGGTGGTAATTGATTTTCTGTTGAATAATATTGTTACAAGATTTGGTTGCCCTAAGAGAGTAGTATGTGATAATGAAATGTGCTTCAGGTCTGCTGAATATAAGGAATTTTGCAAAGGTTTGGGAATTTAGATTTCTAATTCCTCACCTTATCATCCACAAGGAAATGGTCAGGCAGAATCTACTAATAAGAGTTTGATTAAGATCCTCAAGAATATTCTTGAAAAGAATAAGAGAGCATGGAATTCAAAACTGCCATTAGCTCTATGGGCTGATAGGGTGATTGTGAACAGGGCAATTGGTTGTGCACCATTTGACCTAGTATATGGAATACATGCAAAGATGCCTCAGAATAATCTGTTGGAAATGTATAAGTTTGTTCAATTATATGATGATGACATAGATGATGAGATGCAGTTGAGAATTGAGGACCTCATTAGACTGGATGAAACCAAAAGAGAATCAGTTGCAAGGAATGCCAAATTGTAGTTGTAGGCTAAGAATTTTTATGACAAGAAGACTGTTGACAAAAGGTTTAAACCTGGTGATTTGGTGTTAGTTTGGAATGCCAGATTGGAGGATAAAGGAAAACATGGTAAGTTTGATCCCATCTAGCTAGAGCCATATTTAATTCATGAGAAATGGGGCCAAGATTCATACGTTGTGAAAGAATTAAATGGTGGTATTCAGGAATTGCTTGTTCATGGACAATTCTTGAAGAAATACTTCTTTTGAAGTATTTTATTTTCCATGAACAATAGTTAGGTCTGTACATTTTGTAAATTCTATAAATAAGTTGCTTGCCCCTGCCCTATTTTGTCCTGGTCTATAGGGTTTTGGTCTTGTTGTTCTTTGTTGTCAATATTTTCTAGTGGGATGGTCTACTTTAAACCAGTGATTCTAGATCCTTGCTATGCCTGCAGGAGGCACACATCCCCAGAAAGAGTCACTGTTAGCATGTGTAAACATTTTCCTAGCCCTAGCTCTTTTGCTTTGGTCCCTGCGGTCATTTTATTTCCCTGGCTTTGAAACCCTTAGTTCAAATTTTTGAAAAACTAGTCGTTGGTAAGAAATGCCCTGGCCCTGTTCTAATTCTTCATTACCTTTTCGGGCCACTTAAGTCTTGTTAAATGCATGTGCACATTTCTTTTCCCCATTGGTCATGTATTCATTTAATCCTTAGATGGTTTGTCTTTTATTTCAGTGAACTAGCGATGACCTTCTTGTCGCTAGTTCTCCAAGTTTCCTGGCAGTTTATCTTTCCTCTCGGTGATTGGGCAAACACTACATTCGCGTATTCTCTTGTTTCCAGGTGGTTATCTCTTAACTATTTGTGACTTGGCATGGTGGCTTCCTTCTCTTTAGTCGTGTGTTCGCATGGTCTCTGGGCCTAGGCTTTCTAACAACATCTCGATCTAATGGTGGTCATATGTTCTCATGAGATGTGTTAGAGCTATGCACTTTTACACCGGCCATTGATTTTATTGTATGACATAGCCTTTCTTTTCAAGTGGGTCCACATGCCAAGTGTGCTGATTTGGTGGTATCTGATTGGTCAATAGGAGTATGAAGTGGAATCCTATCAGTGGGACCAGTTTTCTTGTCGTCCAGGTAGGTTAAAGTTTGGTTTGATCTTATGGCTGTCATTATTCCACCAGGATGACATGCTCAACCTTTAACGCAGTGGTATAGTGATAGCCATTGATTCTCGTAAAGGATTAGTGGGTCCAAGGTGACATGTATGCATAGTTGGCGATATTTTATTGGTCCATGTATTAACACGTTGGTAGTCGTCAGTGGGACCTAGTTTCTAGCTGTGTCAGAGGGTCTTGACACTGTTAATCGATCAAAAATGGGCGTATGTTCTTATGGGTTTTGTCAGAGGTTTCAGATCTTGCGATGTCCATTGATTTTGTATCATGTCAGAGGGTTGTTAGGGCAGGGAAAGATTCTTCGATCAACGGTTGTCTTATGATCTGATGGAATCTCAGAGGGCTATGTGAAGATGAGACAACCATTGATTTTCTTGGTGTGGGCCCAATTAAGTTTCTTCAATCTTTTGGTAGTTCTGATATATTACAAAGGTTCACTCATTTGCGTAGTAAAATAACAGTGTTCTAAAAAAGCTGGCGGTTCAGCGAACAAGTGTTCATGCAATCGCTAAAATATTTGGCAAAGGCATAAAGTATTCTATGACTTGGAGGTATCCTTCAGTGACCAGTTCGCTAAAAAGGGACCGAGGTCAAATATTTTCCTTTGTTCGCCAGTTCGCGGGGTTAAGTGGTTGTTAAGATTTTCATTTTGTGAATAGGAAATGCATTGTCACATGTTTGCTAGAGGTAAATCTGAGGTGACTGAGTGAGTTAAAGTCATAGGAGCCTGCAAAATAAAAGGATCAGATGGTCAAGACTTAAAGTTGATTTAGATTCAAATGTGGACCATTGATTTGTTGCTGGCGCTTGAAACTGACCGTTTGTTTTCAAATTCAAATTTCTTGGAGAGTTTCCTATGACCAAAAGGACTAAAATTCAATGCAAAAGTGACTAGAGCTTGTAAGAGATGATTTGTTTACCATTATAGTGTGGTCCAAGGTGTGCCATGATCATGTGTAGGGGTCCGTACTATATTTTTTATGCTTGAGGTGTGCTATAGGTGGCCAAATAGGTTGACAAATTCAAATTTTCATGATTTGCAGTACTTTCCCAAAGATCTATCATAAGTGCAAATCTTTCTCAACAATGGCCGACTGGTTTTCATCTCCTACATTTAAACTTGTGATTGTTTCTAGTTGGTTTGGTGGTTGAAACCCTAACCCTAGTCACCTGAGGCTTGATGCATCTTCTTTAAGGATTCCAAGGTGACTAGTGGTGGTATATATTGCAGCATTTTTGATTTTGTAAGGGTTGTTGTTGATGGTATTATACTAAGCAAGGAGAGCCTGGATTTTGGGTCTGCTTCTTTAGCATTTTGTTGCTTGATAATGTATTGATTCTACAAGTCTTAATGAGAATATAGTTGAATTCCAATCTCATAGTGGTGTATGTCTTTTTGTTTTATTCTTGAGCTCATATATGTTAATTTCACAAAGTGGATTAACATATGGTAAACAAAGAGTATTTTGAGATTATCTTTGAGTTCCTAACAAAGTTAGGATTAAAGTCTTTCAGGTAGTCTCAGCGAGTTCATGGCTTGATAAGAATTTGATGTCCTGGTATGTGAGTGAGAGGGATAATAGGCAAATCACTTATCTTGAATTCAACTGTATTTGAGTTAGGGTCTTTGGTTGATGTATGCTATTAGGTGACTCTATGCCCTGGTTAAGGCACTGATCCTTTCTCTAGATGTAGTCCATCATCATCAATCACACACAAATTAAATGATCAAATCCTTAATCAATTAGTAAGGGGTATAGTTCTATATTGTTTTGAGACTCCTTTGGAGAAGTGAGTCAAGGGTACACTCGCCTGAGCATTAAGGCTCAAAGTGTAGGAGGATCTATGTAATCCTTGTTAATTGTCCCTCTTCCTTGTAGACTTTGGAGTGGTGATAGAGTCAATGTTATATTAAAGTATCCATCAAAGTATAAATCTGCAAGTTGAAGATCAAAGGGAACTCCCAACAGGCCCTTAACTAATTCAACCGACACATATATATAAATGAAATAATAATCTCATTATTACAAATCGCACAAGGGTATTTATTTGATCAGTTTGATCTTGGACGAAAGGCTATAATTATTAACACTCTGCACTGGTACTCAATCTGGCTTCCACTCCATATACGTCTTCTCAGAATCTAAAAAACCTCCATCATTGATTCCTATCATTTTTTCAGCATCTCGATGGACTGAGACCTTAAATTATTGAGCTTCTCTTTGTTTCAAGAATAGTTAAACATTCTCTACTTAACATGGCCATCCACGTGAAGGTGGAAGCTCATCTGGCCCCTCCTAGGAGCCTCTTATGACCCTTTATGACATTTTAAGACCTCTAAGATGTATTCTTAGGGATCGTAAATGGTTGTAAAGGGTCATAAGGGGTCCTGGGACACAAGAGCTGAGAAACATAATTGTAGGCATCGTGGTCACAATTTTTTGGAGACAACGTAATTGAGTTGTATACCTAGACGGTGGAGAGCAACTCCCACACCTTTGATTCCAAGTTGACTACATCTGTTGCTCATGAATACAAGGTCCTCCAATAGATGTATTCAACTTGGAATCGGGGGTGCAGAAGTTGCTCTACACCGCTTGGGTACACAACTCAATTACATTGTCTCCTAAAGATTATGACTATGATGCCTACAATTATGTTTCTCAGCTATTGTGAAATCTACATTTATGTTTCTCAGTTGTCGTGTTTATGTGCATGTTTTTTTATGTATTTTGGATAGTAAGTCTAATTTAATTTTTCCATGGACTAAGACCTCAAATCATGTAATGAGGATGCTTAGAACACTAGTATATGGAAATTTCATTATTTAATAATAAAAATCTATTAAAATGTTTATACCTTCTCCCATTTGCTGGTGTAATTCCTCTTTGAGTATCCCCTTTCTCTACATCCAAAATGAACTCATTCCAATCCCTCACTGGAATAAAGGGAGGATGCTCAAACTTCAGCAAGACTTCATACACGCAACTTTTGTAGATTACGTTCAATGTGTTATTTACATTCGTAAATCAGCATTGCGTACAAATCTACAGATGATGCATGGTACGAAGCCATGCTCAAGCTTGAAAATGATAGTCAATCCATAGTCAAGGTTAAGGAACAAATGGAACAACCAAGAAAACACTATACGTTAAATCATGTGATTGATAGCAGATTGGGGCTCACCTGAGCCATAAACATGAATAATTATTCTAAAAAAAGATGTAAACCATATATATGCGCACTTGAGGCAAAGAGAAGTTACGTCATATCCATATTAAAATATTAGTTACAATATGAAAATACTAAACTAACTAATTCCTGAGTTCATCTCTGCATATGGTCACAACAAAGATATGCAATTACAATACAGAGAAGGCATCATAAAAATATAATTTCAAAATTTACCCTAGCCTGACATGTTTTGCACTCAAATCTTTCATCGCGGATAAGTGGAGATGGGTGGATAGATGTAGATGAGTTGTCATCAGCCCAACTAAATTATCCACACCCATTATTTCCCTGTGATGCCCAATCTACATTAGTTCTTATATTATAATGAATAGTATTTACATTAGAAACATTAAATATATACACATCAGGAACCTTTTTTCTATTTGGGTAGCACCAAAATTGTCGTCCAGGGTTGTTCGGTGTTTGTGAAGTCTTCAACACACATTGCCAACCACTACATCGATAGTTTGGCACATTGACAAGAGTCATCGAGCCTATATATCAATAATGCACCACACCATCGTTACTACATTTATTATTTTTATATGAAATACACCAAGGAGTACCATCAGAAATATTAACCATTTACAATAATGAAAAGTAAACCTAAATCAAATAGCTCATTTTTTTATCAGCATGTGTAGTCTCTGTGTATATGAAAAATGAAAGAAATATGAAGCTGAAATAAAATAGTGAACAAAATAGTATTCCACATAGACTGAATGAAATATACCATCAAAAGAAGGTGACAAAATCCTTTCATGAAGCACAAACATAGGAAATCAAAGAGGGACAAAAGACAAGAAATAAGAAAAATCATTACGACTATATAAAAATCATTTATACTATAATAAAAAAAAGAAACACTCTTTGTCAACAATTTTCAAAATTATTAGGACTATAGAAAAATAATTAAGACTATACAAAATCAAATTTTAGAAATGGACGGTTCTGATGCTTTCCCATTACAACAATTGAGCATTCATCATTTGGTATTGTGTATTCCATTTAAGTATGTCAACAATGTTCAAAATCCTGTCACCAAGCATAGACAAGAAATAAGAAAAATCATTAGGACTATAGAAAAATCAAGTTCTATAAATGGACGGTTCTGATATTGCTTTGCCATTACAACAATTGAGCATTCATCATTTGGTACTTCTTGGTGTATTCCATTTAAGCTTTTCAATTGTCATGTTTATGTGCATGTTCTTTATGTGTTTGGCTTCTCTCCCTCGCAAGGGATGCATCGATAGGTAATTGATTTGAAAGCATAATGATTTGACAGTCTTTTTTCAAGATAGGCGTAATCATCCCGCCAACCTTAATTAGCAACATTTTTGATATATGTCAAGTACTTATAATCAGTATGCCCAAAAAATAGAGACTTAGTAGTAAAAGCATATCCTTTGGTTTACTAGTTTACTTATAATCAGTATGTCCTTTGGTTTACTAGTTTAATCTAGTTTAAGAATGGTTTGTTTCATGTTTGAATGTACCATTGAACATTCAAGCTAAAATAAAATAGTGAACAAAAATTTAAATTCAAGGCCTAATTTATCAAGAGCAACAAACATTAGGATGAAAGAAAAATCATTAAGAGTATAGAAAAATCATTAGGACTATAGAAAAATCATTAAGACTAGAAAATCAAGTTCTAGAAAAATCATTAAGAGTACTATAGAAAAATCATTAGGACTATAGAAAAATCATTAAGACTACAAAATCAAGTTCTAGAAAAATCATTACAACTATAGAAAAATCATTTAGACTATAAAATCAAGTTCTAGAAATGGATGGTTCTGATGCTTTGCCATTACAACAATTGAGCATTCATCATTTGGTACTTCTTGGTGTATTCCATTTAAGTTTTTCAGCTACCGTGTTTATGTGCATGTTCTTTATGTGTTTGGCTTCTCTCCTATGCAAGGGATATGTCGATAGGTAATTGATTTGAAAGCATAATGATTTGACTGTTCCAAGTAATGTTTTTAATCCTTTGAAGTTTCTCATGATCCTGATGTAAGTTGATTGGATTAAGCAATTTGGGGATCCAATAGGACTTTAGGGGAGTTCAATAAATGTTTTGGAAGACTTAGAGGAACTATTAGCATGACTGTTCCTTGACCTACAATGAGTTAGACTGAATTTGCTAAGTTTTTCCTTTGTTTTGAAGTGTATTTTGTAATCTATTTCCTTTCCATGGACCCAAAGACCTAGGACCCATGGAAAAAGGATACTAATAATGTATTATACAACTCTAATGTTGTTGACTTGCAGAGATTTGAGAAAGTAAAGAGAACACTGGATATGTTTAATGTTAACTATTCCTGCACAATCCACTCATACAATAGTGAAATGCTATGTGATTGACAATTTCATACACCTAGTCCTTTGGTGTGTATTAAACATAATAGAATTTTTAGCATATTATTATCATTTTATTTCTTTGTTGTAAACATGTCATTGTTTCAGTTTTAATCTACTGGTGTCGTGCCCTAGCCCATGCTTTATCTCCATTATTTGATATTATTCACTGTTTTGAAATGTTGACTGTGGTTATCAAATGGAAAAAATAGAAAAAAAAAATTGTACATGAATTTTTTTTTACAAAACTGAACCAATGGCATGTTTACAACAAAGAAATAGAATTATAATAATATGCTGAAAATTCTATTTTGTTTAATACATGCCAAAGGACCAGTTGTATGAAATTATCAATCACATAGCATTTCACTATTGTATGAGTGGATTGTACAGGAACAGTTAACATTAAACAAGGAGAAAACTCCTCAACACATCTTGGAAACCATTGAATTCAATAATAAATGAAACCTAACACCAACACTATTCCTTCCATTCACTTCGACCAAGAATTCCAGCACAAGCGCAAGCTATTCCAAACTTCAAGTACAAGCTATTCCAAACTTCAAGTAAAATGAGAAATATCCTATATCAAATCATTCATATTCATAGTAACCATTCAAAGGATCATTTTGTCAATGAACCCTCCGACTGTACCCCTGTAGTAGAGAAAGGAAACCTTAAGATAGAAAAAGGAAACTTAGTAAAACCAGTCTATGCCATTGTTTGTGAGGGTACTATCATGATAAGTGCCTCTCAAACCTCTCCAAACATGTAAGATTGTATTTAAATACTTTATTGATCTATTCTAAACATTAACCAAATCAAACCTACATTTGAATCCACACATAATAATCCCAAAATGAAGGGTTTTGTATCCTTTAATGAATCTCAGACACTGGTAACGCATGGACAGTCAAACCAGTAGTCTCCAAAGCATTCAATAAGTGACTGGATTGTATTTAATACATGCCAAAGGACCAGTTGTAAGAAATTGTCAATCACATAACATTCCACTATTGTACAAGTGGATTGTGTAGGAACAGTTAACATTAAACAAGGAGAAAGCTCCTCAACACATCTTGGAAACTATTGAACTCAACAATAAATGAAACCTAACACCAACACTATTTCTTCCATTCACTTCTATGATGAATAAAGCATTTAATCCATTCAACATTACATATAATCATTAGACAGTTACATTTTCTGACTGTGTAGAGGAACAGTCACGACCAAAATGATCAAAACTACTTTCACCCTTGCACAAGCTATTCCAAACTTCAAGTAAAATGAGCAATATGCTATATCAAATCATTCATATTCATAGTAACCATTCAAAGGATCATTTTGTCAATGAACCTTCTGACTGTACCCCTGTGGCAGAGAAAGGAAACCTCAAAATAGAGAAAGGAAACTTAGTAAAACCAATCTATGCCACTGTTTGTGAGGGTACAGTCATGATAAGTGCCTCTTAAACCTCTCCAAACATGTAAGAATGTCTTGAAATACTTCATTGATCTCTTCTAAACATTAACACATGGACAGTCAAACCAACAGTCTTCAAAGCATTCAATAAGTGAATATGAATGTTTGAAAAGTTTCCTCTCAACTTCCCCTACCACTCCTAATCAGTTAGAGGGATTAGTTGAGTGTTTAGACACTAAAACTTCTTAAACATACTTTATATGATATGATGAATTGTAATATCAACAAACATGAATCCAAACATTTGAAAATAGTGAATCGATATCCTTGAGCACAAGCACCAATAACATCAAATAATGGAGATAAAGCACAGGCTAGTGCATGAAACCAGTAGAATGTGGTCATTTCAGTGAGCATTCATGATCAAATAAAATGCAATGCATTTGAAATTTGTGGTTGAATATGATGCCAGAGGCTCGAAAGATGTTTCCCATCAAAGATACCAATCAAAGATGAAGAAATCACATACCTTCTCTCATGCTCAACTTACACGAAGGAAGATTTGATAGCCAAATCTTCCTTGTACCACATGAAGAACATGCCATCAGTTCAATTTAGCATGTTATTATCATATCAGATAAAGTATGTTTAAGAATTATTGGCAAGGATAGGAATAGTGGAGATTCTAGAAATATCCCTCTAACCGATTACGAGTGGTTGGAGAAGTTGAGAGGAAAGTTTTCAAACATTCATATTCACTTATTGAATTCTTTAGAGACTACTGGTTTGACTATCCATGCATTACCAGTGATTGAAATTCATTAAAGGATACAAAACCCTTCATTAAAGGACAGAATGCTTGGTAGCAGGACATTGTGGTAGAAGTATTTAAAGAAGCAACAAGAAGCAATAGAAAAGTTTTCAGGAGTTTGGAACAACATTTTAGAATTCATGAATGGTATGGGTAAGGTGACCTTCATTCTTGGCTGTGACTTCAATGAAACATTGGATATGGCTGATAAGAAGAAGGGTCACTTGTTGATAGTGTTCCTTGAGGGAAGGGGGATTGTGAAAGACTTGTTATCATTGTATTTTATATTTCCAATATGTTTGGATGTAGGGAAAACTAGGAGAATGAAGGATCACTCACTGATTGCATGATAACCCAGTTTTGAAGGGTCACTGGTTGAGGGGATAGTCAAGGTCCGGATGTTGATAGTAATTTGTTGAGGGAAGGGGGATTGTAAAATACTTGTTATCATTGTATTGTGTATTTCCAATATGTTTGGATGCAGGGAAGACCAAGAGAATGAAGGATCACTCACTGATTGCATGATAACCCAATTTTGAAGGGTCACTAGTTGAGGGGACAGTCAAGGTCTGGATGTTGATAGTGTTCCTTGAGGGAAGGGGGATTGTGAAAGGCTTGTTATCATTGTATTGTGTATTTCCAATATGTTTGGATGCAGGGTAGACCAGGAGAATGAATGATCACTCACTGATTGCATGATAACTTAGTTTCAAAGGGTCACTAAAAGAGGGGGGAATGAAGGATCACTCACTGATTGCATGATAACCCCACCAAGCATTCTATCCTTTAAGTTTCCACAATATCTCAAAATATGATCATTATTCTTTACTTTCTTCTATATGCTATTCTTTCTATGGTTTTGTTATCTCAGAAATATATCAAAAACATTGCAGATGTGCATATAAAAGTAAAATATTTTCCTTCAATTGTTCCACATTGAAGCATTTCCTCTTGGGAGTATTCTCTTCGTTTGTACAATATCTATCAAAAATGGTTCCCATATTTTTTCAAGATCTATTTTAATCTTTATACTGCAATTTTGATTAGATTTGACCAATAGTTGATTTCATTGGTATTTTATAGCATATACTCCTAATGTGAAATGTGGAGAGAAAGAAAGAGACACAATAGGTATGAATTACAGGATATACCCATCATCACTTAGCACTTAAATAATAAATTATGGATAGGGAACAACCCCCTAACTTCTGGATGTTTGTTTCATGTTGGCCTCTTATTATATGCAAAGGTAGGCATGTCTTAGGCTAACAACCACAGTGTAGGGGCCATAAATTATGGATCCCAAAATAGTGCACACTTGTATTAAATTAGGTTTACTATACTACAAGGGATTGGAAACCATGCAACAGCGCCTCATGGGGATGGAAGCAACCCTTCACCAAGAACATGATTGTGTCTGCAATATTTACTAGAGGCAAAGAACATAATTTGGTTCCAGCAATTACTCCTAGAAGATAATGACACCCACAAAACACTTGGAAAAGATAGCACTCACTATATGTTTTATCACTCTTTTAAAGCTAGGACAATAAATCTCAAAGATTGATCAATGAATTCTTGAACACAAAGAACCATTGACAGTTATGATTCATGTGTACAATAGCCAACAACCAGTTGTTCCAATCATGGTGTCCAATAATTATGTTAGAAAAATCATCTACAAATCCCTTACACAACCATAATAGATTCAAACCATGAACCGTAAGAACCTAACAATGGGACTAAAAAAGATACAGCCTAAACAAATCTTGATCATATTCCACCCTATTTTAAGGCCCAAGAAGTAACTCTATCTTAAAGCTACACATTCCTCTAGATGAAGCTCAAAGGTCAGTTAGTTGAAGCATAGCAATACTTGAATGAATAAAGGAATAATTTGATGTACAATCATTTTCTAGCTTGGTTTGTGGGTTTTCCACATAATATTTTCCCTTTAACCACATTTATAGTTTGAAAAAATAAAAAAAAATTGTTTTAGATTTGTATTATCCTTTTGAACTAGCACATTGCCATCAAAATGCATAATCATTGGTCATATCAAGAAAATTCCTATTGATTAGTAGGATATCCTTATAAAAATTTGATGCATGGATTTCTTGTGAATTATCGACTGCTATGTATCCTGCAACTATGAAAGGAATAGTGTTGGTGTTAGGTTTCATTTATTATTGAATTCAATGGTTTCCAAGATGTGTTGAGGAGTTTTCTCCTTGTTTAATGTTAACTGTTCCTGCACAATCCACTCATAAAACAGTGAAATGATATGTGGAAGGGATGGTTGATAGTGTTCCTTGGGGGAAGGGGGATTGTGAAAGACTTGTTATCATTGTATTATCTATTTCCAATATGTTTGGATGCAGGGTAGACCAGGAGAATGAAGGATCACTCATTGATTACATGATAACCCAGTTTTGAAGGGTCACTGGTTGAGGGACAGTCAAGGTCTGGATGATTGGGCCATTGGAGGACCCTAGTTCTTTGTATTAATTGCTATTCAAATTGGATGCATGGATTTCTTGTGAATTATTGGCTACTATCTATCCTGCAACTTGATCTGTAAATTTGCATATACTTCTCTAGGGTTGTAAGTGTAAGGAAACTGAGGTGCGGAAACAGCTTCCTACGCTAATCTCTATAGGAGAGTATTGTGCAAATTCTTTTAAATCCTTACAATTTTAGATTCGTTAACTACTTTAACAAAGATATTGCAACCACATACCATACATACAGAAAAATAGAGAATGACACAATGATATACCCTGGGGAAACCTTTCGGTAAAAACCCCAGCACTCCAAAACCTGCATAATGTATTGATCAAAACTATTACAGCTTACAATACACTTGTAATGCAAGTTCTTTCAGAAGATTTCTAAAACCTTGAAGACAAATCATGGCAGCATAAAATGTTCCAACAATACACTCGCATCATCATTCTTCACAACCCTAAAAAATCTTATATCATGCGCTTCACTTTTTAGGGCTACTCCCAAAGATAACCGTATTAGGGTTTTACCATTCTCTGAGAAAATAGGAACCCTAAAATTTTTTTCGGGGTGATGCCCCAAACCCCACGATTGGGGAAGAGTGTATAGTACTCAAATTTATCAGTTGCCACATGTCTTCACCTATCATTAAATCTTCCTGACATAGCTCTTACGTGTCATAAGAATCCATCATAACTGTTTTAGCCATGATCTCCTTACACACAATTCAAGATGCTGACACATCAACATTATTTGCAAGAAATACATTTTACAAAACAAATAATAAGAATAGGAATTATCCAAGGTTGAGACACCTTATTCCTAACATTCTCCCACTTGTCAAACACCTTGTAAGAGCAACAGGAACATAATAGGAACTAACCGCTATAGGCCAAAAGGCCCATAGACTCCGAACACCATCTGAACTTCTCAGTGCCCACTGGTTTTGTTAATGCATCTGCAACATTCTTCATAGTATCTACCTTCTCCAAATTTACCTTTCCATCTTCCACCATATCTCTCACAAAGTGAAACTGCACATCAATGTGCTTCGTTCTGGCATGGAAAGTTGGATTCTTTGCAAGGCAAATAGCGCTCTGACTGTCACACCAAATAGTAATTTGTTTTGCATCAACACCAACATCAGAACATAATCTTCTAAGCCAAATGGCTTTTTTAAAAGCATGAGTAGCAGCCATGTACTCAGCTTTTGTAGTGGACAAAGCAACCACAGGTTGTTGCTTACTCATCCAACTAATGGCACCACCAAACATAGTGAAAAAATAAGCACTGGTGGATCTCCTGCTATCAATATCACCTGCCCAATCTGAATCCACAAACCCATGAATATAAACTGAATGCCAAGATCTAGAAGAGTTACCATAATAACATATGGAGTAATCTGATGTACCCCTCAAATATCTGAATACTCGCTTAACTGTATCCCAATGTAACTGTCCAGGGTTAGCCATAAACCAACTCAAGACTCCCACTACTTGGGCAATGTATGGTCTAGTACAGACCATAGCATACATAAGACTGCCAACTACACTAGCATAAGGTACTTTACTCATGTCCTCCACCTCACTAGGAGATTTTGGACAATCATCTACAGATAACTTTGTTCCCACAGAAATAGGAACACATAGTGGTCTACAATCTGCCATGCTGAACCTGTCCAACACAGACTTCACATACTTACTCTGACTCAACCAAAGTTTTCTGTTAGACCCGTCTCTACTGATTTCCATACCCAAGATGTACCTAGTTGCCCCAAGATCTTTCATCTCAAATTGTGCTGAGAACTGAGATTTAAAATCAGAAATCATACCCTTACCCTTCCCAAATAGCAACATATCATCAACATATAATGCAACAATAAGAAGGCGATCATTTTCAACTCTGAAATAAACACAATGATCTAATTTTGATCTTACAAATCCAATTGACAACAAAAAGGCATCAAACTTAAGGTACCACATCCTAGGAGATTACTTAAAACCATATAGAGATTTGTTTAATTTGCAAACTAAGGATTCTTTACCTTTAACAATGTAGTGCTCAGGCTGTGACATATAAATCTCTTCCTCCAAATCACCATGAAGGAAAGCTATCTTCACATCCATCTGTTCTATCTCTAAATCATATGATGTAGCAAGAGATAATAGAAATCTAATGGATGTCAACTTTGCAACAAGAGAGAATATTTCACCATAATCTATTCCCTCTACCTATGAATACCCCTTTGCAACCAATCTAGCTTTGTATCTTTCAACACTGCCATCTGCAAAAAATTTCTTCTTGAACACCCATTTACAGCCAATAGATTTTCTCCCTTTAGGCAAAGGTACAAGGTTCCAAGTTTTGTTTTTCTCCAATGAAGCCATCTCATCATCCATAGCCTCAATCCAGGAATCTGCATCTTCCATGCCCAAAGCCTCTTTCATAGATCTAGGCTCATCAGTGTTAGTAATCAAAGAAAAGGCACAACTAGAATCTCACACAGAATAACCAAACCTTTCTGGTTACTTTTTTTCTCTTGTGGATCTCCTCAAGGGCTGCGATTGAGGTTGTTCTTCCTCTTCTTCTGAACTATCAGAGCTGCTAGAGCTCTCCTCATCATTAGGCCCAACATGGTCTCTCTGTTCAATCTTCTCAGGGGTAGGAGGCAACTGAACAACATCTTTTTCCTTTTCTTTTTCATCTGGTTGTAGCACAATAGGAGAAGATGTTAGCTCTCTGAAAATAACATTTCTACTATACAACACCTTACTAGTCACAAGATCCCAAAGCTTGTATCCTTTCACACCAGCACTGTATCTGATGAAAATACATTTAACAACTTTATTTTCCAACTTAGATCTTTTCTCCTTTGGAACATGTGCATAAGCTTCACAACCAAAAGCATGAAGATGTCTAATTGAAGGCTTCTTACTAGACCACACCTCCATGGGTGTCTTACCAACAAGGGCTGATGTAGGAGATCTGTTAACTAGATAGCAAGTAGTGGCCACAGCTTCGGCCCAAAACCTTTGTTCTAAACCAGCTCCACTAAGCATACTCCTAGCCTTCTCCATTAGTGTCATGTTCATTCTCTCTGCAACTCTATTTTGCTGTGGGGTATAAAGAGTTGTCTTCTGCCTCTCGATACCTTGTTCTTTACAGAACTATTCAAACTCTGCTGAGCAAAACTCACCACCATTGTCAGTTCTCACACACTTAATCTTCTTACTAGTCCGATTCTCTACAAGAGCTTTAAATTCCTTGAACCGACTAAAGACTTGTGTCTTAATTTTAAGGAAATAAATCCACATCCTTCTACTATAATCATCTATGAAAGATACAAAAAATACAGACTTGGAGATTGAAGGAACTTTTACAAGACCAAATACATCAGAATGGATAAGATCCAAAACATCAGAAGATTTGTGAGAACTAGAGTAAAACTAAACATGATTTTGTTTACCATAGACACAATGTTCACAGAAGTGGAACTCAAGATTGCAATCATTTAACCCCTTAATGAGATTTTTATTTTTCAGGGTTCTGAGACCCTTTTCACCAATGTGGCCAAATCTCATATGCCACAACATTGTCTTTTCTGCAGGAAGCTTACCTTCCAAAGTGTTTGCACTACCATCGGAACCAATAGCCACAGACTTCTTCACTGCTTGTTCAGATGGTGAGGATGAAGAACTATTACATAGAGGAATACATGCATCTAGCTAAAATAAGGTACCTCTCCTAGTACCCCTTGCAAGCACTATTGATCCTCTCATCATCTTGCATCCTTCTTTCGAAAAAACAACTTGCACACCTACATCATTCAACATACTTACAGATAATAGGTTTCGTGCCAAACCCAAAATGTGCATAACTCTGTTGATTCCCTTTACTTGTCCATTAGGAAATTTTTTAGTGACCCTTCCGCATCCAACTATCTTTAGGTGAGAATCGTCACCCAAGTACACCTTTCCACCATCGAACTCTTCATATTTTGAGAACTAGTTTCGATGAGAGGTCATGTGAAAAGATGCACCTGAGTCAACCAACCACACATCATCAGATGCATGGGCTGCCAAAGCTGTGATGAATGCATCATCATCTTCTTGAGATCTTTTTGAAGCTAAATCTAAACCTTTCTTCTTCTTCTTTGGCTCTTTGCAGTCTTTACGGAAGTGCCCAGATTTATCACAGTTCCAACATTTTTCCTTTGACTTATTGGAAGTCTTTGACTTCCCACAAGATTTGGATCTACCCTTATTGTCAAACTTATTGTCATTTTTCTTCCCTCTTTCAGTGGATCTCCCATGAACAGCAAGGGCTTCTTTTTCTGAAAGGGAAGACTTTCTCCGCATCTCCTCTGATAGCAGCGAAGACACCACATCATCCATTTTGAAGGTGACTAACATGCTTCTGAGAGCCATCACAAGATGGTCCCATGAATCTGGTAAAGAACACAAAAGTGTGTAGCAACGATCCTCCTCCTCTAACTTGACACCAGCTGATGTCAACTATGCAGCCAGCAGATTAAATGCATTTAAATGATCTGTTAAGGATCCACCTTCCTCCATTCACAGAGAGTACAACTTCTTCCTCAAGAACAACTTGTTCACTTAGAAGAACTGCATCAGTTAAACAGAGTCTTATGAGACCCTTAGCTTGACGGTCTTTGATATCCCAATCTGCTTGAGCTATATTTGCTGGTCTTGTAGCATTTGAAGTTGCTTCCCATAGGTCACGATCTTCCAACATGTCTTCCATCTTGAGTTTCCACAACTCGAAATTAGTGCCATTAAATTTCTCCACCTCCATTCTTCCATATGATGAACTTGCCATCTCAATCTGCAAATAAGATTCAGAATGCTCTGCAAAAAACTCCCACTCAAACTTGAGATCAGCTCAAAAAACCCTACCCAACAACTAGGATCAAAATTTGATCAAGCTCTGATACCACTTGTAAGGAAACTCAGGTGCGAAAACAGCTTCCTACGCTAATCTCTATAGGAGAGTATTGTGCAAATTCTTTTAAATCCTTACAATTTCAGATTCGTTAACTACTTTAACAAAGATATTGCAACCACATACCATACATACAGAAAAATAGAGAATGACACAATGATATACCCTGGGGAAACCTTTCGGTAAAAACCCCAGCACTCCAAAACCTGCATAATGTATTGATCAAAACTATTATAGCTTACAATACACTTGAAATGCAAGTTCTTTCAGAAGATTTATAAAACCTTGAAGACAAATCACGGTAGCATAAAATGTTCCAACAATACACTCACATCATCACTCTTCGCAACCCTAAAAAAGCTTATATCATGCGCTTCACTTTTTAGGGCTACTCCCAAAGATAACCGTATTAGGGGTTTACCATTCTCTGAGAAAATAGGAACCCCAAAATTTTTTTCGGGGTGATGCCCCAAACCCCACGATTGGGGAAGAGTGTACAGTACTCAAATTTATCAATTTCCACATGTCTTCACCTGTCATTGAATCTTCCTGACATAGCTCTTACGTGTCATAGGAATCCGTCATAACCGTTTTAGCCATGATCTCCTTACACACAATTCAAGTTGCTGACACATCAACATTATTTGCAAGGAATACATTTTATAAAACAAATAATAAGAATAGGAATTATCCAAGGTTGAGACACCTTATTCCTAACAGTAAGCCACTTAGGGATCAAAATAGAGAAACTAAATAAAAATCATTCTTTGTCTTGTTTCCTTTTAACAAAGTCTCAACTATCAATGATACAATACATTTGATGCCCTAAGCTATCAATACAAATGGCACCTAGCTAGAAGCTCTCAGCCTGTCCATTTGATAACCACCGTCAACATTTCCTAAAAAATGGATATCCTTGAGCACAAGCACCGATAACATCAAATAATGGAGTTAAAGCACGGGCTAGGGCATGACACCAGTAGAATGCGGTTATTTTAGTGATAGCAATATACAATGGTGTCATCAAACACATATGCCAGTAATATCAACAAACGTGAATCCAAACATTTGAATACAGTGAATCGATATCCTTGAGCACAAGCACCAATAACATCAAATAATAGAGATAAAGCACTGGCTAGGGCACGACACTAGTAGAATGCGGTCATTTAAGAGAGAAAATCCCTCAACAATAAAATGAAATGCATTTGAATATGATGCCAAAGGCTCAAAAGATGAAGAAATCACATACCTTCTCCCGCACTCAGCTTTTGCTCCTTTTCTCCCGCTCTCCAATCGAAATAAAAATGATGAGGCCGTTTCAATTTTTTTTTTAATGTATACCCCGAATTTGTCAGAGTTCTGATGGTCAATTAAACACCCATCGGAATACTGACATCATCGGGGCCTATTACAAAATAAAAACACTAAATTGGTAAGAAAAAGTTACCCGTTGGAAACTTCTATCGAAATTTGGCCCCAAATGTAGTAGTGCATTATAGAAAATATTTAAGTCATGATTTAGTCAATCTATTTGTATTGGAGATGTAATAAAAAAAGTGAAGAAATGTAGAATTTAGAAAAGAGTTAAGTTGTATTATGACAAGATTAATGAAAAGGATCAAAAGAAAATTGAGGAAGCATTAATCCTTAGTATGAACAATTTTAGTGAAGTGCTACTATAGTTACAATATTTTTTACCTAATTCCTTATATGACAAAGTAGATGCAAGATGGAAGGGACCACTTAATCAAGACAAGGAGATAAGTCAATATGTGGTATTACACCTCCTTCCAGAACTTAGCAAGGAAGAAGTACAAAAGAAATGCAATGAAATAAGACCCCTATTCAAAACAAAGACTAGAGTAACTGGACTACTGATAGGTGATTCTAAAGAAGTAAGAGATGAGACTGAGATTATTCTCAAATAAAATTTAGGTCTTAATGGTGGAAGTAAAGAGGATGAACATGTTGAGGAAGAAGTGAGACTTCAACCAGATAGAGACCAATCAGTATTCACCCAAACAACTAAAGGATGGAAAGTTGATGGTGTTGATGTAACACTTGATAATGATTTTTTGTATGATACACACAATAATATGGACAACTCAAGTGATATGTTAGCACAAGGACCACAAGAGGAACAAATTGATACATTTTCACAACATAATCCTCAAGTAGAACAAAAGGAAAAAGAGAAAATGGATATTGCAATCAATCAAGGCATGACCGATGACAATCAAGAAGAGATCTACTTACTGATCAGCTATAGGAACAAGTATAGGTTGAAAGATAAATTTTTTCAAAAGATCAAGTAGAGTAGACACCAGCTGTAGAGGTCAAGCCTGATGAAAAGGAAAAGGAAAAGGAAAAGGAAAAGGGAAATGAAAAAGTGAGTTATGAATATGACATTCCAATTAACGAATATATAGATCTCAATAACACGAGCCTTGAGGAAATGATGAAATATTCAATGGCAATCAAGGAAAAGGAAAAGAAGGATAAGATGAAGCAAGAAGCTCAAGTGATTCTCATCGCTAAAGACATACCAACTAATTTGCTAAGTCAAGTAGAATAAGATGAATCAACTACACCAATTAAGAAATTGGCACATTTATTTACTACCACAGGTGAAGAAATAAAAAATTTGGAAGATGCTACAAAATACAAGTCAAAAAGGGATTTTGAGAAGAAAAGAACACAAAAGGTGACACAATATATTATCATTGATATGAACTCACTTACAATGGCTGTCAATTAAGTCAAGAGTGAACTGACTAAAGGTGGTAAGATTTTGAAGTCTATATCTGATTTTACACACTTCTTAAATGATCTAGAGAAGCATAGATGTGAAGCCCAACATGAGTTGAGACTGCTAGCTACAAAATTTGATCCCATGACTGAGCAAGCTACTTCATTTGGTGTCAAAGTTAACTCTATTCACCAAAATATAAAATTATATAGAGTTGAGCAAGACAAAAGGGCGACTAATCTAATGGAGTTGTAGAGCTTGTTGATTCCTAGTTAGATATTTTGCAACGAGGTGTGAAGGAAGTAGAAAAGGCATTGGAACACCCTAATGTATGCATTGTTGAAAGTATTGATGTGTTAGCATTTTTAATTTGTGGATAGATTTTCATCATGGAAGATCTATGGAAGAATTGGGTTAGCGATCTTCAGTTGTTAAAGGGTAATTACAATGATACAAGCTTAGTAGAATGTAAATAGGTTACACTACTCTACTTAAATAATTTTTTTCTACTTTTGTAATTCCTTTGTCATTGTTGTCAAAGGGGGAGTAGTATAGTAAATTTGGTAAAGAATATGTAAGTAATGACATGTAACGGGTTAAGGTAGTATTATACATGTATGTAATTCCTAGTGAGAGTTATTATGCTATCTAGGACTAGTTCATTGTTTTTGCATTGTCATGTATTTTTCACTTATGCATTGGTTGGACACTTTGCAAATCTCAAGCAGTGTTGCCATTGATGCCAAAGGGGAAGACTATTGGAATTTGGTGAAGATGATGTTTTCTTTGATCACGCAAATGTATTGTGGTATTTTCATTGCTGGAAACTTAATTCATTGGAGACAAAAAATCAATGTTACCAATGGAGGTGAAGATCAATGCGATGAAATGTTTAAGTGTTTAGTCAACTGAGTAGAAGATAGTGTAAAATAAATAGTTAATCAGATCTAGAATAGGAAATCAACTTAAGGTGCAAGGTCATAGGGATAAAATTGAAAAAGATATATCTATCTATTCCTACAATTGCATCAGTTATCTTGGAGCATTATCAAAGTTATTGAAGAATGAAGTGGAATTAGCAGTTACAATAATGAACCAGTGGACATAGTTGGTTGGATCGGTGTTGCGATCAAATCTTAGTGGTTAGCTACCATGTTTTTGAGATTTAATGTTTTGGGCCGACATCAAGGATGTTAGATTTTTTTTTTGGCATGCTCGCTCATATGTTTAAGTTGGATTTAAGGGCTGACATGTAAAATTTTTCAGGGTTCTAGCACCAACCTAGAAAAGTCTATAAATGGTTGTTGCGATGATGTTAGATGATGTTGTGATGATGTTAGATGATGTTGTGATGGTATGTGATGATTGATGAAGATGGTATAGAAGCACAAAAATGCTTAGAGTGGTGTAGTTGATCTAGAAATCATTGAATTTTTCATGCATTGAGTGCAAATATTAGATCATTCTTTACTTGTTGATTCTAAGAGATTATCAAGATGAATCCTTAAATAGGGTCACTCCTAATGGGTGAGAAGGATCTTTAATAGGATCTGAAGGATAAATCCTTTAACAGGGTGACTCATTAGCTTGAGTTTGAACTCTCCTAATAGAGTAGACTTTAACAAGTCTTCAAAGCTCTTAATCGGGATGCAGATAATCTTAACTAGGTATAACCCCAAAAGGGTTATTGTAATTCGTCATAACAAACCTAATTTCCATGTGCACTAGTGAAATCTTGTGGGTATCATCCCCACATGTGGTTTTCTTCCTCTAATAGGGGTTTCCACATAAAATCTTGGTGTCAAGTATTCTATTGTGTGAATGTTTCATGTGTTGTATTGTTAATTGATATTTATATTTACATGTTGGTTAATTGGAAGGATAATTAGTATTAGTTTCAGATTTGTGGTTGCACTGATTCACCCCCCCTCTCAGTGCCTTATAATACTAAAACATCTTCCCTAATGAGAGATAATATTTTAACAAAATAATTACTTTCAATGAATTCTCATTTGTAAAACCAAGTTACACCAACAATAAAAACATAATAATAATAAATAGGGCACAAATGGAGTTTATATATATATATATATATATATATATATATATATATATATATATATATATATATATATATATATATATATATATATATATATATATATATATATATATATATATATATATATATATATATATATATATATATATATATATATATATATATATATATCTCATATTACATTCAATTTAATGATGTAATTTCCAATTACTATAGTTTGTAATGAGCAACCTCACATTACTATTTGAAATAAAGATCAAAAAAATTATAGTTCTCTAGAGGATTATGTATTCTAATTTTTATATTTGAAATTTATAGTAAGCTCTTATTTTGTAGAAGATTTTAGAAGAATCTTTATATTCTTTTTAAAAATCTTATTTTTCCTTAAAATTCACCTTAAGTTCAATTGGAATAATACAACAAATATACAAAAGAGAGAGGATCAATATACCACTACCCCCTTTTAACATTTTCCTCTAACATGCCAAGCATTCTTTTTAATTTGGAAAAAATGGCTTTAGTCATAATTTTAGTGAATATATGAGTTGGTTGTTATGCACTTGTTAAAATTTAAACATTGACAATATTTTCTAGAAAAACTCTCAAATGTAGAGAATATCAATGTCAATATGTTTTTGTATTACCATAGAAAATTAGATTTTTTACAATATTTATGGTTGTTTGATTGTCATACTACAATGTAAAATGTTTATGGGAAATGAAGCCACTTCAATTCTTCCTTCTTTTGATTTATATCCTGCTTAATATGACGACTAAACTAGGTAATAAGTCTCAATCCAAATTGAAAAATGCAATCATCAGTAGATTTGTCACCATCTTGAACATTTGAACATGAATCAAATATCTTGTCTAGAATGAGCTCGATAAACTAGAATAGCTGCAAGTTATCTAGATAAGGTAATCTCTACCCTCTTCAAAGTACATTCTTTAGTATACTTGTCTCCTAATTGTAAAGGAGTATAAGTTGTATTGTCTTTAACAATAAAAAATTGTCTTGTCTAGAATGAGCTAGATACACTAGAATAGCTACAAGTTGTCTAGATAAAGTAACATCTACCCTCTTGGAACTCCATTCTTTAGTATACTTGACTGCAAATTGAAATGGATTATAAGTTGTATTGCATTCAACCATGTCAAAATATTCTACAAGATCCAAAGCATATTTACATCATGAGATGAGTAATCAATCGTATAACCTATAAACTTGTAAACCAAGAAATTAATTTGATTAACCCAAATCACTCATATGAAACTATATTTTAAGATTTAATTTAAATGAATGATTAATATAATAATTAGTCTAATAATGAGAAAAATATCTACATAAATTACCAAAATAATATTGTCTTTGAATTTCTTCATATAAATGTTTAGATCGTATTTACACTTTTTAAATCTATAAAATTTAAATTACCTATAAATCTTCTCATTTCACACTCTTGGTGCTTGTTTTATGTCATAAAGTGGTTAATCTGATTTGAAAAAATGGTTAATATACTATTTCTCTACAAAAATTGGTTATTGATTCATTGTGTTTTCCATTTGGAACCCCATTTAACACATTATTCTTAATTTCCATTTCATGAATATGTCATGCAAGCCTAGTAACAAAAGATTGAATAATCCTATTATATTTATTTTGGTAACTAAAGGAAACACTTATTTTTTATCAAAACATTAAATTTTATTTCATCCTTTTGCAATCTTTCTAGCTTTAGAGATTTCTATAAATCCATCTAATTTTTAATTTGTTTTGTCAGCCCATTTATAATTAACAACATTCGTACCTTGGCAAAGGATACAAATTCCTAAGTTTTCCTTCTTTAGTAACACATCAAATTCCTCTTTGATGGATTTATCCCATTATTTTTCTCTCTATCTTTCTTAAATGATATTGGGTTAATTATCTATAAGACTATATCCTTAAAAAATTACCATTGCTTCCTTGGAACTTTAGGCAGTGCGGACATATCTCTTCTCCTCTATTTTCCTTCTATAAAGCCATTTTTTTTCTCCATCATCACTATCAATAGAAAAGAGTTAGTACAAGCATTCGTTATTCTATTTCTAGTAGTACTATTTTAATTACTATTAATACATTCATCAACATCATCAATACAATCCCCATTGGCTTGTAAAATAACTAAAAAGTAGAAATTATTTGCAGCTATAAGTTATGCATGTTAGTCAAAATTTGCATATCTACTAATAGATGTACCATTTTTGTTACCAAATCATATAGGTTTTAAGCCTTTGATTCTTCATGCTATAGCTCATAAACAAACACTTGTGCTCCTATTTCGCTCTAACTTTTTTCTATTTTTATCTACTTTGTGTATCTAAGAAATACATCCATATACTTTAAAAATACCTAACATGAAGCTTTCTTCCACTCGATGCTTCTTAGAGGGTCATATTTTTGTGGGCTTCGGTGGTGATTTTACTCACAATACATGCAATATAAGAGATGACCAAACCCAAAAATTTATTATACAAACTTCTAAATAAAATATGCAATGAACCATTTCTAAAAGAGTTATATTCATTTGTTTAGATACCCATTTTGTTAAGGTTATACAAAATTATTATTTGCACCTCACAAAATTTTTTTTACACAAAATGACTCACAACTATGATTTTAATATTCAACCCCTTTGAATATCCTTAAACATTTATTTCTTTTTCAATTATGATATTTAATTAATGTTGTAATCATCAATTGTAATCATCAACAAAAATGATAATGCACTGGGTACATAAAATGAAAGTATAGTTCAGTTCATATATATCACTATGAATGACTCAAGTAATGGGTGATTAACTCTGATGACTTGGAAGGTTAAGTCGTCTAGAGAAGATGAGATGTTTTGGGGTATTCTTCCTTTTGGTATCTTCACTGTGGCCTCTTGTTCTGAGCTCTTACTGAAGCAGCTGAATCCTCTCCCTTTTTGGGCTCAGGTGTGGGACAAAAGTTTAATTCTAAAAATTAATATTTTTGTCTAGCTGGTTTTGCAGAATAAAATTCTTACTATAGACAACCTCTAGAAATGTGGCATGATTTTGAGTAATAGATGTTTCTCGTGTAAAAAAGTTGAGGAGTCGGTCTTCCATCTCGCCATCGATTACTGCATTGCTTGGGAAGTTTGGTGTCTTTTGTTACAATGCTGGCAGATTAACTAGTTTTTTCCCAACAATATGGAGAATTTCTGTATGTAGTGGAGAAAAGTGGAGGTCCCCATGGATCATCAGTTGTGGAACCTTATTTCTCCACATGTGATATGGATGTTATAGAGAGAACGCAATGACAGAGTCTTCAGGAATATTGAACTTCCACCTATGGTGATTGTTGAGAAGATTAAAAGAAGTATTAAGGAAAACTACAGATCGTCGACTGGAAGGATGCTGGACTTTAATGCTGGTGTTTTCAGTGCTAGGCCCACAAATAAAAACTCAATTCAAAGGGAGAATGCCATCTGGCTTTCTCCTCTGCTTGGATGGATTAAAATAAACTTCAATGGCACTGCAAAGGGAAACTTGGGCCTGGTGGGTTGTGGTGGTCTCATTCACGATGACATGGCCAATTGCCTTGCTGCTATGGTGATGCCCATTGGTGTGCAAAGAAAAGATGTGGTGGAAGCCATGGCCCTTCTACAAACTCTAAAAATTGTTAAGAAGAATATGGCTCAGAATGTTTGGATTGAAGGAGATTCAATGAATATATTAAGATGCATCAATGAAATGAATAAACCATCATGGTCCATTAAGGTGATAATCAAGGAGGCCAGGGTAATAATTAGGTCCTTTAAGCAAGTCATTATCTCTCACATTTACCAGGAAGTGAATTGTACCACTGATGAGTTGGCCAACTTTGTAGTTAAATCCAAGGACATTGTGATCTGGCATGGTTGTAGCAATCTCATCATTGATATGAAAGCTATGCTGGCTTTTGATAGGTCTCAAAGAAAAAGGGTGGATTGGGCATATCTCAAGAAGTTATGATGATTAGACACATTTTAGAGAAATAGGGTAATATGATTACGGAAAGTGGTGCCTTTCCCAATATTACTAATTGCAGACATGAGTTAACTTCTGTTAATTTCAAAGTTTCTTTTTATTTCAACATTTGGTTTCTCTCTATTTATGTTACTATCATTGTTAGCTCTGAGATCATGGGTGGTGGGCTTAATCGTAGAGAACCAAAGGGTTGTGAGAAATGGAAAAAAATGCCGGAGGTTTGGGAAATTCTCACAAAGGGGGGTCTTACTACCTATATGGAACGGTTGCATGGGACTAAAGATAGTGCTACAAAAATGTTTATTGAGTCTTGGAAAGATGGGGCGGTCACTATAGCTAGTATCACTGTGAACATAACTAAGGAACTCATTGCTGATGTGTCCAAGCTTAGCCTCAAGGGCATCAAAATTTATAGAGACAAGAAAATATCGCAAAAGGCCATTCGACACTTCCCCAAAAGAAAAGATGAAAGGAAAAGTTTGGTGAAAGATTCTAGTGGGTGCTATGATGTTGTTGCGTTCAAAGAAATCTGGGCGACAGTTATGATGGCGATTATGGAATATGTTACCCTAGATGGTAGGTTTAAACACATCCATTCCTACCTTTTGTTTTTCTCTATCATTTCTTTCATAAAATTAGGGTGTCTTTGCCTTACTATATCCTTTAGTCCCTCTGCCTTAGTATTTCCCAGCATAGGAAGAAGGAGAAGAAACCCATTATTCATGAAGGGATTACCCTTCTTATTGTAGAACATATTAAGAAGAATGCCAGCTCTAGCCCTATCATCTCTTCACCCAAAACCTCTGGCTCGGCTAAGAAACGCATTAGGGAGACAATTGTTAAAGAGGAGAGTCCTCCAGGAAAAAAATTAAGAAAAGATAAGGATGCCGATATGGAAACAGATACCACTACTGATAGTGCGGAGGGTTATGAAGACATGGCTGATTCGACCGAGGAAGATAGTGATTCTTTGACCTCAGTTTCGAATACGGCTTCTAGAGATAATGAAAACACAAAAGAGGAAGCTACTAGTACTATGGAGGTGGGGAATAGCTCTGGGATCAAGAATAATGAGGATGAAAAGAATGAGGAGGATGTTGGTGGTCAACAGGTGCCCATCTTGGTGGAGTATGATAGTTCATAAGAACATGACGTGCCCATCTCCCCTGAGCTAGAGGTGATCATGGAGGTTGGTTTAGATATTCAGAAGGATGCCACAGACATAGAGAAGATTTCCCCTAATGCGGAGATGACTTCCCTTGGTCCAGAGAAAGTGAATGTTCCTGTCAATTCTCAGAACATTCCCTTTATTAAAACTATGGATATGTAGGAACAAAATGTTCAACTACTCAAAGAAGACATGGACAAAAAAATTGACCCCCCCTTTGGGGTTCTCCAAACTACAAAGGCTACTTCCATGTATTCATTTCATTTATTGAAATGGGTATTTCAGGAAATTAAGAATTTGAATTTAAATTGTCGTTCCATTTCTGCTAAGGTGGATTCCCTACAGGAAAGGCTAGAGTCTGGTTCAAACACTGTGGAAGGAAACATGAACAATGATAGGGACAAGAAAGTGCATGAAATGCAAGTTAGAATGGATACATTGGAGAATGCCATGAAGAAACACATGCAGGATAATAATCTATTCATGGGTTCTACCATGGACTGCTTTCTGACTATCAAAGCGGAGTTGGATGTTGGCTCCCCCAACAAGAAATCTGAGGAGGATATTGAGGACTTGGAAGAGGAGGGCCCGAGTAAATGTACCAGGTCTACGAAAAGGAGAAAGATCCAAGAAAGAATCTAGGAGCTCTCCGACTTCAATGCTGCTATAAAGAAGGTCTCTGAAGCGAAGAAGGAAGCGGATGAAACTCACAAAGAGTTTGTTTAGTGCCCTGGGTCTCTGTTGCTGACCTTTTCATTTTTGGTTCTCCTTGGTTGTTGGTTTTTTGCTGGTGTTTGGTTTTGGGGTTTTTTCTGTTGGTTTTAGTTATGGCGGACTGGGTCCCAGTCCTGTTTCTCTTTAGTATGCTTAAACGCTAAAACTTTTTTCTCTAACTTGTATAGGGTTTCAGGTCCCCTTTAAAACCTATTTTTTACTGCAATCAAAAACTTTGCATATTATTAATGATTCAAAAGGATATTTATGACATCTATATACCATACATCCTTCACGCACACCTTAAAAATCTAAATTATATTTATTAATCTTCTAGAACCATATTCATTCTAACCATGTCTTGTACTTTAATAATTTTTATGTCCAAATCTAACATGTCAATTTTTGGATATTTATTAAACTTCTAAGAAAAAAAATGCATGGGAGAATGTGCATTCAGCATAAAAAACCAATAAACTTGAATAGACGAGCTATTTATGATCAACTCATACAATAGAAATTACATTACATGGACCTTTTCTATCTTTCACAATGAATTGATTAGTAGTGAGAAAGTACTCATAACCAACTTTAGGAATTTAATATACTAATATACGATTCAACCATGATCTTTCAACTAGTAAAATATTTTTCTAAGTTTCATTTGTTACAAGTTCACAATCCTTGATGAGAACCAATTATGTTCTATTTTATATCATATTTCAGCCTATTTCATATACCTTCATACCCATTCCCACATTTAATTTCTATTGCATAACATACTATTGTCCCATATTTTATATTGCATATGATTTAATATATATAAGTAATATTTAATATAGTTCGTAGATAAAATATATGATAAAAATTAGTATTTACTAATATTGCTTTAAACATATCTAAGAATAAATATATATTGCAGCATGCTAGTTTAAATATTAGAACTTCCTATCGCCTTCTTGTCACATGAATATTTCTTCTACCATTTCCACAAAGGGTTTTATTCATTATGGAATCTAAGTTCTTGATTCAAATGTGAGGATTCTGCAGTCTCCATTAAGAACTTTCTCCCATGTACTACGAGATGAGACAAACTACCAACTATATATCACCAAGTTTTATCTCCTTGAGATAAATAACGAAAACCTAAAATAGCGGGAAAGAATGATGAAGTTTTATCGAGGAGGCTGTTGTGATCTTCCCAACTTTGTTAAATCTAATTTTGGCACATTGTTATGTCGAGCAGTTGAGTTTCTTGAGAAAGAGTGGTCGCAAGCCTTTCACTCTTTTGTAAAATTGAACAATAAATCTCAACCATAAAGACTAAACCATACGGATAATAATGGATACTCTATTTTGTATGTAAAAGCTGTAAAGCAATTGCATGATTCAAGGAGAAAATTATATGAAAACTTGTATCTTTACCAAAAGAATACTTGTCTGAAAGAATACTTGTCTGAGTTGATTTCAGAAAGCCTCTGAGTGCTTCTCTCAATCGGTCAACTGGGAGGAAGGTTTCCCACTCTTTAGCTACTAACTCAATGTTTATATATTTTATCTCCACAAGGCATGTTTTATTGTTTTTGCATTGTTTGTATTGGCTAAACCTTAGGACAACTACCATGAGTACTGTAGTTAGTATTCACAATTAATTTCAATTTTTCCCAATCCTTTAGATTTAATTTTGTTTGTGTTTCTGTTCTAGAATTTAAACTCTCTAGGCCATACTAGCGTCCTTGGTTTTACCTGCTGTCAGCAGTCCTTGTCAATGTCAGGCTCGGTCAGCGTGAGTGTGGAGGGGTCCAGCGCTCAGTCAACATGAACGAAATGTTTGACTAAATTTAAGCAACTGAGCCCAGCGTAAGGAATCGAACACAAGACCTCCGATCATCATACTTTCATTCTTATTAAATGTCATCTAGTGTGGGGTACCTTACTAGACTTTGTCTTTGTACACATTTGTCTCTTTCTTGTGAGTGTTTTGTAATGTAGTTCACATAAGTTTTGTGAGTGTTTTGTAATGTAGTTCACATAAGTCATAGAATGATTGGATTATTGTACACTCTCTATAATAACAATGCTTACTAGCCATATTTATGGGCTTCTTATATATGTCTAAATAAATTTTGATGTCTATTTTCTACTTGTTCATGTTCAATTGATACGTTTCTGCGCAACTAAGATTTTTATGGTAACTTTAGAGCTTAATATCATAGTTATATGTAAGACTCATGAAGATCTCTTTCATGAGGAAAAATATGCATGGACAAAAAACTCACAATCTCCTTCACATCCTAGGTAAAATACTCTCAACACTCTTCTCTCTACTTTAACTTGGAAATATTTCAAAATAGACATGCTAGTAAAAGCGGGGATAAAATGTAATGTCATAAATTGTATACCATGTCATTTTACATCACATATTCCTATCCTTTGGATAAATTAAAGAAAAATATATGCCAAAACACTCTTAATCCAATTTGAAACATTCTTAATTAGAAAGTATGCTAGACTTGCTGACTCTTGGGCCTAGTTTTCATCTATAAGAATGCACCACTTCAAGATGTCCATAGGATGTGTAAGTGTCTTGCCAAAATTCCTTGAACTTATTGACCATTGAGATATTGCAACCGCTATATTCTACTAGTTTATCACCTCTATCAGCTTGCATATTCATTGGGAGTCCTTCATGGATTTCTATTTTGGTTTTAAAAACATTCTACTTTTCCTCTAATTCTTGAAGTCAATCTCATTTTTTCACACTCACTTGCTCTATCATACACATCACCATGACTATGCAAATTTTCCTCTCATTCTCTCACAATAGCACTCTTAATCTCCAATTGTACGAAAGATCATTTATTAAAGCTTCAAATATTTTTTATTGCTTCCTTAAAACATTTGCGCATAGATCTAACTCTATTTCTATAGGATGTTTGTCTTCCCTTAATAAATACATCACCACCTTTTAAGCTTTCTTGGAATATTGTCTTTGTATTTATTTCTTTGCATGTCTTTTATCCATCCATATATCTTATCTATCCATGTAGGTGGAAATAATAAGTTGAGAGTTTTATTACAAAATACCCTAATACTTGACCACCCCAATACTATTTTTGCTCTTATGTGTAGGTTTTGGAGAGAAGGCATCTGGTGAAGGATCTTTTGGGTATTCAACTACTTTAGGTTTCCTTTTTCTCTTGTCATTTCAAAACTAGTTTAATTTAATGTATATTTGTACTTATCTAGAATAATCTATCATCTCATTACATCTTTTGGATTTTTTGGATTTCTAGTTCTACGCAGATTACTTTGTTGTTACTTTGTTGTCTCTTATACATTGATAATTTTATTTTCTTTCCATACAAGAAGATAATGCACACCACCATTGTCTACATGCTGCCCAAATGTCCTTGAGACAAAGAGTAAACCAAATTTTTTGGGAGCCCATTATAGTCTATATTTCTTGTTAATGAGGTCCCAAGAATTTTATGTGGTGTCAAGTATATTAAAACTATACTTTAATTAATTAATTAGATAAACCCAATGTTTTTGAATACCTTTAGATTTATCTAAGAGTAGTATAGGAGCTTGATCTCTTGAGGGACTCGTTGTCCTTAATAGTAGATTATTTTTCACACTACAATTTTCATCTCCAAAACTTTATTGATTTGTAAACTTCATTTAATATCAAATGTTTACTGTGTTCTTCTATTTTAAATTATCACTTTAAAAAACTTTAGGGATTTCTTATGAAGCCTTCTAATGCCTCACATTCCTTTGTTTCTACTTCATCAAGGAACCACTATGTGGATTAAATTAGCCCGTCTTATAGTTGGAAATGGTCATTTCGTGAATAAATTAGCCCATCTAATAGTTGGAAATGGTCATTTATTATTATAGTTTTTAGGTGATGAACAAAATAATTATTATTAGTCACAACTAGTAAAGCATTTCATTCGGTGAATGGAGTATAGACGATGTCTAATATTGCTCTATATTTTCGAATGTAATTGGAGAAGGTGCAACTAGACACCTGTAACTTTGCACAATCATAAAAAATGGATCAATTTAACTTGTATATAAATGTTAGGTCATTGAGGTCATCCCCATGATGGTTGCATTACTTCTTGCTATACCTTGATGTTAAAGGATAGACAAGTAACTTCACAATTTGATCACACTTCTACTAATTCTTGGTATCCATCATTACTGACCTATGATGTTATATGGACCCCTTCTTACCATAAACACAAACATGCCTATTTATAACTAATCTTTTCTTTTTCTTCTACATATGGGAAGGAAGAAAAAAAAATATTACATTTCACTTAGTCACATATCTATTATCAAAATATCATATATTGATGATTGTGACATAGAAAATAAAACCATCTTACTTTTGTCCTTTTTTATTCTTTGATAAATTATAATAATACACAATTCTTATATTATAAATACAAACTTATAAATCATGTATAACTTCCACATCATATTTAATAATTCCAGAACTAAAATATAATTTTTTTATAATTTAAAATATAAATTATGACTTTTAAATTTCTAACCTAGTACAACATTACAATTTGGATACATTATGCAACTTAATATATAAGCCAATGCTCAACAAAAGAAAAATTCAAACGAAATCATTTTGGTTGAAAACTCTATATTAATATTCTGTTCATGAATATAATTTAATAATTTAAAAACAATTAATTTTCTCTTATCACGACCTTAAAACTGACTGTGACCATTGCCTTAACTTTGACAAATAAATAAATCTCATGAAACTTTTAAACCTGAATATCTTTTTTTGTGAAAGCAACGGAAGTGCCCAAATGAACTGAATCCACACCAAAAACATTTCTACCAGTATAGCTGTCCTCAGGTTCAACCCTCAGAAATGGGTGAAAATCCAAGATTTGTTGAACAAACCCTAATTGGGAATGTAATTTGAATGTGTGATATACCTCAAGACCATAGTCAAAACCGTATTTTAGTACCAAGAAATACATTTCGGCTGTGAAGAAAGATATCAACAGTATATTTAAATGTTATGTACGAGAAAATGAAGAGCAGTGGCCATTATGAGCACTCTAACGGTCGACTAAGCCCGTATTTTGAAGTCGATTGCGCATTAGTTGCTTGGGGACAAAGTTTCCAACTAGAGGACGAGTTTCACTTCAAGCATTCTCAACTTCCCTCTCAACGTTATGTGACTCCCTATACTCCATCTTCCTCTTCACACAGGATATTATCAGAGAAGGAAAAGACATGAACCTGAAAACTCCCATGAAAATAGGTTGGAGTAATCCATATTCTATTTTGAATTGTGTAGAGCTTGAAGATTTAGAATGTGCTTTTTCATTTCCCCCCTCTTCTCTTTTATCACACTGTTTATATTGAATATAGCAAGGGTTGGTGAACTTCTTAATCGAGATCTTCACTTAGAATTGGAGTGATGGTTAATTTATAAGATTAGTTTGTTAAAGAATGATTAATTCATAAGATCAACATTCAGAAATATGATAATTTATCTTAAGAGTTAGTAATTGTGTTTAGCATGTGCAAATGGACTAAAATAGTTACTATTGTAAATATAATTTGTATATTAGAATATATTTTTAGCTGTAGTTTATTTAAATCAGTTAGAACTAAAACTTAAGACCTTCCACTTGTTACTATAGTGTTCTACTAGTTGAGTCCTTGGATCCTTTTTATTAGTTTTTTACTGGTCTAAATATAACTTATTTCTAATGACTTTCTTAAGCCACACTACAAGTGCTTAGAGTTCCTAGTCTGATTTGATACCACATATTGAGCTACAATTCATTTAGACAAGCTAGGACTTGCACCTAGAACCTTTCATTTGTTGCTAGAGTGTTATACCGACTGAGCTACTAGCCCTTCTTAGCCAACCATCATTGATCCTGATATAATTTATTATTTTGGATTAAGGGAAAACCATGTTTTGAGGGGAGGCCAAAAACCCTTTACAAAGGATTACAAAAGATATTCAATAAAGACTACCATAACAAAACACTATTAGAAGAAAGAAAACTAGTAGGACTAGACCAACAACCAGCAATAGAACCCACCACAAAAGGACAACACCAACAAGTAGACACATAAAATAGGACATAAAAAAAAGACAATCAGAGCACTAGGCCAAATCTTTTAGAGTAGTAGCTACTTCCTCTTTAATGACAGTAACATCATCCACAATCTCATTGAGGGCCTATGGGGTTTTCGAGATAGACACCTTCCTCCTTAGACTAGCCTGAGTACGCATCCTAGGACCTTCAAAAACAATCATGTTCACCCCTTCGTCCAGAACCACCTTTCCAACATCCTTGTTAACCACCATCTTTTTCATTTTTCTATTCAAGACCCTAAGATTTTGAATAGCAACATCCATTTTCTCATTACCACCGTGAAGATGGACCCTAATACTCTCTTCAAGATTCTTCCTAGCCTAAGACTCCTTATCTAGCTAATCCTGAGTACTGTCCAGTCTGGAATATATGTTATTCAATTCAATATGCACCCAATTGTCCATGGCATAGGAAATATCTCTTGAGCTTAACCTTTTGGAGGAAAACTAGCGAGGAATCCAAATTGTGCTTAGGAGGGCTAAGACTCTGATAAGCCTTCTCCTCTTTCCTTCTAGAATCAGAAATATTATCCACAACCTCATTTTCTAGGCCTAAGGGGGTGGGGGGGCCAACGAGGTAGAACTAGAATAGTCCATAATGTGAAAAGTATTAGATCCTTACTGTTGGTTTATGGTGACCGATTAGAGAAGTACTGTAGACTCTTCATGAACCCTCACCAGGGTTGGGGGTTGCGCTAGGAATGACGCGGGGGTTCTGGGGTGGCAGCCCATGAGAAATTTTTTTTTTGGCACTATTTTTTGGCTACTTTTTTGGCTAATTTTTTTGGCTATTTTTTGGGCCAACATGTTGTAACCAATTCTAACCCTAAAGTGACAAAAAGATTGTATAAAATGGCTTAGTGTTAGGGATTTTAGGGTAGTATGTTTTTAGTATCTTCTTGTGGCAGTATTGAGCTATAAGGGATTGCAAATTGTAATCAGGTTGTAATCACTGGATAATAATAATTGGAATAACTGTTAGTTAATGTAGCCCATGATTGGGTGAACCATGTTAAATCTTTGTGTCTTGTGTTCTCTTTTGTGGGGTTTATTATTTTTTGATATTGGCTATATTTGCATGTACAACTATTATTTCTATCTTGTTAATCCTTACACTTCCTTTGTCACTTTGTTGGTTGGTACCCTCATCAAATTCCTCCTACAAAGTCTTGTTATCATCCAATCTCATCCCCTTTCTTCTCTTTTGATTTCCCTCTATCTTCTACTAACCCTTCTTTCAAGAATTCCCAACTTCCCAAGAACTAGTATCTGGCACATAATTTAAGGGCTACCCTTACCAGGCTTAGTAGTAGATTCATTTTCATCCTCCATTTCCATACCTTTCTCTTCATCAAACCTAGGCTTAGCCGCACTCGTCCCTTTCTGTTTAGACTCAACATTGCTATTATCCTCCATCTCCATACCATTTTCTCTATTAAACTAATTCAACAAGGTTAATAGGGGTTTTATTTCTTCTTTTAGATCTCCAAGGGCTTTGCCTTTCCTTTCAACCTCATCCAAACTAGAACTCGTCACTTTCCTCTTTCCCTTTGTCTCCTTAATAGTTGGCTTAGGGGTCCAAGTTTTGCAGTAATTGGAGATGAGCAGGATAAGACCTTCATGTAGAACAAACTTATTGGGTTTTTTCCTATGTTTTACTAGGCTATGATTCAAAGACTTGAGAATGAGAAATGAGAAAGAAAACCTATCCTTGTGTCAAAAATGGTTTTAAAACACAAAGTGGTAGCTATCTACCCTTGTGTGTCTTCCATCCAGGGTGAAGTAGGCCATGGCACAGGTCAACACTTTCCTTTGAAAGGGCTTTATTTTCTCACTATTGTAATAATCACCTGTCTGGGTTAAAACCTGATGCAAATATAATTTATTTCCAACAATAATCTCCTCTGAATTTGAAATGGTCTTATCATTTATGTAAGCATTGTGTAGAAAATTTAAAAATGTCCTATTTCAAATTGCAGATTGTCATAAATGTTCTATTAATGACTACATAAATATTATATTTTTTTTAAATTTTAGATTCAAACTATATTGTAACTATTTATGCTCTTAATTTTCTTTGAGTTTACGTTTAAATTTCTTTTTAATTTAATAATTTTATTATAAAAAATGTATATAACACAAGTTATAAAATAGTGTTGTTAAAGGATTGGCCTAAAATCCTGTTAGAATTTACTCTTTGAGAGTATTTTTTTACTTATAATATTTGAAATGATAATATTTTCTCTAAATGTTTTTGATAGATAAAAGAAGCAAGAGGGTGCTGGCCCATGGTACAGAAGGACTAGAAGCACATTAACAACATATTAATAGCACTAGTCTAGAGCATTTCATCAACAGTTTTTCAGCAGAAAAACCAATGTCTAGTCCGCCTCTATAAAAAAACTAAAAATAGTTCTTTTCAAAAAAATTGAACCAAAGTATCTTAAGAGAATAGTATCAACCATATTAATAGTATCGTGCCACACAAGGCTAGACCAGGAACCAAACCATCCATTTCACTAATATTGAACACTGCTCAAAACATTGTGTGCAACAACAAATGGTATGCTGACATTAATGACAAAACATTAATGCCAACACACCTCAACAATCTCTGAACTACTCAACCAAACCTCTAACAAAATGATATTGGGTCAATTATCTATAAGACTATATCCCTAAAATAATTATCATTCTTTCCTAGGATCTTTAGGCATTGCAGACATATCTCTTCTACTCTTTTTTCTTTTTATAAAGCTATTTTTTTCTCCATCATCAGTATCTATAGAAAAGAGTTAGTACAAGCATTATTTATTCTATTTCCAGTAGTACTATCTTCATGTGATGCCCAAAAGTTCGGGACAAAACACAACCAACAAATTTTTTTAAAGTGTATAAGTTCCACGTTTAAGATGCGGGTAAAAGGTGATGATGACAAAGTCTCAAGAGACAGGAGGTCATAACCTCTTCAAAGTTGTTTTACCAAAGGATGCTAGAAGAAAATTTTAATATAAAAAGATTTAGATAATCATCTCAACGATCAATTTGTTGAACGTTAGTCTATTAATCATATAGATTATCAAGGAGTAAGGAATACTCCTAAGGTATTTATTAAATGTTATGCTTATATATATAGATTAATTATTATCTATATCTATAAAGTAAATGTCAAATAGATTAGTATTGGTCAATTATTAATCGATTAATCCAATAACCAAAAATTAGATAAACTTGATCTAGTTCAATTAATAATTATAAATTATTAATATATTTATTAACCAATTAATAAATTACAAAATATTAATATATGATAATTATTAATTAATTATATATACTATTAGTGCACTCATCATTGTCAGCAATACAATCCCCATTGGCTTGTAAAATAACTAAAAAGTAGAAATTAATTGTAGCTAGATAACTTATGCATGTTAATCAAAATTTGCATCTGTACTTATATATGTACCATTTTTGTTACCAAACCATATAGGTTTTAAGGATTTGAATCTTCATGCTATAGCTCATAAACAAATACTTGTGCTCCTATTTGGCTCTAATTTTTTTCTATTTTCATCTACTTTGTGTATCTAAGAAATACATCCATATACTTTAAAAATACCTAACATGAAGCTTTCTTCCATTCCATGCTTCTTAGAGGGTCATATTTTTGTTTTCTTTGGTGGTGATTTTATTTACAATACATGCAATATAAGAGATGACTAAAACCAAATATTTATCATACAAACTTCTAAAATAAAATATGCATTGAACCATTTCTAAAAGAGTTATATTGATATGTTTCTAAGCCACCCATTTTGTTAAGGTTATATGAAACTATTATTTGCACCTCACTATTTTTTTTTACACAAAATGACTCACAACTATGATTTCAATATTCAACCCCTTTTAATATCCTTAAACATTTATTTCTTTTTCAATTATGACATTTAATTAATGTTGTAAAATTTTGAAATACTTAAATACTTCACTTTTCCTTTGACAAAGCTAAACCCCATACTCATATATTGTAATCATCAACAAAAATGATAATGCACTAGCTACATAAAATAAAAGTACAACTCAGTTCATATATATCACTATGAATGAGTTAAGTAGTGGGTGACTAACTCTGCATTTTTTTATTAATCAAGAGGATCTTTATGACATCTATATCCCATACATCCTTCACACACACCTTAAAAATCTAAAGAATATCTATTAATCTTCTAGAACCATAATTCATTCTAACCATGTCTTGAACAATATTTTATAATTTGTATGTCCAAATCTAGCATGTCAATTTTTAGATATATAATCAACTTCTAAGAAATAAAAATGCATGGGAGAGTGTGCATTCAACACAAAAATTCAACAAACTTGAATAGACTCTATTTATGATCAACTCACACAATAGAAATTACATTACATGGACATTTCCTATCTCTCACAATGAATTGATTAGTAGTGAGAAAGTACTCATAACCAACTTTAGTTCAACTGTAATCTTTCAACTAGTAAATATTTTTCTAAGTTTCATTTGTTACAAGATCACAATTCTTGATGAGAGCCAATTATGTTCTATTCTATATCATATTTTACCCTATTTCATACGCCTTCATACTCATTCCTACATTCCATTTCTATTCCATATCATACTCTTTTTCAATATTTTATGTTGCATATGATTTCATATATATAAATAATATTTAATGTAGTTCTTGGATAAAATATGTGATAAAAATTTATGTTTACTAATATTTATTCCAACATTTCAAGAAAATATATACTGCAGCATGCTAGTTTAAATATTAGAACCCGCCGTCGCCTTCCTATCACATGAATATTTCTTCTACCATTTCCACAAAGGGTTTTATTCATTATGGAATCTAATTTCTTGATTGAAATGTAAGGATTCTGCAGTCTCCATTATGAACTTTCTCCCATGTACTACTAGATGAGACAAACTACAAACTATATATCAGCAAATTTTATCTCCTCCAGATAAATAACTAAAACCTAAGGTAGCGGGAAAGAATGATGAAGTTTTCTCGAGGAGGTTGTTGTTGTGTTCTTGCCAACTTTGTTAAATCTAATTTTGGCACATTGTTATGTAGAGCGGTTGAGTTTCCTGAGAAAGAGTGGTCGTAAGCCTTTCACTCTTTTGTAAAATTGAACAATAAATCTCAACCATAAAGACTAAACCATACGCATAATAATGGATACTCTATTTTGTATGTAAAAGCTATAAAGAAATTGCATGATTCAAGGAGAAATACTATGAAAACTGATATATTTACCAAAAGGATACTTGTCTGAGTTGATTTCAGAAAGCCTCTTAGTGCTTTTCTCAATCGGTCAACTGGGAGGAAGGTTTCCCACTCTTTAGCTACTAACTCAATATTTATATATTTTATTTCCACAAGGCATGTTTTATTGTTTTTGCATTGTTTGTATTGGCTAAACCTTAGGACAACTACCATGAGTACTGTAATTAGTATTCACAATTAGTTTCATTTTTTTTTCTTTTCTTTAGATTTAATTTTGTAATTTTGTTTGTGTTTCTGTTCTAGAATTTAAGCTCTCTTGGTCATACTACCGTCCTTGGCTCTACCTGCTGTCAGCAGTCCTTGTCAGTATCAGCGCTCAGTCAACATGAACGAAAGGTTTGACCGCCATCAACAGTGGTGCAGCAACTGTGCCCAGCGTAAGGAATCAAACAGAACTCCGATCACGAAGGTGCGTGACATTACCATCACGTTACGGGATCATCCCCATCATACTTTCATTCTTATATTTAAGAAACATGTCTAAATTTAAAAGTCTTTTTTCCTAAATGTCCTCTAGTGTGGGGTTACGTTACTAGACTTTGTCTTTGTACACATTTGTCTCTTTTTTGTGAGTGTTCTATAATGTAGTTCACATAAGCCATAGAATGATTGGATTATTGTACACTCTCTATAATAACAATGTCTACTAGCTATACTTATTGGCTTCTTATATACGTCTAAATAAATTTTGATGTCTATTTTCTATTTGTTAATGTTCAATTGACACATTTTTGTGCAACTAAGATTTTTATGGTAACTTTAGAGCTTAATATCATAGTTCTATGTAAGACTCATGTGGATCTCTTCCATGAGGAAAAATATGCATGGAAAAAAAAATCATTGTCTCCTTCACATCCTATGTAAAATACTCTCAACCCTCTTCTCTCTACTTTAGCTTGGAAATCTTTCAAAATAGTTATGATAGTAAAAGTGGGGATAAAATGTAATGTAAAAAATTGAATACCATGCCATTTCACATCACATATTCCTATCCTTTGGATAAATTAAACAAAAACATATACTAAAACACTCTTAATCCAATATGAAACATTCTTAATTAAAACATATGTTAGACTTCCTAACTCTTGGGCCTAGTTTTCATCTATATGAATGCACCACTTGAAGATGTCCATAGGATGTGCAAGTGTCCTACAAAAATTCCTTGAACTTACTAACCATTGAGATATTGAAACCTCTATATTCTAGTAGTTTAGCACCTCTATCAGCTTGAATATTCATTGGGAATCCTTCATGGATTTCTATTTTGGTTTTAGACATTCCATTTTCCCTCCAATTCTTGCAGCCAGTCTCATTCTCTCACACTCTCACTTGCACTATCATGCACATCACCATGACTTCGCAAATTTTCCTCTCATTCTCACACAATAGCACTCTTAATCTCCAATTGTATGAGAGATCATTTATTAAAGCTTCAAATATTTTGTATTACTTCCTTAAAACATTTGTGCATAGGTAACTCTGTTTCTATAGGATGTTTGTCTTCCCTTGATAAAGACATCACCACCTTTCAAGCTTTCTTGGAATATCATATTTGTATTTATTTCTTTGCATGTCTTTTATCCATCCCTATATCTTATCTATGGAGATATCCATGTAGGTGGAAACAATAAGTTGAGGGTTTTATTACAAAATGCCCTAATACTTGACCACCCCCAATACTACTTTTTGTCTTGTGTGTGTCAGTTTTGGAGAGAAGGTATCTGTTGAAGGTTCTTTTGGGTATTCAACTACTTTAGGTTTCCTTTTTATCTTGTCATTTCACAACTAGTTTAATTTATATTTGTACTTATCTAGCATAATCTATCATTTCATTACATCTTTTGGATTTCTAGTTTTATGTAGATTACTTTGTTGTCTCTTATACATTGATAATTTTAATTTCTATCCATACAGGAAGACAATGCACACCACCATTGTCTACATGCTGCCCAAATGTCCAAGACAAAGAGTGAACCAAAGTTTTTGGGAGCCCATTATAGTCTATATATCTTGTTAATGAGGTCTCAAGAATTTTATGTGGTGTTGCATATTAAAACTATACTTTAATTAATTAATTAGATAAACCCAAGGGTTTTGAATACCTTTAGATTTAGCTAAGAGTAGTATAGAAACTTTATTTCTTGAGGGATTCATTATCGTTCATAGTAGATTATTTATCACACTCTAAACTTTTCATCTCCAAAACTTTGTTGATTTGTAAACTTCATTTAATATCAATTTTTTACAATGTTCTTCTATTTTGAAATTATCACTTTAAAAAACTTTAGGGATTTCTCATGAAGCCTTCTAATGCCCCAGATTTGTTTGTTTCTACTTCATCAAGGAGTCACTATGTGGATTAAATTAGCCCATCTAATATTTGGAAAAGGTCATTTATTATTTTAGCTTTTAGGTGATGAACACAATAATTATTTTTTTGTAACTTGTAAAGCATTTCATTTGGTGAATGGAGTATAGATGACGTCTAATATTCCTCTACATTTTCAAATGTAAATGGAGAAGGTGCAATGAGACACGTGTGACTTTGTACAATTATAAAAAAAGGGATCAATTTAACTTGTATAGAAATGTTATGTCATCGAGGTTGTCTGCATGATGGTTGCATTGCTTCTTGCTATACCTTGATGTTAAAGGATAGACAAGTAACTTCACAATTTGATCATGCTTCCACAAATTCTTGGTATCCATCGTTACCCTATGATGTTATATGGGCTCCTTACCATAAACACAAGCATTCCTATTTATAACTCATATTTACTTTTTCTTCTACATATGAGAAGTAAGAAAAGAAAATATATTATATTTCACTTAGCCGCGTATCTATTATAAAAAAATCATATAATGATGACTGTGACATAGAAAATAAAGCCATCTCACTTTTATCCTTTTTTTCTTTGATAAATTATAATAATACACAATTCTCATATTATAAATGTGAATTTATAAATCATGTATCACTTCCACATTATATTTAATAATTTTAGTTATAAATATGAACTTATAAATCATGTATCACTTCCACATCATAGTTAATAATTTCAAAACTAAAATATAAATTTTTAATAATTTAAAATATAAATTATGACTTTAAAATTTCTATCTAATATAACATTACAATTTGGATACATTATGCAACGTAATATATAAGCCAATTCTCATAAAATAAAAATTCAAACGAAATCATTTTGGTTGAAAACTCCATATTAATATTCTGTGCATGAATATGATTTAATAATTTAAAAACAATTAATTTTCTCTTATCACGACCTTAAAACTGACTGTGACCATTGCCTTAACTTTGACAAATAAATAAATCTCATGAAACTTTTAAACCTGAATATATATTTTTTGAAAGCAAGTTGGAAGTGCCCAACTGCACTGAATCCACACCAAAAACATTTCTACCAGTATAGCTGTCCTCGGGTCCAACCCTCAAGAATGGGTGAAAATCCAGTATTTGTTGAAAAAACCCTGATTGGGAATGTAATTTGAATATATGATATACCACAAGACCGTCGTCAAAACCGTATTTTAGTACCAAGAAATACATTTCGGCTGTGAAGAAAGATATCAACAGTATATTTAAATGTTATGTACGAGAAAAGGAAGAGCAGTGGCCATTATGAGCACTCTAATGGTCGACTAAGCCCGTATTTTGAATTCGATTGCGCATTAGTTGCTTGGGGACGAAGTTTCCAACTAGATGATGAGTTCCACTTCAAGCATTCTCAACTTCCCTCTCAAAGTTATGTGACTCCCTATACTCCATCTTCCTCTTCACACAGGATACTATCAGAGAAGGAAAAGACATGAACCTGAAAACTCCCATGAAAATAGGTTGGAGCAATCCATATTTCTATTTTGAATTGTGTAGAGCTTGAAGATTTAGAATGTGCCTTTTCATTTTCGCCCCTCTTCTCTTTTATCACACTGTTTATATTGAATATAGCAAGGGTTGGTGAACTTCTTAATCGAGATCTTCACTTAGAATTGGAGTGATGGTTAATTTATAAGATTAGTTTGTTAAAGAATGATGATTAATCCATAAGATCAACATTCAAAAATATGATAATTAATCTTAAGAGTTAGTAATTGTGTTTAGCATGTGTGAATGGACTAAAATAGTTACTATTGTAAATATAATTTGTACATTAGAATATTTTTTAGCTATATTTTATTTAAATCAGTTAGGACTAAAACTTAAGACCTTCCACTTGTTACTATAGTGTTCTACTAGCTGAGTCCTTGGATCCTTTTTATTAGTCTTTTACTGGTCTAAATGTAACTTATTTCTAATGACTTTCTTAAGCCACACTACAAGTGCTTAGAGTTCCTAGTCTGATTTGATACCACATATTGAGCTACAATTCATTTAAACAAGCTAGGACTTGCATCTAGAACCTTTCATTTGTTGCTAGAGTGTTATACCAATTGAGCTACTAGCCCTTCTTAGCCAACCATCATTGATCCTGATATAATTTATTATTTTGGATTAAGGGAAAACCATGTTTTTAGGGGAGCCCAGAAACCCCTTACAAAGGATTAAAAAAGATATTCAATAAAGACCACCATAACAAAACACTATCAGAAGAAAGAAAACCAGCAGGACTAGACCAACAATTAGCAATAGAACCCACGACAAAAAGACAACACCAACAAGTAGAGACATAAAATAGGACATAAAAAAAAGACAATCAGAGCACTAGGCCAGATCTTTGAGAGTAGTAGCTACTTCCTCTTTAATAACAGTAACATCATCGACAATCTCATTGAGGGATTGTGGGGTTTTCGAGATAGATGCCTTCCTTGTTAGACTAGCCTGAGTATGCATCCTAGGACCTTAAAAAACAACCACGTTCACCCCTTCGTCCAGAACCACCTTTCCAAAATCCTTGTTCACCACCATCTTTTTCATTTTTCTATTCAAGACCCTAAGATTTTGAATAGCAACATCCATTTTCTCATTACCACCATGAAGATGGACCCTAATACTCTCTTCAAGATTCTTCCTAGCCCGAGACTCCTTATCCAACTAATCCTAAATACTGTCTAGTTTGTCCAATATATGTTATTCAATTCAATATGCACCCAGTTGTCCATGGCATAGGAAATATCTCTTGAGCTTAACCTTCTAGAAGAAAACTAGCGAGGAATCCAAATTGTCCTTAGGAGGGCTAAGAATCTGATGAGCCTTGTCCTCTTTCCTTCTAGAATAAAAAATATTATCCACAACCTCATTTTCTGGGCCTGAGGGGCCAAGGGGGGGCAACGAGGCAGAACTAGAATAGTCCATAATGTGAAAAGTATTAGATCCTTACTATTGGTTTATGGTGACCAATTAGAGAAGTACTTTACACTCTTCATCAACCCTCACCGGGGTTGGGGGTTGTGCTAGGAACGACGTGGGGGTTCTAGGGTAGTAGCCCCCGAGAAATTTTTTTTTTGGTGCTATTTTTTTTGCTATTTTTCCTGTTAGAATAATGAAGAGGGGGGTGAATCAGTTATCCACTATCCCAAATACAAAATGTATATCCAAAAACAATTTAAACAAATTTTTGCAGCTCAGTAATGTTCATAGAATAGTAAACTATTTGTGCTTTTACCGATTACTAGTTAATAACTTATAGTAACTACCGATCAAATCAAATATTCAACATGTAAAGTATGATATCCAACAATCATCAAAATCAACACATAACACAAGAGATTTAACATGGAAACCCTATAAAGGGAAAAACCACCTGGGACTGGCAACCCAAAAATTGTTCACTCTTCTGAAGTGAGGTCGGTGAAGACCCAACCCTATTAAAGGTAACAAAACACATTGTAAGGTGTGACCTTGTTAGAGGATTTAACACTAACTATTATCGTCCAACCAACATTCACTATGGGGTTGATAGGATAACAAATGTACATTCTATGAATGACATTACAAGACTTTCTAGTCTACTCGGTTAAGAGATTTATCTGATTACAATGGTTAAACTATAACAACATGTGATCTGATTACAATACAACTTGATTTGGAGATGTACAGATCTATATTATGCTCATTTAAATCTCTAATCAATATATCAATTTTTTTCAACAATATTCAGTAACTTACTGTCTCTCAGTTATAGCTTTTTGACGCTTGGTAATCTCTATAGTTTGGTTCTCCTTAACTAGTTTGATCAGGCATGCATGAAGCTTGTTCGTACGATATCTCTATAGTATTCTTTCCTCCAACATGAGTTTCATAATGAAACCCTAGTCTCTTAAATAGACAAGTAAACTATTTTCCTTTCATCCATCGGATTTTGCCGCTTAATCTCCTTCGCTGATTTTTTCACCTAAACCTTCCTTAGTTGATGTATCAGTAACACATTTGAATTCTATCCTTTAGATCTTCCTTGAATTTTTCTAGCCATTGATCTTATAGCAAACTTTATCTTACCACCTCGTGATCATACACTTTATAGATCATCAACTTCTGTCGGCTAAACTAATCATTGAGTTCTTTTGTTCATTCTCAGTTAACAAAGAAATGTGTCGGTGAACACAAGCTCAGTTTATACTGTGATCGGTATACACTACACTTCTCAGTGTATACTAGAATGCTTCATTAATTGATCACACTACTTTGTAACAATTTTCTCCCAACTACATAACAGATTAATGCAACATAATCAAGTCAACAATATGAAGTCATAGACTCATCAATAATTTACCAAGAGTATTCCTTATCCTCATCTATCATATCCATCTTCCTCCATGTAGATATCTTGGTTCTTCATATTTCTCTTCTCTTCTACAGATGTGTTAGATGTTTGCAACTCCATGATAAGTACTGTCAAAACTAGTTGACATCGATGACAACATAAAATTGATTCAATTATCTTACATAACACTTTAGTACTCTGTGATCTCTAATCACTTGAAGTTCTTCAACCAGGTTCTCAATTAGTTGTAGTTCATCAATCTCTCCCTTTGGCATTGATGGCAACTCAAGCAATATGAAGTATACCATACACATACCAAACATGTATTCTACAACTCTATAAAAAAATTTGGTAGCTTGGTAAGCTCTCCCTAGCTTAATATGTTTAATCACTACATTACATAACAACATTTTAAATGTAGACTGTCTTCTATAGATATGATCTTTAGCAGCTCTCAGGTTCTTTCTATTTCTCTCCCTTTATCATTTTAGATTTTCTCTCCCTTAGATAGATGTTCTAGTATTCTCCTCAGTTATCATATTGTTTATCTCTCCCTGTGACAACAATACCAAAATATAAACCATACAACTCTTGTAGTAGCCAATTAACTCACTGCTGTCCTATGCATTTACTATATCTATATATATTGATTATGCCATTGGTTTCTCAAATCTTTCACAACCTTAGACAGAAATCCAAAGTGTGAACTATGCTACATCAACATGAATGATCTTCTGATAAGATTAGGCTGATGCAACCTCCAGATCACATTAGTGACTAGTAGATAGGGGATAGACCCCAAGTCTAGTCCTCAAGTATTCAAATGTATCTTTCAGTAGAGGCTTTGTGAAAATATCAGCAAGTTGTTCTTTAGATGTAACAAATTCAAGCTTCACTTTCTTCTCCTACACTTGTTCTCTTAAGTAGTGATACTTGATAGATATGTGCTTTGTTTTAGAGTGCATCAATGGATTCTTTGAAATGTTTATAGCACTAGTGTTATCACAATATATAATCACTGGCTCAGTGATTACCTCATTCATTCCTTCTAACACTTGCTTAATATAAGTAATATTTGAATAGTTTGTAGTAGCAAAAACATACTCTTCTTTGGCTATAGACTAAGAAATACAAGACTGCTTCTTACTTGTCCAGGTAACAAGTCTTTCACCAAAGAAAAATGCTCCTCCGGTTGTGCTTTTTGTGTCATCCACATTTCTAGCCCAATTAGAGTCAGTGTATACTTTAAGTTCAAAATTGCCTTCCTTAGGATACCATAATCCATAATCCTCTATTTTCTTCAGGTATCTTAAGATTCTCTTTGTAGCAATCATGCGTGACTCCCTAGGATTTGCAAAAAATCATGCAACAATTCCCACAACATGTGCTATATCTGGTCTACTATGTACTACATACATCAACTTACCAATCATTGATAGGTACAGTGTCTGGTTCACCTCTGTAGTTTCATCCTCTTTAGTCAATTTGTAGCCTATGACCATTGGTGTTCCAACTGGTTCGGCATCTTCCATGCCTTGAAAGTTCTCAATACTTCTTTTATATACTTGGATTGTGTGATGAATATCCCATCATTTTGCTGAATAACCTGTAGTCCTAGAAAGAACTTAATCTCTCCAAACATAGACATTTCAAACTCTTTTCTCATCTCATCAACAAATGATTTACATATGTGATCTTGTCCTCCAAAGATAATATCATCCACAAATAATTCAGCAATTAGAATAGTATCATCAGTATCTCCTTTCATATACAAATTGTTGTTCTCACTAGTTCTAACAAATCCAATACTTAACAAATAAGTATGCAGCCTTTCATACCAGGCTCTCGATGCTTGCTTTAAACCATACAAAGCTTTATGTAATCTACATAACATGTCTTTCTTGTCTGGATCATCGAACCCTTCTAGTTGTTCTATGTATACTTCTTCTTCAAGTATCCCATTCAGAAATGTAGACTTAACATCCATTTGATAAAATTTAAATTTCTTATGTGATGCATAAGCTAGTAACATTCAAACTCCTTCTAGTCTAGTAATGTGTGAAAAGGTCTCACCATAGTGAATTCCTTCCTCCTATGCATACCCCTTGCAAACTAGTCTGGCTTTATTCCTTGTAACCTCTCAATTTTCATTCAGCTTGTTTCTGAAGATCCACTTAGTACTGATACCATTCTTATCCTTAGGTCTAGGTACTAAGGTCCATGTCTTGTTTTTCTCTATCTGTTTAATCTCTTCATTCATTGTAATTATCCACTCTTCATTTTCCAATGCAACTTTAACATTTTCCAGTTCATATTCACAAACTAAGCATGTACCTTGTCTTGACTTACTTCTCGTTTGTATGCTATCTTGCTTGTCACCAATAATTTGGTTCTCAAGATGATGTCTTTTGATAGATCTTTCAAGTATCCGATCTCTTCTTTCTTGTTCATCTTGTTTAGGTTCATTTTCTTTCTCGGTAGGTCCTTCCTGCTCGTTGGTTTATCTTTCCTATTCCTTGGTGTTATTTTCTAGGTGACCAGTTGTCACTATCCATGGCTTCAGTAGATACTCTGGATGCTCAATGTATGTGATTCTACCATAGTCTTCTAGTTCCTTTATCCTTTCTTCTGCATTCTTGTCATCAAACTCATCAACCTTGACATTAGCACTTTCTATCATTTTATTAGTAACTTTATTTAGACACTTATATGATTTTCTTTTAGTGGAATATCCAAGAAATATCCCTTCATCACCTTTTGAGTCAAACTTTCCATTTATTTCATCTTTCAGAATAAAGCATTTACTTCCAAAATTTTTGAAATAACTTACAATGGGTTTGTGTCCAAACCATAACTTAAAGGGTGTTTTGTTAGTGTCCTTCTTCCACTGTACTTGGTTCAAAATATAAATAGCTATGCTAACTACCTCTCTCTAGTATGTCTGAGCAATATTTTTCTCTATCATCAATGTCCTTGCGCAGTCAACTATTGACCTATTCCTGCTTTCAGTAATTCCATTCTACTGAGGTGTTCTCGGTGCAGAGACCTGTCTTTTTATACCATGCTCATTAAAAAATTTAGTAAATTCATTAGAAATAAATTCACCTCCTCTATCAGATCTTAAGCATTTAAATTCTTTACCAGTTTCTTTCTCTACTTTTTCTTTAAACCACTTGAACATCTTAAATGCCTCTGATTTTTCTTTCAAGAACATGACAGTCATCAATCTAGTATAATCATCAAAAAATAGAATGAAATACCTATCTCCATAATAACTCTGTGTTCTCATGGGACCACATAGGTCAGTGTGAACCAACTCAAGTATTTTCTTTGTTGAATAATCTTTTCTTTTGAAACTAGATTTTGTCATTTTACCTTTCTGACACTCATGACACATAACATGATCAAGCTTAGATAAGTTAGGTAGACCTCTAAGCTTTTTTTTTTTACTGATTTTAATCATGTTATAAAAGTTCACATGACATAACCTTTTATGCTATAACCAAGCATCTTCATTTCTCATCATTAAATAAGAAGACTCTGCATTATCAAGATAAAACAAGTTACATTTCGATTGTGCTCCTGTTCCAACAAGTCTTCCTCCATCATCAAATATTTTTACTTTCTTGCTCTCAAAAGCTACTCGGTGACCTGAATTGTTCAGTTGTGCCACACTTAGCAAATTATAGTTTAGTCCTTCTACCCAATAAGCATTATCACATTGGATTCTATCATTTATTAGTAAGGATCCCTTTCCTTTAACCATACAAGGTGTATCATTACCCATTTTTATAGATCCTCCATTATATTGCTCAAGATGATTACATTTTTCTTCATCACCAATCATGTGATGTGTAGAACCACTATCAATGATCCATATATTATTTTTATTAAACTTAGAAATCAGTGCTATTTCTACATACCTTTCTTCTTCCTCAGAATCATGCTTCATAGCAACAAATACTACCTCTACATCATCATCTGAATTAGAATTTGATTCATTTTCTTTAGCAATGTAACATACCTTTTTTCCTTTATCATTATTGTCTCGGTTGTCTTTGTTGTAGTGTCGGTAAATTCTGTTGCCTCTTCTCCCATAGTTTCCTTCACCAGATCGGTCCTTGTTTCTATCATCTTCCTTCTTGTTTGAATATCTAGCAGCAATATGACCAACTTCTTTGCAGTTAAAACATGCTAAAGGTAATTTGCTTCTATATCTACCTTTTCCTTAGGTAATCTCCTAGCCATAAGAGCTTCAAGCTCATCAAGTTCATCATCAGTATTGCTATCACTCTCATCCTTATTATTTCTACTACTAGACTTACCAATCTTCAGAGAATTCATAAAAGAAGATTCAATAGTCAGTACAACACTATTATCATAGTTGTTCAGCTCAAAATTCATTAGCTTTCCAATCAAATTATCAAGAGTGAGATTACTGTTAGGTGCTGACCTATTTTCATGAATTGCATATATTCTGATGGCATAAATAGGCAATAAAGTCCTTAGAATTTTGCTTACCACAATGTCTTCATTAATAACACCATCAGATGCTCTGATAACATGAAGTACCTCCTTTATTCAGTTTGTGTATTGCACAATGTTTTCTCCTTCTTTCATCTTCATATCATTGAATCTCCCTCTTAAACATTTGGCTCTGGCTCTCTTGACATTTGTATCACCATTATAAACTTGAGCAAGTTTATCGGGTAGATATCTTTAGTAGTAGTGCAATCTTTAATATCTTCAAACTTGAAATCTATTAGAGCAGCAACAATCTCCATCATAGTAATGTTATGCTCATGTCTATCTCTTAGTTAATCAAGAGTCAAAGGTCTAGTGGGTGGTGCAATGTAGCCATTCTCTAATAGTGTGAGGGAAGAATTCCCAATTCCAGATATATGCAGTTTCATTCAATTTTGCCATATTGTAAAGTTGTCCTTGTCCAGCTTTGGCACATCGCTCTTATACATTCTGTGATCTTTATGCTAAAGTCCTTAAAACTCTATTCCAAGAAACCAATATGATCTGATACCAATTGTTAGAATAACTGAGAGGGGGGTGAATCAGTTATCCACTGTCCCAAATACAAAATGTATATCCAAAAATAATTTAAACAAATTTTTGCAGCTCGGTAACATAGAATAGTAAACTGTTTGTGCTTTTATCGATTACTAGTTATTAAATTATAGTAACTACCGATCAAATCAAATATGAAACATGTAAATTATGATATCCAACAATAATCACAATCAACACATAACACAATAGATTTAACATGGAAACCCTATAAAGGGAAAAACCATCTAGGACCGGCAACTCAAAAATTGTTCACTCTTCTGAAGTGAGGTCAGTGAAGACCCAATCCTGTTAAAGGTAACAAAACACACTATAAGGTGTGACCTTGTTAGAGGATTTAAAACTAACCATTATCATCCAACCAACATTCACTATGGGGTTGATAGGATAACAAATGTACATTCTATGAATGACATTACAAGACTTTCTAGTCTACTCAGTTAAGAGATTTATCTGATTACAATGGGTAAAATGTAACAACATGTGATCTAATTACAATACAAATTGATTTGCAAATGTACAGATCTATATTATGCTCATTCAAATCTCTGATGAATCTATCAATTCTGTTCAACAATATTCAGTAACTTACTATCTCTCAGTTATAGCTATCTGACGCTCGGTAATCTCTGCAGTTTGATTATCCTTAACCAGTTTAATCAAGAATGCAATAAGGGATTGTCAATTGTAATCAAGTTTTAATCACTGGATAATAATAATAGGACTCACTATTAGTGGATATAGCCCACGATTGGGTAAACCACATTAAATCTTTGTGTCTTGTGTTCTCTTTTGTGTGGTTTATTATTTTCTGATATTGGTTATATTTGCATGTACAACTATTATTTCTATCTTGTTAATCCTTACACTTACCTTTGTCACTTTTTTGGTTGGTGCCCTTTTCAAATTCCTCCTACAGAGTCTTGTTATCATCCACCTGCATCCCCTTTCTTCTCTTTTGATTTCCCTCCATCTTCTAATCACCCTTCTTTGGAGAATTCCCAACTTCCCAAGCACTAGTATCTAGCACATAATTTAAGGGACTACCCTTAGCAGGCTTAGTAGTAGATTCATATTCATCCTCCATTTCCATACCTTTCTCTTCATCAAACCCAGGATTAGCTGCACTCATCCCTTTCTTTTTAGACTCAACATTGCTATTATCCTCCATCTCCATACCATTTTCTCTATTAAACTAATTCAAGAAGATTATGTTGGAGCTTTTTCTAGCAGGACCAAACTTGAATCAATAGATGGGCTTGGATCTCACGTTAGGCACTCAAGTTTGACAAGAAAATAGTCCAATTGATGAGGATTGAAAGGAATCCTCCTTCTTTGAGCTCCACATCACTCAGGTGGGTATTGCCTTATCTACACACTCAAGACACCTTAAAATAAACAATAGGCCTGTAGATAGATTATTGTGGAATAATCTTCAAACCCCTTCAGGTAACTTGTACCCCAATGAAGCTATTTCACATGCAATAGCCCTACTTGCATAGAATGAGTCTAAAGACTAGAAAGGACCTCCTACTACTACTACCAACATGAAAGGGAAAGGTATTTGATTTGATGTTGGGTTGGAAGGGCTCCTAAGATACCCCACGTCTCTCATAGACCAGTGCCTTATCCAATAGGTAGCAGAGTTAAATACATCACTACAACAAAGAGCTATGAGACAACAAAACAATACATTCTGATATGCTGATGCCTTACACCAAACATACACCGTCAACTAGATCATACTTTAACAATCCACTTGTGTACCCAAATGTGTTATCGCCCATTCAAAAGATTTTAACCCTCTCCTTAGAAGAGACCTATAAACAAGCAATACATTGACCAACATCCATTGGAAGACAAACATGAGATACCCTTGATACCCCAGTTCATACACACCTAAAAACCAGTCCTAGACCTAGTTCTTTCTGTGAAAACAACTCTATTGCAGACACATAGGAAATGCATATAGAAAGATCACAACACACTTGATGCCATAATCAATAAACCTAAAACCCAAGATGGAGACAATTTGATAATAGTAGAAACATATTGAATCTCATACATAAGACAGATTAATTACAATACATATCATATTCTCTGAGCCAACAAAGGAGAAAAGAACACCCTATATGCAAAGAAGTAGAGAAAATCTACAGGAAAAAGACCATTCATGGAACTAAAAAGGAACCCTCAGGAACCAGGATTTCAGAACCCTTACACAGTAAAAAATACAGCCATATATACCCCTGGTTATCTTAGAATCCTACACAAGTTAGGATACAACAAGCTATGGATAACCATGGTAAGGGTTAGGGTTTCCACCCACCAAAACAATTCAAAAGATCAAAAATTACTTTGTTGGATGGAAAACTAAGCAACCTGGTGAAGAACAGATCTAAAATTGATCTCCAATTATGATAATTCTCAGAACAGTGTACAGAAGATCATAAATCCACCATGAAAACTAGTCTATTCAACCACCTGCCACACACCTCAAGCCATTCATCTCATTCCTTGCATGGTACATATCTTTGCAATCGATCATCACACCCTGGACCACACTGCAATGTCAAAAAAATCATCTCTTACCAGCTCCAGTCACTTCTGCATTGAATTTTAGTCCTTTCTATCGCTGAGAAACCATCAAAAATTTGAATTTGAAATTCAACGTTCATATTAATGGTGCCTACAACATATCAGTGGTCAATATTTAAATCTGGGCCAACTTTAAGTCTTGACTGTCAAATATCTTTATTTCGCGAGCCTTTATGTCTTAACTCAATTGTGACCCTCGGGTTTACCTCTAGCAAACATGCGACTAGGCATTTCCTATCCACGAAGTGAAAACACTAACCCATCTTTAACTCTACGACTTGGCAAACAAAGGAAACCTGACCTATCTTAGCAACATCCGGTGAACTGGCGATATGAAGGGAATCAGCCATTCACAGAATACTTTATACTACCACCAGATATTTTAGCGATTACGTGAATGCAGACTCGCTAAATCGCCAGTCAATTTAGAATATCATCATCTTAGCTTGCGAACGAGTGAACCCACTTAGAATTTGTCAGGCCGCTAAAATTTAGACCCCCAGTTGGGCCCGCTTTATGTCACTTGTCGCTACCTTGTTCACTGCCCATGCTCAGTCATCTTTGACATAGGACCCACCCGCCTAAGCCTTTGAAAATGGATGGCGGGTGTAAGATCTCATGGCTCTAACACAACCCATGAGAACTTACGCCAACCGTAGATTTTTTCCCCGTCACTAACCTTTCTGACAATGGCCCCACCCTATAGTATTCTTTGTCATCCTCCAGCTCAGTCAATCAAAAGCTAACACTTCAGTGATGAATCATCAGGCGGTCCCACTGATTCCAACAAACCTTTAATGTTCTATCTATTTGGTGAACACGCGACTAAAGAAACCCTCGCCCATTCACAAGAACTTTGAGAGCACCGCTAAATCATTTGGCTACTATGCGAACACTGTTTGCCAAATCATTGTCTTTAGACCCTTCGCTAAAACATCACATGAACCAGCAAACCAAGAAAACATTTGTCAGAACCGCCAAAAGACTGAGAAGTTTACTGGGCCCGCATCAGGAAGATCGACGGTTGTCTCATCTTTGCATAGGCCTCTGAGATTCTATCACAACTTAAGACAACTGTCAAATCAACCTTTTTATACTACTTTGCAGATCCTCTGACAGGAAATGAAATCAATGGCTGTCGCAAGATCTGAAGCCTCTGACAAATCTCATAAGAACTTACGCCCACCATTGATTTACTAACAATGTCAGGACCCTCTGATGCATCCGGAAACCAAGTGCCACTGACAACTGCCAACAAGTTAATACATGGACCAATCATATACCACTAACTGTGCTTACATGTTACCTTGGACCCACAGTTTGAAGCACCATGTCATAAGGTAAGATCAACGGCTATCTCAACATCACATAGCTCTGACAAATCCTTTGCACTTTAACGACAACCTTCAGATTGAAAATCTGTCAGAAAGACTGGGCCTGGGAAATATCCAGCTGAAACATAGGAAATATTAAGGCATAGGACTTAGGGAAAATTTAAAGGCTGTCGGGGTAGAAACTTAGGAAAAATTAAAAGGGACCCCACCAGACAGGAAAACCTAATCACCGAATAGCTTAAAGGGGACTTTAATTAGCACATGCAGATTAGGATTTTAAGTCACCCAAAAAAGTAACATGAAAATAGAATAAGGCCAAGTCATTTTAGGTTTTTTCTCATGTAACGGCTAGTAAATATGAATTTTGAACTAGGGTTTGAGCCAAAGACCTAAAAACAACTGCAGAGACTAGCAAAAAAATGCTAGAGCCATGAAATTTTTTCTAGGTGCTAACAGTGGCTCTAGTTGGGGATGCATGCTTCCTGCAGGCATGGTAAGAAACTAGATCTCTGGGAAAATTAGACCACCTACTAGAAGAAGGGCATAGAGACCTCAAAAAACATAGGGAACACACCAGGGAAAATAGGAAGGGAAACTATATACAAAGTGTACACACTTTTTTTTTACAAAAAGCCTGAAACCTCAAAACTTGAACCAATCTTTGCCACTGTCAAAAATCTAGTTTTCATTTCTTTCTTCTTGAGGTAAACTAGATACTTTATTCATATTTGTTTCACCAGGCATATCAATACTTTCAATCATCCCTTTAGGAAAAACAAAATCTTTATCTTCACCTTCATAGTGCATATAAAAACTTAAAACACTTTCACCATCTTGCTCACTATGAAAGTAAAACTCAGCATGCTCATGAATACTATCATCAAATTGAAACTATTCTCTCTCTACTAATTCATGTATGCCATCAATCTGAAATGCAAAAGTCACATACTTTATTTGATAAAAGTCTTCATTCATACCTTGACTATGCATATCCTTAGGTGTAGCTAATTGGAGTTCAAAAGAATAATCAGGTTTATATTCACACATGTCATCATTATCAAATTCTGCAACATTTGAGACCCCCATGTGTTCTTTAAACAATGGGTTGATAATTCCATGTAATACTCCTTGTTGCACATTATGACAAAAAATGGGCTAATCATCATCATAGTTCTCATCATATAAAGTATCAGAAAAAACTTTAAACTCACTACCCATTTCATCTCCATGGAGATTATCAGCACACAAAGAAAAATCATAACTATATGAAGATTCACAGTCAATATCACATACCAAGCATATAGTGTCCATAATTGCATCTTCTTCATTATCTTGTTTAAGAAAACCATCATAGCAAAACCATGGTTCACTCCTAAACCCTCTATTGTATGCTAAAACCTCATTATCCAATGCATGATCACCAGACAACCTTTTACTCAAATCTTCATGTTCATCCTCACTGATATCACATTGAATTAACATTTCTTTATCTTCAAACTTTGAGGACAAATCATTCTCAACATCTTCATACTCAAGCTAATTTTTACAATGTACAAATTGAGATGCACTTTCATTTTCAGATTCAAAAAGTGAAAACATACCTTCACTGATAAAAGAGTGTTCACTTCCATCATTACTTTCCTCCTCCCATGTTGCATCTGCCTCATATGAAGACACCTCAACATCACTGCCTTCATCACTCTCACCTGAGTAACGACTTTCAGCACTATGTTCCTTAGACTATGACTGATATGCATATGAATCACATTCCTCATCAAGTGTAGCAACTTCAAACTCATCATTAGAGACATAATTTTCAGCCTCTTCATTTGTATAATACTGAGATATAGAAGTAGCAACCTCATGCCCAGGAACATAAGAAAGATCATGCTTATAATCAAAATTACAAGAATTGACAACCGTGGCTAATTCACAACTCAAAACACCATCACACTACTCAATTCTACCAAGGTTTAGAATATGTCTTACTACTGTAGCATCCTGAACACATGCCTCATCAGTAGCAAAAGACTCAATGACATTTATACACATATCCTAATTTGACATTTCAACTTGATTACAAACTACAGCAAAAGTGTTGATACACTAACTTGGAATTGTGGTACCAACACTACAGTCTTCTTTTCTTTCATATTCATTATATTGGCACACACTCATGGAAAAATGACCTCTGGTCAATCCATATTTCAAATTATTCTAAATGTCCATCGCAGTTATAAATGCCTGATATAATGACCGAGGTTCTTTATCCCTCAGCAAGTAGTTCATTTTCTTACCAAATGCATCAAAGTAGACATTCATACATACTTGATCATTGGGTCTATAATTCTCAGGGATATCGTTTAATACTTTAGAAAATTTGATATTGAAATGAGGAACAAGTTCATCGCTCTCAATATGAATCTTTAAAAACTTATCATAGGAATCAGATATGCTTACCCTTTCTCCAAATTTCTCCATGAAGGCCGAATGCATCTCACTCCAAGATGAGATAGAACATGTTGGTAGAAAAGAGAACCAGTCTCTAGCATCACCTTCTAAAGTTTGAACAAACAATTTCATCCATAGGTCTTCATGGCAAACATCAAATCACACATTACATCAACAAAGCATTGAACATGTTTCCTTTCTGACTGATACTGGTCCCTATTATACTTTGGTAAATATCTCTTGATTCCATCAAGGATCTTATTAGGGAAGCCAGGTATGCCATCATAACAAAATGGCACATATCCTTTGACAAAAGAAACTTTGTGAACATTCATCACTAGCTGTAGCTTTTGTACATCCACTTGAAAATCTTCAAGACTAATGACAGGAAATCTATACTTGAAACTAATCTTCTTTTGTCATTGGACCCCTCCTACATAATCCACACTTATATGTCCTTTCTTTAATGATAGAACCATTTGATAAGGACCATGTAAATACACAAAATATTGAATGGGGAATACCTGGAACTCTTTGCTGATCACTCTTGCTCTCTTCTTATCTAACTGAAGTCTCAATACAACTTCACATCTCAGGTTATTTCTATCATAGAGTCACCACCTCCCTTCAGAGGACACAAAATTTCACTAATCTATCTCAAAACACCAATTGACTCTGAACATTCCCGCAACAAAGTCACATATAACTTAATTTTGAATCTTTACAACAAATGCAGGTAATACATTTGTAGATCTAAAAACAATTCTTAGATTGTAAAACTTATGAGACTCTTCCCCAAAATGAAATATAGCAAGACTCTGGGATACATTTAATGGTAACTTATTTCAATCCCCAGCAGAGTCGCCAATTTGTTGGAGCTTTTTCTTGCAGGACCAAACTTGAATCAATAGATGGGCTTGGATCTCAAGTTAGACACTCAAGTTTGACAAGAAAATAGTCCAATTGATGAGGATTGAAAGGAATCCTCCTTCTTCTTTGAGCTCCACATCACTTAGGTAGGTATTGCCTTATCTGCACACTCAAGACACCTTAAGATAAACAATAGGCTTGAAGATAGATTATTGTGGAATAATCTTCAAACCCCTTCAAGTAACTTGTACCCCAATGAAGCCAATTCACATGCAATAGCCCTACTTGCATAGAATGAGTCTAAAGACTAGAAAGGACCTCCTACTACTACTACCAACATGAAAGGGAAAGGTATTTGATTTGATGTTGGGTTGGAAGGGCTCTTGAGATACCCCAAGTCTCTCATAGACCAGTGCCTTATCCAATAGGTAGCAGAGTCAAATACATCACTGCAACAAAGAGCTATGAGACAAGAAAACAATACATTCTAATATGCTGATGCCTTACACAAAACATACACTATCAACTAGATCATACTTTAACAATCCACTTGTGTACCCAAATGTGTTATCACCCATTCAAAGGATTTTAACCCTCCCCTTAGAAGAGACCTATAAAAAAGCAATAAATTGACCAGTATCCACTAGAAGACAAACATGAGATACCCTTGATACCCCAGTTCATACACACCTGAAAACCAGTCCTAGACCTAGTTGTTTTTGCGAAAACAACTCTATTGCAGACACATAGGAAATGCATATAGAAAGATCACAACACCCTTGATGCCATAATCAATAAACCTAAAACCCAAGATGGAGACAATCTGATTATAGTAGAAACATATTGAATCTCATACATAAGACAAATTAATTACAATACATATCATATTCTTTAAGCCAACAAAGGAGAAAAGAACACCCTATATGCAAAGAAGTAGAGAAAATCTATAGGAAAAAGACCCTTCTTGGAACTGAAAAGGAACCCTCAGGAACCAAGATTTCAAAACCCTTACATAGTAAAAAATATAGCCATATATACCCCTAGTTATCTTGGAATCCTACACAAGTTAGGATGTAACAAGCTATGGATAACCATGTTAAGGGTTAGGGTTTCCACCCACCAAAACAATTCAAAAGATCAGAAATTACTATGTTGGATGGAAAACTAAGCAACCTGATGAAGAACAGATCTAAAATTGATCTCCAATTATGATAATTCTCAAAACAATGTATAGAAGATCATAAATCCACCATGAAAACCAGTCTATTCAACCACCTACCACACACCTCGAGCCATTCATCTCATTCCTTGCACGGTATAGATCTCTACAATCGATCATCACACCTTGGACCACACTGCAATGGAAAACAAATCATCTCTTACCAGCTCCAGTCACTTCTGCATTGAATTTTAGTGCTTTTTGTCGCTGAGAAACCCTCAAAAATTTGAATTTGAAATTCAACAGTCATATTCATGGTGCCTGCAACATATCAGTGGTCAATATTTAAATTTGGGCCAACTTTAAGTCCTGACCGTTAGATATCTTTATTTTGTGGGCCTTTATGTCTTAACTCAACTGTGACCCTCGGGTTTACCTCTAGCAAACATGCAACCAGGCATTTCCTATTTGTGAAGTGAAAAAACTATCCCATCTTTAACTCTGCGACTTGGCAAACAAAGGAAACCTGACCTATCTCAGCAACATCTAGTGAACTGGTGACATGAAGGGAATCGGCCATTCGTAGAATACTTTATACTACCACCAGATATTTTAGTGATTATGTGAATACACACTTGCTGAATCGCCAGTCAATTTAGAATACCATCATCTTACCTTGCGAATGAGTGAACCCACTTAGAATTTGTCAGGCTGCTAAACTTTAGACCCCTGCTTGGGCCCGCTTTATGCCACTTGTCGCTACCTCATTCACTACCCATGCTTGGTCATATCTAACACAAGACCCACCCGCCTAAGCCTTTGAAAATGGATGGCGGGCATAAGATCTCATGGCTCTGACACAATCCATGAGAACTTATGCCAACCATAGATTTTGTCCCCGTCACTGACCTTTCTGACAATGGCCCCACCTTGTAGTATTCTCCCTCATCCTCCAGCTCAATCAATCAAAAATTGACACCTCAGTGATGAATCATCAGGCGGTCCCACTGATTCTGACAAACCTTTAACGTTCTATCCATTTGGTGAACATGTGACTAAAGAAACCCTCGCCCATTCATGAGAACTTTGAGAGCACCGCTAAATCATTTTCCTACTACGCGAACATTGTTCACCAAATCGCTAAGTCTTTAGACCCTTTGCTAAAACATCACATGAACCAACGAACCAACGAACCAAGCAAATATTTGTCAGAACCACCAAAAGACTGAGAAATTTACCGGGCCTGCATCAAGAAGATCAACAGTTGTCTCATCTTCGCATAGGCCTCCGAGATTCTATCAGAACTTAAGACAACCATCAGATCAACCTTTTTATACTAGTTTGTAGATCCTTTGACAGGAAATGAAATCAACGATCATCACAAGATCTGAAGCCTCTGACAAATCTCATAAGAACTTACACCCACTACTGATTTACTGACAATGTTAGGACCCTCTGACACATGTGAATACCAGGTCCCACTGACAACTACCAACAAGTTAATACATGGACCAATAATATACCACTAACTGTGCTTACGTGTTACCTTGGACCCATACTTTGAAGTGCCATGTCATAAGGTAAGATCAACGACCATCTCATAGCTCTAACAAATCCTTTGCACTTTAACGACAACCATCAGATTGAAAATCTATCAGAAAGACTGGGCCTGGGAAATATCAAGCCGAAACATAGGAAATATTAAGGCACAGGACTTAGGGAAAGTTTAAAGGCCACCGGGGTTGAAACTTAGGAAAAATTAAAAGGGACCCCATTGGACACGAAAACTGAACCGCAGAATAGCTTAAAGGACTTTAATTAGCACATGCAGATTAAGATTTTAAGTTGCCCGAAAAAGTAACATGAAAATAGAATAAGGCTAGGACATTTTAGGTTTTTTCTCATGTAACGGCTAGTAAATATGAATTTTGAACTAGGGTTTGAGCTAGAGACCTAAAAACAACTGCAGAGACTGGCAGAAAAATGCTAGAGCCATGAAAATTTTTCTAGGTGCTAATAGATTAATAGGGGGTTTCTCTCTTCTTTTAGATCTCCAAAGGCTTTTCCTTTTGACCTCATCCAAACTAGCACTCGTCACTTTCCTCTTTCCCTTTGACTCCTTAATAGGTGGCTTAGGGGTCCAAGTTTTGCAATAATTGGAGATGAGCAAGCTAAGACCTTCATGTAGAACAAACTTATTGGGTTTTTTCTTATGTTCTGCTAGGCTATGATTCAAAGACTTGAGAATGAGAAATGAGAAAGAAACCCTATCCTTGTGTCAAAAATGGTTTTAAAACACAAAGTGGTAGCTATGTACCCTTGTGTGTCTTCCATCCAGGGTGAAGTAGGCCATGGCACAGGTGAACACTTTCCTCCAAAAGGGCTTTATTTTCTCAATATTGTAATAATCCTTCTTCTAGCTTAAAACCTGATGCAAATATAATTTATTTCCAACAATAATCTCCTCTAAATTTGAAATGGTCTTATCATTTATGTAAGCATTGTGTAGAAAATTTAAAAATGTCCTATTTCAAATTGCAGATTGTCATAAATGTTTTATTAATGACTACATAAGTATTATATTTTTTAAAATTTTAGATTCAAACTATATTGTAACTATTTATGCTCTTAATTTTCTTTGAGTTTACATTTAAATTTATTTTTAATTTAATAATTTTATTATAAAAAATTTGTATATAACACTTTATAAAATAGTGTTGTTAAAGGATTGGCCTAAAATCCTGTTAGAATTTACCCTTTGAGATATTTTTTTACTTACAATATTTGAAATGATAATATTTTCTCTAAATTTTATGTCGATGCTAATTTACTAAATTTTAATAATCATAGATTTGAAGAAAAAGAAAAAATATAATAGCTCTTATATAATATATTGAAAGAATGAAAGACAAAGTCCACTACCGATGAAGATTGAAGATAGTAGTAGATCTTTTATAAAAAATGAAACCTAAATTGTTAAGAGGTTCACACATTCGATTGCATAAAGAAGTTTTATTACAAAACCTAAGCTAAAGAAAGAACAAAGAGAGATTATTTTGGAGTGATATTCTCATGAAAATTGACCAATAGAGATTCTATTCATAATGCAAACTATTTTTGCGCTACTCCCTGATAGTAATTGGGAAATGTTTTGGACATAACATGCTTCATGCCATCTCTATAATACTATGGTTCTTCATTTTTGAAAAACTATTCTATTGGGGTTTTAGGTTGTATTAAGTTATCTCTTTATGCCATGAGTGTTACAAAGATAACAATTTATTTTAAAGTAAATTCTCTCCCTTTATCAGTTTGGAGTATTTTGAGAGAATGTCAATTTCTCTTTTCTTCCAAGTCCTTGAAGTTCTTAAACTAACACACAAAAGCTTTACATTTTTTCATGAGAAAATAAACCAATATATGGTATGAGTAATCATTAATAAATATCAAAATATATAAATTATTACCTAAGGATTCCTCCTACACGTTACCACAAATGTTAGCATGTGCAAGCTCTAGATGAGATTTTTCTCTCCATGATTTTTTCACTAGAAAGATATCTTGATGTTTCTTGTCAAGGGAACATCCTTAACAAACTTCTTTTTCCTATATTAATGGAATCTCTCTTACCATATTCTACTTGTGAATCCAACTTAGTCCTTGAAAATTTAGGGATAAAATATTTGTGTCATAACCATGAAACAACTGTCATTGCCTCTAGGACATGCCTCTCAATAGAAACCAATATGAGAGGAAATAGTATATCCTTTGTCATATGATCCTTTTCTATAAGATTATGGTTATCTAATTTATCAAAAAAATTGCACTGATTATATTAAAAAACAACCTTATGGTTTTTTTCTACAAGCTAACCAATACTTAAAATATTATGTTGTAATTTTACACATTCAATTTGTCATGAATAAAACTAGTTTACCCTTCCTTAGTTTTCACTAGAAGGGTACATCTTAGCAAAACATCAACCTCATTTTTATTACCAAAATTTGACATGAATTCTTATAGAGTCATCTAACTTCACAAAAATATTGTATTTACCTATCATGTGTGTGGAGAAGCCGCTTTGAAAATTGCATTTATTTTTGAGGTTCCTTGGCCAAAATGAACATGAAAAGTGTTGTGTGTTTTGAATCTATATGAATTTTTACTATAGTGGGTTTGAGATTTACTTAAATTTTACTTCTTCTTTCTGCAATCCTATTCATAGTGGCTATGTCTTTCAAAATATCTACACTAGGTCTTCTTCGGTCCATAGAGTTTCTTCGGGACTCCTCTTTTGCCTCTTCCTTTATTATTTCCTCTACCTCATTCTCTACCATGTCCTCTATTTTTTGAAGATTCCACATGAGATTTATGGGAGTGAGAATGACGAGATGAAGATTTATCTTTAATTCTTATTATAGATTAGAAATCTTGCACAAGGATCTTGTAGAACATTGTATACATTCCTTATGTGACGACAAAGAACCAATCAACTTAGCAAATTTAAAAGTGTTATATCCTTATTTTCATTAATGAAAATCACTACTGGATCAAATTTTGGATGAATATATCTCATAATCTTTTCTACAATTTTGTTCTCTATGATTATTTCCCCATGAGTTCTATGATGATTTACAATGTCTTAAGTCCTAGTCACAAGTTCATCAATAGACTCAATCTCTTTCATCATTACATGGGTAAGTGCACAAAGATTGGGGACCACAAAGGGGATATAAGATGCCACTTTTTTTTCTAAAATCAGTAAACTCTGAACTTCAACAAGAAATTAAAGATAGTTAGACTCAAAATTTCAAGATGTGACAAGAACAAGAGTTTTAGTAATCCGAATATAGTTTCTAAACTACAATTTTTTTATAAGATTGGAAGAGTTTAAGGCCCTCAAAAAGGGGGAGCACAAAAAGTGGTCCTATTTTTTTTGTGAAAAAAAGATAACATAATGTCTAGTGTGCTCCACCTAAAATGTTAACTTTTTTTTTGAAATTTTTAAATTCCTTTGGTGAGAAGTTAGCTAATACCACTTAGTTTACCATCAATTTTTTTGCTAATTTTTTAATAAATATATGATTTTTTATGAATTTTTTGAGTGGACACATCTTGAAAATGTGAAATATGTGTGTGCTCCCCCTAGAAATAATTGAAAACTAATTGAAAATAAAAACTTTTTAAAAAGTGTGTAGAATGAAGTCTAGTTTCTAAAAAAGTAACTTTTTGCAAAATTGGAAGAACGAGCCAAAATCTAAGCCCAAAATACTACATGTTGGTTTTCGACAAAAATCGAACATACATACAAAAGAAATAAGAGATGAAAAACTTAACATAATTAGAATTTAAAATAAATTATATAGTTAGATAGCTAAAAGAGAGATCTACAATATCATGTCATGTAATTTTATTGTTATTGAACCAGGCGAGTAATCCTGACGGGGAGCACACAAAAAATATGTGAGTTTTTTTAATGATTTCTAGAAAACACGTATTAGAATTGTTTGAACCCTCCAATCCTTTGGGTTGGATCTCTAAGGAAAAGTGCATACACAAAATAGCATGTAAGTGCTATAGTGCGTACATGCTATTCAAATTTAAATGTTTCCCCAAGGTTGTATTTAGTGCAACATCAAAATGAAATGGTTTACATAGCATGCATGTTCTATAGTGTGTATTGCCTATGTGGAAATAAAGAAAGAAAAAAACCCTTCTAAATAGGGTGCAGTCATGCCAATTTCAACACCAAGACCATACATAAAATGTAACATTTAGGTATAAGTTAATACTTAAGTAAAATTTTATGTATATATATTTAGGATGTTTGAGATTGGTTTCAACTTCATAGGAGCTAAGATAAAGATTCTATATTTTGAGGGTTTTTAGGAATCAACATATTGTCTTCAACATGATTCCTAGTGGACTATTTTTTGTAAGCTTAAGCCCTTGACTTGTGCATAATAATTTGAGGATTTTTTCGCATTGTATTGATTATAGGTTCAACCTCATCTCCCCCCCTCTCTCCCTCTTTCTCTATTTTTTCTCCCATCTTCATTCCCACATCACTATCTTTGTCTATTCCAAGACCTAATTATCATCTTTCTCTATCTACCTCATCTCTCTCCCCCACACCTTCCCCTTCTCTTTGTCTACCTCATATATTGCCCCCTCCCTTCTCTCTTTCTCTCATCTCCCTCCCCTTTTCACCATTTATTTATCCTTATTACCATCTATCTCCTCCTTAGAATCTAACCCTCTCTTCCTTCTCTCACTCCCACTCTCACATTTATCTCCCATTAAATACCCTCTTTCATTCTCTCCCCTCCCTCTTCTCACTATATTGTCCCCTAATTTAGCCTCTATCTCTACCTCATGTATCTCTCTCTCTCTCTCTCTCTCTCTCTTAGGTCCTAAGGGGTCTTGGGATGCATTAATGTGTCCTAGGATCCCTTTCCAACCATTACAAACCCTAATATGTAGAGATAGGGGTCCTAAGATAAATTATGAACCCTTAGGACCCTTTATGACACCTTACCATATATCTTAGGGGTCCTAAATGTTTGTAAGGGATCACAAGGTGTCCTAGGACACATTAATGTGTCCTAGTGTATGGTAAGTGGTCCTAAGGGGTTGTAAGGGGTCGTAAGACATAGTAATGTTTCCTAGGACCCCTTATGACACCTTACCATATATCTTAGGGGCCCTAAAGAGTCCTAAATGGTTGGAAGGGATCCTAGGACACATTTCTATTTCCTAGGACCCCTTAAGACACCTTAAAACCCTTTTAGACCCCTTACAATACAACCCTATAATACACTAGTGAATGGTAGGGGGTACTAAGGGGTATTAAAGGGTCTTAGGACAAATTAATGTGTCCTAAGAGCCCTTAAGACCCCTTACAACTCCTTAACATACATTAGTGTATGGTTAGGGGTCCTAGGACACATTAATCTATCATAAGACCCCTTAACAACCTAAAGAACCCCTAAGATATGGAGAGAGTGATGCTAATAGGTCCTAGGACACATTATTGTGTCCTAGAATCCCTTAAGACACCTTAGGAACCCTCACCATACATTAGTACATGCTAAGGGGTTGTAAGGGGTATTAAGGAGTACTAGGACACATTACTATATCCTAAGTCCCCTTAAGACCCCTTACCATAGACTAATGTATTGTAAGGGGTCTTAAGAAGTTTTAAAAGACATTAATGTGTCATACAACCCCTACATAACCCTTACCATATATTAGTGTATGGTAAAGGGTCATAAGGGGTCCTAGGAAATATTAATGTGTTGTAGGACCCATTATGATCCCTTATGAACCATTATAATACACTAATTTGTGGTTAGGGGTTGTAAGGGGTCCTACAACACATTAATGTGTCTTAGGACTCCTTAAGACCCCTTATGACCTCCTAGGACACTTTACCATACATTACTATATGGTAAGGGGTCCTAAGGGGTTGCAAGAGGTCCTATGACACATTGATATGTCCTAGGACTCATTAAAAATTGTTACAATGCCTAAGATGTAGAGAGAGTGGTTCTAATGGGTCATAAGGGGTCCTATGACACATTAATGTATCATTGGACCCCTTAAGAAGCATTAAGAGCCCTTACCATACATTAGTACATGGTAAGGTGTTGTAAGGGGTCCTAAGACATATTAGTGTGTCCTAAGTCCCCTTAGGACCCCTTACCATATATGGTAAGGTGTTTTAAGGGATATTAAGGGGTCCTATAGCACATTAATGTGTCCTACAACCTCTTAAAACCCCTTACAACCCCTTAATATCCCTTACCATATATTAGTGTATGGTATGGGGTCATAAAGGGTCATAAGGGGTCTATGGACACATAAATATGTCCTAGGAATGCTTAAGATCCCTTACCATATACTAATTTATGGTAAGGGATCTTAAGGGGTCTTAAGGGGCCTTAGGATAGATTAATGTGTTCTAGGACCCCTTACAACCCCTTACCATACATTAGTGGATGGTAAGGGGTCTTAGGACCCGTTATTACCCCTTTGGACACATTAGGTCCCATAAAATGTATGGTAAGTGGTCCTAAGGGATGATTAGGGGTCCTAGGACACATTAATATATTATATGACTCCTTAGGACTCATTAGAACCCTTTACCATGCAATAGGACACATTAATGTGTCCTAGGACCTGTTATGACCACTTACAAACTTTTAGGATCCCTTAGGACACATTAGGACACATTAGATCCCATTATGACCCCTTAGAACATGTATTACCAATCATAGGAGACACTAATGTGTCCTAAGTGTTCCTAATGTATCATAAGGGGTCATAATGGGTCCTAAGTGGTCATAGGACCCCTTAGGAAACATTACAATTCCTTGGGATGCATTAGGACCCATTATGACCCATTAGGATAGATTAGAAGCCCTTAATATCCCTTAGAATATTTTGTTAGGAATAAGGTGTCTCAACCTTGGATAATTCCTATTCTTATTATTTGTTTTGTAAATGTATTTTTTGCAAATAATGTAATTAAGTGTGAGTGTACATGTCTAGTTGGCATGTTGATGTGTCACTCCACTTGATGTGTCGGCATCTTGTGCGTAAGGAGATCATGACTAAAACAGTCATGACAGATTCCTATGACACGTAAGAACTATTTAAGGAATGTGCTATGACAGGTGTAAGAGCATCTTATGACTTGGGCCTATTTGGGTGCCCAAGAAGTGGTTGGTGTGTGTAAGAGAATATGCAAAAAATAGGTTGGTATGACAGATTCTCTAACACTTCTCTTGTGACCATTATTTTTGGTGGATTCTATGACAAGCTGTCATAGTCTATTCTAGGGATGGACGCCTATTCTTGGGATTGCATGTAACAACTATGTACATGTGGCTTTGTGCATGGGTCTTGGTGGTTGTGCCTATTTTTGGGTCCAGAGGAGTCTATATATATGATGCTGCTCCTATGGGAGAGATATAACAAAATTTAAGTCTTGTTGGCTTTGTCTCTCATTTCCTAAAAGAACTTGCATTGCAAGTGTATTGTAATCTTTGTGTTGAAGATAATACATTGTGCAGGTTTTGGAGTGCTGGGGTTTTTTATTGAAAGGTTTTCCCTAGGGTATATCATTGTGTCATTCTCTATTTTTTTGTATGCATGGTATGTGGTTGCAATATCTTTGTTAAAGTAGTTAACGAATCTGAAATTGTAAGGATTTATAAGAATTTGCACAATACTCTCCTATAGAGATTAGCATAGGAAGCTATTTCCGCACCTGAGTTTCCTTACAAGTGGTATCAAAGCTTGATCAACTTTTGATCCCAGTTGTTGGGTAGGGTTTTTTGAGCTAATCTTGAGTTTGAGTGGGAGTTTTTTGCAGAGCATTCTGAATCTTATTTGTAGATTGAGATGTCAAGTTAGAGGAGGAGGATCGTTGCTACACACTTTTGTGTTCTTTACCGGATTCATGGGACCATCTTGTGATGGCTCTCTGAAGCACGTTAGTCACCTTCAAAATGGATGATGTGGTGTCTTCACTGCTATCAGAGGAGATGTAGAGAAAGGCTTCCATTTCAAAAAAAGAAGCCCTTGCTGTTCGTGGGAGATCCACTAAAAGAGGGAAGAAAAATGACAATAAGTCTGACAATAAGGGTAGATCCAAATCTTGTGGGAAGTCAAAGACTTCCAATAAGTCCAAGGCAAAATGTTGGAACTGTAATAAATCTGGGAACTTCTGTAAAGACTGCAAAGAGCCGAAGAAGAAGAAGAAAGATTCAGATTCAGCTTCAGAAAGATCTCAAGAAGATGGTGATGCATTCATCAAAGCTTTGGCAGCCCATGCATCGAATGATGTGTGGTTGGTTGACTCAGGTGCATCTTTTCACATGACCTCTCATCAAAACTGGTTCTCAAAATATGAAGAGTTCGATGGTGGAAAGGTGTACTTGGGTGATGATTCTCACCTAAAGACAGTTGGACGTGGAAGGGTCACTATCAAATTTCTTGATGGACGAGTAAAGGGAATCAATGGAGTTATGCACATTCTAGGTTTGGCATGAAACCTATTATCTGTAAGTATGCTGAATGATGTAGGTGTGCAAGTTGTTTTTTCGAAAGAAAGATGCAAGATGTTGAGAGGATCGATAGTGCTTGCAAGGGGTACTAGGAGAGGTACCTTATTTCAGCTAGATGCATGTATTCCTCTATGTAATAGTTCTTCATCCTCACCATCTGAACAAGTAGTGAAGAAGTCTATGGCTATTGGTTCCGATGGTAGTGCAAACACTTTGGAAGGTAAGCTTCCTACAGAAAAGACAATGTTGTGGCATATGAGATTTGGCCACATTGGTGAAAAGGGTCTTAGAACCCTGAAAAATAAAAATCTCATTGAGGCGTTAAATGATTGCAATCTCGAGTTTGACTTCTACGAACACTGTGTCTATGGTAAACAAAATTGTGTTCAGTTTTACTCTAGTTCTCACAAATCTTCTGATGTTTTGGATCTTATTCATTCTGATGTATTTGGTCCTGTAAAAGTTCCTTCAATCTCCAAGTCTATATTTTTTGTATCTTTCATAGATGATTATAGTAGAAGGACATGGATTTATTTCCTTAAAAGTAAGACACAAGTCTTTAGTCGGTTCAAGGAATTTAAAGCTCTTGTAGAGAATCAGACTAGTAAGAAGATTAAGTGTGTGAGAACTGACAATGGTGGTGGGTTTTGCTCAGCAGAGTTTGAATAGTTCTATAAAGAACAAGGTATTGAGAGGCATAAGACTACTCCTTATACCCCACAACAAAATGGAGTTGTAGAGAGAATGAAGAGGACACTGATAGAGAAGGCTAGGAGTATGCTTAGTGGAGCTAGTTTAGAACAAGAGTTTTGGGCCGAAGCTATGGCCATTGCTTGCTCTCTGGTTAACAGATCTCCTACATCAGCCCTTGTTGGTAAGACACCCATGGAGATGTGGTCTGGTAAGAAGCCTTCAATTAGAAATCTTCATGTTTTTGGTTGTGAAGCTTATGCACATGTTCCAAAGGAGAAAAGATCTAAGTTGGAAAACAAAGCCGTTAAATGTATTTTCATCAGATATAGTGCTGGTGTGAAAGGATACAAGCTTTGGGATCCTGTGACTAGTAAGGTGTTGTATAGTAGAAATGTTATTTTTAGAGAGCTAACATCTTCTCCTATTGTGCTACAACTAGATGAAAAAGAAAAGGAAAAAGATGTTGTTCAGTTGCCTCCTACCCCTGAGAAGACTAAACAGAGAGACCATGTTGGGTCTAATGATGAGGAGAGCTCTAGTAGCTCTGATAGTTCGGAAGAAGAGGAAGAAAAACCTCAACCTCAGCCCTTGAGGAGATCCACGAGAGAAAGAAAGCAACCAGAAAGGTTTGGTTAATCTATATTAGATTCCAGTTGTGCCTTTGCTTTGATTACTAACACTGATGAGCCTAGATCTATGAAAGAGGCTTTGGGCATGGAAGATGCAGGTTCCTGGATTGAGGCTATGGATGATGAGATGGCTTCATTGGAGAAAAACAAAACTTGGGACCTTGTACCTTTTCCTAAAGGGAGAAAATCTATTGGCTGTAAATGGGTTTTCAAGAAGAAATTCTATGCAGATGGCAGTGTTGAAAGGTATAAAGCTAGATTGGTTGCAAAGATGTATTCACAGGTAGAGGGAATAGATTATGGTGAAATATTCTCTCCTGTTGCAAAGTTGACATCCATTAGATTTTTGTTATCTCTTGTTGCATCATATGATTTAGAGATAGAACAGATGGATGTGAAGACATCTTTCCTTCATGGTGATTTGGAGGAAGAGATTTATATTTCACAGCCTGAGCACTACATTGTTAAAGGTAAAGAATCCTTAGTTTGTAGATTAAAGAAATCTCTATATGGTTTGAAGCAATCTCCTAGGATGTGGTACCTTAAGTTTGATGACTTTGTGTTGTCAATTGGATTTGTAAGATCAAAATCAGATCATTGTGTTTATTTCAGAGTTGAAAATGATCACCTTCTTATTGTTGCATTATATGTTGATGATATGCTGCTATTTGGGAAGGGTAAGGGTATGATTTTTGATTTTAAATCTCAGTTTTCAGCATAGTTTGAGATGAAAGATCTTGGGGCAGCTAGGTACATCTTGGGTATGGAAATCAGTAGAGACAGGTCTAACAGAAAACTTTGGTTGGGTCAGAGTAAGTATGTGAAGTCTGTGTTGGATAGGTTTAGCATGGCAGATTGTAGACCACTATGTGTTCCTATTTTTGTGGGAACAAAGTTATTTGTAGATGATTGTCCAAAATCTCCTAGTGAGGTGGAGGACATGAGTAGAGTACCTTATGCTAGTGCAGTTGGCAGTCTTATGTATGCTATGGTCTGTACTAGACCAGACATTGCCCAAGCAGTGGGAGTCCTGAGTCAGTTTATGGCTAATCCTGGATGGGTATATTGGGATGCAGTTAAGCGAGTATTCAAATATTTGAGGGGTACATCAGATTACTCCATATGTTATCATGGTAACTCTTCTAGATCTCTACATTTAGTTTGTATTCGTGGGTTTGTGGATTCAGTTTGGGTAGGTGATATTGATAGCAGGAGATCCACTAGTGCTTATGTGTTCACTATGTTTGGTGGTGCCATCAGTTGGATGAGTAAGCGACAACCTGTGGTTGCTTTGTCCACTTCAAAAGCTGAGTACATGGCTGCTACTCATGCTTGTAAAGAAGCCATTTGGCTTAGAAGATTGTGTTTTGATGTTGGTGTTGATGTAGAATAGATTACTATTTGGTGTGACAGTTAGAGCACTATTTTCCTTGCAGAGAATCCAACTTTCCATGCCAGAACGAAGCACATTGATGTGTAGTTTCACTTTGTGAGAGATATGGTGGAAGATGGAAAGGTAAATTTGGAGAAGGTAGATACTGTGAAGAATGTTGCAGATGCATTAATGAAACCAGTGGGCACTAAGAAGTTTAGATGGTGTTCAGAGTCTATGGGCCTTTTGGCCTATAGCGGTTAAAGTTCCTGTTATGTTCCTATTGCTCTTACAAGGTGTTCGACAAGTGGGAGAATGTTAGGAATAAGGTGTCTCAACCTTGGATAATTCCTATTCTTATTATTTGTTTTGTAAATGTATTTTTTGCAAATAATGTGATTAAGTGTGAGTGTACATGTCTAGTTGGCATGTTGATGTGTCACTCCACTTGATGTGTCGACATCTTGTGCGTAAGGAGATCATGACTGAAATGGTGATGACATATTCCTATGATGCGTAAGAACTATTTAAGGAATGTGCTATGATAGGTGTAAGAGCATCTTATGACTTGGGCCTATTTGGGCGCCCAAGAAGAAGTGGTTGGTGTGTGTAAGAGAATATGCCAAAAATAGGTTGGTATGACAGATTCTGTTACACTTCTCTTGTGACCGTTATTTTTGGCGGATTCTATGACAAGCTGTCATAGTCTATTCTAGGGATGGACGCCTATTCTTGGGATTGCATGTAACAACTGTGTACATGTGGCTTTGTGCATGGGTCTTGGTGGTTGTGCCTTATTTTTGGGTCCAGAGGAGTCTATATATATGATGCTACTCCTATGGGAGAGATATAACAAAATTTAAGTTTTGTTGGCTTTGTCTCTCATTTCCTGAAAGAACTTGTATTACAAGTGTATTGTAATCTTTGTGTTGAAGATAATACATTGTGCAGGTTTTGGAGTGCTGGGGTTTTTTATCGAAAGGTTTTCCCCAGGGTATATGATTGTGTCATCCTCTATTTTTCTGTATGCATGGTATGTGGTTGCAATATCTTTGTTAAAGTAGTTAATGAATCTGAAATTGTTAGGATTTATAAGAATTTTCACAATACTCTCCTATAGAGATTAGCGTAGGAAGCTATTTTCGCACCTGAGTTTCCTTACATATTTGAAGGGGTGTAGGACACACTGTTGGGTTACAATGTGTCCTAATGGGTCCTAATATGTCCTAAAGGGTTCTAATGTGTCCTAAGTGGTGCTACGACACCTTATGACCCACCAAGACCCATGAGGACACATTATGACCCATTACGACACATTGGAACCCATTAGGACCCCTTAGAACACATTAGCCATCATAGGGCACCCTGATCTATCCTAAGGGGTTGTAATGGGTAGTGCATGGTTGGAATGGGTCCTAATGTGTCCTATTTTTCCTTTAAGTGGTCCTCATGTATCATAAGGGGTCATAGTGAGTCCTTAGTGGTCCCAAGACCCCTTAGGACATATTAGGACCCATTAGGACCCATTAGAACCCCTTAGATCCAAATAGGACACATTAGGACCCATTAAAACCACTTAAGACCCATTAAAATCCCTTAGGACACATTAGTATTCCCTACAGTGGTTAATGTGCTCTAATGGGTCCTAATGGGTTCTAATGTGTTCCAACTATTCCTAATGTATCCTAAAGGCTCCTAATGGGTCCTAAGTGGTTGTAGGACCACCTAGGACACATTAGAACCCCTTAGGACACATTAGGACTCATTAGGATACATAAGAACTCATTAGCGTGTCCTACTCCCCTTAATGTGTTCTAAGGGGTATTAATGGGTTATAGTGTTTCCTAATGTGTCCTAATGTATTGTAAGGGATATTACTGGGTCCTAAGGGGTATTAGGGCCACTTAACACCTATTATGACCCCTTATGATACATGAGGACCCCTTAGGATACATTAGTGTGTCCTACGATAGTTAATGTGTTCTAAGGGGTCGTAATGGGTTCTAAGTTGTCATAGGACCACTTAGGACTCATTACAACCCCTTAGGACATGTTAGGACATATTAGAACCCTAAAGTGTGGCATTACAATTACTAATGTGTTCTGAAGGGTCATAACAAATCCTAAGTGGTCCTAGTACCCATTTGGACCCATTACAACCCCTTAGGCTACATTAGGACCCGTTAGGACACATTAGAATGCATTGGTGTGTTCCACACCCCTTAATGTGTTCTAAGGGGTATTAAGGGGTTCTAATGTTTCCTAATGGGTACTAATGTATCCTAAGGGGTCATAATGGGTCCTAATGTGTCCTTATCAGTTCCAATGTGTCCTTATGGGTCCTAGTGTGTCATAATGTGTCCTATGGGGTTTTAATGGGTCCTAAGTGGTCCTAGGAAACTTTATGATCCATTACCACAACTTCGGACCCGTTAAAACCCATTAGGACCCATTAAGATCCATTAGGAAACATTATTCCTATGACCCCTAATGTGTCCTAATTTGTCCTAATGGGTTGGTCCTAATGTGTCCTAATGGGTTTTAACGGGTCCTAATTGGTCCTATGACCCCTTAGGATCCCTTGAGACTCATTAGGACCCCTTAGAACACATTATCTATTGTATGATACATTAATAGGATGTAAGTGGTTCTAATGTATCATAAGGGGTCATAATGGGTCCCAAATTATCATGGGACCCATTACAACCCCTTAGGATGAAATCATACCCATTATGACACATTAGAACCCATTAATACCCCTTAGAACACATTAAGGTGTGTAGGACACACTAATGGGTTCTAATCTATCCTAATGGGTCCCAATATGTCCTAAGGGGTTTTATTGGGTCCTAAGTGGTCCTAGGAACCTTTAAGATCCATTACGACCCCTTAGGATCCATGAAGACCCATTAGGACACATTAGGACTCATTATGACCCCATAGAACACATTAATAGTTGTAGGACAAACTTTTGGGTTCTAATGTGTTCTAGTGAGTACTAATGTATCCTAAGGGATTATAATGGTTCCTAAGTGGTTAGACCACTTTGGACCCATTATAACCACTTAGGATACATTAGGACCTGTTAGGACACATTAGAAACCTAAAGTGTGTCTTATGACTATTAATGTGTTCTATGGGTTGCTAATGGGTCCTAATTTGTCACAATGGGTTTTAATGGGTCCTAAGGGGTCCTAAGGGTTCCTAAGACCACATATAACACATTACAAACCCTTAGGAAACATTAGGGAAAAATAGGACACATTTAAGCCCATTATTATGTCATATAATGATTAATATGCTCTAAGGGGGGTCCTAATGTGTCCTAATGTGTCCTAAGGGGTCATAATGGGTCCTAGGACCACTTAGGACAAATTATGACAACTTATGATATATTAGAAAAAAATTAAAACCCTAAAGTGTATCCTATAATGATTAATTCTCTCTCTCTCTCTCTCTCTCTCTCTCTCTCTCTCTCTCTCTCTCTCTCCTATAATGGTTAAACATACATGTCAATTACCACACTAGTTCAATAACATAAATAATTCAATGAGAAACAATCCTTAAATGATCATGCACAAGTCAAAGGATTAAGGTAACAATCAATAGTCCACTGAGAATCATGCTGAAAATAATATGTTAATTTTTGAAATTTGTCTAAGTCTGAAATTTCCTTAAAATCCTCAAAATCTAGAATATTTATCTTAACTCCTATGAAGCAAAAACCACTCTCAACCATCTTGAAAGTATATACATAAAATGTAACTTAAGTATGAGAAAGGAAGAGTATGTAACTTATGCATATGTACGCATTATAGTGCACACACACTATTTTTTTAATTGCCCAAGCCATAACACATGTTCACTATAGCATGTATGCCTTATAGGGTATGCACACTATGTCTTTTGGGGGACCAAAAAAGAAATTGGAACCTTTTTGGTCACCCATCTTTGTGCATATACCCATATTTTCAAAATATCAATGAAAGGTTTGAAGCCTAACCAATCTTAATTTTACAATCCTTGGTATGTAGCTCATAGAGCCTTCCATGCATCCTTTGACTTTTTCATACTATCAATATAGGGAAATATTTAAATATCTAATTCAAATTAGATGGTGAATAGAACTTGATTGTCGTTCTTCTTGTCTTCCTTCAACTAATTGCACTAATTTTTTGACAATGCATTCAAAGCCTTTTGATTTGCATGCTTATTGTATCTTGTTTCTACTCATTCCTAGAAATCTTGGCATAATTGCAGGGCGTTCACCTTAATTCTCCAATATTCGTAGAGTATTAGAAGCTAGAATGAAATTTAATTATCATTTTCCATTCTAAAAGAGATTCCTAGAACACCTATATCAAGTTAAAAAGTGAGCAACCTAGCTTTGATATCAATTGAAGAAAAGAAAAATGTAATAGCTATCATACTATATTGATTAGAGATAAAAAAAAATTAAAAAATACATTCAATTACCGATCAATGAGAGAAATAACTTAATAAAAATATGCTAGGTGCACATGTAGCAAAGATAGGAACTTAGCAATGAAGAAATTCTAATTACATAATTTATTGAAGGAATATAATACATATAAAGAAAGAAAGAAATAAAGAAAGAAAGAAATAGTCTACTACCGATAAAGACTAAAGATAGCAATATATCTTTTAGAAAACAAGACCTAAATAATAGAGATGTTCATGCATTCGATTGCATGAAGAAGTTTTATTACAAAACCTATGCTAAAGAAAGAAAGAAACTAGAAGCTAGCTACCTGAAACTGAGAGAAACTTACTTTAAATAGACAAAAAGATGAAGTTAACTAGATCATGCATAATGAATTGTATTTATGCTAGAAATAAACCTATGATTAAAACTAAGTCAATTGTTGGAAATTTATGAATATAGGAGACTACATGCTTAGAGATTAAATACTCTTTCATACTACATGCAAAACATCTTCTTAAGAAAGTTCAAAAAGATTAAATTAAGCATGAAGTCTAAGATGTTGTTCAATTATTGAAACTTGATGTTGATCATACCTAACATATGCATTGATCATGAAAAGTTCATGTCTTTAAGATTTCTAACTTGGTCGATTCCTGTATATATTGATATATACATTAAACTTTACATAGCTTTATTTTATCTCCTATAATGTTTCATTCTTGTAGTTATGGTATGTTTTGATTTTAATTAAATTTATTAAATTCTAATAAAATATTCTTGTTAACCATACATGAATATTTGATCCCTACTTCATCTTATGTTGGGAATAGATAGAATGTGTATGTTAATTTATTAAACTCCAAGTCAAAAACATATTATCATGGAAGGATTATGGAATTAAAAAATATAGAATAAGGAACATTCATAAGACTTTGAATTATTATCTTAATTTTATCCTCTTGGGAACTTAAAGAAAGGAGATATTATATGGTATATTTATGATCTATTTTTACATTTTAGGGTTTGTGGTTGGGGTCTTTTCATGTATATTTTATTTGTAGATAGTTTGATGTTTCTATAGAGAATATGAGATAATATCATCTCAAATATTACGGTAAGAATTTTCCTAAGGCAATGAATGTGATGCCAAGATCTAGAAGCTCAATAGATAGCACAAATAAGAGAGACAATATGATATGATCAAATGACAATGAATGTATACAATGGAGATGTGTCTGAATATATAAGCAATGTATGATAACTAGGTGATATGTATGTGATAACCTATAAATCACACAAGGTTTGATCACATGTCCACCAAAGGTGGATCATCCTTGATTTTACAACAAAGTATGTAAAATTTGCAACAATGAGAGGATGATTTTGTGATAAGAGAGCTAAAGGAGAATCTAACACATAAAGTGGAATAGATAAAAACTATCTGGACACCTAAAGAGGAACTCTCCTACACCATGTGTAAAAAAGAGATGTAAACTACTATGTGTCTTATATGCAAACTACTATGTAATATATTAGCCTAAGTAAAATTAAGTAAAGTGTAACTAGTGAATACTTAAAATTATACCAACACCCTCCCTTAAGTGCAACTTAGGGAAATGCACTTAAGATCACAAAGATATATGATAATGGATGTTGGGTCCTAGCTACTAGGCCATGCTAGGTACCAATGTAAAAATTTCTAATGCAAAATATATTCAATGCAATCTATCATAAAGTAGAGAAAGAGAGAAAACCTCATGGGAAAAACCCTCCTCCAAAAAGAGAGATAAGTAAAATAATAGAAAATGAGAGAGAATACCTCACGTGAGGAAAAATATCTCCACTAAGAGAGAATAGAGAATTAAAATGACCTCTAAAGAAATATCCTGTACCCCCATTGCCCAAGAGATCTCACAATTGAAGATACTTTCTCTTATTGAAGGGTTTGGTGAAGATGTCTGCAATATTCTCTGCTACAAGACAATACCTTAACTCAATGACATACTCCTGTATCATCTCTCTGATGAAATACATATGAATGTCAATATGTTTTGTCTATTGATGTTGGAATGGATGTTTTGAGATCTCTATAACACCTTGATTATCACAATGAATGACTGTAGGTCATGGAATGCTAAAACAAAACTCCTTTAGGATATGCTAAATCTAAATAGCCTTTATAGCTTCATTAACAACCCCTCAATGCTCAACCTCAATCAAAGAGAGAGTAGTAGCATTCCATTTCTTACTTTGCCAACAATTGGGACCTGAACTAAGATGAAACATGTTACCTAAAGTAGACTTGTGACCTTCAAGATTGTTTTCCCAATCTGAGTCTATATATCCAAGTCAAGTCTAGTACCTATTGCATAGTGAATCCCATGTGTATGTGTACCCTGTATATAGTGCAATATGTGTTTGATTTCCTTCCAATGAAGCTCATGTGGATCTAACATGAAGTGAGAAACAATTCCAAATGAAAATGATATGTCAAGGTGTGTATATTTCAAGTAGATGAAACTTCCAACAATATATCTATACAATGTAGTATCAACAAGTGGTGTGGTATGCTTAGCCTCTAACTTGACACTTGAAAGAAAGGGAGTGGGTGTAGCCTTGCAATAAATCATGTGAAATCAAGCAAGTAAATCAAGAGAATACTTGGAATGAGAACACATGATCCTGATTGAGGACTGCGTGATATCAAGATAAATAAAATAGTGAAGTAAACCCAAGTCTATCATAAAAAATCTATCTTGAAAAGAAGACTTGACATTGCCAATGATGGATGAAGTATTCCCTGTACTAATCAAGTCATCAAAATAATGCACAAGTATCAAGTGAGAGTCATCCCACTAAAGAATGTAGAAATTTGAGTCTGGATGACATTTGTTTAACCTTAATAACATAAGAAAGGAATCTATCTTGGCATACCAAGCCCTAAGAGCCTATTTGTGGCCATAAATAGACTTCCTCAATTTGTAAACCATAAAAATATCTTGTATGAATCCTTGTGGATGCTCCATATGGTTACAAGTGATGATTGGAGAGCACTAGGGATCACTTAATGGTTGTCATTTGTGGAAACACTTATGGTGGAATGATTGCATGAAGTGAGTATAGGTATTGGAGACACAGTCATCAAAATGATTAAGTACAAAATTAGAATAATAGTATTCTGCATTATATTTTTGGTTAGCAAAGATAATATATGATGTATTATGGCTTGCAAACTTAGAGGAAGACATGTGTGGATATGTAGGACCTTTAGTTAAGGTCACATGTATTTTGGTGCTGATATCAGTAAGATATAGTGATATGAATGTATGAGAAGATAGAGAAATAATGAAACAAAGCATATGAATAGTCATGGTGATTGAGGGAAGGTTAGATGGAATGGTAATGTGTTAAGTCAGATGAAAGTTGTATATTGCCAAAAATTTGGTTATACAAGATCAACAACTCTACATTTATCATTTGTATAAGTAATTGTTATGTTTTGTATTGTATTTGTGAGCCAACTAGATGGCAGAATTGATATAAGTATAGAGTGTTTTGTCGAAGCGATAAGTGTGAAATTATGTGATAGAGATGGATATGTGATGAATGAAAATTTGAGATATTAGTAAAGGAAGATAGAAGATCAGAGATCAGAGATTGATAGAGCTATAATTGGAACTATCCAAGAATAGCAGATGCTTGTCTAGTTCACTTATTGAAGAACACTTTTGTAATAGAATTTTGGTTGTAAGAGCTATAAGCTCACCACAACTTTTAACATGGTTTTTGTATACCCATAACAAGTTTTTCTATTCCTCTAACAAGTAAATGTACTATGTAATACTCAACTCCTAACAAGGCTAGATCTCTTTACATGGATTTAATATTTTAGTGCATAACTTTTGGGGTACCATCCCCACCAAGGTTTTCCCTTGGCCAGGGTTTCCTTGAAAAAAAATAATGGTGTTATGAGTTATGTGTTTATGTTATTTTAATTTCAGCATTGATATGGTTTATTTGCAATTGGTTGAAGTTTAATTTGAAGTTCTGTAATACTAATTCAATCCCCCTCTTAGTATTACTTAATCCTAAAAATTGGTATTAGAGCTATTGGCCCTTGGAGAGAAAGCCTAACATCTTAAGGGAGATCAGAATGGATTCAGAAAGTTTTCAAGAGAACTTTGAAGTAGCACTTGATGACCTGGACAAAGAAAAGGCTAAGTATGGAAAATTAAAATTCAAATTAAGAAGAGCAGAAGGTTCCATCAAGAAACTAAAGGAACAAACTAAATTTTAAAGAAGTCAGAGACAAGACCTTATAGATAAAATCAAAGAGGACTCAAAAAATGATACATCAGACCAAGTAAAGAAGCTAGAGCAAGAAAAAGAACAAATTAATCTTCTGATGATTAAAGAAATTCAACATGAAAGGGATGCAAGATACAAAGTTGAAGAGACACTAAAAGAAGCAAATATGTAGATAGGACAAATGAAGAATGAACTTGATCACTACAAGGATAAATGTCAAGAATTGGAAAAGTACAATCAGATCATAAAAGGTGAACTCACTCAATCCAAATTACATATTGAGAAGTTACACGAGTAGTGATAAAATTGATGAACAAAGAGAGAGACAAAAAACTAAAGGAGACATGACTAGAATTGGATACAATGAAGGAGAATTTTCTAAGACTAATGATGAATTACATGAAGTGAATACTGAAGATAGATCCACTTTTGAAGAACCTAAAGATCAAATCAGACCTTCCACAGGTAGATGCTTTGGATACAACAAAGTTGGACATGTGAAAAGAGATTACACAAGTAAAGGTCATTTCAAACCCTTTATTGGTTATTGTTACAACTATTATCCATATGGACATAACAAAGAAGAATGTAGGAAACTAGATCAGTCAAGGAATAGACAAGATTACATTAGAGAAGAGTCAAGAGCCAAGATCACATGCTACAAATACAATAACCTTGGGGCATACTGCAAGGTATTGTAAGCTACAGGTTAATCAGGATAGAAGACAACCTACATGTTTCAAATGCAACAAATTAGGACACATAGCAAAGTTTTGCAGGTATAATGGAATGAACAATAGAAGAGGACCACCACCTATGGTTATAAAGAAGAATATTGGTGATAGTGGTAAAAGTCTTAATGAGTACATGGATGAGTTTAAGAATCATTTCAAGAAAACAAAAAATGAAGATGATGAGAAGATATGGAAGGTAAAATATTTCAATAAGGAACTAGTTTAGGGAGAGATAGTAGATGCTACTATGTCTTCACATGATGTTGACATTACTACATCGACCTAGAAGGCCGCATGGCCTTAGGTGGAGCATTGGATGCATACAAAAGAATATATCCAGCCCCTAATTATGTGGAATAAGCTCATGCGAGCTTAGATATGGTGTGTACAGACACTATTGAGTTTATTTTTGTGATCACAACACTTGGAGATTCATATCCTATGATCGTGAAATTTATGTTTGACTGGACAGTATGTGAATTTGAGCTACCTATGATGAATGTATTCAATCACCTTGCAAAGGATAAAACATCTTGAAACATATCATTTCTGGACCATTTGATTAGCAATGACCAAGGAGAATAGAGTTAAGAAGCACTACAACCATCTAGCAACTACATTGCATGATCATTTGAAGCAGAAGTTTTGGATTTCAGCGTATTGAAGGTATTTAGATCATATACTCTTTCAAAAAGATATGGATGCACCTGTGATATTTGATGTTATTGATAGACCAAGGTGTAAGTTTAAGAGGCACCCATTTAAGTCTTGTGAGGATGATTCGGAAGGAGCATTTTTGCTAACCCCTTATGGCATGTTACATGTTGAAGATATTAGGGCTTACATTCACTATAAGTAAAAGACCATATGAGATGCATAAATCTAGAAGGAATTAGGAGAGATGATATAATCTAATGGTAAAATGAAAGAGGATTTCAAACATCTAGAAGAGCAATCTATCATTCAGCTAACCTTCCTTAATGAGTTCCACAAAACCGAATGGCTCAAGATCATTCTAAGTAGAATCCATGATCAATTCATTTGGATATGAGAGAAACTTGTTAAGATATGTAGTCAGTTGATTCATGAGATAACTAGATTGGACAATACTGGAGACCTCCCTATAGTAGAGAAAATTATCAAGAAGCAAGTAGAAACCCTAACTCATTCTAAATGGGATAAGTGTGCGATGAATGTGAATGACATCTTTTAGCAAGATGTGAGATTGGTAGAAATGCTACTATGTTATAAGTTATTCTACAACAGTAGACCTAATTCTATGTTAGTAAGGGTAATTATGATGGCCTATAGAATGGAGAAGGAAAACACCAGATATAACTTATGCGAAATCCTAGCACAATAGTTCTTGGAAAATGTGAAGATTATTAAGGAGGGCAAGTCAAAAGATTTCAAGTTTGGTTCACTTCTGATCCACATGTACATCCACATTGAGCACAAATTTCCTAGAATGCACCCTAGAACATGGAAGGATAGTGTACCTACTAGTATACAAATTTCAAAAAGCTACCAAAGTTAGAATAAAAATTGGGTAGATGGTGAACTATTTGCAATGACTAAAATTCTTCAAATTAAAATGAAGGAGAGATACAAGATACTTGAGGAGATAGTTGAGAAGTATAAAGACACAATCTATTTCATGGTTGAAACTGACTATGTGTGCTTTGAAGTAGTTGAACCAAGAAAGAAATGGTTCTACCCTATGGAGTATGAGGTTAGTTTTGAGGCTCTTACAATGCAAGTTGAACATGTATTAGGACTTGAAATAGATATATCTGAAAAGAGATGGTGAACTTACTTGGAGACATCAACAAAAGTTAGAGAAGAATAGGATAAAGGGATAGAAAGAGGAAGAACATATAAAAGATAGTCAGGAAGAGAAAGAACAAGAGGAGAAACAACAAGAGGAAAAGAAGGAAGAAGAGACAAGAGAAAAAAAAAAAAGAAGAGGTAAGAATTGAGCTTAAACAAGAATCAGATACCTCCTCCACCCTATTGTTGGCAAGTACGGCCAAATTGGTGAGCACTGATGTGGAAATAATGAATGAGGATGAACTCATGAGGTTATCCTTCATGACATTTTCTAAGGCAAAGAAAAGGTCAGAACAAAAGGGGGACAAGAAGGTAAAGGTGATTGCTAGGGCAGTAGAGACTGTAAATAAAATACTAGGTACACCTCTTAAATTTAAAGGAAAGGATGATGTAGAGAACTTGAACTTGACATTGGACAAATTTGACAGTCATTTTGAGTCATTGTTGAAGATCGCAGAGGATAAGGCTGAGAAGACATACTTAGAAAAGAAGTTGAAGGAAGTTTTCCAATCCATCTCATGGGACTTGGGCATTCTAAAAACAACAACAATCAAAGCTAAAAACTATGTGCCCAACACAAGGAAGAAAGGTATATAGCTATTGCATAAATCCTATCAGACATGTTAAGAATATTAAAGATACCATAGCTAAGGATAGGGCTACATTAGACAACATAATGGATAGTTGTGAAACCTCTTCACAAACTGTGTTGGAAAGGGACAAGAAAATATCCAAATTTTGGATAAGATAAGTGCCTTGAATACAGAGAAAGGGAGAGTAGTGGAAATATCTGGTTTGATAAAGAGTCTAATCACTCCTAAGCTATCAATTATTGAAGCTCATCTCACAAAGATGGAGACGATAGAAGCATCAATGAAAAACTATGTACCCACTAAGTTGAAGGTAGAAGAGACTACATCTTATGCACTGAATGGACTGATCCATGTCAGTGAACTTCTGATCAAATCATGGGATGATGAAGTGACGGCCTTGGAAGACTCTTTCCAAGATCTAGTGAGTAAGCAACAAATCTTATATGGTTAAAATTTTGAAGTTTTGTAAGCACCTGTTAGCAATTTGGCTGAGTTGATTACATGGATGTTGTCATTATGGAAACATATGATCCACATGAAGATCACACAAGTCAGAGAGCAAGTATGATAGAGTGCATTGCAAATTTGTCTAAGTGTGAGACAGTGTTTTCACTAGTGAACCTGGACACAATTTTTTGTTTGCGATGTTGATTGGAGTAAGTTCAGTGCTTGTGCACTTGAACATAGAATCTATGATGTTTATTGAACACCCATCTTAGAGTGCAAGTTAGTACAACATGTACGAAAGAATTTATGATAGTTTTACCGAAGACAGTGTCAAGCCGACAGGATAGAATATGAAGATAGAACTAGTAAAGAGTTAAGGGATTATTTTGTTTATCAAAATAATGACTTAACAATATAAAGGGATGACATCCTAGATGTTTACCCTTAGATAAAGTTATTGGTATATATGTAAATGAAAATGTAATTGTAATTGTAATTGTAGACAACACAATAGTGTGGACAAGTGATATGATGCAAAGTATATGATGCATATGTAATAGTGATAGTGAAAGAGCAATGAAGAGATATTGATGCAAGCAGGATAAGGTTATGTACCTTAACCTATTTTTGTAATCAATGTATACTATACATTACTTGTTTGGGTAGTGGGATCATCTGGTAATCACATTTTGTACTACCAACTCCTAACATGGTTGAGGCTTCTAACAAGGCCTATAGTCCCATAATTAGGATTTATACACTATATTCTTGTAATAGACTCCTAACAGGGTCAACAAGATACTTTTGATTAGTGGATATTTGTGGGTACCATCCCCACCAGGGTTTTCCCTTGGCCAAGGGTTCCTCGAGAACAAATAATGTGTTATGATTTCTTTATTGTTATACATGTTGTTTAGCTTCTTATGTTATGCATGTATAATAATAATCTATTATATCCATAATTGGGCAAAAGATAAAGTTTGTAGAATACTGATTCATGCCCCCCTCTCAGTATTCCCTATTTCTAACAATTGGTATTAGAGCTGTATTACTTAGAAAATAATCATTCAAGGAAAGCCTAGCAGCTTGAATAAGATCTCTATGGATATGGATCAACTTCAGCAGAATCTTGAAGAAGCTCTTGAATAGATTGACTTTCTTACTATTGAAAAAGATACTTTGAAAAGAAAGTATGATGATGCAAAGAACCTTATTGAGAAACTAAAAAACAAGTTGGAAGATCTGAGATCTGAAAAGGAATCCAAATTTTTTATTGAAGAACTTGATGACAATGTGGAAAATGAAAATGAGATCCTTAAACATGAACTGAAGATAGAAAATGTGAAGCTTAGTTTCAAAGACAAAAATGGCAAGAATGAAGCAGATCTGAAACCTGAGAATGAAAATCTAAAGACTAAAACTGAAGGACTGAAATCTAAACTTGGTTTAGTAACATCTGAGCTTGAGAAAATCAATTTGTAGTATGATGAACTTGATAAATACAACAAGATTGTGAAAGGTGAACTAACTCAATCCAAACAACAACTTGAAAGGCTATATTCAACTAGTGAGAAGATTGATGAACAAATATCTTATCAAAAACCATTCTACGATAAGACTGGTCTTGGATTCAACACTTTTAAAGCAAATTATGAAAGCAAGGAACCCAATCTGAAAATATCTGAAAGCATAGATGAGAAGAAGTTTGATGAGATCAACAAATCTGAAGATACACTCAAAGAAGAAGAATCACTGAAGCAAGAGGAATCACCCAAAGGTATGTAAAGAGAATTCAAAGGTAGATGTTTTTCTTGTAATACTATTGGTCATATGCAGAGAGATTGCATAGGTAAGCAATTTAAAACTCTTAATGGTTATTGTTACAACTGTCATGGTTTTGGACATAGAGCTATTGAATGTAAGAAACCTAAATTTATTGAGAATAATGATGGTAGTAGAATGTTTAGGAATACTAACAATGCAGATAAGAAACCTACTGAAGATATGAACAGAAGCAATGGAATTATATGTTATGGATGCAACAAGGTTGGATAGATTGCTAGAAACTACAGATCACAAGTCTATCAACCTGGACCAAGATATGGAAACAATGAAATTGTTTGTTAGATATGAAACAAGATTGGACATACAAAAAGGTTTTGTAGAATGAACAATAGAGTTTTTCATCCTAATCCTAACCCTAGAAATCATGCAAGAAGAAATGAAGATGCAAGTAATAGTCAAAAAGGATGCTATAGTAAGTTAGATGAAGTGAAGTTTATTAAAAGCACAGATGAAGGAGACATACTCAAAACTGAAGGTAATCAGGAAGGTGAAGTATTGAAAGGTAAGAATAAATCTTTACCTGACCTATCTCAAAGTACTTAATTTATGTAAATTATAGTAGAATAGGAACTTAGATTAGTGTAGAAGTAGATATATTATGAACTGAGTCTTGTACAGTTAATGTAAGGTAGTTTATGATGTTCTAATGCCATGGTTAAGAGCACAAAGAAAAATATTATGTTTTGCAAGATCACAAGAAGTTTTAAGTTTTGCAGGTTAGCAGAAACAACTTTTTGGAAAGCAGCAGCAAAAGAATTGAATGCGATGTCAGATCTAAGTGAGATTGAATTAATAAAAGGTTATGATCAGTATTATTTGATCATCAAAGTGAATTCAAGTGTCAAGGAGATCAAAGAGTAGTGATTGGAAGCATTTTGCATGGATTTGGAGAAGAATTTTATGCTAAATCTACGCAAGCCCTAAAATTGCAAAATTAAGGTATTTTACTTGACAAATCTTTGAATCAGTAAAGGAATTTGAAGAAATCATGGATGTTTCATTAATACACAATGTCAGAGATAAGAATAGACCTAAATTGAAAAGGGAACCAGTAGAACCCTTGGAAGATGACCCTAGGTTTGCTTTATCATCCATACCGGACAGAGTTTTACATTTGGAGAATGTTAGAAGTTATCTTGGATGCAAACTAGAGACAGTTAGTGATAGTGATTTCACAAATGAATATTAGAAGATTTAAAATTAGGATATGACACTGAAATAAGGTTTTGAATATTTGGAACATAATGAAATTGTTAAGTAGGGATTATAGTATGAATTTGATAATGAAGAATGCACTAAGATTATCTTGAGCAAAATTCATAATGGGAAGTTTTGGTTAGAAGATAGAGTGATAGATATTACAACTGATTTGATTCATGAAGTCACTGGATTATCTAAAACTAGAGCTATTCCTTTAAATGAGAAAAACATGAGGAAAATAGTCATTGACAACAAAAACTCATCCTATAATGGTAGAGTAATTGTGATTAGTAAGATCAAACAAGATGATGTGAGATACTTATGCAAGATCCTAACTACTAAGTTTTGTGCAAATTCAAGAGAGGATGACATGGTAGCTAGAATGCTACATGTAGCCTATCTAATGTGTGTTGATAGGGTACAAGTTGATATGTGTGAAATTTTAAGAATTCAATTGTTCGAGAACTTGGAGAAGATTAAGAAAACTAAGTATAGACAGTTTAGGTTCTCATCCCTAATCACTTATATGTTTTTTCATCTATTGAGGAGATTTCCTTACACCATTGGAAATGACTAGAATGATGGAAAAAATACAATGGAAAGGATTAACCTAGTGTACAGAAGACATGTTATTGATAGTGTAAATGAGAGTGCAGTACTAGTTATTAAGATATTTTTGAATATTGTGTCCAGCAGATCAACGATCCCTAAGTCTCTCATTGAAAAGTATAAAGATGATATATGTTTTATGGTGGATACTGACTTTACCTATATTGAAGTAGTAGAGCCTAGAATAGAGTTCATAGACCCTCTTGGCTATGACATATTTGAGGTAGAGATTGAAGAATATGTTAGTAGGTTACTTAAGTGTAAATTGGACACTCAGTGTAACAGGTTTGGAACCTCTGAGGATAACTTCAACTCCACAAAGACCTTAATTGAAGAGAAGTAGTCTAAGAAGAGAGTTGAGAGCACTATAAATAAAATCTTAAAAGATACTAGAATGAAAAAGCGTGAGTTTTTGGTAGCAAAGAAAACAACAACAAAAATCAAAGAAAGTGGACAAAAAGAAGTTTTTTCTATCCCTCCTTTATCATCAATTGTAGTACAACAAGAAGAACCACAAGTGAAAGTGAAAGTGGAAGTATCTGAGAAGGACAAAGAAGTAAAGACGTCTACTAGATCCACTTCCTCCATGCCTAGCAAAAGAGTAAAGGAAAGTGCTACTGGACCAAGAAAGAGACATAAAACTTTAGTGCAACCAATTCCAAGAAAGATTGCAAAAATAAAAGATGATGTCACTACTAAGAAGAAAGCTTGGAAACTAAAAGTTGAAAAGCTTAATGAGAAGACCATTTAGGATGGTGACTTTACAAGAATGAACAAGTACTATGATGTTTATGATTATACAGATAGACTTAATCTAGAGAATGCAGTTGTGAAGCATATGATTTTGGCTGACAAGAAGTTTGGTACAATTCAGGGACAGATACCCAATGATTTATATAACAAACTTGTAAATAGGAAGAAGAGAGCATCAAAGGAGGATACAACTATTAGAGAAAATCTTGTGAGGAATATTTGTGAAATAAGATATGAAACACATTTCAATCAGATCATGAAAGCCTTAAGCACCCATCTAAGAACCAAAAGGAGAACTATTCAAATTATGGGAGGTAGGTATGAAGAAATTAATTTTGAGACAAAACAAGCTATTATCAAGGTTATGGCAGAAAATGTTGGAGAACCATCAGTTGCAGTAGAGCAAGCAGGTGAGATAGAACAAGAGGACATTCCCTCTCCTCTAGCTATTAATATTGAAGATGAAATAATGAATGTAGAAGGTAGAAAAATCACCTTGGATACTGATGAAAATGTATTCAAGAATTTGGAGAACATTGTTGACAATTCAGCCTTTGAAGAACAGGAAGCTACAAAAGAAGAAGAGATGACAGAGAAATTTTTTTTAGAACACTAGTAACAGAGGAAAAAATTCCCATTCCCACCAAAGAAGATATCAGTCTTACTCCTAAGACTGGAAAGAAGAATCAAATTGGATCTATGATTGAGCATTTGGGAAATGAAGTAGATGATGATGATCAATTGGAATTGATCACATCCTTGAATAAAATCATTGGCAAGAATAAGAAAGTGAAGAGTCTTGAAGGGTGTCTGAATGAACTCACTGAGAAGTTACAAAGCATTGTAGCTACACAAATTGTAGAAGCAGACCCTATGGAGAAAGAAAAGAAGGTAATGAGCACTTTTGACAATGAATTCACAAACTTGTCTAATATTGCAAAAGTAAAAGCACAAGCAGCCTATGAGGCTAGAATGCTTTTGAACATTAGTCAGAACATCAGGAATGATATCAACACTCTTGATATTTGTATCAAGGATTTGAGGAAGCATTTGGAAATAGGTAAATATTTGTACATACAGTGTACAAAATCAAAGACCTTGACAACAAAAGAAGATCAGAAGATAAAGTTGAAGGAAGCAAAAATTCTGAATGAAATGAACCTTCTATCTAGCCCCAATGTGAAGGTATGTGATGTTGAGAAGAAAGTTCAAAAGCTAAATGATGAAATCAGAGTTGTACAAGATGAGAGAGACAAAAAATTGAAAAGATTCACTCTTTTGAGAGAGCATACTTCTATGAAGTGAAGCATTATTGAACAACAGTTGGAAGAATGTCTTTCAGCAAAGACATCTTTTTAGAAGTTTAACTTTGAAAACCTCCAAGCATGTGAAATTGCATTTTATGGATTGAGCACATTACTTAATGTGGTAGATTCCATTAAGAAATCATGGGAGAAGGAGATGGAAGCCATGAAGGTAGATTTTGTAGATTGTGTTGCAAGCCTACCAGCTTTGCAATAATTGAATTGAGGTATAATCTTTTTGTGATACAGTTTTGTAACCCTCCTTACATTTATTTTGTCATTGTTGTTAGAGGGGGAGAGATATATAGTAGAAAATTGATAGTATATGATAAGGATTGTTACTCCTAGGGGGAGTACTATATTAGAGATAATATTTTTAAAAGATTTATAAGGATAGTATATATATTTTATACTATGGCCACAATTTTGAGATTTTGAGTTGTACACTTAGCCAATTTTCTCATATGTTGCCACCAATGACAAAGGGGGAGATTGTTAGAAATTTGGCTGAGTTGATTACATAGATGTTGTCATTATGGAAACATATGATCCATATGAAGATCACACGGGTCAGAGAGCAAGTATGACAGAGCGCATTGCAAATTTGTCTAAGTGTGAGACAGTGTTTTCACTAGTGAACCTGGACATAGTTTTTGTATGTGATGTTGATTGGAGTAAGTTCAGTTCTTGCGCACTTGAACATAGACTCTATGATGTCTATTGAACACCCATCTCAGAGCATAATTCAGTACGGCATGTACAGAAGAAGTTATGATAGTTTTACTGAAGACATTGTCAAGCCAATAGGACAAAATATGAAGATAGAACTAGTAAAGAGTTAAGGGATTATTTTGTTTATCAAAATAATGACTTAAAAATATAAAGGGATGAAATCCTAGATGTTTAACCTTGGATAAAGTTATTGGTATATATGTAAATGAAAATGTAATTGTAGACAACACAATAGTGTGGACAAGTGATATGATGTGAAGTATATGATGCATATGTAATAGCGATAGTGAAAGAGTAGTGAAGAGATATTGATGTAAGAAGCATAAGGTTAAGTACCTTAACCTATTTTTGTAATCAATATATATTTTACATTACTTTTTTGGGAAGTGGGCTCATCTGGTAATCACATTTTGTACTACCAACTTCTAATAGAGTTGAGGCTTCTAACAAGGCCTATAGTCCCTTAATCAGGACTGATACACTATATGCTTGTAATAGATTCCTAATAGGGTCAACATCCTTAACAAGATACTTTTGATTAGTGGATCTCTATGGGTACCATACCCACTGGGGTTTTCCCTTGGCCAGGGTTTCCTCAAGAAAAAATAATGTGTTATAAGTTCTTTATTGTTATGCATGTTGTTTAGCTTCTTATGTTATGCATGTATAAAGATAATCTATTATATCCATAATTGGGCAAAAGATAAATTTTGTAGAATACTGATTCACCCCCCCTCTTAGTATTCCCTATTTCTAACAGCACCTTTGCCATTGATGTCAAAGGGAGAGGAAGAGAAGAGAAAAATGAGAAGAAAAGAAAAAGTATAAAAAAAAAAAAGACAAAGAAGAAAGAATATGTATATAGAGAAGTAGAAGGAAGATAATGTTTTGACACTCAGTCATATTTTGCTAAGTGTTTCCATCAATGCCAAAGGGAGAGATTGTTGGCAAGTGATGATTGGAGAGCACTAGGGATCACTTAAGGGTTGTCATTTATTTTGTAAGCTACATGAGTAAGATGTATATGATAGATGAGGATAAGAAATACATTGGGTAACTTGCTAATGAGTCTATGACCTTATGTTATTAACTTGATTATGTTTCATTCATCTATGATGAGGAAAAGAACTGAAAGACACAAGGCAGTGTGGTTGGTTAATGAAGCAACAAAGTATACACCGAGCAGTGTAGTGTATACCGAGCACCGTATAAACTGAGCTTGTGTTCACCAACACATTTCTTTGTTAATTGAGCAGGAGAAAAGGAACTAAATGATTAGTTTAGCCGATAAGGATTGATGAGCTGTAAAGTACATCAAAATCAAAGATGGAGATAATGTTTGTTATGAAGATCAATGACTAGCATAATTCAAGGAATACCTAAAGGAAAAAATCAAAACATGTTACTAACACATCAGTTGAGGAAGGTTTAAGTGAAAAAATGGATGAAGGAGAATAAGCAGAAAAATCTTATGGAGGAGAAGAAAATGGTTTACTTGTCTATTTAAGAGACTAGGGTTTTGATATGAAACTCATGCCGGAAGGAGACTACAAAATTATCGCATGAACAAGCTTCATGTATGCCTAATCAAACTGGTTAAGGAGAATTAAACTGCAAAGTTTATCGAGCATCAGAAAGCTATTACCGAGTGACAGGAAGTCATTGATTATTATAGAATTGATATATTGATCAAAGGACTTGAATGAGCATAATATAGATCTAAACATCTGTAATTGAAGTTGTATTGTAATCAAATCAAGTGCTGTTACATTTTAACCATTGTAAATAGAGAAATCTCTTAACATAGTGGACTAGGAAAGTCTTATATGTATCATTCATAGAATGAACATTGTTATCCTATCAACCCCATTGTGAATGTTCATTGGACAATAACGGTTGGTCTAAAATCATCTAACAAGGTCACACCTCATAGTGTGTTTGTAACCTTTAACAGGGTTGGGTTTTCACCAACCTCAATTCAGAAGAGTGAACATTTTTTGGGTTGTTAGTCCCAAGTGGTTTTTCCATTCACAGGGTTTCCACATTAAATATTTTGTGTTATGTGTTCATTGTGGTGATTGTTTGTTATCATACTTTGCATATTACATGTTGGATTTGATCAATAATCATTATTTATTATTGACTAGTAATTTGTAAAAGCACAGACAGTATAGTATTTTATGTTACTAAGCTGTAGAAGTTTAAGTAAATTGTTTTGGATTATACATTTTGATTTGGGACTATGGATAACTGATTCACCCCCCTCTTAGTTATTCTAACAATTGGTATTAGAACATTGGTTACTTGGAATAGAGTTTTAAGGACTTTAGTACAAAGGTCTAATGCTGGAGCATCCTGGGTGTAAGAGCAATCTTGCATCACCCAAAAATATTTTTGTTTTTGTATTCAATAAGGGCTATCTTGTGCAGAGTTGCTATTTATGGAAACTTGCTATTTTTAGTAAGTTGGTCTTACGATCTCAGAATGTTCTAATTTTACATATGGAGGTTCATTTCAGTCATATCAGCTTGCCAGCAAAGTTTCATGGCTAGATCAGGTCTAGTTTTGAAGATATTAAAGATTTTGGTAGTGGCAGTAGGGTACAGAAACTTCAAACTCAATTTTGAAGGCTTTAGAGGCCCCGGATGAGGTCAAAAAATTGGGTGATGGGCACTTTGCATGAGTTAAGCCTGTAGAGCACTTCGTGGCATTTCCAGAATGGGGTTATAATAGCCAATCGGGTCAACGGATGATGACTTATGGTCTTCGGAAGTTGGGTCACCTGAAATGGCAGAAAATAATTTTCTTCAAAATTTTTGTTTGGGTTTCAAAACTCATTTTGAGCTGACTTTGATTTAATAAATTGTAAAATAAAATAATTCTAAGTTTGGTCGGCCTTAGGGCTAAATTTTTGGAACCTTCTCGGGCGGTGAAAATTGCCTATATAAAGAAGGCCCGTAGTGTTGTCTAGGGCAGTTTTGGGTAGTAGATCTGGGTATTGATTCAAGGCTTTGTCCTATAGAATATTGTAAGGGAATGCCCATGTGGCTTTGCATATTGTAATTCTGAAAGTTTGTAATTCCACATTTGTGGATAATAAGAAGCCAATTTTCTGTTCTTGCATATTATTGTTGTTGTTCCTTTATTTCTGTTATGTGCTTGTGGTATTAAGGGGAGCACCCTTCATCAAGTGGTATCAGAGTGGGAGTTCTTGATTGTGTAAATAGATCGCCGACTGTGAGGCAGTTTGCACCAGGACCGTGGTTAGGGTTTTAGTGCGCATTGTGAAAATGCCTCCACGAAGAGAACGTGGCAGAAGAGCTGGTGCTGTGACACCTAAGGTTAGAGAGCTGTAGAGACAAGTGCGAGCATTGCAAGAAGAGATTCACAGAGGAATGAATCTTAATGTCAGAGATGAAAGCGAGGATGAAGCCGAAGAAGAATATCAAGAAGGAGAAGCTGAAGTTGTGAACCAGGAGGAAGAAAGACTTTTTCAGGCGATTTCCAAGATTGGGAAAAGACCTAAGATTGAGGTTCCTACATTTTCTAGAAATCTTAACCTAGAGGAATTGATCGACTGGATCAATGAATATGAGGAATATTTTGAGTACGAAGATGTTGAGGATCCTGATAGGGTCAAATTTGCGAAGGCCAGACTGAAAGGTCATGCGAAGATTTGGTGGCAAGAGATTCAATTGAAGTGAAATAGAAGAGGGAAAGATAAAATCATAAGATGGGATCGGATGCTAGATAAATTGAAGCGACAATTCATTCCTGTTGATTATGAGCTTGACCTACTAAAGAAATTGCAAAGTTTGAAGCAAGCAGGAAGATCTGTTCAAGAGTATACAGAGGAGTTCTATCGAATCCTCATCAGAATAGGCCATGCAGAAGCTGATAAGGGGAAAGTTTTCCGATACCTTAATGGGTTAAGGCCAAGCATTCGGGAGGAGTTGAATCTGGTTCGAATGAACAGTATTGAGAAGGCATACCAGTTTGCCCTAAAAGTAGAGGAAAAGCTGAACAAGAAGTTTGAGAGCAGACAAAATGGAAGAGGTCGTGGTGGAAGATCTGGTGGACGGTCATATGGTAGCTGAAATGAAGATCCGAAAAAGAAGGATGAGGCCAGTAGCAACTAGAATCAGAGAGGAAACCATTCCAATCATTTCCAAGATTAGAATAATAAAGATCAAAGAGGAAGAGGAAGAGGACAAGGATCTGGAAGAGGAGGCTTCCGTGGAACATGTTTTCACTATGGAGAAGAAGGTCATAGGGCATTTGAATGTCCTCAGCGCTAAGGCAGAACAGACAAGAGAAATGAAGGCCAGGCCAGAGTTGCACATGTAGATGAAGATGCCAGATCATCAAATTCTGAAGATGCTGAAAGAGGAGAAATGCTAATTAATAGAAGAGCCTTGCTGAGTGGTGAGAATGAACCTGAACAAAGGAGGAGCTTGTTTCGCACTAGGTGCAAGTGTGAGGGTCAATGCTGTGATGTGATTATCGATAGTGGAAGCACTAAAAATTTGGTGTCAGAAGAGATGGTGACAAAGTTGAAGCACAAGAGACAAAAACACCCACATCCATATCAGATTGCCTGGGTGCAGGATGACCACAAGGTCATGGTCAATGAACAGTGCCTGGCAAAGTTCAAGATCGGCAGGTACCAAGATGAGGTACTATGTGATATCATCTCTATGGATGCATGTCATATGTTGTTGGGTAGACCGTGGTAGTTTGACAGATGTGCTGTACACGATGGTCATGCAAATACCTATTCCCTGACAAAGGATGGAGTGTGACATAAGCTAAAGCCATTGAAGGAGATCGAAGAAAAGGTATGTGGCAATGCAAGAATAACTTTTGTTGATGGAAGAAAATTCCTAGATGGTATGAGGCATGAGCATGTGTGTTTTTCTTTAATTCCAAAAGCTAGTAAAGAGGAAGTAGAGGATGTACCTGTGGAGGTTGCAGATTTGTTGAATGAGTTTCAGGATATTGTATATAATAATGTACCTGATGGATTACCACCGGTATGAAAGATTAGTCATCAGATGGATTTGATTCCAGGAGCTATTTTACCAAACAAGGTAGCACACAGAATGACACCAGTAGAAAGTGAAGAGTTGAACAGACAAGTACATGATGAGTTGTTACAGAAGGGATTGATTCAGGAGAGCCTGAGTCCATGTGCTGTACCAGCAGTATTAGCACCAAAGAAGAATGAAGAATGGAGGATGTGTATAGATTTCAAAGCAATAAACAAGATCACAATCAAGTATAGGTTTCCATTGCCATGAATGGATGATATTATGGACTATTTGAGTGGAGCTGTGTATTTCTCAAAGATAGATCTGAAGAGTGGATATCACCAAATTCAGATCAAAGAAGGAGATGAATGGAAGACTACCTTCAAAACAAAGGAAGGACTATATGAGTGGTTAGTCATGCCTTTTGGGCTAATCAATGCATCGAGCACTTTCATGCGGCTCATGAACGAGGTTCTGAAAGAATTTTTGGTTAAGTTTGTCATTATTTACCTAGATGATATTTTGATCTTTAGCAAGACATTGGAGGAACATATGATGCATATTCGTATGGTGTTTGAGAAGTTGAGAGATGAGAAATTGTTGATTAATTTGAAGAAGTGCAATTTTGTGAAGAAAGAGTTAGTGTATTTGGGATTTATAGTTTCAGCAGAAGGTCTAAAAATGGACCCAGAGAAGGTACAGGCTATCCTTGAATGGCCTACTCCAAGGAGTGCTACTGAGGTAAGATCTTTTCATGGTTTGGCTAGCTTTTCCAGAAAGTTTATCAGAAATTTTAGTAGTATTTGTGGACCCTTGATTGAAACAATGAGAGGGGATGGAAAAGAGTTTAAGTAGACTAATGGGGCAGAAAAGAGTTTTCAATTGTTGAAATGAAAAGTTACAGAACAACCTATTTTAGCACTTGCAGATTTTAATAAGGTGTTTCAAGTAGATTGTGATGCTAGTGGTACTACAATAGGAGCTGTTATGAGCCAAGAAGGTAAATCTGTTGCTTATTTCAGTGAGAAGTTAAATGATGCCAAGAGAAAATATTCTGTTTATGATCAGAAATTTTATGCTATAGTTCAGGCATTAAAGAAGTGGAGACATTATCTGCTTCCTAAGGAGTTTGTTTTGTATACTGATCATCAAGCTTTGCAATATTTGAATAGTCAAGGAAAGTTGAATCAGAGGCATTTGAAATGGGTTGAGTTTTTGAAGAGTTATACATTTGTTTTGAAACATAGAAGTGGAAAGTCTAATAGGGTTGCAGATGCTCTTAGCAGAAGGAAACTATTGCTGACAGAGATGCAGATTGAGGTGGTTGGGTTCAAGAAACTCAAGAATTTGTATCCAGAGGATCCTGATTTTGGTGAAGCTTGAAAAGCTTGTACAGAACCTGTTACTCTAGATAGGATAAAATGGTTGGATTTCATCATCCAGGATGATATGCTATTCAGAGGGAGTCAGTTGTGCATTCCATGAAGTTTTATGAGGGAGAATCTCATCAAGGCGAAGCATAGTGGAGGATTGGCAGGATATTTTGGTCATGATAAAACCCTTGCTTTGGTTAGTGAAAATTATTATTGGCCACAATTGCAGCAAGATGTGAAGAAGTTTGTACAGAGTTGCAGAGTATGTCAGATGGTGAAAGGAGTGAAGCAGAATACAAGGTTGTATCAGCCATTGCCTATACCAGAGAAGCCTTGGGAGGATATCAATATGGACTTTGTTCTTGGTTTATCGAGGACATAATGGGGACATGATTCAATTTTTGTGGTGGTTGATAGATTTTTGAAGATGACACATTTTATTCCCTACAAGAAGACTAATGATGTTGTTCATGTAGCAGAATTGTTTTTTCAGAGAAGTGGTGAGACTACATGGTTTTCCAAAGACCATAGTTTCAGATCGAGATACTAAGTTTGTTGGATATTTTTGGCGGACATTGTAGAAGAAGTTGAAGATAGATTTGAAGTTCAGTTCATCACATCATCCACAGATTGATGGATAGACAGAGGTGGTGAATAGAAGTTTGGGATATCTGCTGAGATGTTTAGTTGGAGATAAGCCAACAGGATGGGATTTGATTTTACCACAGGTAGAATTTACATACAATAATTCTATCAATAGGAGCACTGGTAAATCACCATTCCAGATTGTATATGGAAGTAGTCCAAGAAATGCATCTAAATTGAGAAAGATAGATAAAGGAGAAATAAGTAGTGCTGAAGCTGAGGATTTTGTAGAACACTTGAAGAACATCCATGAGGAGGTGAGGAAGCATATTACCAAGATGAATGCGCAGTATAAGGCTAAGGTAGATGAGAAAAGGAGGCATAAGGAATTTCAGGTTGGCGATGAAGTCATGGTTCATTTGCGGAAGGAGTGATTTTCAGTTGGTACATATAACAAGCTGAAAATGAAGAAGTTTGGACCATGTAAGATATTGAAGAAGCATGATTCAGAAAATGCATATGAGGTAGAATTGCCTAGTGAGCTGAATATTTCACCAGTGTTTAACATTTCAGATTTGACAGAGTATCATGAAGGAGGTGTTGAAGATGAGGTTGCAATAGCACAGTGGAGTATTCCAGCAACCAGTTTTGATATCAAGGAGATTGAAGACATACTGGATAGTCGTGTTGGTAGAAGCACAAGGAACAGGACATATGAAGAGTATTTGGTCAAATGGAAAGGATGACCTATTGAAGATTCATCGTGGCTAACAAAGGAGGAGGTTAACCGTCTTGGTTTTCCTCTGCACACCTGAGTCGTGATAGGGTCACTTCTCAAATTACCCTGGGTGTCTGATGCAGGAGCATCCTGGGTGTAAGAGCAATCTTGCATCACCCAAAAATATTTTTATTTTTGTATTCAATAAGGGGTATCTTGTGCAGAGTTGCTATTTATGGAAACTTGCTATTTTTAGTAAGTTGGTCTTACGATCTCAAAATGTTCTAATTTTACATATGGAGGTTCATTTCAGTCATATTAGCTTGGCAGCAAAGTTTCATGGCTAGATCAGGTCTAGTTTTGAAGATATTGAAGATTTTTGGTAGTGGCAGCAGGGTACAGAAACTTCAAACTTAGTTTTGAAGGCTTTAGAGGCCCCGAATGAGGTCAAAAAATTGGGTGATGAGCACTTTGCATTGGTCAAGCCTGTAGAGGGCTTCGTGGCATTTCCAAAATGGAGTTATAATAGCCAATCGGGTCAATGGGTGATGACTTATGGTCTTTGGAAGTTGGGTCACCTGAAATGGCGGAAAATAATTTTCTTCAAAATTTTTGTTTGAGTTTCAAAACTCATTTTGAGCCGACTTTGATGTAATAAATTGTAAAATAAAATAATTCTAAGTTTGGTCGGCCTTAGGGCTAAATTTCTGGAACCTTCTCGGGTAGTGGAAATTGCCTATATAAAAAAGGCCCATAGTGTTGTCTAGGGCAGTTCTAGATAGTAGATCTAGGTATTGATTGGAGGCTTTATCCTACAGAATATTGTAAGGGAATGCCCTTGTGGCTTTGCATATTGTAATTCTGAAAGTTTGTAATTCCACATTTGTGGATAATAAGAAGCCAATTTTCTGTTCTTGCATATTATTGTTATTGTTTCTCTATTTCTGTTATGTGCTTGTGGTATTAAGGGGAGCACCCTTCATCAAGGTCTCAAAATGTTTAAGATGGAAGTGCCAAAGCTAAACAAAGATAACTTCACAATATGGTAAAGTCAAATGAAGCTGCATATATCTGGGATTGGGAATTCTGCCCTAGATCTGATGGAGAATGGATACCTTGCACTGCCCACTGGTCCCTTGACCCTTGATCAACTAAGAGACATGCATGAACATAATGTTACTATGATGGAGATTGCTGCTACCTGTTCAGATGCTGAATTTGAAGACATCAAGGACTGTACTACTACTAAGCAGATGTGAGATAAAATTTCTCAAGTTTATAGTGGTGATGTGAATGTCAAGAGAGCAAGAGCTGAAAGCTTAAGAGGAAGATTCAATGACATGAAGATGAAATAATGTGAAAACATTGTGCAGTACAAAAATAGAATAAAGGAGGTAGTTCATGCTATTAGAGCATCAGATGGAGTTATTGATGAAGACACTGCGTTAAGCAAAATTCTAAGGAGCCTATTGCCTATCTATGCCATCAGAAAATCTACAATTCATGAAAATAGGTCAGCACCTAACAACACACTCACTCTTGATAATCTGATTGGAAAGCTTACAATATTTGAATTGAACAATTATGATAATAGTGTTGTACCAAATGTTGAATCCACTTTTATGACTTCTATGAAGATTAGTAAGTCTAGAAATAATAAGGATGATAGTGATAGCAATACTGATGATGAGCTTGATGAACTTGAAGCTCTTATGGCCAAAAGGTTACCTAAAGGTAAAGGAAGGTATAGAGGTAAATTACCTTTAGTATGCTTTAACAGTAAAGAAGTTGGCCACATTGCTGCTAGATGTCCACACAAGAAAGATGATGAAAGAACCAAAGACCGATTTGAAGGAAGCTATGGGAGAATAAACAAAGGCTACCGACACTACAAAAAGGAAAATTGAGACAATAATGATAAAGGCAAGAAGGTATGCTACATTACTAAGGAAGAAGATATCACTGATACTGACATTGATGATGATGTGGATGTAGTATTTGTGGCAATGAAGGATGATTCCAAAGAAAATGAAAGGTATGTAGAGACACCACTTATCTCTAAGGTTAATAAGAATGATACGTGGATTATAGATAGTGGCTGTACACATCACATGACTGGTGATGAAGAAAAATTTAATTATCTTGAAGAATACAATGGAGGATCTGTAAGAATGGGAAATGATGCACCCTGTATGGTAAGAGGTAAAGGATCCCTGATGATAAATGATAGATAAAAATGTGAAAATTCTTATTGGGTGAAAGGATTGAACTATACTTTACTAAGTGTGGCATAGCTGAACAATTTAGGCCACCGAGTTGCTTTTGAGAGAAAAAAGGTGAAAATATTTGATGATGGAGGAAGACTTGTTGGACCTGGTACACAATCCAAAAGTAATCTATTTTATCTTGATAATGATAAGTCTTCTTGTTTATTGATGAAAGATGAACATGCATGGTTGTGGTATAAAAGGTTATGTCATGTGAATTTTGATAACATGATTAAGATCAGTAAAAAGAAAAGAGTTAGAGGTCTGCCTAACTTATCTAAGCCTAATCATGTTATGTGTCATGAATGTCAGAAAGGAAAAATGACTAAATCTAGTTTCAAAAGAAAATATTATTCAACAAAGAAAATACTTGAGTTAGTGCATACCAAGCTATGTGGTCCTATGAGAACTCAAAGTTATTATGAAGACATATTTTTTATTCTTTTTGTTGATGATTATATTAGGTTGATGACTATCATGTTCTTGAAAGAAAAATCTGAGGCATTCAAGATGTTCAAGTGGTATAAAGCAAAATTAGAAAATGAGACTGGTAAAGAATTGAAATGCTTAAGATCTGATAGAGGAGGTGAATTTATCTCTGATGAATTTACTAATTTTTATAATGAGCATGGTATTAAAAGACAGGTCTGTGCACCAAGGACACCACAACAGAATGGTATTTCTAAAAGGAGGAATAGGTCAATTATTGACTGCTCAAGGACATTAATGATAGAAAATAATGTTCCTTAGACATACTAGAGGGAAGCTATTAGCACTACTGTTTATGTGCTAAACTAAGTACAACTAAAGAAGGACACTAATAAGACACCCTATGAGTTATGGTTTGGACACAAACCCTCTGTAAGTTATTTCAAAATTTTTGGAAACAAATGTTTTATTCTGAAAGATGAAAGAAATAGAAAGTTTGACTCAAAAGGTGATGAAGGGATATTTCTAGGATATTCTAGTAAAAGTAAAGCATACAAGTGTCTAAATAGAGTAACTAATAAAATGATTGAAAGTAATAATGTTTGAGTTGATGAGTTTGATGCTAAGAATACAGAGGAAAGCAGAAAGAAACCAGAAGACTATGATAGATTCACTTACTTTGAACAACCTGAGTATCTACCAAAGCCACTGACTGTGACAACTGGTCAGCAGGAAAACAATACCAATGAGCAGGAAGGACCTATCGAGCAAGCAAATGAACCTGCACAGGATGAACAAGAAAGAAGAAATTGGATACTAGAAAGTTTTGTTAGAAGACATCATCCTGAGACACAAATCATTGGAGACAGACAAGCTGGCATGCAAACAAGGAGTAAAGCAAGACAAGGTACATGTCTAGTTTGTGATTATGAACTGAAGAATGTAAAATTTACATTGGAAAATGAAGAATGGGTTAATGCAATGAAAGAGGAAATAGAACAAATAGAGAAGAACAAAACCTGGACCTTAGTACCTAGACCTAAGGATAAGAATGTTATCGGTACTAAGTGGATATTCAAAAATAAGTAAAATGAGAATGGAGAGGTAACAAGAAATAAAGCTAGAAAATTATGCAAGGGATATGCACAGGATGAAAGAATAAATTATGGTGAGACATTTGCATCTATTGCTAGATTAGAAGGAGTCAGAATATTACTTGCATATGCTGCACACAAAAATTTCAAAGTTTACGAAATGGATGTCAAGTCAGCAATTCTGAATGGAATACTTGAAGAAGAAGTCTACATAGAACAACCTGAAGGGTTCGTGGATCTAGAAAACAAAGATATGGTATGTAGATTATATAAAGATTTATATGGCTTGAAGCAAGCATCGAGAGCCTGGTATGAGAGGCTGCATACTTATTTGTTAAGTATTGGATTTGTTAGAACACGTGAGAACAACAATTTGTATATGAAAGGAGATACTGAGGATACTATTCTTATTGCTAAAATATTTGCTGATGAAATGAGAAGTGAATTTGAAATGTCTATGTTTGGAGCGATTAAGTTCTTTCTAGGACTACAAGTGATTTAGCAAAATGATGGTATATTCATCACACAATCCAAATATATCAAGTAAGTATTGAAGACATTTGGCATGGAAGATGCTAAACCTCTAGGAACACCGATGGCTACTACATGTAAACTGACTAAGGAAGATGAAACTACAGAGGTGAACTAGACACTGTATCAATCTATGATTGGTAAATTAATGTATGTAGTGCATAGTAGACCAGACATAGCACATGCTGTGGGAATTGTTGCAAGATTTTCTACAAACCCTAGAGAGTCACAAATGGTTGTTACAAAGAGAATCTTAAGATACCTGAAGAAAATAGAAGATTATGGATTATGGTATCCTAATGAAGGCAAATTTGAACTTAGAGTCTATACCGACACTGATTGGGCTAAAAATGTGGATGATAGAAAAAGTACCATGAGAAGAGCATTTTTCTTTGGTGAAAGACTTATTACATGGATAAGTAAGAAGAAGGCTTGCATTTCTCAGTCTACAGCCAAAGCAGAGTATGTTGCTGCTGCTACAAACTATTCAAATATTGCATATATTAAGCAAGTATTGGAAGGTATGAATGAGATAATCATTGAGCTGATGATTATATATTGTGATAACAAAAGTGCAATAAACATTTCAAAGAATCCACTGATGCACTCTAAAACAAAGTATATATCTATTAAGTATCACTACTTAAGAGAACAAGTACATGAGAAGAAAGTTAAACTAGAATTTGTTACGTCTAAAGAACAACTTGCAGACATATTTACAAAGTCTCTACCAAAGGATACATTTGAATAGTTGAGGAATAGACTTAGGGTCTGTCCCCTATCTACCTGTCACTAATATGATCTGGATGTTGCATCAACCTAATCTTATCAGAAGATCATTCATGTTGATGCAGCATAGTTCACACTTTGGATCATGTCTAAGGTTGTGAAAAGTTTGGAGAACTAGAATAGAATGGCATATCAGTATACAGAGATATAGAGAATGCACTAAACAACAAAGAGTTACATGGCTACTACAGAGCTGTATATTTATTTTTTTCTTTGGAATTGTTGTCAAAGGGAGAGATAAACAATATGAAACAATATGCACTGATGAGAACACTGAAACATCTATCTAAGGGAGAGACAAATTGAAAGAAAGGGAGAGCTAAAAAGATCATATCTGCAGAATGTCAAAGTAGTATTGGTAATGCTATTGAGTAACGTAGTGATTAAACATATTAAGCTAGGGAGAGCTTGTACATCATTTGTTCATAGAGTTGTAGAATACATGTTTGGTATGTGTATGGTATATTTCATATTACTTGAGTTTTCATCAATGCCAAAGGGAGAGATTGATGAACTACAACTGATTTAGAACCTAATTGAAGATTTGTGATTAGAGATCACCGAGTTGCTAATTAGATATGTAATATGATTAAATCAATAATATGTTGTCATTGATGTCAACTAGTTTGACAACACTTATTTTGTAAGCTAAAATACCTAAACATCTATAGAAAAGGAGTAAGAGAGATAAAGAACAAAAATATTTACATGAGGAAGATGTATATGACAGATGAGGATAAGGAAAACATTGGGCAACTTGCTAATGATTCTATGACCTTATGTTATTGACTTGATTATGTTTCATTCATGTATGATGAGGAAAAGAACTGAAAGACACAAGGTAGTGTGGTCGGTTGATGAAGCATCATAGTATACACCAAATAGTGTAGTGTACACCAAGCATAGTATAAATTGAGCTTGTGTTCACCGACACATTTCTTTGTTAACCAAGCAAGAGAAAAGGAACTAAATGATTAGTTTAGCCGATAAGGATTGATGAGTTGTAAAGTACATCAAAATTAGAGATGGAGATAATGTTTGTTATGAAGATCAATGACTAGCATAATTCAAGGAAGATCTAAAGGATGAAATCAAAATGTGTTACTGACACATCAGCTGAGGAAGGTTTAAGTGAAAAAATGGATGAAGGAGAATAAGCAGAAAAATCTTATGGAGGAGAAGAAAATGGTTTACTTGTCTATTTAAGAGACTAGGGTTTTGTTATGAAACTCATGCCAGAAGAAGGAGACTATAGAATTATCACATGAACAAGCTTCATGTATGCCTAATCAAACTAGTTAAGGAGAACCGAACTATAGAGTTACTAAGCGTAAGAAAGCTATTACCGAGCAACAGTAAGTCATTGATTATTACAGAATTGATATATTGATCAGAGGATTTGAATGAGCATAATATAGATCTGAACATCTACAATTGAAGTTGTATTGTAATCAGATCAACTATTGTTACATTTTAACCATTGTAAATAGAGAAATCTCTTAACAGAGTGGACTAGGAAAGTCTTATATGTATCATTGATAGAATGAACATTGTTATCCTGTCAACCCCATAGTGAATGCTGGTTGGACAATAACGATTGGTCTAAAATCCTCTAACAAGGTCACACCTCACAGTGTGTTTGTAACCTTTAACAGGGTTGGGTCTTCACTGACCTCACTTCAGAAGAGTGAACATTTTTTGGGTTGCCAGGCCCAGGTGGTTTTTCCCTTCACAGGGTTTTCATGTTAAATCTTTTGTGTTATGTGTTCATTGTGGTGATTGTTTGTTATCATAATTTGCATATTACATATTGGATTTGATCAATAAACATTATTTTTTATTGATTGGTAATCAGTAAAAGCACAGACAGTATAGTATTTTATGTTACCGAGCTGCAGAAGTTTAAGTAAATTGTTTTGGATTATACATTTTGATATGGGACTGTGGATAACTGATTCACCCCCTCTCAATTATTCTAATAGTATTATATCTTGAAAATTTAGAGGAAGACATGTGTGGATATGTAGGACCTTCAGTTAAGGTCACACATGTTTTGGTGTTGATATCAGTAAGATATAGTGATATGAAGGTATGCGTAGACAAAGAAATAGTGAAATATGGCATATGAATAGTCACGATGATTGAGGGAAGGTTAGATGGAATGGTAACATGCTAAGTCAGATGAAAGTTGTATATTGTGAACGCTTTGGTAATACAAGATCACTGACTCTACATTTATCATTTGTATACGTAATTGTTATGTTTTGTATTGTATTTGTGAGCTGACTAAATGACAAAATTGATATAAGTATAGAGTGTTTTGTGGAAGCGATAAGTGTGAAATTATGTGATAGAGATGGATATGTGATGGATGAAAATTTGGGATATTAGTAAAGGTAGATAGCAGATGCGAGATCATAGATTGATAGACCTATAACTGGAACTATCAAAGCATAGCAAATGCTTGTGTAGTTCACTTATTGAAGAATACTTTTGTAAAAAATTTTTGGTTGTAAGAGTTGTAATCTCACCACATCTTTAACAGGGTCTTTGTATACCCCTAACATGGTTTTCTATTCCTCTAACAAGGAAATGTACTATGTAATACCCAACTCCTAACAAGGATAGATCTCCCAACATGGATTCAATATTTTAGTGCATAGTTGTGGGTACCATCCCTACCAGGGTTTTCCCTTGGCCAAGGTTTCCTTGAAAAAAAATAATGGTGTTATGAGTTATGTGTTTATGTTCTTTTCATTTCAACATTGATATGGTTTATTTGCAATTGGTTTAATTTTAATTCGAAGTGCTATAATATTGATTCACCCCCCCTCTCCGTATTACTTAATCCTAACACCATATAAATTTCCTCATGAAGATCTCCATGTAGAAATGAACTCTTCACATCCATTTGATCTACAAACCAGCCATTAGTTGTAGAAATAGAAAGTGTCAAACAAATGGAGTTCATCTTGGCTATAGGTGAAAAGGTCTCAGTATAGTCAACACCAGTTTCCTGCAAGAAACCTTTTGCAACAAGTCTAGCCTTATACTTTTCCATACTTCCATCCACCACAAAATGGTCTAATAGGTCCACTTAGATAGAACCAAATTTCTTCCCTTAGGAAGAGGAACTGACTCCCAAGTGTTATTCATCATCAAAGAGATACTCTTCCTCCATAGCTTTGTTCGACTCAGGAATGCTTGAAGCTTCCTTAAATATCTATGGATCTAAAGAAATTACAATATATGCACATGGAAATGATTTATGTCGTTACCTTTCCCTTCGAGTATCTGAAGGATTCCCCATATGTGAACCTATTGAATAGGGTAAAAGCACAATTAGGTGTCACCTTTTAGGCTAACTTATCAGCACAACTAAATTTTAGTATTTCTAACTAAAAATTAATTTTGGTCAAACATATGGTCTAGCTAGATTCATTCTAGGTAAGTTAGATAAGTGCTTTAACTTTTCCAATTGGAAATATTTGTTAAATGCATGTTTTATACCACTTTTGATCCAATTACCATAAAAATAAAATTATTTAAGAAAAGTGGCATTTCAATAACTCCTAATCTTCCTTTTAATGATATTTTTAAAAAAATAAAAAAATATCCTTTTGTAGAGATCAGAGTCAAATATCCTCATATAGATTTTATAGTGTTTTAATTGGACATAGTTTATTGTAATTAAAAAATATTGCAAGTAGGTATTTTAAAAGTCAAGGAGATGTTGATTCAGAGAAAGAAAAAAATAGTAAATCATATTAAATAAATTTGAAAAACATACGGTGCACTAGAGGAGAGAGTCATCTTCAAGAATATATATATATATTTTGATTGGGATAGATTTTTTATGAAAAATATGTTGCGAGGTGAAAACTATCAATTTCAGTGAGTTGGAATTCGAATTGTTATAAAAGAGAAAATATAGGTCACAAACCTATTTTTATTTCTTCATGCACTAGCTATATATGTCATCTATGACATATTTTGAAATTAGGGGAAAAAATGTTTATTTACATATAATTTTTTGGTGGGAACTAGACCCCTAATTTTCAGCATTTTTCAGCAACTGAAAAATCATCTTTAAAAATTAAAAGAACATATCAATTTTTATTCAAAAAAATTATTAAAAATATTAATCATAAACTTCATCCATTTGATCACATTTAAATAGTTTACATCATCTTCAAATTCCAAACATAAATATCATTTTTATACTATTGAAGTTGAACAACTTTGATTTTGTTAGCCTTTTCCTTTGTAAAAGGGGGACAACTTATTGTGCTTTTACCCAATAAAGTGTTTTTTGTGCACAACAAGGTCTAGTGGAAGATGTAGATAAAGAAGAAATGTCCTCAAATGTTTCTTGACCCTACAAAGATGGTAGCTTGCGAGTCGAGGTTGGAGGTGTTTCATCATCTAAGTCACTATCATCACTATCACTTTCCAAAATGGAGGAAGCAGGAGTTGAAGAAGCCAAGATAGGATAATTTTATTCAAAGTGAACACTCCTCTCAAAGATATGATGTGTCTCAGGATCCATACATTTGTGTGCCTTAAGAGTCTCAAGATAACCTATAAATATGCAAGACCTACTTTGTGGTTCCAATGACCTGCACTTTTGTGGAAGTATGCATTCCCAAGCTAGACAACCAAAGACTCTAAAATGTTTCACAATTGGTTTTATACCACACCAAGCCTCAAAAGGAGTGACTCCATCCAAGGCCTTATGAGGAATTCTATTTTGGATGTGGTTGACACAACATATAGCTTCAACCAAAAAATATTGACCAAGAGACTTAGTATGAATCAAACAAATGGTCATCTCCTTAAGAGTTCCATTCTTCCTTTCTAGAACACCATTTTGGTGTTGAGTGTATGAAACTGAATGTTGAAGATCAATACCCTCAAGTGTACAAAATTCTATAATCCTCAAGTTAACATACTCCCTTACATTGTCTATATGAAGAATCTCGATGGATTTCCTTTATTGTTTCTCAACATGAGCCTTGAAGGTGAGAAATTTACCAAACACTTCACTATTGTGACCAAGAAAGTAGACCCAAGTGTAGCATGAAAATTAATCAATGAAGGTGAGTACATAGCAAGCCTTGCCAAATGATGGCACTTGAAATGATCCCATTACATCACTATGAACTAACTCAAGAACAAATGTTTTGCTCCAAGACTTCCCAATGCCAAACTTATCTTTGAGACTTTTTCCCACTACACAACTTGAACATACACCCTCTGAATACTTGACTTGAGGTAGACCTTTGACCATATCCTTGGTGCTAAGTTTTTGAATATAGAGATAGTTGAGATGTACAAATATTTCATACCAAAGTTTACTTTTTGAATTTGAGTCTGACAAAAAGGCATGTGAAGGAGACTTAGGTATTAAATGAGAAAATGAATAAAGCCTTGTGTCATGATTATCTTTTCCTATTGCCACCATAGAATCATCCTTAAGATTTTTCACTAAAAATGAATCAGGAAGGAACTCAACTTTATTTCCACCTCCATAGTGAGTGATTTGGTAAATTAAAAATGAGGTTGTTGCTAAGGTTAGGAACATAGAGAACATCTTTGAAAGATCCATTGTCTATATTAACTTCCCCCTTCCCTTCAATTTACACTTGTGTATCATCTCTAATATAGATGTGAGGTACCTTAGATGGTTTCAAAGAAGAAAATTTCTCTTTTTAAGAAACCATGTGATGTGTGTCATTTGAATCATAAATCTATTCCTCTGAATTAGTTGTACTTTCCACCAATACTTTCCCTTTACCTTTTGAAGTGGAAGGTGTTGACTCCTTTTCCTTGTAGGCACTTGGAAAATCAATATGATGCTTCTTAATTATGTTTGTTAACTTTTTAATTTATTTCTTGTGGCATTTATTGTCATCATGATTTGGCTTCTTGAAATATGCACAAATTTTCTTTTGCTTACAATTGTTCCCCTTGTTGTTGGAAAAATATTTGCCTTGTGGTGAGAAGGAAGATTGTTGAGTGTCAGATTCTAATTCAGCCTTCCACTACATTTTCTTCTTGTTGGAACCTTTACCACCTTTATTCCTTTGGTTCCCATTATTAGCTACCAATGCCTTAGACTTTGAAGACTTGAGAGTCCCCATAATCATCAATTTTTCTCGTTCTCAGACCAACATTTTTACAAATGGCTCAAATGAAGGCTTAGTGAAGTCACCTTCCATGATCAACTTGTGAGTATTATAACTCAAAAGAAAAGATACATATTTAGGAGGAAATTTTTCAACAAGTGATTAATCACCTTTGCATCCTTCATTGGATTACCACAATCCTCAATTTGTTATCTATAATCATTGACTTTGTTGAGATAATCTTGGATTGTGTCAAAATTCCTAAGCTCAAATTTAAGAAGATCAATCTCAATTGAGAATCCATTTTCTTCATCCACTTTACCAAATAAATCTCCAAGTTTATCCCAAGCTTCTTTAGCATTGTTCATGGATTTGATGTGATACATGATAACTTCAAAAACATTTTATCTCAAGACTCCTAAAGCCTTAAAATTTTTGGATTCTTAATTTTCTATTGCAACATCATCAACATACTTTTTAATTTACCATCCACATAAGGATTTAAACCTTTTACCATTAACTTGCTCCATACATTATATTTTCATGTAGCATAATTATGTGGAGTTAATTTTGCAATAGAACCCATGATGAAAAAATGAAACAGCATAAGAAAGGAAGAGACACAAGCACAAAAGACACCCCCCAATTCACTCAATCAGAGAGCTCCTCCCCCCCTAAAAAATGATAATTTTGACACTTTATATATAATGTGTGTACAATTGCCACTTTCTAATTTGGGCCAAAGTAGACTTCTAATTTTGATATTTACAATTGCCTTTATGAGGCCAAATCATAATTAAATCAATATTTCTTACAACCAAATAAAATCCTAAGCATTACAATGATCTTACAAGGCCAAACAGACCTATTTTTGAAAGTGATATTTATGCCCAAACAAGGCTACAATATTATTACAAATTTTGAAAGTACTCAATAAATTATTCACTTAAAAAAATGACACCTAAAAATGTGTTCGTATGAACTCAAATGAAGCCTCTAAAATTTCAAAATTAGGGATCAAATAGGTACTGTCACAAAAAATAGTAATTTCTACAAAATTCGTGCACAAAAACTAGAAAATAATAACCCCAATGAAAAGTTTAGAAAATTCTAGTGAAAGAAAAATTTGCACTAGGTTAAAAAAGGTGCCCAGATGACAAAGTTATATGGCCTCTCAAAGTTGGACTGCAAAATGAGAATTGTAAATGGTTAGGGCTCCAAACTTTTCAAACCTGCTGATGTTAGCAGAATAATGAGGTTAAATTTGACATCCAAACAATTGTCACAACAATTCAAAATTGCCCAGAAATGACAATCAAGTGGTCATCAAAATTAATGCATCAAAAAGGATGACACAATTCTTATATTAAATTTGATGTCAAAATGATCATTAATGCAAAAAGAAAAGCCCAGATTTGATGTTTGGATGACCGTCAAATTTAAACTTGTAAAAACTGATGTGTTAGAAAAAATGAACCTCCTTGCTTACTATGCAGTGACGTGGAAACCATAGAAGTTGACGTGAGAGATATGAGGTGTACATGCCACTTAGCAGCTATTAATTTATCCTTGCTTCCCACGTTGACCATATCTAGCATCTGTGTGGATCCTGCATGGGGACATTTGACTGGGCCATGTAGCCACTGTACTGGCCTGCGTGCCTGGGTTGGGAGTGTTGCGGTTAGTGCGAGTTGCAACTGACTCACGCAAGATGGGACTAATGCCAAGCGACTCTTAGCAAGCTTGTTGAAATGAGTAAGAATCTCACCAAGGAGAATTAAGGAGGAATGCCAAGTTGAGGGGTGAGGTAGGAATTATTCAACATTCACTGTGGAGATGTTTTTTTTCTCTTTAAAAGTGCCCATACAAAACTTCAAACCAAATATAGCCGGTCAACTATGGTATTTCAGCTCGACACGATCTGGTTTCTACTATTGATTCAGAGGTGTAGATGTTGATTCTTGCTGACTTGGGAAATGTTTTTTAACTGTGGTCATGATCAGGGTTTGGCTACTCAATTTATTTGCTGACTAGATCTATATGACCTTGTTAACCTACAACCCAATCTAACAACTAGATGTCGAAAAGACCAATTTTTTTGGACAAAACAATAATAATTTGTAGATCTAAAAAAAATCAATGACGAGAATGAAATAATTGCAGATCTGAAATTAAAAATTGCCAAAAACCAATTGCTAAATTGTAGATCAGGCCTTAGGGGTCTGATTTGCAAAAAAAAAAATCCTCAAATTTGACATTTTTCCAAGGTAGACAAATTTATCATCAAAATTCAGCAGAATGACCACCTAGATGTAATGGTGAGGTTCAATCTTGCTTAAAATGCTCCTAAAAAGTTGTTGATCCCATATTTGAATTGTGGCACTCTAAAAGTTGAAGCAAAATGGCTCTCTAATGGCTATGCAATTAAGATTCATATGGATTTGATACCATGTAAGAATTCAAGTCTAAGGAAATTAATGTAATGCCAAGATCTAGAAGCTCAATAGATAGCAAAAATATGAGAGACAAGATGATATGATCAAATGAATAACTAAATATTGATCAAATGATAATGGATGTATACAATGTACATATGTGCCTAAAAATATAGGCAATGTATGATAACTAGGAGATATGCAAGTGATAACCTATCAATCACACAAGGTGTAATCACATGTCCACCAAAGGTGGATCATCCTTCATTGTACAAAAAATTATGTGCAACATATACAACAAAAAGAGGATGACAATGTGATAAGAGCACTAAAGGTGGATCTCACACATAAAGTGGAATGAGAGAACAACTATCTCCACGTAAAGAGGAATCCTCTTGCACCATGTGCTAAAATGAGATGCAAACGCTTAGGGGTCTCATATACAAACTACTATGCAATGCATTATCCTATGTAAACTTAAGTAAAGTATAACTAGTGAGTACTTAATTATACCAACAATTACAAACTATTTGTAGAAATTTAAAGATATCCATTTTCATTTTATTTCCACTACTATCAAAATTGATGGATGTTTTATATATTAATTTTATTTTTAGTAGGGGCATTTGGATGGCCTAGTGTATTATAAATGGCTAGCATCATGCTTTGGCAACTAGTATTAAATATCACAAAGTAAATTTAACTCCTAGCCACACTAAAAAATCTATCTACATGGTTTAGAATAAGACAATATCTTAAAACTTGATGGTATTTAACCATTTATTTATTTTAATTAATTTGTCAATCTGATTACTTAATTCACATACACCCAACAATATTATTTGGAATGTTCATTTTTTTAAAATAAAAATATATACATACTTTTAGAAATGTTATGTTGATCTAAGTTTACTATCTTTCAATAATAGCACATTTCTAACATGGTCGAGTCCTATGGATATCTAGATATACATTATTTTTTTATAGCTATAATTAAGATAGGTTTTGATTTCAATGAAAGTAGGTAGTTTTTTATTAAATTAGTAGGGGAAGGGTCTTGATCCCTCACAAGAAAGTACAACTAAAAACACTTAGAGAAATGGAAATAAAACAACAATGAGTAGCACAAAGTAAGAAATAATAGAACTACCCTACTACATTACAACCCTAAATACAAAAGGAAACACATAGACAAACAAAGTCCTAGCTCACATATCAAACCTACCTAATCGTAACATATTCATATAAGCATTCAACACAATAGTGTTTCTAAACTATACCCTAACTTATTTCTAGTATTCATAGAGAAAATATAATTTAGGTAAATAAAGTCTCAACATGATCGTAGACCTAATAGTCCATAACAATTTGGTAATAAAGTGGAATACAAATATAACTATATAGCTTCCTCATGAATGGGCTTGAGGGACTTAAAGTAATAAACAAAATAATATACTTAATAATCATCAAAATTCAATATGACATAATGCTCAGAGTCCAATAAAAATAGTTGCATCATTTAGGGATGGTAATTATCCCTTAATTTCTTCAGAGCCTCTTTATATGAGCCTTCCATGTGTTTTTGTTTAGAACCTAATCAAGTTTGGTCTCTACTTGTTGTTGTCTAGATCCCCACTACTTTTTAACCTTCATTCTCAACTAGTTCTATCCTAAAACAAAAACCATTGTAGAATTCCTTATACTACCATCCATAATAACACACAAAGAAATGATAGCCCTCCCTATTCAAGTCTTACTCATGTAGAATTATTCAACTTTGATCTCCAAATTTTTCATTCTTACTTTCATATCTATAATTTGGAATTTCAGGTTTTCTTTTTCCATCATTATTATCTTGTTGAGGTTTTCTTTGCCTCTATTCCTCTTATTATCATCATTATGAAACTCTTCATCAAACACTAGGGTTACTTCTTTAATAATATTTTTACCTTTAAAGTCCTTCTTAGTAAGTCATGTGAAATAATGTTCCTAGAGCTAATGTCATGTTTATTCCCTTCCAACTTAGATTCCTCATCTTTCTATGAATTAGCATCTTGTACGTCTATGGGTAACTACACCAAGGTGGTGTGGAAAAAAGGGTGTATAAGTGGCCACATTTTTTAAAATTTTTTTTCCAGAAATTAGGTAAACCTAAACTTCGAAGATAAATTTGAGATTCATGCACTAAAAATTAGAAGATGTGAAAAGAATAAGAATTGTAGTACCGTGAATCTAGTTTCTAAAGAAAAAAATCTTTTAAAAAATGGATAAGATTAAGAGGTTCAAATCCTTTGTGCAAGAAAAATGTTCAAAAAAATATAACAGTGTCTGGTGTGCACATAAAAAATGACATAGTAAGATTTAGTATTTTGTAAAATTTTTTGCTAGAAATATAGATAAGAGTGAGAGCTGGAAGTTATTTAATTTTTTATAATTTTTTGTTGAGTATTTTTTTATGTGTTTTTGAAGCACGGGAACATCCTTAAAATTAGGTTCCTATTCATGGGTGAAACATAAATTTCACCAAAATAATTTAGATACAATTTTTTATTTTTTAAAATGTAAGGAGTCAAGTACACAACAATAATATATATATATTTTAAAAAATTTTGCCAAGTTGTTCAAAAGTTACTAAAAAATGGTACATGTATGTCTCTAGGACCTATGGAGATAGTGGTAAAAAATAATTTAATATGTTAATGTTATCCAAATATAAAAAATAATTATATGGTTAGAAAGTTCAAAAGATGTCTGAAAATTTTTGGTGGTAATTTTTCAAATAGCTAATTGATGATGTATAAACAAAATGATGAGGAAGTTGAGAAACTAATTGGAAGAACAAAACATGTGAAAAATGAATAAATGGAGGGAAATGAAGATCCCAATCCTTAACCTTGTTATCTAAACCTATTACCTAGGCATAACATGATTACATTCTTAATGGTTAAAAACATGATCATGTTGTTTAAAATCCTGATCGTGCTTTTAAACATTTATAAAAAATAAGCCATACACATATACATAAATTTAATATGTGTATACATATTTATATATATACATATGTGTGTGTGTGTTTGTGTGTGTGTATTGTATCATTTAATATTGTATTATTTGTCAACTAGGCAAGCTATATCAGCATATTTAGTTGGTGATGAAGGTTTAGAATTGGGAAAATACTTTGACAAAGATGAAACAACTAAAAAAAATCATCCACATGGAATTAACATTGGACTTGATTTGTTTATGAATAATACATTCAAGGAGTAGTGGACATTTTTCCGAGCTAAAACCACTTACTATTGATTTTGAAGTCCTTTAATGCTTTACAAATAACAAGGATTAGCTCTCTCTCTCTCTCTCTCTCTCTCTCTCTCTCTCTCTCTCACCATCAAATCCTTTCCTCCTCTCACTATATCAATCACTTCTCTATCTTCTCTCTTGTTTCTTCCCCCTCTCTCCATCTCCCTCCATAATTATTGACACTTAGGACAACTTTTAAGATATCCTAGGAATCATTAAAATATCCTAAGACCCCTTCAAACTAGTTATGACACATATGTCCCCTTAAAAAATCATAGGACACCTTACCAATACATCTTAGGACACTTTAGGATCAACTATGACACCTAGATCCCCTTAAGACATCTTAGGACCACTTAGGATCTCTTAAGATACTTAGGAACCCTTAGTACCCCTTAAGACTCCTACAAACCATTAATGTGTCCTAGGACCCCTTAGGTACCTTTAATATATCCCAAAACCCATTACTTTATCCTATGACACATTAATACATGTACGAGGAGACCTTAGGATCTCTTAAGCAATATAGGACCCCTCAAGACATCCTTGGACCCATTAATGTATCTTAGTCCCCTTTAGGACCACTTATGACATGTAGGACCCCTTAAGACATGATAGGAGCCATTAATGTATGCTAGGATTCCATTGGAACACTTAATACACATAATGATTATTAAGAAAACCTAGGGTCCATTAATGTACATTCTAGGATCCCTTATGACCACTTAAAACACTTAGGACCTTAGGACCACTTATGACACCTAGGACCCCTTAAGACATTCTAGGACCCAATAATGTATCTTAAGGCCACTTAGCACCTATTAAGACATGAAGGTCCCCTTAGGAGCCCTAAACCCATCAATGTATCCTAGGATTGCCTAGGACCCATTAATGTGTCCCAATACCAATTATTGTACCCTAGGACCACTTAAAACCAAATCAATGTGCCCTAGGACTCATTAATACATTTGAGGACCCCTTATGACACTCAAGACCCCTTAAGACATCCTATGACCCATTAATGTATCCTAGGACCCGTTAGGACTTGCTAGGACACCTAGTACCCCTTAAGACATCCTAGAACCCATTATTGTAATTATGTATCCTAGGAACCCTTAGGACCCCTTAAGACATCTTAGGACCCATTAATGTATCCTATGACCCCATAGGACCATGAAATATACCTAGAACACCTTAAGACATCCCAGGACCCCTTAATGTATTAGGTATGATGCCTTTGACTTATCAATGTGTCCTAGGACCCATTCACACCTCTTAGTGTATCTTAGGATCCCTTAGGACCTATTAATTTATCCTAGGGCCCATTAATATATCCCACAACCCACTAATACATATGGCGAGCCCCTTAAGACCACTCAAGGAACCTAATATCCTAGGATGGTCATCTCCATGTATCATCTTTCTCCTATTAATTACCCCTCCCTCATCTCAACATCCCTTCCCTCATCTCACCATCCCCTCCCTTATTCCCATCTCTCTCTCTCTCTCTCTCTCTCTCTCTCTCTCTCTCTCCTCCCTTAATTACCCTATTTATCTCTCCACCCCTTCTATCTCTCTACCTCTTCTAACTACCCACTTTCCCTTCCATCTCCTCCCTTCCCTTATTTGTTTTTGAGCACTTGTTTTAGGGACAAATAACACAAAATGGTTTTATAAGATTAAAACTCATATAGGTATCTAACAATATGAATTTTACAAAAAATAATTATCACCAAAACACATTCACATTTTGTTTTAATAAAATCCCATATAGGTTATTTGAATCTAGGCTTTATAATTTACTAAACCATAACCTAATCGGGTTATTTGAATTAAAAGAAACCTGATCAGGTTATTGATGTTTTGGCTTTCTTTTAGTGGGTGGCCACTTTTTTCCACACCATATTTGTGCATTTACCCCTATGATAATAATTTTATTTTTAGACACCTTTCGCTTAGGTTTTTCAACTTTAGAGGCATTAGGTTTAGTTGTAAGGGCTTTCTATTTTTCTAAAATGACCTTTAGGAGCACCACCTCCATAGAATCTTTTTCAAGAGGGAATTTAGTATCCTATTTCTTATTCTTAGTAGTTGCATTATGATTTTCTCAAGTGAATGTGGCTTTCTTTCAATTAGTTGAATGTGCATGGAGCTAGCAAGGGCTTTAGTATTATAACTAGGGTTTCCAAGATGGAGAATGAAGTGACTACATATGATGTTGGGAGTAGTCAAATTTGAAATGGTAGATTTAAATTATTAATCATTGGTGTAGTGGAGGAGAAGATCCTTTTTCGATAATAGTATTTAGTGGAGAGTTCAGAAAGAAAGGTAAGCCTTTTTTTTTATCAATAATGAATATGATTCAAAATATGAAAATGATACCCATGAACTATAGTGTAATTCTCTTCAAGAGTAAAACATTTCATAACATAAAAGCTTACTATTAAATGGGGGGATGAATTATTCAAGGATTTCAACTATTTTCTATCACATTTAGCCATTCACCCTTTTCAAATAACTTTCTTATAAACACCTTATAATTCCTAGAGTTATTCTTTTCAACCTTTAAACCTTAACATTAGAGACTAGTGACTTTTGAAATTTTCTCAATAGTGACATTGAATATGATATTGCCAATAGACACCACACCCTTTTCCCAACAATTACAAAATTCCATAGAAAATGATATATTATAATCCTTCATTGCTAGAAAAATAGGCACCATCCCCACTTTTTTTACACTAAATAGAATAGAAATGATTTTTCTTTAAAAAATATCAAATAAATAAATGAAACTTGAGAAGGGAAGGATGAAAAAGTTAGGGAACATTCAATGTGGTCTCTTACATTTGAAATGACACTTCCATAATTTGTCATGAATAAAATGGGAGATAGCATGCAGAAAATCAACACCATTCTCACCATTGTGAATTAACTCTAGATCATTCCTTCTACTAAGGAGATGGTTTTCCTAATAATGCTCTTGAACTAATCATTTTTGAAATTTCTCAAATTCATGGGAGATTTTGTGTACTTGGGTAGGAGATACTCTTAATGTTTCATCTTCATCATGAAAAGAGTGGGAAGAGGAATTCTTAACATTGCATGCAAGAAGGTCATTAATAGGCATAGTGGTATCATCAACATTCTTAGGGAACATAGAGGAATCAAGATTGAAGGTGCCCATATATCTATGACATCTCTAACTTGAATGATATATGTAGGACTGACGGTTATGGCACTCATACATAAGGTACTAAAACAAATGGTTTTAAACCAGTTAATGCCTGATCTACAATCACTAGACTCATAGAAGACACATGTGGCTGTTTAACCATGCCACAAATCCTAAAGGGGGACATTAGCGGTTAGTCCAAAAATCCCACCCTTAGTATCACCCAAGGGGATTCGAACATGTGACCAAGCTCTGATACCACTTGTTACAACTAGCAGTTGCCGAACTACACCAAAAGATTGACCTGTTAATGCCTGATACAATTACTAGACATATAGAAAACACAAGTGACAATTAAACCATGTTATGAAACTATAAGGGGGACATTGGTGGTTAGTCCAACAAGAAAGAGATGTCCAAATGATGAAAATGAAAGTATTTGTGCCAAGTTTATGCAATATAAATGTAAATAAGACATGTAGAATGCATAATTGCACACAAAAATTAATGAATAACACATCTAACTATCAAGTCAAAAGTGGAATGTAAGATGTCAGGTTCACCAAAATGTAACATAAAATATTTGGGTTAGACATGATAGTACTTGGGGTTCTAGTGTGGTTCCCTAATATGACATCCATCCAATTCTTGGCTACATTGGAAGGAAGAAGATGAGTACTAGGCTTAAGTAGGCTTAAGATATGAGTGAATGTAATGATCCTTTATTGTAATCAAGGGTTGATTAATAGAATTTTATTAGACAATGCAAGATTAAATTCTAAATAGGGAGGAACAATGAGTTTGAGAATTCACAGATTGACAAAGAACAAACATATCAACTTTGTAAGAAAAAATAGAGCCTAGAGACTAAAAAGAACATATAAAATCAATACGATATTTTTTTAAGCATACTATGGTAACTTGATTAACCTATTCCTTTTACTTCTCACTATTTTTATTCATAGATTTTCCACGAGGTCCTAAACATGCAATATCTGATCTAATGTGCACACCACTTTTACCTACAGATAGAAAAGAGATGAAATGTTTTGTAGAAGGGGGTTTTCCTTAGTTGAAAAACCTATTTTTATGCACCCTAAAAATGTCTCCTAGACTTTGGGCCCCCATTTAGCAATTTATCAAACCCCTGAATCCATATTTTCAAAAATCAATATTTCTCAAATTATATCAATTTCCTTGATCAAATCCTATTCTATCATTTATTTGATTATATTCTATGGGCTAACCATTTTATCCCAAGTCTTTATTTAATCAAAAGGAATTCCCTCCCCTTTTATTAAATAAAAAGCACCCACTTTTCCTCTTATCCTAAGTTGCACAAATAAAGGATTATTCCTATTTTATAAAAATGAAGAAAAGGTCTTTTTGTCTCATATGGACACAAAAGTCAACTCTTATTTTCTCATTGAAGGAGATTTGTGCACATGGATTGCTCCTCTTTCAAGCTCCACCCTTGATTAAATCTTTTGCCTCTTAATCTCCATGGTCCATTCCTTTTCAATTCCTTTAAAAGGAGAGCTCTTTTCTCATTCTAGGATCCCCAACTTTGAATACTAATCTTATGCTACAGGATTTCTTGGAGACATTGGAGCTTTGGAGATCTTCTTGCATTCTAGCTTTCATTCTTGCATTCTTAGCTTAAGCTTTCATGGCATCTAGCTTAGTTTCCTTTATGCTCTAGCTTAGCTCACATAGCTTAATTAGCAAGGCTTGTAATACTTTCATTTCCATAGCTTACTTGCATCTTCATTCTTAGCATAGCTTGCATTTCATTTTCATCTTGATTCTTAAAGATATTTGCATTCTTTCCCTTGTCTCTTTGAATCTCCCATTGTGTGGTTCAATAGCAAGGTTGCATGCTTCAATAGCTCTAGCTGAGAGCACTATACACATCCTTGTGACTCCATGCCTAGGGAGCTCTTGGAAGTAATGACTTAGAGAAGTGCACAATTTGAGTGTACACTATTTGACGAATCAATCTTGAAATAGAAATGAAATATGCATGAAAGGGAAGCTTTCTAATGTCGATACCTTCATAAAAGGACTCAAATTCATGATGGTAAATCAAGAATAATGAACATGGAAGCCCAAGAACACTAAAATTAGGCTTAATTGAGCATCTAACCATAGGTTCTTACAACTTAGGATGGTACACTATCCAGAGGAGACACCAATTCACATTAAATGATTCATTAACACCAACCCAGTAGAGACACCAATCCCCACAATTGAGCACCAACTCAACAAGAGACACTAATCTCTTTGAATACAAGACACTAACATCCAAAAGAATAATCTGTCAATGTTTGGTCTTCTTATTTTACTAGATCTAATCTTCTATAATAAGTAGGGTGGAAATTTTTCTAGAATCTTGCTCAACACGTGATCAATATATCTCTTAGATTTGCCCAAATTTTTTCTTCGAATCTACTCATAGTTTTTACAATTTTTTCTCACATATCTACAATAATATTTTTTTGAAGTCTACTATAATATTTTTTCACAAATATGAAACAATCTATTTCATAAGTTTGAAATAATTGACTTTATATCTACTCTTTGCTATCAAGGATATTCATTGAATTCTTAATAGAATAAAATCCAAATGACCTTCCTTTTATACAATGTAATGAAATGCTCAAGGATGGCAATGAAGTCGTACTATTAAGAAATATTAGAATGGGGAAGTATGACAATAACTTAAAATGATAATCTATAGTAGAAAGTGATAGGGGCCACTATATTGAGATTACCTAAGAAAGGTACAAGACAATAGGGGAATATAAGAAGTCAACAAATATAAAGAAAGAACATATTGAAATTATGCAACATTAAATAACATGTTATAATGAAGAAATCCATTATCTCAATACATGAAAATGTAAGAAAGATTTGATAAAACTATATACTAGGTAGAAATACATATTTGGTAGAGAATCCAATAACATGAGAAATTTGGATTGACAATTTTTTTTTTCAACATATAACTCACTTATCTATATTCATTGGTAAAACATTGACAACTAAAACACATTATAGATATATGAAGGATAAAAATAAGTAACTCAAATATAATTTTGCCGAGGAGAATCCCATATAAGACATCTTAGATAGTTATGCTGAAGATGTTTCCATATGAAAGTGAGGAAGCTAAAATTTGCATCCGACGGTGGGAAATCCTGTAGAAAGAATAAATACCATTGAAGGCTAGCTAGCTATTAGATTTCCTAGCCATTTTTCTTCAAGCCACATTTGTGCGCTTATCATTTAATAGCCTGTCACATTTTTACGCTTGTCATTTAATATACTATCATACCTCTCAAATTTCATCTACCGCATCATTTTCATATATCACGTTGGTTGCTCAACACTCAGAGCCACTACATGATTGTGCAAGATGATTCAAGCTTTTGTGGCCATTAGATTTTTCATGCTCTTTTTTTGCCGATTTTATTGTTTCCGTCTTCCTCATCCATCGCTCTATTTTTTTCCTATCATCACTGTTACTTGTGTACATGTGACAAGTTTTTTTCATGACCTTTTTCCTGAATTTCAATAAGAAGTGTTTTCTATGAAGTTATATGTCTCTTATAGTTCCAAAGTTGGTCCAGCCTCTAATATAAAACTTGAAGAGTCTTCCCTTTATGTGTAGGAAATTGATTTTCCCTCCTCCTCGCTCACTATATGTAGCTCTTTCTCACATAGCTTCAAATGAAATACACCATCTCCATTGCTCAAACTTACACATTACATACTTTGACTCCCTTCATATGTACATGGCATCAAATTAGGAGTGCATCAATTCTTTTAGGATATAAGAACTCATCACTTTGGATGAGAGTAACCATTCACTTACTTATCACATGACAAACAATAACATGAGTGGTTTTAGTGGCTACCAAGGTACCATTAAAGTATCTAAAATAGGACATGGCAACTGTTTACTAAAAAGGTCTTTCAAGATGGATCCCTTTTTCGACCATTCCAAAGAGGAAACTGAGGCCCTTTTCAGCTCCAGTTTCACTGTCATGGCAGACATATCTACTACCAGTGTAGTTGTTATGAACATGTCAGTATCTAATTGGTTCATATTTATCTAATTGTTAAATAACTTGCCTTTCTCTAGAGAACTCACTAGCATCGTAATGGAGGATGAGAAAATGTGGTCATTAGTGGAAATATCCCTCCACTTGGTTACCAATGAGATTTAACACCCCTGAATTGGTATGGTTTACAATTACAGAAGGAATGGTTCTGTCCAGAATTGCCACCCAAATACAATTTTGTGAGTCCAATGAGAATGTTGATCTATTGAGGAATGTTGCCTCTTATGGCATTTCTCTCTAATGAGAAAATAGAGTGAATTTGAGAAAGAAGACCCAAAAAAGGAGGCAATCTACCTTCAAGATTATTATCTATCAAATTAAACCTTTCTAAAAGGGAGAAATTGGTAAGTGCATTCAATATTGGAATGATATTTTTACTTTCACTTCTGCTCATGAAATGAGTAAAAAATAGATTGAGGTTGGTCGAACAGTGAAGATTACCCAATTCCTTAGCTATCACACTAGTCAATTCATTCCATGCTAATTCAAGCATAGAAAGCCTCAAGAAATTTCCAAGTGATTTGGGAATCACCTACTTAGATTATTGTTTGGCAAAACAATGTACTCCAGCTTCACTATAAAAAGAAAATAAATTTCCCCATCCCCTTCTTTCATTGTTTCTCTTCTCCTTTCCATGGGTTTATTCCAATCCCCTATCCAGTCCATAGCTGACTAGTTCTCCTATTGCTAAACATTTGGATTAGTCAGATGAATATCTTCAAAACCTTAACATTGATCTACATTTATTTAGACATTTAAGATATGTCAAGTTTATTTGAAATATATTCTTGATTTTTTTTCAAATAGTAGTTGCATTTTGGCATTTCCTTGAAAAAAAGAGTTCTTCATACATATGATTTTTTCCCTGAATAACCAAATCTAAACATCCTTGAAATCTAACCTAAGCAATAGAAAGTCGGTAACTTCTAATGGTTTTTAGATATTGAAAGAAAGCTTAAAATGTAATGTAATAGATGATAGAAGAGACCCAACTTTCATAGACAATTCCAACTCTATAAAAATCTTACAGATACACAAATAATCATTGTCCATTGTCCATTGAATAGAATGATTTCCTTCAATTTATAATGGGAACTTAACAAACCACTAGCATAGATACAGAGCATTAGGGGAAAAAGTTCATTACATTTTCTTTTTCAAAATAAATAGCGAAGGTTTCCATTTGTGAAAGTAATTCGTGAGCATTCTTCTATTAGCACTAACTGTGATTAAGGAATGCCATTGCTTGCAGACTATAGAAGATTTGAGTAGATCTGAGATCAAAAGGAAGGATAATTTCATTTCTATCACACAATTTGGTAATGACAGCGAGATTGATCCTTCTTCATTCAGCAATTTTTTAGTAAGGTGTGATTTAAGATAGGTGGCGTGACATTCAAAACACATGTCTATCTCAGGACAAGTTGGAGCTGAGTCATTAGTAACATAAACTTAGAGTAATAAGTAAGCCACATTTCATTAGTATATTTGAAACAAATCAATAAAAAAACTGCAAGGAAAGTTTTATGAAATGAAAATATACCCACCATCTTGATCTTCATGTTAGGATTAGGTAATATTGAGAGGGGGGTGAATCAGTATTACAAAAATTTGATCTTTTCAAATTTAAACAATTATAAACAATCCAAAGTAATGCAGAAATGAAAAGAACATATAAGTATAACACATTACTCATTACACCATGATTTTTTCTTGAGTAAACCCTGGCCAAAGGGAAAACCCTGGTGGGGATGGTAGCCACAAATATGGACTAAAATATAATATCCCTATTAGGAGATCTAGCCCTATTAGGAGCTGATTGTTACATAGTACATTTCCTTGTTAGAGGAATACAAAACCCTATTAGGGGTATACAAAACACTTGGTTAAAGGTGGTGAGCACACTGCTCTTACAATCAATATTTGTCTTAAAAGAGTTCTCAAAAAGGGAACAATACAAGCACTTATCTTGCTTAGATAGTTCTAGTTTTTTATCCGCCTCTTACTGATCTTGCATCTAATCTCTACTCTTATATTAAAAAAATTACTCCATCATCATAATCATAACCATGCCTCACTTTCACAAAAGCAATCTATACTTATACAAAATCAGCCTTCCAGTTGGCTTCACAATTTCCATACAAAACATAACAATAACTGATGCCAATGTTATTTATGGAGTTGGCACTCTTATATTACCAAATATTTAATAATATACTTTATTCACTTGTCTTATCACATTATCATATCCACTATACTTTCCTTAATCTTCACAACTGTTCATGTACCCTGTTACATTGTTTTATTGTCTTTGCATACCTTCCAAACATTGTATCTCTCAAATATGGTAATCAAAACTCATGCGCTTTTAAATAAAGCATGTATACATCCCAAAATACCTCTAGTTAAATTTTTAAGGCATAATAAATCATATATATTCATCACTGACCAAAACTGTGGCACTGTACCTTGTTATCTTGATTCTGGACTTAGTCATTTTCATGATTGTGGCTCCAGTGGAAATCTTCTTATCATGTGATCATTCCAAACATAAGTGTTTCGATATATGAAAACCATCAAGTGATTCCAAGTGATCCAAAACATCACATGCCAACAATCTCTCCCTTTGGCATTGATGACAACACTTATAAAATACTAAGTGTCACAATGCAACTCCCTTGTTTTTTTTTCTCTTTTCTCTTGTTTATTTTATTTTATTCTCTACATATAACTCTACATATTTCTTTCTCTTCCTCATTTTTCCTTTTTCTTCCTCTCCCTATGACATTAATGGAAAAGGTATATACAAAATTGTAAAACTTAAGCACAAATGATTCAGTGCTTACTCACCAGATTTAAGACATCTTGGAAAGAGTTTTCGAAGGTCTTAAATTCTTCAATCGATGAACTTATCAAAAGTTCACTAACATGGATTAATCCATTCAGTGCATATGAAGTTGTCTCTACTACTTTAAGCTCAGTAAGAGTAGGTACAAACATTGAGCCTTCAAATTTTATCATCTCTGAGAGACGAGTCTCCAACATTGTGAGCTTAGGAGTCAATAGGCTTCTCAATAAGCCAAATCTATCTACAATTCTCCCTTTCTCCATTTCAAGTACTCTGATCTTGTCCAATAGTCTAGATGTTTCCTTATCTATTTCTCCCATAGTTTGTGAAGATGATTCAGAATTGTACATTAGACTGTCAAGGTTAGCCCTGTCTTTGGCTATGATCTCCTCAATGTTCCTTAAATGTCTACATGGGTTTATGCAATAGCTATAAATTTTCCTCCCTTGCGCTACACAAATCTTGGCCTTAAGAGTGGTATCCTTAAGAATGTTTAAGTCCCATGTGATGGACTTACAAACTTCTCTCAGCTTCTTCTCCAAGAAATTCTTTTGAGCCTTTTCTTCCACTATTTTTAGCAATGAGTCAAAATGACTGTCAAAACTATCTAATACCATACCAAGATTCTCAGCTTCATCTTTGTCTTTGAAGATAATCAGTGAGGGGAGTAGTTTGTTCATTATTTCTATAGCCCTGACCATTACCTTTTCTCTTTTGTCTCCTTTCTGAACTAATCTCTCCTTAGCTTTGATGAAGGCAAAAAATGATAGTCTCATAAGCTCATCTTCATCCATGCTGTCCACATCAGAGTTGATTGGCTTGGCCATACTTGCCAATAATAAAGATGTGTCCATATTGACTTTAGCAACTTTTTCTGATGTTAACTATTCTTCTTCCTTTTCCTCTTGCTTTATTTCCTTCCCCTGTTCTTTTTCTTCTTGTTTCTCTTCTAATTTCCCTTCCTCTGTCTGCTCCTGATCTTCAACCTCCATTGCACTGTCCACATTGTCCAAAAATGGATCATTTACATCCTGCAAAGAGTCAAGGCTAACAGGCACACGAGTGACAAAGAAATCTGGTTGCATGCTAACTTGAGCACTTTCATTTACTGCCTTGGAACTCTCTCGTAAACCCAAAAATATAGGCTTAGAAACCTTGGGAGGTGAAACCTTCTTAGGCATGTCATGCATTAGAACTTGGTCTAATGCCTTTTGGGTGTCCTCAATCACCTCATCATACTTCCTAGCCATAATCTTGACTAATCTAGCCTTTGTCTGTAGTAGGGGTTTTAGTGCTTTTATGATTCTTTCTCTTTCCTGAATTGACATGACCAGTAACATATCATTAATTATTTTATTTCTTATGTTCTCATCCTCTGAATGTGCTAATTGTTTCATGATTTCTAGTTTACTATATAGGTTTTTGGGAATGTTTCCTTCAACCTCCAAAAAATTCTTCTTAAAAACTAGCAGATACTCAATGATAGTGTCCTCAATGATTTCTTAGTCCTCAAGGCTATATCTTTCATAGTATTTGTTCACTAATAATAGATTTACATCTTTGATAACTCTTTTCTGTAGTGATTTAAGATCCGGTTTCCACAAGGTTTGTGGATTCTTTTGGACTTTTTTCTCTTCATGTTTCTCAACTTCCTTTTCTTCCTTCTTCTTCCTCTTCACCTTTGTTTCTTTTTCTTTGGGACTATCTTTCTTGCTTGTTCTTGTGGATCTTCTAGGAAAAATTGTAAGAGCCACATCTTGTGTTTCTTCCTCTTGAGAGGCTAAAAAATCAATAATATTAACAGTAGGAGCTACTGTCTTTTCTGTCTCTAAAGGAATAGATGCATTAGTGGCAATGCTAGAAGATGCCTCCATCTTATTTTTGATATCTATTAACTACACTTTTGTGATACCCACCATCGCAGTGATGTCTTCAAAAATCTTTCTAACTTTCCTTTTTCTTGTTACCTTTTCTTTCTCTTCTCTGACTTTCTCATACTTTTCCCTATATGTTCCCCATCTTTCTTGGGTAGGGTCCTTTTCTTGTGCCAGTACATGCTCCACTTGCATAGTTACTACTTCAGCACTTACCTCATATCCCATAGGATAGCACCACTTAGTTTTGGGCTCAACTACCTCAAAGTAGACACAATTAGTTTAAACCATGAAACAAATAGTGTCCTCATAATTTTCTACTATATTCTCATGGATTCTATACCTTTCTTTCATATGCCTCTGTAATATCTTGATCATGCCAAACAACTCTCCATCTACCCAGTCTTTCTTCTATCTTCTATAGTATTCTGATATTTGAAGTCTAGTGGGTTCATTGACTTTCCATGCTCTAGGATGCATTCTAGGAAAGTTTTGAATAATATGAATGTACATGTGAATCAACAATGAACCAAACCTAAATCCCTTGGATTTATCCTTCTTTATGGCTTTCACATTCTCAATAAACTGTTGAGCTAGGATTTTGAAAAGATTATACTTCTTGTTCCCTTTTACCATTATGTATGCCATCATGATGACTCTAGAAGATACAAAATTAGGTCTGCTACTGTAAAACAACTTGTAGCCTGGCAACATTGCTACCAATCTAACATCTTGCAAATAAATATCATTTACTGTCATTGCCCTCTTGTCCCACTTTGAATGCGTTAGGGTTTCAGCTAGATTTATTAAGTTATTTTCTTGTACAGGTAGGGCTCCTTCATTATCAAGGCATGTGATCTCATGTATCAGTTGTGCACATATCTTAACATGCTATTCACCTATCCAAAAAAATTGGTCATGAACTCTGCTAAGAATGATCTTAAACCATTCACCTTTCATGAATTCCATGAGCTAGGTTAACTTAAGGATTGAATGATCCTTTAGGTGCTTAAATTCCTCTACCATGGATCCATCAACTTCAATCATACTATTCAGTTCAGTGAAGATGTTAACCTCACCAATGATTTCATATTTGCAATGTATGTAATCCCTAATTTCTTCTATGTGTAACATGCCTATAGGGGTTTATGAAAACTCTCCCTCTGGATCATCCTCACAGGATTTGTATGGATGCCTCTTGAACTTATAACTATGTCTATGTAGAACATCATAAACTACTGGTGCATCCATGACTTCTCAAAGATATTAGGTCTAAATACCTTATCATGCTTGAATTCGATGCTTTTCTTCATGCAATCATGTAACCACTCTGCCAAATGATTGATAACCTTCTCTATTATGTTCTCCTTAAGTGTTGATCAAAAAATGGTGTATATTTGAGATTCTTTAAGTCTTTTTATCCATCGCAAGCTGAGTGTGTGTAATAAATATAGGTAGCTCAACTTCACATGCCATCTAGTCAATACAAAACTCACGAACACAGAAGATAAATCTCCAAGTGGTGCACTCTCATCCACAGACTCCACAATGTTTGTACACATCATTCATAAGCTCACATGAGCTTACTCCACATATACAAGAGCTTGATAATTTCTATTTGCTACATCCAATGCACCCCATAAGGCCATGCGACTATTTAGGTCGATGCCTCAAAAGAATCATCATGTGAAGACACAGTATCATCTATTGTCTCTCCCCAAACCACTTCTTTTTTTAAATCTTTCACCTTCCATATTTGGTCATCCTCCTTCCTCTCTGATTTCTTTAAATGACTCCCAAAATCATCCATTTACTCATAAAAAATCTTACCACTGTCACCAACATTTTTCCTTATAACCACAGGAGGTGGTCCTCTTGGTTCACTAGGTCTTCTTGGTCCTCTTCTATTATCTTCTCCATTATATATGGAAAACTTCACAATGTGACTTAGATTGTTACATTTGTAACAAGTAGGTGGTCTCCTTCTATCATGATTAGTATATAATTTACAATACCTTGTTGTATGCCCAAAGTTATTACATTTTTGACAAGTGATCTTAGCTGCTATTTCTTCTCTAATATAGTCTTGCTTGTACCTGGACTGATCAAGTTTTTTGCAATCTTACTTCTTGTGTCCATACTCATAGCAATTAAAATAGTAGCTGGAAAAGGGATTAGAATTACCTTTGCTTCTACAATCTCTTTTCATGTGACCAACTTTGTTGCATCCGAAACATCTACCTCTGAAGGGTCTGAACCATTCTCTAGGTTCTTCATAAGTAGGTCTCTCCTCAGGAGTAGGTCTTTCTTCAGTCTTTCCCTCATTTGATTCTTCTTGGATTTTTGAACTTTCTGATTCATTGAATCCAACTCCATACATATCTGATGCAGGAGCATCCTGGGTGTAAGAGCAATCTTGCATCACCCAAAAATATTTCTATTTTTATATTCAATAAGGGTTGTTTTGTGCAGAGCTGCTATTTATGGAAAGTTACTATTTTTGGTAATTTTTGTATGTGCTCAGAATGATCTGATTTCTTTCTTGGAGGTTCATGTTGGTCATATAAGTCTGCCAGTAAAGTTTCATTGCCAGATCAAGTGTATATTGGAAGATATTGAAGATTTTCGGTATTGGCAGCAAGGTAAAGAAACTTTGAACTTAGTTTTGAAAGCTTTAGAGGCCCTGGATGAGGGCGAAAATTTGGGTGATGGGTGCTTGCATTGGTCAAGCCTATAGAGCGCTTCGTGGCATTTCCAAAATGGGGTTATAATAGCCGATCGGGTCAACTGGTGATGACTTATGGTCTTCGGAAGTTGGGCCACCTGAAATGGTAGAAAATAATTTTTTTCAAAATTTTTGTTCGAGTTTCAAAGGTTATCTTGAGCCGACTATGATGTAATAAAATGTAAAATAAAATAATTCTAAGTTTGGTCAGCCTTATTGGCTAAAATTCTGGAACCTTCCCAGGCGGTGGAAAGTTGCCTATATAAGGAAGGCTATATTATTGTCTTAGGCAGTTCAGAATAGTTCTAGGTAGTAGATCTGGGCAATAATTCGAGGCTTTGTCCTACAGAATATTGTAAGGGAATGCCCATGTGGCTTTGCATATATTGTAATTCTGAAAGTTTGTAATTCCACATTTGTGGAGATAATAAGAAGCCAATTTTTTGTTCTTGCATATTGTTGTGGTTTCTCTGTTTCTGTTATGTGTTCATGGTATTAAGGGGAGCACCCTTCATCAAGTGGTATCAGAGCAGGTTTTTCTTGAGTGTGTAAACAGATCACCGACTGTGAGGCAGTTTGCACCAGGACCATGGTTAGGGTTTCAGCACGCATCGTGAAAATACCTCTACAAAGAGAATGTGGTGAAAGAGCTGGTGCTGTGACACCTGAGGTTAGAGAGCTGTAGAGACAAGTGGGAGCATTGTAAGAAGAGATTCACAAAGGAATGAATCTTAATGTCAGAGACGAAAGTGAGGATGAAGCCGAAGAAGAATATCAAGAAGGAGAAGTTGAAATTGTGAACCAGGAGGAAGAAAGACTTTTTCGGGTGATTTCCAAGATTGGGAAAAGACCTAAGATTGAGGTTCCTACATTTTCTAAAAATCTTAACCCAGAGGAATTGATCGACTGGATCAATGAATGTGAAGAATATTTTGAGTATGAAGATGTTGAGGATCTTGATAGGGTCAAATTTGCAAAGGCCAGACTGAAAGGTCATGCGAAGATATGGTGGCAAGAGATTCAGTTGGAGTGAAATAGAAGGGGAAAGGAGAAAATCATGAGATGGGATCGGATGGTGGATAAATTGAAGTGACAGTTCATTCCTGTTGATTATGAGCTTGACCTACTGAAGAAAATGCAAAGTTTGAAGCAAGCAGGAAGATCTGTTCAGGAGTATACAGAGGAGTTCTATTGACTTCTCATCAGAACAGGCCATGCAGAAGCTGATAAAGAGAAAGTTGCCTGATACCTTAATGGGTTAAGGCCAAGCATTCAGGAGGAGCTGAATCTAGTTCGAATGAACAGTATTGAAGAGGCATACCAGTTTGCCCTAAAAGTAGAGGAAAAACTGAACAAGAAGTTTGAGAGCAGACAAAACGGAAGAGGTCGCGGTGGACGATCTGGTGGATGGTCATATGGTGGCCAAAATGAAGATCCAAAAAAGAAGGATGAGGCCAGTAGCAGTCAGAATCAGTGAGGAAATAATTCCAATCGCTTCTAGGATCAGAATAATAGAGATCAGAGAGGAAGAGGAAGAGGACAAGGATCTGAAAGAGGTGGCTTCCGTGGAACATATTTTCACTGTGGAGAAGAAGGTCACAGGGCATTTGAATGTCCTCAGCGCCAAGGCAGAATAGACAGGAGAAATGAAGGCCAGGCCAGAGTTGCACATATAGATGAAGATGCCAAATCATCAAATTTTGAAGATGCTGAAAGAGGAGAAATGTTGATTAACAGAAGAGTCCTGTTGAGTGGTGAGAATGAACCTGAGCAAAGGAGGAGCCTGTTATGCACTAGATGCAAGTGTGAGGGTAAATGCTATGATGTGATTATCGATAGTGGAAGCACTGACAATTTGGTGTCAGAAGAGATGGTGACAAAGTTGAAGCTCAAGAGACAGAAACACCCACATCCATATCGGATTGCCTGGGTGCAGGATGACCACAAGGTCATGGTTAGTGAACAGTCCCTGGTAAAGTTCAAGATCGGCGGGTACCAAGATGAGGTACTATGTGATATCATCTCTATGGATGCATGTCATATGTTGTTGGGTAGACCGTGGCAATTTGACAGATGTGCTATACATGATGGTCGTGTGAATACCTATTCCTTGACAAAGGATGGAGTGTGACATAAGCTAAAACCACTGAAGGAGACTGAAGAAAAGGTATGTGGTAATGCAAGGATAACTTTTGTTGATGGAAGAAATTTCCTAAATGGTATGAGGCATGAGCATGTATGTTTTGCTTTAATTCCAAAAGCTGGTAAAGACGAAGTAGAAGATGTTCCTATAGAAGTTGCAGATTTGTTGAATGAGTTTCAAGATATTGTATTCGATAACGTGCCTGATGGATTACCACCAGTCAGGAAGATCAGTCATCAGATGGACTTGATCCCAGGAGTGAGTTTTCTAAATAAGGCAGCACACAGAATGACACCTGCAGAAAGTGAGGAGTTGAATAGACAAGTACATGAGTTGTTACAGAAAGGATTGATTCGAGAGAGTCTGAGTCCCTATGCTGTACCAGCGGTATTAGCACCAAAGAAGAATGGAGAGTGGAGGATGTGTATAGATTTTAGAGCAATAAACAAGATCACAATCAAGTACAAGTTTCCATTGCCACGAATGGATGATATTATGGACTGTTTGAGTGGAGCTGTGTATTTCTCAAAGATAGATCTGAAGAGTGGATATCATTAGATTCAGATCAGAGAAGGAGATGAATGGAAAACTACCTTCAAGACAAAGGAAGGACTGTATGAGTGGTTAGTCATGCCTTTTGGGCTAACCAATGCACCGAGCACTTTCATGCGGCTCATGAACGAGGTTCTGAAAGAATTTCTCGGTAAGTTTGTCATTGTTTACCTAGATGATATTTTGATCTTTAGTAAGACATTGTATGAGCATATGATGCATATTCGTATGGTATTTGAGAAGTTGAGAGAAGAGAAATTGTTGATTAATTTGAAGAAGTGCAGTTTTGTGAAGAAAGAGTTAGTGTATTTGGGATTTGTAGTTTCAGCAGAAGGTCTAAAAATGGACCCAAAGAAGGTACAGGCTATCCTTGAATGGCCTACTCCAAGGAGTGCTACTGAGGTAAGATCTTTTCATGGTCTAGCTAGCTTTTACAGAAAGTTTATCAGAAATTTTAGCAGTATTTGTGGACCCTTGACTAAAATAATTAGAGGGGATAGAAAAGAGTTTAAGTGGACTAAAGGAGCAGAAAAGAGTTTTCAATTATTGAAACAAAAAGTTACAGAACAACCTGTTTTAGCACTTCCAGATTTTAATAAGGTGTTTGAAGTAGATTGTGATGCTAGTGGTACTGCAATAGGAGTTGTTATGAGCCAAGAAGGTAAACCTGTTGCTTATTTCAGTGAGAAGTTAAATGATGTCAAGAGGAAATATTCTATTTATGATCAGGAATTTTATGCTATAGTTCAGGCATTAAAGAAGTGGAGACATTATCTGCTTCCTAAGGAGTTTGTTTTGTATACTGATCATCAAGCTTTGCAATATTTGAATAGTCAAGGAAAATTGAATCAAAGGCATATGAAATAGGTTGAATTTTTGCAGAGTTATACATTTATGTTAAAACACAGGAGTGGAAAGTCTAATAGGGTTGTAGATGCTCTTAGCAGAAGGCAACTATTGCTGACAGAAATGCAGATTGAAGTGGTTGGGTTCAAGGAACTCAAGAATTTATATCCAGAGGATCTTGATTTTGGTGAAGCTTGGAAAGCTTGTATAGAACCTGTTACTCTAGACAGGATGAAATGGTTGAATTTCATCATCCAGGATGATATGCTATTCAGAAGGAGTCAGTTGTGCATTCCACGAAGTTCTATGAGGGAGAATCTCATCAAGGAGAAGCATAGTGGAGGATTGGCTGGACATTTTGGTCGTGATAAAACCCTTGCTTTGGTTGGTGAGAATTATTATTGGCCACAATTGCAGCAAGATGTGAAGAAGTTTGTACAGAGTTGGAGAGTATGTCAGATGGCGAAAGGAGTGAAGTAGAATACAGGGTTGTATCAGCCATTACCTATACCGGAGAAGCCTTGGGAGGATATCAGTATGGACTTTGTTCTTGGTTTACCGAGGACTCAGCGGGGACATGATTCAATTTTTGTGGTGGTTGACAGATTTTCAAAGATGACACATTTCATTCCTTGCAAGAAGACTAATGATGTTGTTCATGTAGCAGGATTGTTTTTCAGCGAAGTGGTGAGACTACATGGTTTGCCAAAGACCATAGTTTCAGATCGAGATGCTAAGTTTGTTGGATATTTTTGGCATACATTGTGGAAGACGTTGAAGACAGATTTGAAATTCAGTTCATCACATCATCCACAGACTGATGGACAGACAAAGGTGGTGAATAGAAGTTTGGAAAATTTGCTGAGATGTTTGGTTGGAGATAAGCCAACAGGATGGGATTTTATTTTTCCACAGGTGGAATTTGCATACAATAATTCTGTCAACAGGACCACTGGTAAATCACCATTCCAGATTGTATATGGAAGTAGTCCAAGAAATGCATCTGAATTAAGGAAGATAGATAAAGGAGAAATAAGTAGTGCTGAAGCTGAGGATTTTGCAGAACACTTGAAGAACATCCATGGGGAGGTGAGGAAGCATATTACCAAGATGAATGCACAGTATAAGGCTAAGGCAGATGAGAAAAGGAGGTATAAGGAATTTCAGGTTGGTGATGAAGTCATGGTTCATTTGCGGAAGGAGCGGTTTCCAGTTGGTACATATAACAAGCTGAAAATGAAGAAGTTTGGACCATGTAAGATACTGAAGAAACATGATTCAGGAAATGCATATGAGGTAGAATTGCCTACCGAGCTAAATATTTCACCAGTGTTTAACATTTCAGATCTGACAGAGTATCATGAAGGAGGTGTTGAAGATGAGATCACAGCAGCACAGTGGAGTATTCCAGCAACTAGTTCAGACACTAAGGAGATCGAGGATATACTAGACAGTCGTGTTGGCAAAAGCACAAGGAACAGGACATATGAAGAATATCTGGTCAAGTGGAAAGGATGACCTGTTGAAGATTCATCATGGCTAACAAGGGTGGAGGTTAACCATCTTAGTTTTTCTCTGCACACCTGAGTCGTGACAGGGTCACTTCTCAAATTACCATGGGTGTCTGATGCAGGAGCATCCTGGGTGTAAGAGCAATCTTGCATCACCCAAAAATATTTTTGTTTTTATATTCAATAAGGGCTATTTTGTGCAGAGCTACTATTTATGGAAAGTTACTATTTTTGGTAATTTTTGTATGTGCTCAGAATGATCTAATTTCTTTCTTGGAGGTTCATGTTGGTCATATAAGTCTGCCAGTAAAGTTTCATTGCCAGATCAAGTGTATATTGGAAGATATTGAAGATTTTTGGTATTGGCAGTAGGGTACAGAAACTTTGAACTCAATTTTGAAGGCTTTAGAGTCCCCAGATGAAGGCAAAAATTTGGGTGACGGGCACTTGCGCAGGTCAAGCCTGTAGAGTGCTTCGTGACGTTTCTAAAATGGGGTTATAATAGCCGATCGGGTCAACTGGTGATGACTTATGGTCTTCGGAAGTTGGGCCACCTGAAATGGCAGAAAATAATTTTCTTCAAAATTTTTGTTCGGGTTTCAAAGGTTATCTTGAGCCGACTATGATGTAATAAAATGTAAAATAAAATAATTCTAAGTTTGGTCAGCCTTATTGGCTAAAATTCTGGAACCTTCCTAGGCGGTGGAAAGTTGCCTATATAAGGAAGGCTGTATTATTGTCTTAGGCAGTTCAGAATAGTTCTGGGTAGTAGATTTGGGCAATAATTCGAGGCTTTGTCCTACAGAATATTGTAAGGGAATGCCCATGTGGCTTTGCATATATTGTAATTCTGAAAGTTTGTAATTCCACATTTGTGGAGATAATAAGAAGCCAATTTTCTGTTCTTGCATATTGTTGTGGTTTCTCTGTTTCTGTTATGTGTTTGTGGTATTAAGGGGAGCACCCTTCATCAATATCTCTTTTAGGCTTTTTTCTTGCTCTTTGTTCATCAATCTTGTCATTGCTCATGTGTAGCTTCTCAATATGTAATTTGGCATGAGTGAGTTCACCTTTAATGATCTGATTATATTTTTCCAATTCCTAATATTTATCTTTGTATTGGTCAAGTTCAGTCTTCCTTTCACTTATCTACTTGTTAGACTCTTTTAGTGATTCTTCAACTTTGTTTCTTTCATCCTTTTCATGCTGAATTTCTTTAATCATCAAAAGATTGATTTGTTCTTTCTCTTGCTCTAGCTTCTTTATTTTGTCTAATGTGTCATTTTTTGAACCTTCTTTGATCTTCTCCATAAGGTCTTGCCTCTAACTCTTTGCAATCTCAAGTTGTTCTTTTAGTTTCCTCATGTAGCATTCTGCTCTTGTTAATTTAAATTTTAGTTTACCATTCTCAACTTTCATCTTATCTAGACCTTCAAGTGCAGCCTCAAAGTTCTCTTGCATGTCTCTTGAATCCATTCTAATCTCCCTTAAGCTATTAGGCTTTCTCTCCAAAGGCCAATAGCTCTGATACCAATTATTAGGATTAGGTAATATTGAGAGGAGGGGGTGAATCAACATTACAAAACTTTGATCTTTTCAACTTTAAACAATTATAAACAATCCAAAGCAATGCAGAAATGAAAAGAACATATAAGCATAAAACATTACTCATTACACCATAATTTTTTCTCGAGGAAACCCTGGCCAAAGGGAAAACCCCGGTGGGGATGGTACCCACAAATATGCACTAAAATATAATATCCTTGTTAGGAGATCTAGCCCTGTTAGGAGTTGATTGTTACATAGTAAATTTACTTGTTAGAGGAATACAAAACCTTGTTAGGGGTATACAAAACACCTAGTTAAAGGTGGTGAGCACACTGCTCTTACAATCAATATTTGTCTTAAAAGAGTTCATAAAAAGGGAACAATACAAGCACTTATCTTGCTTAGATTGTTCCAATTTTTGTTCGGCCTCTTATTGATCTCACATCTGATCTCTTCTCTTATATTCAAAAACTTACTCCATCATCATAATCATAACCATGCATCTCTTTCACAAAAGAAATGTGTACTTATACAAAATCAGCCTTCTAGTCAGCTTCATAATTTCTATACAAAACATAACAATAACTCATGCAAATGTTATTTATGGAGTCGATGCTCTTATATTACCAAAGAGTTGACAATATATTTTATTCACTTGTCTTAGCACATTATCATATCCACTATGCTTTCCTTAATCTTCACAACTGTTCATGTACCCTATTACACTATTTTACTATCTTTGCATACCTTCTGAACACTGTATCTTACAAATATGATAGCCAAAACTCATGCACTTTTAACTGGAGTATGTATACATCCCAAAATACCTTCAATTAACTTCGCAAGCCATAATAACTCATATATATTCATCGCTGACCAAAACTGTGGCACTGTACCCTATTAACTTGATTCTAGACTTAGTCATTTTCATGGTTGTGACTCCAGTGGCAATCTTCTTATCATGCAATCACCCCAAACATAAGTGTTTCCATAAATGACAACCCTCAAGTGATTCCAAGTGCTCCAAAACATCATATGCCAACACTTCAATGTGTGTGTAAAGCATTTCATGAGGGGAGCCTCTGTTGTTTTAAAGGTATATTTTTATTTTATGGTTTTGGCTACAACAGTAGTTCAACGCATCATTTCTATGGTAGACAAGTCTTGATTTTTTTTTAAGTTTAAAACTTATTATTTGAAATTTTAGAGTTTAGGTGGGTTTTAAATATTAGATAATTTTTTATATAATTATATTAATTTTTTCTTAAATAATTAATATTAAAAATAACAGTATATAAATAAAAGATATATAATTATTTGATTAATATATTTATAATTAATTTAAAGATTTTTTTTAAAAAAACATAGATCTAATTTTATGATTTGTTATTTAAATTGTTTATGATATAGTCATAGAAAGAGGTAGATATAGAAAGGGAAAGAGAGAGATAAGGAGATAAGGAGATAGCCATAGATAGGAAGAGAGTGAGAAATGAATAGGGATATATAATTCAAACTATTTTTAAATTACATAAATTAATAACTTATTCCACCTATCCATAAGAGAGAGAGAGAGAGAGAGAGAGAGAGAGAGAGGCCAAATAGCCAACTAAAATGTAATAATATAAGAGAGTTTGGAAAAAAATGAAGTGTCCCCCTTGGTAAGATATATGTTTTGGTTTACTGTTTAGACATTGCCTGGAGAGAGAGGGGGGACGGATAGGGATAGGGATATAGAGAGGAGTGCAAGAGAGCTATAGAGAGAAATATATAAATAAATATATATATATATATATATATAGAGAGAGAGAGAGAGAGAGAGAGAGAGAGAGAGAGAGAGAGAGAGATGGCAAAAGGGAGGGAGAGGGGGAGATAGCTCAATATATAGGGAGGAAGTGATATATATATGTGTATATGTATATGTATGTGTATGCATGCATGCATGCATGCATATATATGTGTGTGTGTGTGTGTGTGTGTGTAGAGAGAGAGAGAGAGAGAGAGAGAGAGATAGATGTATTTTACAGCCTACTGTTTGACCTCATGTGCTTCATTAAAGTATGCAACAAAAGAAGCAACATTTTCCCTAAAATTGAACTTCCATATCTCTTTGGCGTACCCATTGCACATAAGTACGATTGCTAGTTATAAATAAGGAGCAAAAATAGAACCAAATCCTTAACGACAAAAGAAAATTCAAGTAAAAATTGACATCACATTATTAAATGGAAGCCTTTCACAGCTCTCAAATGCCACCGTTAAAGGCGACTGAAATCATAATGTCATATTCATGTTTCTGTTTGTTGGTGCAATGAATTGTGAAGCCTTAGAATAAACAAATAATTACTGTTTGTTGGTGCAATGAATTGGGAAACCTAAAATAAACAAATAAAGACACAATCTAATCTTCAAAGTCCGTTTTAATGACGTCCTCCATCAGCTCTTTTTTCTTCCTCGTATATGACTGATGGAAAGCGACATAAAATATCTTGCAGATTTCTAACATTTCAACTGCGTTGTCATGGAAAACGATTGTTCTTGCAGACGCCCACGTTTCGTGGATTTCCTATCATTTATTTATATAATGATATTTGGTAATTGTACATACAGAAATGACGTCCCTGGTATATGTAATGAATGTTTTATTCAATTTTGCCTACTCTTGTTATTAAACAATCCTTCGAATATGGAAAATTGTAATAAATATACTTCAGATGTTCCTTCCTTTATAATTAAATAATCCTTCGAATATGGAAAAATGAAATGAACAAATATAGTTTAATTGTTTTTTTTATTATTAAAATGTAATTCAGTTGCGGCTTCTTTTATTATTAAATAATCGTTGAAATATTTAAATTGAAACTAATATATTTAAGATGTTCCTTTATAGTCAAACAACCCTTGGAATATGGAAAATTGAAATGAGAAAATATAATATAGTTATTTCTTTTTATTATTATTAAAGAATCTTTCAAATATAGAAAATCAGAATGAACAAATATAATTTTCTTCTGTTTTTTATTAATAACAAACAATCTTTCAAATGTGAAAAATTGAAACCACAGTTTCTTTTAGATGGAAATTGAAATGAACAAATATAATTCATTTGTTTCTTCTTTTATTAATAATAAATAATCTTTCAAATGTACAAAATTGAAACAAAAATATTTTTAGAAATATTTTTCTCAATACATGAAAGTTTTACTTGACATCAACCTAGAGTTTTTGTACTAAATGGACCTCCTTCTTATGATGTATTTTTTTTATTCTTCCAGTCATCCAAACATAGAAATTATATCTGATTATTCCAAATCATATCTAATTATTCCACCATATTAAAAATTACTTTAACCAATCCTCACTTAGTTGTTTTTACTTGGTAGAGAATTAGTTGTGTATCTTATAATATTCATTATCATTTGTTTGAGATATTATGATTTTAGAAAAAAGGAGATTAATATTTATATTATCTAGTTAATTACATCTAAAAAGTTGTGGGTGAAACAATACAAATATAATAATAAAATTCTGCAAATCATTTTTAATATTTATATCAAAATAATTTTTAAGAGTTGTATTCATCATTTCAATTGTTTAATTAAAAATTATTTAACATTACTAATATTATTATTTTTTATTTAAGTTATATTCAATATGTTGTAAGACGAAATGTGGTTTATTATTTCTACACATTTAACAATAAGTGTGTATGTATTAATAATTTATTTGAAATCCAACACAAAAAACAATGTGCATTTCCATATGTTATGATAGGATTTTGTGTCTTTATTATGTACACCTTAAAACGAAAGGTGTGAGATTTTCTTGTATGTTCTTTCACTAATAGATACTTAAAGGATATTTAGAGTTTATATAATTATTCAAAGATGGCCTCTACCTCCAACAAATATGATTGTGGCTATCTATAAAAATTTTACTGTCAAAGATGCCTCAACCTAACCCCACAAACAAAATCTTTGAGAAGTTAAAACAAATTGAAAGTACAACCCTATAACTCTATTTAAAAAAGTCCACCAAAGGAAAGGGAAATTAATTTTCTCCTACCAAGGAAGATGCCTCTTATCAAGGTTCCAACATTCCATCCTATTGCATTGAAATTCTTAAAGCCACCCTCGATAAGAGTAAAAGCCAAATGCCCTTCACCCCTATTGTAAATGCAGCCCATTTGCAAAGCTAAAATAGAATAAAGGGAAGTTCACACTAGATTTTTGTCCCCTCAATTTGATAATGACGTGGTGGAAGTTAGTGTGAGTGATTTGGAGGGGATGAAACTGAGGGGAGGGAAGAGAGTTTTGAATAACTTATGATTTGTTCTTAGTGTTGTATTCATTTTATGCTACTATTTTAGTTTTCTTATATAAATGATAGTTTAGGCGTATGTGCTTTATGGTTGTTAATACTATCTATTTGTGTTAGTTCTAATTTAGACTAGTAGTAAGGTCTGTTTAACTCACTATGCCATATTTTTATGCTTGTTGTTGCACTTTAGAATTAGAACTCCTCCTTATTTTTTATTCACATATATGTTCATATATACATATACGTATGTATGTATGTATGCATACATGAATTTACATATATATTCATATTCATATACATATGCGTATGCATATATATATTTATATGTGAATGTCTCTACATACATACATACACATATATATATATATACATACATACACACACACATATATATATATACATATACATATACATATACATATACATATACATATACATATACATATACATATACATATACATATATATATATATATATATATATATATATATATATATATATATATATATATATATATATATATATATATAAAGTTTGACATATAGCAAACAACAAATATATTTAAAATTAGAAATATGTTATATCTTTTTACATCTTATTAATAGATCACATAATATAATATGAAATATTGATGCAAACACATTTTATGTATTTTGAATCTAGTTTCAATTTTATTGACCAAAGTGTATAGTTCTTCCTATTCTTCAAAATGACTGATTGTTGTTTCCGTATCTTAAATTTTTTGTGCTTTCAAGATTCTTTACAATGATAGAGACACTATTACTATTTTCTCAAATAGAAACAGCGTTCCTAGATGTCATCTCTACCTTTGTACAATAGATTACAATGATTTGAAAGTCATTATATAATATCTTCTGACTTCTTTTTTAATATATAATATTTGTAGTTTTTCAAAACAAATGGGTCAAGAGGAAGGGGGCAAGAAAGAAAGAACGTTCATATCATAAGCTTCCCCGAATCCCCATGATTATTCCAGTTTCAAAAGTCCAAGCTCAGCTTTCGCTGAGTAACAGTTCGCGAGCATGTGCAATGGACTGATCCAGTCACAATTACCATATGAAATTACGAGGCAAATCTTAGTGAATACTCATAACAGCTTCCTCGCCGTAAAAATATCAAAATGCGAAGAAATCAGAAGTTTAACCGATTATTTTATACGGTATCAGCAACAACTCTCTCAATATTAGAAATGATTTGGTGCATGTCAATTATAACGAACGTTAAACGAAATTACCAGGAAATCTGAATCAACAGTATCTCGCTTGCTCACCCTATAAGTATCAACACAGAACTGGCTCAATTCAGAGGCAATTATGGGCACTACAATAGGAGAAGACGAAAAAAGAATGTTGAATGCAATTGCTGAGTATTTGCTGGGCGAAGAGTACAAAGATGCCACTGCGGAGGAACAAGAATTTTGTGAAGAAAGCTTGCTGAGCTTTGCTTTGGAGGGCACACAAAACAAAAATAGAGAGGCTGGAGAGAAACATTACAGGGGAGTGAGATACGTTAAGGCTCGTCGTAAATATGCGGCAGAGATTCGAAACCCTAATAAGAAGGGTTCTAGACTTTGGCTTGGCGGCTATAACACACCCGAAGCAGCCGCAGCGGCATATGACCGAAAGGCTTTCGAATTGCGCGGTTCGAGTGCTAAGCTCAATTTTCCTCTCAACTTTCAGTCTGGACAGTATGTGGATCCTTTTTCTCAATCCTCTTCTTCACACACTCCAAAGAAAAGGAAACAGGAGGGAAAGTTGAAGGTCAGCCATCCAAAGAATTAGGTTGAGATTAATCCATAGTTCTATCGCATTGTAGCTCCTGCTTAGGCCAAAGATTAATAGTTGTTTTCATGTTTTCATATAGCTATTATGGTATAGTTTATGTAGACGACGCATGTTTTGATTCTCTCCTCGCTATGCATATTCTAGCAGCTTCTATTATAGAGGCCATCATAAATATTCCACGTATAATAAAACAGTCTCCTAGCCTGGTTTTCAAGTGCTTCGCTTCTCTGAGTTTTTGAAGTTGTGTTTTATATTTCAGGAAAAGCACATTGTACGCATCGCTAGTTATGCATTGGTGCATTCCAGAAACAGTGTAGTCATTTCTATCATTTATGATAATTCTCTTGAGCAATTTCTTTGTGAGTGCCCTTATTGAATAAGATGTTAGAAGAGGGACACCAATAAATTTTGGATACTTATGTAGTCAAACTTTAAAGCAGTGTGTTTTTTTTTTTTAATAATTCTTTTGTCCAACACTTAATAAGTCTTAATAATCAAGATTAACATTAGTTTTCATCAAATATTTAACATCACATATACTCTCCAAGGGAACCCATAAATAGAATAGCATTCCACAAAATAAATGATGTTTTTGAAATTTATTTTTTGAAGATTGTAATAATAAAAACGTGTTTAAACTCTAATTTTAAACAATCTTTTTCCATTTTAAATTTAAATATTAACATGGTCAAATTTTTATAGAATATAAAATGTTAATAGCTTTAATCATTCTTCCCTTTTTTGGATTATTGATTAGTTCATATCTCAATTAGATGAAACATAGCTATGCCTATTTTTTGAAGATGCAAATAATAGCAATAAAATAGGCTTTTACAAGCTTATTCAATATTGCTAATTTAATATTTTTAAATATTAAAGATTAAGGTAGTCATCTTAGATTAAAGTTATTTCACACAATGTAGTTGATGATATAAGTTTCTTTTATTTTTTTCATAAATATTTTCTTTTATTATGAGAGGTCTTATCTTTGATTATTTACAGAAAAATAATCAATTGATTTTGTGCATGGAATGAAACAAGTGACATAAAAATATTTTATTTTTAAAAAATGGATTTATATCAAAGTTTAAGTAGACAAAATAATACGCATTTTTTTATATAGTACAGAACATAATTATTAATTGTAAACCTTAAAAAGATAATGATGCAATATAATTTTATATAATATGAAATAACAAACCATGCGATCTAACATTTGTAGTCTTATAAAACATGGATTTGAATGCTCAATAAATAGATCAAATTTAATTTTAAAATTTAACAATATTATATAAATCTAAATGAGATATTTTTACTTATTTAATCTATAGTTTACTTTATCATGATAATAGCAATATGAATGATACATGACTTAGTTGGATTATACTTTCAACCATATCTTTTTTTTATCACTTTTAGGCTACTTATCTACTGATGCTATTATTCTAACCTGGTAATTAACATTTGTAAAAATAGAAAAAAGGAAATGTTTCATAAACATGGGACACAATTCGCATACAATAATGAACCCAAATTCCATAGCTCCATTTTATTCCATGAAATCAGTTTCATTGGGAAAACTTCATGTCTCTAAGGATTTTTTATATATGAGGTTTTAAGGAAGACTCTAGTGATTTAGAATCTTTGAGTCATTCCATTTCATTGTTCATAGATGAAACCTCGATGTAGGTTAGTAGAGGTAAAAATATAAACACAAAAATGAATCGATGTGCTATTGCACAATAAAATTTTGTTTTGTATTACCTTTCTTGCATTAAAGTATCTACATGCGCCTCATTTATAGAGGTCTTAGGAAATTCTTGAAACCTCTATTTTAACAAATATAAACATAAAATAAATAAAACCATGTCGAGGCCATGCAACCTACATTGGCCTAAAAATTGTGGCTTCTACGGGATTTACAAAAGTTTGGCTTGAATGTGACTCATTAAATATAATCAATTTCCTAAATTGGACCCAATGTATAATGTATGAATACCTTGATCCGTGATAGTGTAAGTTTATTAAACTCCTTTCAAATGTATAATGTTTCACATATTTACTATGAAGGTAATTTAGTCACTAATGGGTTACAAACTTAGGTGTTGTGCAACTTGATGAGAAACAATGGGGAATAAATGATATAGTTCCCCAAGATATTAAATTACTTATTATTCAAAATGATGGCAAGGCGTGCTAATTTAGAGGCATTTTTGGGAACGATGGGTTTTAAATCCACACTTGTACGAAGTGGCCCATGGTGACAAGAATGACCATCATAATTACATCAATACATAGATGGCTTTATGAGACATGTTTATTGCAACTAGATTATTTTCATGGTGGTTTGAGTTCTTTTTTTTCTCATTGTAAAAATGGGTGGATAGAGAAATAGAGTTGAACCAATTGTCTACCAAAAATGGAAGGATAATATTAAAGTTCAGAGAGAATGATCTATTGGAAGCCTCACCCCCTACATCAGAAAGCTACATGGTTTGGATTTGCAATTAAAAACTACATTTATGGAGGGTTGGGAGGAGGGTATTATAATTTTTTTTGGTATTTAATAGGTGGTTTTAGAAGAACGTGTGGTAGAAGTGTCCTATACTTGGATGGAAGGAAGAAAATTCTTTAGGGATAAAAGAGTATAGATGATGAAATGACAATATTCTTTAAGAAATTCGAGAGGGACAAAGTTAAAAGGAATTATGATGATGGATATGATAGGAATATTATTAATCCTCTATTAGTGGAGATAATATAAGTTATTATGAGGTATGTGATGCTTGATGGCTAATTTTGTAGTGTATTTAGATGTCACTTTGTCATCTTGAATTATTCTAGGTGAAACAAGTTCATTTTGTTGCATTTTTATATCTTTTTGTCTCTATCTCGTAGTTTGAAGGTTCATAGGAAAAATCACTCAATCTGAATTATAAATGAGGGTTTAATCCTTCTTATTATGATTTTTTTAAAAAATTGTTATTCAAAAGAACTCTAAAATGGGTATGGCTAGAAAGATGTTAATCATTTTCTAATTCACTCCTTGGTGCCAAAAGATGTCCCCTATGGTGATGATGGTGATGTCCATTTTGGTAAATCCACAAACCCTAATAGGGAAGCTAAGACCCACCTTAAAATTTTCTTATCTGATGATGACTTGATTCAACCTATACTCCTTCTATTGAGTATGCAATAATTTGCATATAGCAATGAACCAAGGATCTAGAAGCCAATAAATAACAAAAAGACAAAAGAGATGATACAGACAAGAACAAACTATATCTCATTAATGATGTAATAATGAACCAACTAGTTTCAATATATAATTAATGAATTAACTAAATTCAATATATTGATTCAACTGGAATTCAATGATATACAATGTAGAAGTGGTTACTTATGTAGGAAAGGAAATATGAGACCCTGATAATGAGGAGATAAGTTATCACCAACACAAGGTGGAATCACATGTCTACCAAAGGTGGATCATCCTCCATTATGTAATAATTTATGTGCAATGTGTGGAGGATGATAATGTGATAAGAGCACTAAAGGTTGGGGAAACACATAAAGTAGAATGTTATATAACAACTATCACCACCTAAATTAGAATTTATCCTACAAAATATGAAAATAAAGGTGCAAACCCTTAGGTGTCTCAAATAAAAACTGTTATGTCCAATGCATTATCCTAAGTAAGCTTATGTAAAGTGCAATTAGTGAAGATTTAATCACACAAACATCTCTCCTTAAGTTCAACTTAGGGGAATACACTTAAACTCACAATGCAAGATGGGTCCTATCTACTATGCCATGTTAATTAGCCATGTATAATGTAAATGCAATGCAAGAAATCTCTCATAAGGAAGATGAAGAGAGGAAACCTCATGGGAAAAAACTATAAAAAGAGAGATGAAAATACACAAGATGTATGGATGGAGGACTCAAGATTCTCCAAGGACTACATACATCATGTACATATACAAATAATTATCCCTCCATAGGAATGAAATAAGCAAACATGATATCCCCACCATAATGAATATCTCCTACAAAAATGACAAGTGCTTGAAGGAAAAACATAGTCTAATACCTAGAAACAAAATTTATCCCCTTAGGAAGAAGATATAACAAGTATAAATGCAAGAATTCTTCCCATTTTGGATAGGAATTTAGAAGTGTGATCCCAATGTAGTATGATGATATTTTATCTAAAATCTATTTTTGAAAATAGGAATCTTAATCAGGAAGATGAATATATCTCTTATAATGACTCACTAGAAGCACCAAGAAGAGATGAATTTGTTATCTTAAATAGAGAACTAGGAGTCGCAAGTGGAGTCCTGGATCATCATAACTCTCAACTGATACAAATTCATCATTCTCCTCTAAGGTATCATCATCATGTAGGGAATATTATTAACATCATCACCTAGAAGAAGACAATATGAAGCAAGATCATCTAGAAAAAGCCGAACACATGGATCTCCAAAAATCTCCCAAATAATGGTGCAAATTGTGTGTGGGTATTGAGTACCTCTAAATTTGGGGTAGTTGACATGGAAGAGACTCAAACTAATATTTCTACAAAGATAATCTATTGTATGAGAATTATTTCACCCCAAACATATTATTTTCACTGTGAGTTTGGCTTTAGAATGAGTCCATAAAGATGAGGTGAGAGATTAAGTCTTCTACAATATGTGATGCCTTTTTTCCATGACTCATAATTACCCCTAGTCAAATATATTAAAAAATGGACATGTTGCATAAAACATGATTACATCAATGATACACTTCTCACACCATAAAATAAGATCAATAAATTATTACCCCATAATCAAGCTATAATAGACTTATATCACTAGGAAAAAGACATAACTAAGGTTTATGCATCACATTTGCAAATCTAGCCAAATTATAAAAATATTATTTCTAATATGATAATAACAGTATAAAATATAGAAAAAAAATATGCACTTTAAAAAAAATTACTCCTAAAAAGGAGTCTGTATGAGCCTGAATGAGACCTTGGAAGTTGCAAAAAATGGGATTAGCAATTTTTTTAAAAAAATAAAGAACAAATATCGGAAACCTCTTGCATGACTATGTAGGACATGAAAGTATACCCCAAACAAAAACAAAAGATCATAAGTAGCAATCAATTAAGGGGGAAACTTCATCTTTGGACTTTCTCTTAATGATTTCAATGACATTAGGAATGGGAACATTGGTGAATAAAACAACCATGTCAAAGTTGATGAATGCCAAATATTGTCAATTTTGATGCCCTTAATGAAATAAAAAATGTGGGAAAATTTCTTGATGGAGTCGTATTTACCTACAAGAGGAGATATTATCTCCACAAGGTGGGTAACCAACTTGTAGGTGGGGGACTCAATTGGGTCATTAATGGGTTTGAGAGGGATCCTAAATTTTTGAATTATAGGAACCCCATAAATGTGAGAGGTGATTTCTTTGGATGGGAAAATTTGCTTCTTAGTGTACATGTCAGAGATAAGATCAAACATTTGGAGAGGTAATCATATTTATCCATAATAACTATGGAATTTTCTTTGTCAGTCTTGAAAACTACCACTTATCATTATTGCTCATCATACTTTTGAAGGCTTAGTGCTCAAGATTAGGGATGCATTTGAATGGTTTATCATGACAAAGAACAATTGCATAATCTTTCCTCATCTCTTCTATAAATCATTAATTAGGGATTGCATGGATTTTTCAATTCCTATAAGGAAATCCATGTGAGGTTAAAAGATCGAGGTGAGACAAAAAAATCCCAAGCCTCTTTTTAGGAAATTAAAAGAAAGAGGATCAATAAATACATTAGATAGGTTGAACACCAATTTATTCTCCTAATCTATAATTGGGAGAGGGGTGGGAGAATAAGAGAGTCAAAGAGGGTGCAGGCTCAAAATTCAAGAACAAGAAGAAAGAGGGATATTGGAAGACAAACTACCAAGAGACACATAGGTTATGAGAGATAGTACCACCTAGTCTAAAGCTAGAACAATATATTCATGTGGTGAGGGTAAGATATAATAAGAGGTGCAATTAAGAAGTGTCCCAACCAAGAGATGCGTATGCGTACCCTCAACAAAAGAAATAAAATTACTTTATGTAACATGAGATTTATAATACATTTTCAAGCTACAAGCCTTTACATAGAGATTTACATCTTGTTTTATCCTAGTGAAAATCTAGTATCACAACCCTTTCAAAATGAATCCCTCTCCTCTTCTCTCCCCTCCTCCCATAATCCAACTTAGGCATAAACATATATATAGAGATCAACACAAATAGATAGGCACTCATTGTTCCCAAAACCTTCTCCAATGCCTAATAGGTAAGTTGTGTCATACAAAAATCCTACCAATCCCATGACATGTTGCTCACCTCTTATGGCCAAATATCTCTTTCATCCATAATAGTCATATGGCCAAATACAACGTAAATAAAATGTATAAATTACTATGACTAGTAATTAGGTGCCTTCCTCACCTCACAACACTTTTTAAAAGTAAAATCCACCATAAATAATATTTGCTAAAATATAAATCCAATACATAATAGAAATCATAAAAAAATACTCCTTAGTGAACATAATAAATCAAAATCAATTTCCACTCCAAAATGAAAATATATGACAATATATTCCAAAAATATACCATCTTCCAAGTGGGTGCATACTTCCTAGAAAATTAAAAAAATGCCATATCAATCCCTCTCATGTAGGACACTACCTCACCAAGATTTCCTGCAAAGAAAATTACAACTTAGGAAGTTACTTAAGAAAAATAAATTATGCAATAATTTATTAATAATTTGACATGTTTTAGATTAAGGTAAAAGAAGCTTTTTATGGGACCTGAAACCCCTAACAAGTAGATTTTAAAGGGGATATAGAACCTCACAAAGGTGAAACACTACCACAAATATTCCAATTATAGTTTAGCAGCCCAAATCCAACAAATGAATGATATCCTAGAAAGAGAAAGACAAAAAAGTACCAGCTGCCCCTACCAAAACCAGGAAATAAGGACTAAGCCTTACAAAAAGAACCACGCTATATAGTGATCCAAAGGGTTTTGAGGCTCTTTGAACCATTACACATGGTTTTGACATGGCTCCCTAAACCATCAATATAAATCATGAAAGTCCACCAAAGTGATTTGGAAGAAAAAACCTGGACACCAAGGGATCAGACATCCCGAAAACCAACTAGCAATCTTAACTAGAAACAACCAACCACCAGAATGGGCCCTTGAGGATTGTCAGCATCCACCCAGTCAAGCATAGAAGAAACAAATAGCCAAGGGAAGGTAAAACCTCCTTCCTAACTAGAAAACTAGGTTTTAACTTGGCTCCCAAAACCAAAGACACGAAACAACTTAAAAAGTTGCTCATCAAAAAACTAGCTAAAGTAATGGGGTTTTGAAAGGCTCCCCAAACCACTAAACAATAAGATTTCAAATGGGATATAGAACCCCACAACTTCAAAATGAAAAATAATTTGACATGTTAAAACCATAAGGTTGAGACACTTTAATATCAATGAAAAAGGCCACACAAACTAGAAGAGAAAATATTGGCAAAACAAAGGTAAACACTAAAATGGGGGACCATGTGTAACTTCCATAGAAATTAGCAATAAAATATAGCAAAGGGGAGGTCCTATTTGTTAGGATATGTTATCCTATACCCAAGACCCAGTCCACAGACATCCTCTAGAATAGAGAAACAATCAATTGATGTCTTGAGGTGTTTACAAAGGTACATAGGCTCTCCTTAAATAGGCAAGACCTTGATAGAGATCTGATAAGATTGAGACAAGTGTCTCGATCTGGAGGACTACCATATCCTCGAAGATAAAATATCTTATCTTATCTTCTTGTAGTGGACTCTCCACTCATCCATGAGTGGACCTAGTGGACTATCCACTCATCCTAAGTAAACTTAAGATATAAAGTAAATAGGTTAAACTATATTACTCTAACACCCCCCCTTAAGTGCAACTTAGGGAGTACAACAATGTAGTAGAAAATCTTTATGGGTCCTGACAACTAGGCCATGTTAGGTACTCATATACAAGTTTTGTTTAACTAGACTTAAGTGTGTTGTTTCATTTTCTAACTTTCCCTCATCCTAATCACCTTGGGATTTTGCAGTTTATCCCTAACTGATGTGCTTCTCAAATGGTTTCTAGCTTACCACAAACTCTTCACACAAATGGTTTATAGTTTACCATAAACATTGCACTTGAGTGGTTTCGGCTAACCATGAACCATACATACTAGTGGTTACTGCTAACCATAAAACTTCACAAATGGTTTTGGATTACCAAAAACCTCACATGATGGGGAAACTAACTTATAATGCACACACTTCTTGATCATCACTCTGAGCTTTCTTCACTGATTTTTGTGCTTCTTCTGTACCTGCATCAATCATTGAGTCCATATAAAAAGTGATCCATCTACTGAGATACATGGGTACCCAGCCATTGTACTCGCTAGTTCTATAGGAATCATTTTCACCTACATGGTTCATCAATATGATAAGATAAAACACTTTGGGGTGTCAGGTACAACCGATCATGCACCCCCTATAATAACTCAAGTACAATAAACATTCTCCCATTGAGACACACTACTAGTGCTCAAGGAACCTAGCTTTTGTGGGCTCCATCGGCCTACTACATTGTTTGCACAAATTCAGAAATGGAACAGAATGCTACAACATTCAAAAATATCTCTTCTTATTTGTTTGCATAGAAATATAATTCTATTACTTAAGCTCAATATTACAAGGAATCTTTGTTATACCTCTTCATTTCTTCTCTGCATAGATCTACACAACTTCAATCTTTTTTTACGATTTCTTTGATTTTAGCTATAGCTGATCAATTTCTCTCTAACTCCGATCCAAACAATTCAGCAATCTCAGTTAGATAGGCACTCACTGAAAGGTGCCAACCAGAGTAAAGAAGATGTGGTTATGTGCAACCACACTCACCCACTGATACACTTATCCACCGATGATAAGATCCACTCACCAGTGGTAGATGCAATCTCCAATACAAATGCTGCTACTGAGAATGTGATTTTGAGATCGAACAATAATAATGCACTGAAGGATGCAAAGCCCCCTGCAAAGATTGATGGGCATATTGGTGCCATCTCACATAAATTTCAGTAGTGTGCTGGATAACAAAGATCCCACTGACTCATCACCCATGTGCAATCATGGACTGTCAAGTAGATGGCTGATAGTGAAAAAGGAACGGGGGCCTATCAATGCGCATGCTGATAAGGAATAATAAATAAAAGAGAGTGGGCTGGCAACCTCTCACAAAACACCAATGTGTTGTCTTCCATCAATACACGGGCTCACCATGCTTATTGACTGGTGTTTGCAAACTGAGTCAATACTCAGTCAATAACTGTGTCCGTTCAAGACAAGCAAAGGGAGTTTTGATGGAGCATGGAGCATGGGGTACATGAATCTATATAGCCAAGGGTATGGTAGCATTTAAAATGCATAGAGGTGTAGATCTAAGTAGAAATTGCTAGTGAAACCAAACAAATAGACCATGGATAGATTATCGACCATAAACTAGCAATACCTTTCTAGCTACCATGCATGAGGGCATCTTAGATCTACAAATACACTAGTTTTCGACTAAGATAAACTTAAGACCTCAAGAACTAAACAAAAAATGAAAAACCTCTAAACTCGATAGAGATTTGAGACTAATGGCTTTGATACCATGTTAGGATATGTTATCCTATACCCAAGACCAGTCCACAGACATCCTCCAGAATAGAGAAACAATCAATTGATGTCTTGAGGTGTTTACAAAGGTACAGAGGCTCTCCTTAAATAGGCAAGACCTTGAGAGAGCTCTGATAAGATTGAGACAAGTGTCTCAATCTAGAGGACTACCATATCCTCGAAGATAAGATATCTTATCTTATCTTCTTGAAGTGGACTCTCCACTCATTCATGAGTGGACCTAGTGGACTATCCACTCATCCTAAGTAAACTTAAGATATAGAGTAAATAGGTTAAACTATATTACTCTAACACTATTTACCATTGTCAAATGATGATGATAAGATTTATTGAGAGTGTGAGTTAATAATACAAAGGGAACTATTGAATAATTCCCTAACATTAGGAATGAAGGGAAATTTACAACCATTAGAGATCAGTGCACACACATGTTCAAATAGATTGTGTACATCTGTTTGTAAGCTTATATTATGAACATAGGGATCAAAACTTTTAAATCTATTCATTGGTGTATTCCCTTCCATGCATTAGATAGAATTTTTCAAGACTCATAATGTTGTAACAAGAATGAGATATAACATTAATTATGGACCATCCACAAGTGGCATGTCCTTCCATCATAATTCTAATATTCATAGAGTCACCTTCTATTGTGATCTTGTTGAACATTTTATCTTTAGTTGGATAAATATTACGATGAGTATCTTCCATCTTATTAAAATTAGAGATCTAGACCCCTAAATTGACTGTATAAGATAATATTATGTTTTAGTTCTCATCTCTAAGGATGCCTCTTCCTCTTTCTCGGCCTAGGTTCTCTTTAGATAAGATCTCAAATTTTAGATCAAGACAGTCGGTGTTTCTAATTAAAATATTGTTTGTAGAGAGACAAAAAATAAGATTAAAAACATATCGTCTCTATAAAGACAATATGTTTTTAGTTACAACTATAATTTCTATAGAGATTCAAAAATGAAATTGTCTTTCAAAAAACAATAATACTATTAATTCTTATTGTTTTTATAAAGACAAAATTTTAAGACAATAATTTAAGACACTTGTTTAAAGACAATATTTAAGATAATACACAAATTTTATTTTATCTTAAATTAAGACAATTTACTTAAAAATTATCTCAACTATTATTTTAAAACTGCCTTCTATTAATAGTAAGGGGAAGCCTCTGAAAAATAAGATCGAAAAACAAGATTGACGCTGTCTGGATTCAACTCATGTCAAAATCCACACGGTCATATGTTGCTACAGCTAATTCTGAGCCTTCCTTCTCTGTGCCCAGAACCTGAGCAACATATCCACAGCCACGCTTAGAGAATCTCACTTCCTTGTCATCCCTCTCTTCCTCTTTATTTTCCTTTTCAGTTGCTTTTGGCTCTCTATTTCCACAAGATTGTTTCTCTACTTGCGGAGGGATTCATAATTTCATCGTAGTACAATTATCAGGAGAGAAGTTATAACCATCCCCAAGCAAGAAACGAACAATTATAGTTAGCGTTCTGGTTTCCTCGTTGATGGTGTACTCATGATTGCTACCTGTGCCTTTTCCCTCTATTCTATTATCGTGGACTCTGAAAAACTATTTTCATAATCTTATGGGTGTATAAAATTCTCAATAAAAGAAAGATATTACTATTGCTTTGTCGATATTGAATATTATGTAACATATCTGTTTTGTTGATATTTTGGTATTTATGAGGCGCCTGCAAATTCTTATTGAGACTACAAGAGTGCATATGGATACCTGATGCCTTTTATTTTTACCAGTGTTGAAAGATATCAGTTTAGATATAAATATTAAATGATACTTTCTATTAAATATAGTGTAATAAATTTTATCAATTGGTATTTTAATATTTATACAATTACAATTTATAAAGTATAAATGAAATCAGATTTGTTAAACGTTATTTAATAGTCATATTTTCAAATCTGATTTTTTGTATTTTGATATTTATGAAACCTCTCTAAACTCTTATACTCACAATACAGGTGTGCATCGTTGATAGATGGGTGCGTCCTTGACAGATGCTGCCTTTTATTCTTAACAGTGTTAAAAGATTATTTTCAATATAAATGTTCGAAGATATTAATCTCTTGATTAAATATTGTGGGCAACTCTGATCCTTTAGATTCTTAGTATATAATATATAAAGAAATCAGATTAGTTAAACATTATTTAATAGTCATATTTAAATATCTATATTTGTAACAATTTGATTTAAGATGTTAGTTTATAAAATACCAAAAAAATCAAACTTACCACACCTTATTTAATAACAGTATTTTTTGGGCAACATTTATAATCATAACAAGATGATTTGCTGATATTTTTTATCTAATGAAATGTAGGATACAAAAGACAAATAAATCTGATTTGTCAAATAGTATTCAATACCAGATTTTTCACTCATATTGATAGCAATCTCTTTCTAAAATTTGTAAGAGAAAAAGCAGCACCTATCCAGGATGCGCTCTAGTCTTCTGGCACCAAAGAGTTTATTTGTGACTTTAAATGATATGATTTTGTCTGTAAGAGTGCAACGCCCCGTGCCGATAAATTTGTTGCAGGCATTAATAATTACAATAACGTTGTTCAAATAATTACCGTAATGCTGTTCAAAAATATTTTCTGAAGAGGAGGTCAAGACCAAATAAATACTTATTCCATGCCTTAAATAGTTACATATATTCCTTATAAATTTCATTATGAATTTATAAATACATTAATTTGGTGTATTCATTTTATCCTACATCAATTTGCTTTTTGTTTTAAATAGAAAGAGTCATAAAATTAATCTTATGGAGAATACCAATGATCATATAATCTCAAGTTTCTAAAGTTTAATTTTCATTTAACATAATTTCTTATAGTATTTAAAATATTTAATTGTTTATTCAACTTTTTTTTTATAATTATTACATGTTTCATTTTAAATACTTTCTTATGATATGTAAAGGATTTCAATGTTTATTTACTTTTCTAATAATCAGTATATATTAAGAAAATAATATTAAAAAAATACTTCAATTAGAAAGAGTGATAAAGAAATCAAATTTACATCATTATCACAAGTATAAGTGGCATGAAATTAAATTATATCTTTAAAATTTGTCATCGTTATTCATTGGATTGACCAATGAATTTGACTTATGAGAACATATTAACTTATCAAGTTGGAAACATTTAAATGATGTCTCTATACACTAGCTTGATAGCTTAGATAAGTACACAATGAATATGCACATCCTTTCAATCACCAAATTGAGGTAACAATTTTTTTTAATATGAAAAACTCATCTAAGATTGACATCAAAATTATACTTCCATAGTCCGTCCCACAATTAAGCTCTTTTATCCTCTTATTTATATATCACCTATATTCTAATTTATTTTTCAATCCAAACATTTTTGCCTCAAAGCAATATGATCCTTCAACAAAGTCGAAAAGCCTCATGAAGAGAAGGCTTGACTCTATTAATAAATTGTTAGGGGTCAAAGATTGGGAATTCAATTGAAGCAATATGAATAGTGGACCAAGTCTAACACTCTAGCAAAAAATTTTGAAGGCATTAACACATTTCAATCTTTGGGAAACTAGTATGAAATTTTTTACGGGTTTGATAGGTTAACAAAATCAGCACTTAGAAAAATTGTGTAAGGCATTAGATCGGATTGTTGTAGGCAAGTGGAAGGGTATGCTGCAAGAATGAAGTTTGATAACCTAACACAAAGGGGAATTTGAGATGGCTAGGGTGGCATATTAGGAAGGACAACGTAAAATGTCCAAAACTATAACTTCAAGGAAATGGCTCACATAATTCTACACTTAAAATATTTGTAGATTTGAACCCTAACAAACATGCAAGGGACAGTGTAGAGAAATTTTTCCGAAAGGAAAAGGTGCTACTACCATCTCATTATAAGGGACATGCTTACACATAGTCAATCTAAGACATGAGAAAACATAATGAAAAGTATAAGAAAACATAATGAAAAGTATAAAAAAAAATTGGACATACATGATTCGGCTTTAATAGGTGTCATCTCCCTTCATGTATGAATTAAACTAGACAATTATGATCTCTCTTAATAATGTAGCACTCACCACTTGATGGTATTGTTGTTTCTTATCATTTAGTTTAACTCTAATAGAAATCTACTCTTGATGTTTAAAATTGACCTCACATAATTTTGATAATATTGTTCTGATCATTTCCCCATTTATTTTTCCATTACCTGGCAGTCCTGAGCCAGGAGAGCTACTCAGACGCAATTTTTTCTTAACACGTCTGTGCTGACACACAAGTCCACTATGTCACACATTCTGCAGATATGGAATCTTGAGCCCCGGCCCCACAGTGATACAGGCTGGTTTCAATGGTGTAATGATGCCATCGCCCGCACTGCGAGATTTCTTCGCATTTATGGCCGTCAGCTAGCCTGCTACAGAAAGCATGCTTATGAAGCTAACACTAAGGCTCTACGTAGCGCTTCTGAAGCGCTTACGTTGAACCCTTTTGACACAGAGCTCCAGCTTAAGCTGGCCAAGCTTCGCCATGAGAAACAAATTGCTAATGCCTATGCTGCTCGCGGTGCTCAATTCAAAGCTTGCCTCCATTGGTTGGAGGTTGGCGACAAAGTTTCCAAGGAGTTTTTTCAGGCTCTCAAAGCTCGCCATACCAATGCTGGTATTCAAAAGATTAAGCAAGGACCTGACACTCTTACCGAGCTCCCGGCCATTCTTCAGGCCTTTGTCCAGCATTATGAGCAAGTCTCATTGAGGATGAGGAGAACATCTCCAATGCCTTGCAATGCTTGGACACCTTTTGTCAAGCCTCTGGATCGGCCATTCAATGGTGCAAAATGCTTTGTTTCAGACAATCCTTTCTTCCAGCTCCGCCCTGGCTTGCCAGCTTTGACTGGAAATGGGTGCAACATGGAGAAGTTTTTCGCTTCCTAGGCATCCCTTTTACCTTCCATGGCTCTGCTGTGGATTTATGGAATGTTGTTCTTGCTAAAATTGAGAAAAAGTTGCACTACTGGATTAGCAAACCGCTATCTCTTGCAGAGAAGTTCCAGATTTGTTCGAAAGTGCTGGCTGCTACTCATGTTTATTATTCTTCTTGCTGGGCTCCGTCTAAGGCCTCTTATCTCAAGCTTGAGTGCCTGCTCAGGGATTTTCTTTGGGCTTCTGGTGCGGATGGTCATGGGTTTCATAGGGTTGCTTGGGAATACTGCTGCCTTCCCCGTGACTCTGGAGGCTTGGGCCTTCTCTCCACCCAGAAGCAAGGGCTTGCTCTTTGTGCGAAGTGGATTATTAGAGCTCTCTCTGGTGATGAGGCATGGAAAATTCTTGTCAGACATTGCATCTCCGCTGGGTTTCCGGTTCACCACCCCGCCTAGAAAGGTCTTGGTCTCCAAACCTTGCTCACTATGAGAGAACCTGTTCAAATCCAGGGTACCTTCGTCATCAAGAGCATTTGGAAAGCCTAGGAATCTATAAAGCCCTGGCTTCGATGGGATGGTGATGCTTTTCGTAATGGGCTTTCTTTCAATCAGCAGAATCTTTGGTGGTCTCCTTTATTCTTCATACAGGGTATACCCTTGGCCAAAACTCAAGGGGCTAGTGCTCTGCATTTTTTTAAACGTGGCATTCGGACTCCTGAGGATCTTTTTTCCAGAGTCTCTATGGGGCTCCGATCTTGGGAGGATATGCAGGTGCAATTTCGGCTGGCAAGTTCTGATCGCCCGACTTTTGATCTTTTGGTTTCGGCCATTCCTACCAATCTGCTCCACAAGATTGGCATTCAGGCTAATAGGCCGTGGTGGAGGGATTGGAAATGGTATCCTGCCACGCCTTTCAGCAATTACAAGCCAAGGCTTGGGTATAGGTGGTTATCCCCGCATCTTCCGATGGTGGATATTCTAAACCAGAGATGGCATCTTCATTTGGCCACTTCCCACTGGAGCTCTCATTTCCATACTGTCTGGACCACCATTACTGAACCCAAGATGGCTCTCTTTGCTTGGTGTCTTTTGTTTCAGGGTCTCCCAGTTGGCCCTAGGCTCAAACATTTGGGAGTTCATGACCCTCGCTGTTCGTTTTGTGGTCACCCTGAGACCTTTCTTCACATTTTCTGGTTCTGTAGGAGAGCTCAACAGTATTGGCAGTGGATCCATGATTTTTTCAAACCTTTCCAGCCTGAGCCCTTCTCTTGGCATATGATTGTCTTAGGAGACTCTCCCAGACTCCCCTCCAAGTTTACCCAAATTTGGCATACTTTCAGGATGGAGATTTTGTTCAATCTTTGGAAAGATAGAAATGCTGTTATATTTTCCCACAGCTCTCTTGATACTAATGTTGCTATGTTTAACAAAGCTTGCATATGTAATAATGTTATGATGTAGATTCAAGTCCAAGCTAATAAAGTGGCTTTAGAGGTGGCTCACCTGTAGGAGCTGATCTCTCATTGGGGCAATGCTCCTTGTACAGTGGCTCGGGTGCCTCTGGATGCTATCTCTGCTGAGGGTACGCCTCCTAGAGGCCGCTGCCGCGGGCGCAGCTCCTCTATGCGCCGCTCCCACACGCCACGATCCCAGGCCCCTCGCCAGCACTCTCCGAGAGGTGGCGGAGATGGTTGGTGGCGCCGTTCGGCTTCTCCGCCTCTGTGGCAGTCTGGGTGGTCACATGCGCAGGCGCAGTCGGCCCCTTCTGGTGCTCCTCCTGGTTCCGGTGCTCGCCGTGGGTGAGATTGGCTTCCGGCCACCTCCTCCAAATTCCCCCGCTTGGCGCTTGCTATGTCCCCGCCCAGGGCGGAAGAAGAAAAAGAAAAAGAAAATACTGATGAAGCTAGTTGGGTGCTTCCGGATGAGCCTGCCAATCCCACTGATAAGTGGGGATCAGATGACAAAGATCCTCCGCCCTCTGCTCCTGCTCTTGCGGCCTGAGGGCCTTTTCTATTTTTTTTGGTGAATAGTTCTTACTGTTTTCGGCTCTGCCGTTTGAACACTGCGGGGTGATTTAATATATCCCCTGGCCTTTTTTTTGTGAATATGTATCTTTAATTTCTATTAATTGAAAGGTCTCTATTCATCAAAAAATTCTCAATAGAAAACAAAAAGATAATTATTCATTTAAAATTTAATTAGAGACATTAATAGACCTACCTAAACATTCAAAACTTGTATTCCCTAAACAAATTGCACCTTGTAGAAACACTTTTCAATAAATCTAGAACTGTAACTGGTCTTGATCAAGAAACCACTGGCTTGTAATCGTAAAGGGTAGCCAACAAGTCTCCATGTACATTAATTTCCATAACATGAGGATATTCTTAGAACTTTAAAGAGTTTGGAAAAAACAGTGAGAAGAAATATGAAATAAACCAGTACGTCATTTGTGTCGTAATGAAAGCTTCTTAGTTTAAATCATATGTCGAAACAAAAACAGCTAATACCTAATCGTAGAAGGCAACTGCCCAGCGTAATGGCCTGCATCATCGATTAATGGTTTGCGTCATCCTTTAATATCTGGTGTTACAAGTAATGTTTTAAAGTCTACCCTAATTATGAATGGATGACGTGACGAAAGCCATTACGCGGCGCAGCTTCTCCTACGAATAACTGCTTTTGTTGACACAGATTGTTGAATTAACATAAATTTTTTCGTGGTTTCTTCCAATTTTCTTCCCTTTTCTTCTAAAGCTTCTAGAACTTCTGACAGTGCTGGTGGAAATTCGAATCTACATGGAGCCATCTACAGTTTTGCATTTTCTTTTATTTATTAAGTAGGTAACAATCACCATGTTTTAAAAGAAGAATCTGGAAGCAAGTGTTCTAGAGTAGGTATTTTTTTTTCTCTTTTTATAATTTTATTTGGATATTATTATACAGAATTTAATATTATATTCATAATAAAAATAATTAAATTATATAAATAAATTACTTTATTGGGATCATTTTGTATAGTCAATGAAATATAATACAAATTTTTTTGAGTTAGACTTTTTGTGCATTATAAATATATTATTTTATTTTCTATTTTAGCTATGATAAATTTTAAATAAACATATACTAAACAAATTCAAATTAATTTTAAATTTTAAACTAAAGGATGGTTCTATTATAGAATTGGTGTTTAGAAATAATGAAAATTTAAATTATAATTATAATTTTATAAAAAATTGAAATCATTTTCTTTTTTAATATATTTTTAAAAGTATAATTTTCTTTCTAATTATTTTAAATTATATAAAATTATTTAATAGCTTTTAATCATAATGTAAATAATTTTCATTTAGTCATCATAATTTTTTTTTCACTCTAAGTTTATATTATACAATTCTATAATTATTGATAGTTATATTATTAATGTCATGTATAATTAATATTACATGAATATACTTAAAATTGTATAATCCTAAACTTATAGTTAATATAATTTTTAGAACTAATTTGCCTTATTAATGGGCATCCTAGGGTTGATCCTACTAAAAATCCTAGAGAAGAGGTGGTATGGTTGAAATCATAGGAAGGTTAGATTAAGATTAATCCTCACCATTGGGGGCTAGATGTGTGGTGAGGGATGAATTGAGAAACATCCTAGTGATTGATTCAAAGAAACTTGAAGATGGTACAAACAATGAGGTGGAGGCACAAGAAACTCTACTCACAGTTGAGATAGAAAGAAAGATTTGTTGACCAATTGCATCTCCAAAGCAACTCCCAAATAATAGTCAATGCAATAGAAAATGGGCAACCTCAAGTCTGGAAGATAGACAAATTTATTACTATTATTCGAACGAAGTTGGCAAAATTTAGAAATTATAAAGTATCTCATGTGTATTGGTGGTGGATTTGATCACATAATTGGATAGTTTCTATGACAGTTTAGCAATGGATATGCATTTATTGTGCAATGATGGGAGCAAGTGGTGGTGTATGTCAAGGTACATTTTCCTTTACCTCACACGCTCCCTGTGATTTTGAATGGATGTGGCTAAGCTCCCTACAAAAAGTACCATTGACCAAATTTGAAAAATTTGAAAAACACAATAGATTTTTCCAAAATTTTCAACATCTATTTTTCATGATCTGCATATTTTGTAATAGAAAATAACAAAAGTTATACAAAAAAATCATGAAAAAATAAATTTATTAGGGGCTTAGCCTCTATGTCATAACCCGATCCAATTCTCCTAGATTTTCAGACCTTTTTAGAGACTTTATTTGACTTATGTTGACTTGGTCGAAGGTTTGTCGACCCAAGTCATATTAAATAAATGTTTTAGATAGATTTTATTATGTTTCTTTTAATGATTTTGTGAAATAAACTGATGAAATGAAAAATGATGTTATGTATGAGAATCAAAATACATTATGAAATGTTGTTTAATGATGATTATCAATGAAATTGAAATGTTTTTGATAGCTGGTAAAAATAGGTTTTAGGGGAACCCGAAACCCCTTACAATCCTTACAAAAGAGGAATAGACATTAAGACCACTGAACTGAAATAGAACTGGAAACTAGCCTACAAAACCCATCACCAACACAAAAATAAAAAAAACCTGAAACAAGAAAACCTAGCAATAGAAAACCTAAAAAAACCAACACAGAGACAGGGAAGAAACATGACCTAGGAAAACTCTAGGAGAGTTCCCTCAGCCTCTTTCTTAGCCTCAGACACCTTCTTGATGGCCACATTATAATCTGAGAGCTCTAGGATCCTGTCATGGATCTTCTTCTTTTTAGCAAATCGTGTACGCTTGCCAGGACCAACATCATCTGTATCATCTTTGTCATCTTCAAGCTTCATAGTCGGAGACCTAGCATCCAACTCAGACTTGATGATATTGAAGCACTCCATAGAAGAACCCGTAAAAAGGTTGTTATCCAACATATGCTTCTTAAGAGTTTTCTCCAAATTGTCCATTCTGTCCTACATTTCCTTCATGTTTTTCTCATCAACTTTGTCCTTTTGGACATCCTTCCCCATAAACCCAGTATCTAGATTCCCCTAAAGAAGATCTGTTAGAGTAATAAGTTATTTTCTTATTAACTGAATCATATTGATTTAATTATTAAGTCACTTATTATCTCTTTCTACTTAAGATAAACTTTAGGCATATAATAATTAATTTCTTTATTAATTATTATTGTGCAACCTAGGTTTTACCTTTTTAGCTTTTCAGATCTCCTTTTATAAGGATTGATCTCCTTTTTTTTAACAAATTTTTATAACCAAAGGATTGAGGCCGTCCCTCAAAAATTCACCCATGGCCAGCCTTTTGAGTATAACCATTTCTCAAAATGGCCAAACCAAAACAACTAGTTTTATACTTTCTATCAAGAAGCTTGGTCCTCTGGTTTCCAGGATATTCAGGTGCAGGCGATGTAGAGTATAGACATGGGAGGAAACACCATTCGCATCGAACCGAACAAGATCGATGAGACCTTCACCTCTAACCCTTTGGTGACCCACTATTGCAGAGAGAGTGGTATATGGGGTTTTATGGAGCGCATGAAAGGTGGGCACGATGAACAGATATCCAAACAATTCATCTCATCCTGGAATAATTGGAATGTCTCAGTTGGTGGCATCCATTTCTAGATCAATGAGGAGGTCATTGCTAAGGTGACGGGTCTCTCTATGGAAGGGATAAAGTATAAAAAAACTAGTCAGACACCTGACCCTACCAGTCTCAACCAGTTCTTCAAGGAGGGAGAGAATCCTATCAAGAAGAAAGGGGACTTCAACTGGGAAGAGCTTCCAGAGTTCTGGCCCAAGCTTTGTCTCATTGTGATGAAGTATTTCACCCCGGAAGGTAAGTTTACGGTGTTCTACTACTACCACCTACCTTTTCTGAATCACATTAGAAATAAGGACTTAATTTCCTTTCCCTTCTACCTCCTGCATTCCATAGAAAGTAATATTTTTTATATTAAGGAGAACCCTGGTAAATCAATCCCTATTATTCATCAGGGCCTCCTTCTCTGTATTTACCACTTCCACAAGGCTATCTGCCCTCTGCCCCCACCCGCCCCGTTTATCCAAGAGGTAGCCCAGGAGGATTCCTCATCCAAAACTGAAAACCCCAGTCACTCCACCTCCCAATCCATCTAGGTTATCCAGGAGTTTGATCTTGTTCCTAAAGAGGGTAGAACCCACAAAAAATGTGTAAAAAATCCTTTCAATAGGAAGGAAGAGCAAGAGGAGTCTCATGTCTCTAACTCTGTGGAGACTAAAGATCGGAAGGAGTTTGGCAGCACTACTAAGCCTGAACGTAAGCCCAAAAAATGGAGGATATTGGAGAGCTAGGTCAAGCTGGAGGTTGACTTAGGTGGCTCGGGTCACCGAAGGTCTAATAGAATTGTGAAGGAGCAGTGTAAAACCAGAATATTGGAAGCGGTCTCTAGAGAGTAGTCTCTGTCTAAAAAAGATTCTCACTCCACTGAGTCCATGAAGGGCTCTTCTGATGATCACATGAGTCCAATTAGGGCTGGTAACACTCCCCGTCCCAACCCTCAGTAAACTATGGAGACTCCCTACCCTACCCCACCTCCGACTTTACCCCACAATCACAAGAATAAGCCCTCCACTACTGAGCACAAACCTGGGTTTCTGGCTGGCAAAGACAGGCTTAAAGGCACCCTCAAGCTAAGGTTTACTGATTTAGACAAAGAGAATGCTGACATCAAATAGGACTTACAGGAACTGAAGCATCACTGTATGATGACTAACAAATCTGCATTAAAGGTCATGCATGCTTCGGCTATGACCCTCTACAATGTGCAGGAAAAATTGGCTGGCGACACTCTGGAGGTGGATGAGGACAATAAGGATCTCTTCCTATTCCTGCAGGAGGAGTGGGCTAGGACCCTGATGTCCAAACATCTAGGTGGAAAGAACTAGTTGCTGGTGTTCACGAGGTTTTTATTTTTGTCTGGGCATGGCCCTCAGTTCTCCTGTTTTGATTCCAGTTTTAAGGTTATTTTTCCTAGTCCTTGGTATAGCTCTGCGTGGCTTATAACTATTATTTTAATTGCTACTATTCACTTCAAATATTCTAGTTTAATCTTTTTGAAAAGTACTGTGTTGTTTATTTTTTATAGAGGCAAATTAGACTTAGTTTTTCCTGTTGTTAAATTGCTTTTGAAATGCTTATGACTAGTGCCATTAATATGTTGTTAATGCGCCTCTAGTCCCTTTGTTCCTTAGGCCAACACCCTCTTGCTACTTTTATCTATCAAAAACAATTTTTTGTAACATATTATTCATTATTGAATTGCAACTTTTGTTTCTGCACATCAAGAATGATTTCTCCTCTCTCGTGGATCAATGTGTTCAGGCCTCCCATAGCTTCCTATTTCTTCTCTCTCTTTCTGTGATAGGTATTTGCGTGTAGGTGTTCTTGGGAGCTGTGGGTTGTTTAATTATCAAATCCAATATGGTATAAGAATTTTAGATCTATTTTCCCCTGTTCTCTTCTTGAGAGATTTGGCCGTGTTCGTAAGATCTGCATTTTCAGAGGGTTTTCTGTCAGATTTGGGGGGACCATTTTTTCTGGTTATCTTGGCTTCAAACGGACCTCAAGGTTGCGTTCACAGTGTCCAAGAACCCCCAGATCCATATAAAATTTATCCAATTTGGATAAATTTGGAATTTGTGGCAATTTTTTTTTGGCAACTAGCCTTGACATAGATCCTGAGGTGATTAGTAATTTTTGGAGCATTTCTGGCCCAAACGAACCTCACGGATGCATATGTAGCACCCCAAAACCCCTATTTCCATATAAGACACGCCCATTTTGGACGACATTGCATTTTGTGGGAAATTTTTTTGCACACCAAGGTCACACGACCCTAGCACGCATCCCAAGGTGGTGATTTGAAAAATTAAAAAAATATTTATTTTTTTTGTTAGCGCCATGAGGTGGCCACCCAGGTTCCACCCAGGTGCCACTTGGGCTCCACTCGGGCACCACCGCTGGCGGCAACCACAGGCGGCTGCGGTGATCACTGGTGACTGTTGGTAGTCACCGAGCGATCTCTGCCAGGATTGTAGCAGATCATCGCTATCACCGTCATGACCTCCAGGTTTAACCATCGATGGTCATGCTAACTGCAATAGTTTTTGGGGACCATCCCCCTCTCTTCTGCAAGTTGAGGTCACATGGGGGGCCAACCCCCACTAGCCCTAGCCCTCCTGCGATCAATCCCTGGTCATGTGGAGACTAGGGGCCAGATTGTTTTGGCCTCAGGGGCCTATTGAGTTTCCCTATGTTTTTCTTCACTTATATTATTTGACATGATCCTTCTTCACAAGAAAAAAAATTAGGCTATGGAAACTTTGGTCTATAACCTTCACAACTAAGAAAAATGATGTTGAAAGTACACAAATCTTCTTAGACCTCGTTATATATAGAAATAAAATGATGTTTTCATATAGAATACCGAATTGAAATACTTGAACATAGAGACTTTCAACATCCACAATTCGTCAATTACAAGAACCTGAGGGAGTGCAGTAGAGACTTTAAACATCCATAATTCATCAATTACAAGATCCTATAAGGTCTTTAAATAATGTAAAATAGCCATTTGAGCCATTCAATGTAAACATTATAGAAGATATATTGAGACTAATAAGTTTAAATCTTTAATTAAAAATTATTTAATTGTTTAAATCTTTTAAGTACAAAAGTATTCTTAGAAAAATGTCCTAGAACTTATCCTATTAAGGACCTGAATGGGATCAAATGGTACAAATGGTATGATACCATCTTTCTATATTGAAGCCTCTTTATCCAAATGAGATCAATGTCCTTTCTCTATTCATTGGAACTAGTGGTGCAGAGGTTTCTCTACATCGATTCGATATAACACTCAATCATGTGGTATACCCAAATGTTGCAGAGCACCTCTACACCCTTGATTCAATTGAAGTGAAAGGAATTTGATCTCATTTAGATAAAGAGGCTTCAAAATAGAAAAACAATATCCTATCATTTCTTCCTAAAATAATTTCCAACATATGGAATACACTCTATCCTATGATCTATTGGTGCAGAGCACCTAATTACCACAAGTTAGTTCTTCAAAAACATCTCATCAACATTGACTATCATCTTATTTGATTATGTCTTACTGATTCATAAAATATTGTCTTGCATTCCTTGGTCATTTGATTAGATAAAACCAAATACAATTTAAAGTAATAAATTGTGTATCCTTAAGGATTGACAAGAAGGTTTGTGTTAATGTTCAACCAACTTTAATGACAATAATCACACAAGTTTAGACCTTCAAAGGTTATGACTATCAATTACTTCTACATCTATGAATTAGGAATGTAGACACCAAGAGAGAGAGAGAGATCAAATGGATTCATTCAATCTTTAAATGTTTGGGAGGGAGTATTCAATGCAAAATCATCACTTTCTATCCCTATTACAGAGTTAGGCCCAAAATCATTGTATTTATGCAATCACTTCCTTTATAGTCAAAGCCAAAGTGAAACTCATACTCCAAAACATATACAAGACTTATAAGACTTTTTTGATCCTTCCTTGACAAAGGTATGAAGATTATTCAATAGTGACTATCATTAGGGAAAACTTTAGTGGTGAATATTCGCCAATTGGTGAATTTCACTCGTCGGGGACCCAGAATTTGGCAAAAAAATTGGACTTTCAGGGTTGCCATGTCACCCACGCTTTATAAAAATTGGGTCCCATGCATAGGCCAATTGCCAGTAGTGATATGGGATTATTTGTATTTCAGCGATGAATTCGCCAATAGAATCTAACTTTTCCACACAATAATTAAATACTTTCGCCTACAATTTCCAAAGCTTGTCTTAATCGATGGTCATATTCGCCAATATGTGGTCAAAATTTAAGTTAGAGTATGGTTAAGTACAAAGATCTGACATGTGTCTCTATTCCAGAGACTTTTCATGGAACTTTTTATCCTTTTAAACTTTGGCCTGGAATAAATTTCATTGTGGACACATGTCTTTATTTCGGATACTTTCTCTAGAACTTGGTGTCCTTTAAAAGTTTGGCCCGAAATAGGATTTATGCCATTGATTTAGGATCATCCAACGGTTATAAAAAATGGGTTTACTATATGGTAGATGATATAAAACTAACTTAGGACACCTTACTAAAATATTAAAAGTCATTTGAGCTTTCAGAGGTAATTTAAAAGTATTAAATCTAACCTTTAAGTATGATAATTAATTAGGATCCATATAACAATAATGATTAAATGATGGTTGATAGGTATGTGTACTTGTATCTGTGATTTTCTTCAACAATAAAAGATTCCCTAGGATTTTATAGAATTTTCATATAATTGAAAAAAAATTGCCAATTAAATTAATATTTTCTCCTTTCAAAAAAATAATTTCGCCAACAATATTATTTTTTTCTAGCCAAAATAATGTAGGATTCGCTAGGATTTTACACTTTTTCTAGGGAGGGGGTTTCTTCAATTTTTCCCTAACTATCATGAAAACTATGAGGGTATGGTTAGGTAAGTGAGAAGATATGGTGTGTCTAAACAATGTTCACAAGATGAAATGATAGGTTTTTATGTTAAAAAATAGCTAAAGAAATATTTGAGGGCAATAAAAACATAACAAGGAGCATGAAGGTTCAATAAATGGTAATATTAAGGAAACCAAAGTAGTGAACAATAAGGGAGGGGGGGGGGGGGCAGGTTTACCTATAATTTATTATTGTTGATAGTCACAAAGGATATCAAAAGACAGTTAGATGCCATCAACAGAGGGATACAATGCTGCTTAAGGGCATTGATCAAATATAGGATAAGAGGCAATGATATATAGTGAAGTGACACTAAAATGAATATTTACCTACATGTGAATATGTATGTTTGAAGAGTTTTATTAGTGATATCGTAGACAGTTTTTGTGGACTAACCTAGGAGAGTAAAAAAATTATGCAATAACGACAATCCTTGCAATTCTAAATACCACTAGTATTTAGATAGTCAAAAGGGTAGAAGAAGAAAAGGTGAATCTAGAGAAGAAAAAGACAAACTTGTATAGTCTATCAAATCAATTATCTTGACCCCTAGACTAACCTACATAAAAAAATATAATATTTGATGTCAAGGTGAATAATATGCTAACGTTTTCTCTTGCAGATCTAATTTTGGATTCTACAAGGTAAAAGATGGTCACAACTCTTTAGTTAAGAATCTAAAAAATAGGGCTTAGGATGATTCAATCTCTGCAACTTCAATTTGTTCACCAACTCCTCTAAAGCTAAATTATCTGAACCACCACTGTCAATGATAACTTTGCAACACTTACCTTCAACCTTATATCTTTTTCATAACAAACTCTTCCTTTGCAATGGTTCTTGATCCATATCCTTCTGACATACGAATCTCCTTATCAATGATTCTCCATATCTAGGTTGATTTTGAGCTTCTATCTCTGTTGTTTAATATTTTTGGGATTTTCCATTTGATTTTAGATTGTATTTGCATTGTTTAGTCACTGATACGAAATTCTAATGCTTCAACAATATTTACAATGAAAGGTGAGATCTTATATTTTTTCTTGGTATTCTTACTTTAGCTATTGTATATTTAGAAGAAATATTAACTATTTTAGTTGTGGCAATCCTATTATGCATTCACTATATGTCCTGATTCATTTGAAGAAATTTTCAATTAACAAAATGAATATCTATTAGACCGATGCATTGAAACACTTTGAATTGAAATACATAGTCCCGTGAACAAAAATATCTCTCTTGGTTACATGCATAATGCAATTTTTTTGACAAAATATCTCAGAGAGGACAAGCTAACATTTAGTAGCAAACAAGGTTGCATATTACATGGGATAAAAGTGTGTCCCTAGACCTGGTTTGTGAATTAAAATGGAAAAAGTTAAGCCTTCAGATTGTTTTAACTATCAAAAGATTTGGTCTAGATTTCATCCCACAACATGCATTTTGTTGACTAGTGTGTACATGGTATTATAATGTTTATATTGGACTATCTGTGCTTACAAGTGGATTATTTTTTCATTTATTATACTATTAGTTAATAATGGTAACTAGATTCATCTACTCTTATGTTGCTCAGAACCTTCCACACAATGCCTATAGACTTCTGGTTGTGCCTTCTCCAATTGATTGGTGGTGTTATTGTAATGTGTGCTAATAGTCTCCATTATTATAGTTAGGTAGAGTAAAAATTGGAAGGAAAGCTATCATGGATTGATAGAAAGCTTCTTTTAATTTTATATGAATTCTTTTGGTCATCTTAGATTTTTTGAGAAAATTTGTATTAAAGGTGTTTGAATATATTTTATCTATTTTATAAGATTCTTTTGATCTGACAAAATTACACTTCTTTCTTTATTTATTCAATCTGTATCATGTGCGCTTTCCTTAAATGACTTCGCCATGACTACATATGGAAGGTTTGTACTGTATTAGTTTCCCATTTTGAATTTATTTTAGAAGTGGATTATTCTACATAGAGGAATATGTTATCAAAACTTTTGCAAAATGATTGGTTATTCAAGTATTTTAAATGTAGTCATTTTTGTTTATTTTCAAATATAGACAAGTTGTTTATGTAAAAAAACTTGCTAACTCTGAACTAATTTTCTCAAATTTTGATGTCTGACTTTTCGTCAAACACTTGGCAAATAACTCATTGTACTCTAATTTTCTGATTGCTGTTTATATTTTGGGGTGTTTGATAATTGCCAAAACCAATAAAATTGCATAGAAAATGATAGCAATGATTGCATTAAACTTGACAATACAACCTCAAATAAATGATAATGCTTTAAGCATAAATCAGAATTGATTACACTTAATATCAAATCTGATCAAAATATTATTAGACTGTGATAAGATAAGGAAAATGCATTACATTGTCATTCACATAGTTTGGTTTGTTTCCTCACATACCCAGATTTCTTGTATTCATGTGCTCTATATCATATAATATGCAGCTCGATATGAGAATTAAAGGCATGCAACTTGGCCAATGAAGTCTAAAATAATTTTGATTCAAAATTGTAAGTGACGACAATGTCTACAAACCTCCAGTACCTATGAATGATCACTTCCAGTGCATCTTTCTAAGGTATAAATGGAAATTCAGAGACCCTATGTTGTTAGAAATGGATATGATGCCAAAAACACCACCAAACCTTTGCCACTAGAAATCGATATAAGCCTAGTGAAGCCTGAATCCCAATATGCATTTATTCCACAAACCCTAGTCGTCCCAAATGTAGAATCACTTCACGCGTTCTCCTTTTCTCCAGCAACGGACTTAAAATCAAAATGATTTGGTTTTCACTTTTTCTTTCTTATATAGCCCGAGAAAGTCGTAATTTTGACGGTCGACTAAATAGATGTCAAAATTTTGACTTTGTCAGAGATAATTAAAAAAAAAAACCCAATTTCACAGAAAAGAATATCCTTTGTGGAAAATTACCATCAGAATTTTGCATCAAATGTATTAGTGAGGGACTAGGTTAAAAACAAATGGGTTCAACTTGTCATCTATCTTGATGTCATCTAAACCCTAACAAACTATTTTTTCTAAGTATATTGAACTCTAGCTAGGAAAATTATTAAATATTATTCTAAATAGCTCATGGTCACTTATGTGTATTGTTCTTCCTAGTATGCTCCCTCAAACCCCTTTATTGGAGAGATTTCCCAAAGAATTTATTTGGGACACCTTAAGGGGAGACAAAGGGCTTGATCAAGTAGATTCAAGTTACCTAATAATTTTGTTGTGTCATGTGTGACTTTAGTATTATGATCTTTTTGATAGTAAAAAATTTAGGGGATGACGTGCAATTTTGTGCAAAATAAATAATGTGTTCCTGAGAGGACCATAAAGCTTGAGAATTTCTCATCATTCATTGCATTTCTTATGGTGATCCCATTGGTGAGAAACCCTAGTAAGGTTTGGGCCTTAAATCCACTATGATCATGAAGGAACCAATGCAAGTTAAGGACACTTTAATCTACAAGGTTATTTGGAAGGCTTAGCATCATGTCATGATTTATGTAGACATGGAACAATATTAGGACTTTTATTTGAGGAATTAGAAACCATGGTTTTAGGATTTTTGAAACTATTATATAGTTTATGCCTTTACAAATAGTGCATATGTTGGGATTACATGCATTTTTTCCTCAGTACAAATATTGGAAGTTGTATCTAAATACTATAACTTTATAACTTTCTCCTCGCCTACTCATTGTTCAATAACTTACTATTGGGTGGAACCTCTAAACTTATGCCACACAACATTGCTAGAAATTATCCAAGTGTCTTGGAAATAGGTCAAGATTTCTTCAAGCCTCTCCAAACTATATTTTATTATTGGCATTTGATTCTTTTAGGCGAATTGCCTAAGATAATTTAGTAAAGTTTATTCAGTGAGTCTTATTATCTTTTGGATTGTTTGTGTTAACACTTTTTTACCTCAACATTTTGGACCACAATCCATGATCCATCATTAGGATGAGAACCATAAATATTGATGGTACAAAAATGATAACATAGTCGAATCCAGATGCTACTAAGACTTATTACGATGGACTGTGGAAATTTCATGCATCTAAAGTTTATCCAAATTTAGCATGATTTCATAATATAAATTTTGTTCATCATAGAGAAAGAGAGAAATATTACTCTTTATTTTTATTATTTTTAGTGGTTGTTCATTTCTTTCTAGATGCTAAATCCATTACATGTACCCTAGTTTTATGTTACAAACTCAAAATGTAGGCCAATACAATTGATTTGGAGGTTGCACTAGTAAATGCATATTGAGGATTAGGTCAATGCCCCTTGTAATATTGCTCATGAAATGTCTTCTCTTTCTTGGATGAATGTCTCTCCATGTGAGTGTCGCCATGGCTATAGCCATATTGTTCATCCTAGAAATGACTCTAACGTGTCTCATGATTCCCTTAAACACTGAAATCATAGTTGGTTCCTACTACATGAGCAATATTTTACTTCTTAGTGTGATTATGGCCTCCCAAGTTGACATGAGGAACTACCTATTATTCAAATTGCTTACCCCATTAATGAACCATATAGGGATGAGGGTTGGAGATATAACTATAGCTGTAGCCAACAAGCTATAGCTAATTCTCTTTATTGAACCTTCTTATTTCATGTGCTCATACAACTTTTAATAATTGAGAAGAAGAAAAAGATAATGAAGATGCCACAACAAGATTGCAGTCGATCTCTCGTGTTCAAGGTCTTCTAAATTATTGAAGAAAACCAAAAAATATTTATGACCCCCTCCTCCCACTAGTACATTTTATTTTTCCTTTTCAATGTAAGCACTATTTTTAGTTTCAAACAAAAAAATCTTAAAGATGTAACTCTACTCCCATTAATTTTAGATGAGTTATACATTACATTTTTAATTTACAAATATAAAATTTATTATTAGAAAATATTAAAAAACAAAACCAAAACCATCATATTTCTATTTATGTGTCAAACATATACTCTTAAAGATGCACTCTCCTCTCTTTAATTTTATATTACATTTTTAATTTACCGATATACTATTTATTATTGCCGCTTCTATCTTTGCGATGCGGCGAAGCTCCTTACAAAATGTACCATTGATCAAATTTCAAAAACCAGAAAATAGAACAGATTTTTCGCAAAATTTTCAGCATCTTTTCTTTATAATCTGTAAATTTTATAGTCGAAATCCACAAAAAAAATTATAAAAAAATCATTGTATTAAAGAAAAATTTGACTTTTGTTTTTTTGTTTGGTCTTTGATGCGTTTTTGTAGGAATGTGTTAAAGGTCATACTCCGTGGGCGTCTGAATGTCGATTCGAATTTCAATAGAAGCTTATAAAGACGAGTTTGATAAAAAAAAGTTCTACGTCATTTGTGTGGAAATTAAAATCGTAGGCAGCAGTACGTAAAGGCTTATATCATTGATTGATGGCTTGCGTTCCACGTAATGCTTCCCAACAACCTTCGAAGTTTAATACATTTTTATTAGTTTGATAGAGTAACGTTCGATATAGACTTTATATGTCATCTCAAACACTTTGTAACAAAGACTATTTATTTTTCTTAGTTTGATACAGTAACGTTCGACAAAGACAGTAACCTCGGGTGATCTCACCTTCACTAGGAGCTAGGGTTACAGATAAAGTTTGTAAGATCAACTTATAGGTTGTATTTTGTCTTAGGCATATTACAAAGGATCCAAAATTTTAAGAGAGATTCCTCCAATGTTCTACTATAACTTTTCTTCACGTTTCGCTAGTCTCAAGTTCAATGAGAAATACAGTTTGTTCCTTTTTTTTTTCATTTAATAATTGCACCACATTCTTAGCATAGCATTTAGTTTTTTTGTTTTTAATAAAAAATGATTTTATTCATTTCAGTTGTATATTAGGTATTGTTTTATATTCATTCAAGTAAAGTAAATTTATATCTATTTAGGTTCTTTTCTATGGTCATGTAATTAAGTATACTAAGAAAGTTCTTTATCTTACTAATACATGTGTAATCACTGTATTTTGCTTCTGAATTCGATTGTGTCTATTTTTTGCATCAACATTTTGGATTACACTCTTTGATCCATCATCAGAATGAAAGAAAGAGAACATCAAGAGAAAGTCACATTCTAAAATTTGTATTCAAGATTGAAATACCACTACTATGTTATTCATGGCTCATGACACACTTTGAGCTAGAAAGAGAATTTATTATGATCCTTTCTTCAAGGTTACTAAACTTCCATACAATTAAACAATATTCGGAAGTCCCAAAGAAAGTAGTGTGACCTTAACCAAAATGGATTGACCACTACTTGAGGCATGGTTAAGATTGCCTACTTTTTGCATGTGGTGAAATAGTCATAATCAAGAAACTGAACAACCTTTGGCTCTTCGAAAGCATATTAATGGTAAACAACTCTTTAAGAAAGGCATTACATCTTCAATTGAATTTTAGGCTTGCCTCATCTATGTTGAATAATAAAAAATAAATTGAAGAGGACTTTTGCATGTCTTCTTAAAATATTATTACTATATATCTAAACTCATAACCTCATCCCACTTCATCTCCTTTGTAAGATATTAAATTAACGTGAATACAACTTCTTTAAAACATTTCACAACTTTAATCATCAAAATTTTAATACATTAACATTAGTCTATTTAAAACTTCCTACACTCACCTCTAAGTCATGATTATATATTTAATATAAAATAGAAAATAATTTCTTCTCCTATCCCTAGTAGCTCATTCTACAATCTAGAATTACAAGTTAAATGTTTTGTCAAGATTAACTTATAAAGATTCAAGTAATTTCAAATTCCATGTGAAGAACCATCTCCACTTCTTACATATAAATTTTGCATTTTGTCCTTTAATTTTTTAATAAAAAAATCAAACTTTCCTAGTTCTACCCCTCATGTCTAGACATTTGTTTAGTCATTTTTCAATTACTTACCTACTAGTTTTAACAGAAAGAATATTAGTTAGTTGCTTATGATGTATATCTTTCAATAATATTGTCTAATATTTATAATTTTAATTTTATTAATTGCATTTCATTTGGAAAACTAGCATATGTATTTCACTTCTTTCGAGATACACTTAAGGACATTTTGTACATGAAAAATAGGTAGATCAACTGAAAGTGCTCAAGTCTACTTGAGAAGATTGTTGAAAGAAAGTCACTAAAAAAATATAAGGATCTATCACAAATTAACAAGACTTTACATAATAACTATTTAAAGCATATTAATTATGTATATATAAAAATATATATGTTCAATCAAATAACTAAATAGATTAATATTAATAATTACATCTCAATTATTTTTGAAAATTTTGAATGGTGACTATTATCTACAGTATTACTCCTTCTACTAATGTTGATAATAATTTTAAATGTTCAAGCCCTCAATTGCATTTTTGTAATATTAAGATATAGCAAATCCTGGAAGGCATCAATGACAAATTTGGAGAAAATTTGTGTAGTTGGACGTAGCAAAAGAAAAATCTTTAGCAATAATGAACAATTGAGCTTTTTTTAGTTTGGCGAATAGAGTGCAGGGAATAGAAGACTCCAAGAATTGAATGCTTTATGACATAGTTAGTTTATTTGGATTGAGGAAAAATAACAAATAAGGCAAAAGGTTTGTAAGTGAGGTTGAAATTTAAAGCTAGGCTTTTGGAGAAGAATCAAACATCAGAATTTGATGGTGATATGGTGCATATAAATGAGGTACTTGTTGCGGAAGGAGAATTGAGTAATGAAATGATTGCAGATAAGAAAGCCCATATTTATAATGTTAGAAAAGAGGAAGATGATTCAAAACATGCAAAAGAAGATCAAGGTAAAACCCTAGAATTTTGGCTCCCTAATGAAGTTGTTCAATGCATTACTGAAAATCAAAACAAGATAATTATTATTGTTTTATTTTAAGAACAATCCCCATTGAACTAGATTCTATAAATGGGCTAAATGAATTTGAAAAATAAAGGCCGGAAGGTTGAAACAATTAGGGGGCTAGATGATGGATAAGTGTCCTATAATGTGGCTAGTACATGGGTCATACGAGGATAAGTCTATTGTATTTTTTAAAGATATAGGTAAATGCTTTTGATGTGAAACTGTGAACTAATGAGGTCACAAATAGGGTACTTTATTCTTATTTAAACATTCAACAATAGCATCCGAATAGGGTTTACACTTTACAACAAGAACACCACCACCACTATTGTTGGTAGTCCTTACTACCCTTCCTTTCATTGTTCTTTTTGTAATCTTTGTATTATTATAAAAAATAAATAATGTTAACCATCACAACATACCAATACTGATATATAGACAACTTTATTATTGTGATATTGCTATCAGACTTCTACCATATAGTTTTTGAGTCAAAGTCATTGACTCGTATTTCAAGAGTAGTCGTTCACAAGAACCCATCTCTCATGAGAATGAATGGAGCACTTAGCACTCATTGCATCCAGATGATGTTCCTCAAAGGTTACCCATTTTAATACTACAACTCAAGCAAGCTTAACCACATAGTTTCTTCCAAGATTAAAACCCACTTTGCTTACAATCCAATTTGATCATCAAATTTATTATTATTTTAATATCTGCACCATTGACTTTCATCTTGATTGACCTACCAACTTTATGGTATTTTGTTGGAATCGCTATTTAATGATAGAAAGTTAAAAACAATGACCTCATCACATACGAAAGAGCACCTCTTAATGACAGCATCTGTCCTCATTAACGAACCAACTGGTAATGCAAAGAAGTGCAGAAAACCCCCGACACTGCAGTCCCTCGCTATAAATCCTCGTAAACTCTACTTTTGACCCATCACACAAACGGCTTCAACTTTTTTATCTTTGGCAAATTTTTAGACAAAAATAGCAGTGGCGATGTGTTTTCTGGCAGATGAAGCCGTGCAGACAGTGAGGACGATGGCGACAATAGCCGAGTTTCTGCTTGAGGAGGAATACTCCTCACCTCTACACGTGACCAGGGGCTTCACCGCTGACGGCGCAGACAGTAAGATTGAACAGTACTCTGCGATTCCAATTTTCGAAGATAATTTTTCCTATTCCGATCTTCTTTCTTCAAATTTCGCTTCATTATCCCCCAAATTTCAGTTAAATGACAGAAATTACGCATTGGAGGGAGCTGCAGATAGCGGATGGAAGTCAGATAGATTTTCATTTGGAAGTGAAAATGAGGCGAGAGAAGTTCATTACAGAGGAGTGAGGCTAACGAAATCGGGAGGAAAATATTGTGCAGAGATTCGAAACCCTGACAAGAAAGGTTCCAGGTTTTGGCTTGGCACTTTTAGTACCGCGGAAGCTGCGGCGGCGGCATATGACCGTGCTGCGTTCAAGATGCGCGGGAGCAGGGCTCTTCTTAATTTCCCTCTCAACGTTGAATCTGGATGTTATTTGGATCCCTATGCTCAATCTTATAGTTCATGTTCACACTCTCCATCAAACTCACCAAATAAAAGGAGGAAACACAGCAAATAAGAGAAGAGCACTGCAGATTCATAAGAATTTCTTGGGTTGAATGATGCCTATTTCTCACCTATTTCGCCCCTGTTTCAGGGGTTTCAAAATGATGGTAATCAAATGCTGAAATTTGATTACTAGATTGAAAAGATTTGTATATGGAGGTTTAGGTAGCCAGGGTTTGTCAACGGCGAAAATCTTTTCACTAGATGGAAAAGTTTTGTCTATGGAGGTTTGGGTAACCAGGAGAATTCTGAGTTTTTTGAACTAGGGGCTTTACAGCTGTGGCTCTGTAAATTATTTATTATATTTTAATAATATGTTGACTGATCAATTGTTTTATTTTTGGAGGCCGAATGCTCTGTATACCTATTTACTTTCATTTGAAAACACTTTGTTTCTTAACTCTTGTTTAGTCACAAGAAAAATTCTTGTGGCTGTCTAGGAGGATTGGATAGTGGGTTTTAAATCTGAGACGAGAATCACCATTTAAGTTTTCAAAATCCTTTATCTGTTTAACAGTTTCTGAATTGGACTGTGTTAAATATGTTTTTTCATCATCATGTGATCAAGTGTGAGATAGCATAGATATCCAAAAATATTCAGTATATTCTAATTTAGAAACTCTTAGGCCCCGTTTGTTTAGCGGAAGATGACAGTAATATGAGGATGATAATCCGATTATGACCCATATCCACTGTTTGGAACCCTAAAAGTCATAATCGGGTTATCATCTCAAAACCTGAATATGGGCCGAAAATGAGAATATCCATCTTCCAGCTGAAAAGGTAGAATTTGTTTTGATAACCCGGTTTTGGCATTTTATAAACCCAATTTGATTTTTGGTCGGGTCCGCCATCTTCCCAACGTGGATACGCCAAAATCAGAATATCAAAACCTTATTATGAGATAATAAGATTTTGTGCCAAATTCCAATTCCACAAACAAACGGGGCCTTAGCTCATTTGGGTGCTGGAATTAGACTGGATATTCCAGAATTAGATTTCCCCATAATGTCAATTCTATGTTTGTGTCCATCTAAAAAATTGGAATTGGAATTTCGAAAAGTCCAATTCTGCCCCCAAAATGAACATTTCGTCTTCCATTCAAATAGGTGGAATTGAAATTTCAAATTCCAATTCCAATTTTTATAAAACCAAATTTAATATTTTGTGAGATCTGTGACTATAAGGATGTATATTATATTGCTATAAGGATGTATATACACACATGTGTGTATATATATACACATGTGTGTATATGTGTCTATATACACACATGTGTGTATTTATGTATATATATACATGTGTGTATATATATGTGTGTGTATGTGTGTATACACGTGTATATAAATACACGTGTGTGTATATGTGTAGATAAACACACGTGTATGTGTGTGTATATATACACATGTGTGCATATGTGTATATATACAGATATATACATACCATATTCAAAGAAATTAAAATAAAGAATTAAAATTCCTTATGCATCTTCTTAGTCATCTTCCGGGTGAACCAAACGAGTCAACCCATATTCCAGAAATCATTTTCAGAATTTGTATCTTCCAGAATTGCAGCATCTTCCAAAATTGATTAGAATTGGCATTTGGTATCACGAATTGCGGAAATCCCTTTTCTTTATTTAGGTCTCAAATATTATTACTCGGTTGCCATTTTCTACAGTTGTTTTGGTATTTTGTTTGCTCTGTTTCAGTCCTGCAGTAATGTTGCTGAGATCTTCTAGAAAAATGGGTACGACTTTATTCTAATGCTTACTGAATATAATGTCACTGTCCTGTACCGTGTTTGGTACATTGAATTTACAAGCACGTTCTCTGGTTCATGTGATTTTTTAAGCTCCGATTGATCATTTTAGGCATGATTTTATCTGTCTAATGAGGATGAATGTTTTATTGTGTTTCAATTGCATATTTGATTTTTTCATGCACTCAATTTGGGGGAGAGGATGAGGGCAACGTTTAAGCAACAAATTAAAACACATATCTTACTAGGGGGACACTTGACTTTTTCTCAACTTCTTATATATTATATGGTTTAGTTGGCTGCATTTTGAAACATTGCAATTTTTTATAGTAGCTTATTTTGCGAGTCTTTTGTTTATAATTAATGTTTTAAGATCTATCATCAAATTGATGCCACACCAATATGTACTTTGTCAAGGTGTCAGGAAATGCCAAAAAAAAGTGAGGCCAATACTTGTGTACTAAATCAAGTTTAATTGGTGCGTTGATGTGACATCACATCATTTGTTGCCTTTTAGATCTAATGAATACATTTCATTCAATTCTAGGTAGTCACCATCAACACTAACTACTTTAAAGTCACAATCTGCAATATTAATTAAAATATTGGACATTAAATCAATGAATGCTATAACAACTATTAGAACATGCTCAACTATTAGGTTATCTCCCCTAAATAAATATAAATGTTTAACAAAATAATTACTCTTAGTAAATTATCATTTACAAAAGCAAGTTATACCAATAGTAAAACAATAGTCTTAATAAATAGAACATAAGTAGAGCTATTTGTTTCAAGAAAATAATTTTGTTTATCTATCTTGTATCACATTCAACTTAATGATGTAATGTACAATTACTATATTTACAATTAACAACGTCACATTACTATTTGAAAGGTTTCAAAATCTTAAAACTCTAGATTTCTAAAGGATTACACTTTCTCATTTTTATATATCTAATCTCTAGAAAGCTCTAGTTCTCTAGAAGGTTTTAGAAGCATCTTTCTATTATTTTAGAAAATCTTATTTATGGAAAAACAAGCCAATTCATTTCTTTCTTCTCTTGCTTTATATTTCATTTGATATGACAACAATGACATAATTTGTTTTTCTACTCTAGGTAATAAGTCTTGTTCCAAACTGAAAAACATAATCTCTAATGGATATTTCATCATTTATATCACCATTTGAATATAAATCTGTACGTCCAAGGAAAGAAAATTGAGTTTTTATAGTCATAGAAGATACTATAATGTATTGTTCTATGAACAAATTTTCAAAATTTGTTTTGTAGCTAACCAATGACTTTCACTAGGTGCTTGAATAAATTTAGATACTAGATCAACTACAAAAAAAATCTTGTCTAGAATGAGCTAGATAAACTAGATTATCTACAAGTTGTCTATATAAAGTAATAGCTAACCTCTTGGAAATACACTATTTAGTAGGGTTGACTCCAAATTGAAATGGAGTTGAAGTTGTATTGCATTCAAGCATGTTAACATTCTAAGAGATCTAAAGCATATTTAGATTGTGAGATGAGTAATCCATTATGTAACCTAAAGACATGCAGACCAAGAAAATAATTTTGTTCACCTGAATCACTCATACGAAGCCCTGTCTAAATGATTGATTCATCCAATATTTGGTCTAATAACATGAGTAAAAGATACCCATAATATGCAAACCAAAATAATAAATCTTTGAATTTCCTCGTGTAAATATTTAGATCACATATACACTTTTTAAATCTATAATGTTCAAAGTACCTATCAATCTTTTCATTCCACACTCTTGGTGCTTGTTTTATATCATAAAGTGTCTTATTTAATTTATTAAAAAAGTTAGTACATTGTTGCACAGCAAAACTTGGTTGTTGATTAATGTATATTTTTCATTTGAAACCACATTTAAGAAATTATTTTTGTGATATTGCTATCAGGATTCAACTGTGTAGTTTTTTGAGTCAAACTTATTAACCCATGATTCATGAGTAGTGGTTCACACGAACCCATCTCTCCTACTTATCAAATTCTTTTTTTTATATCCATTTGATGAATAGGACATGCAAGTACTATAGACAAAGTATATATATATATATATATATATATATATATATATATATATATATATATATATATATATAATCCCAAGTACTCCCAGATGTATATAACAAAATTTTCAAATCAATTAATCAACTTGGTAATTTATAATAATTGTGTTTTTCTCTTAATATACCGATTACCAGTAAATTAAATACTACATGTTTACCGGTCAATCCAGTTATAGTAATGTGTAAAGTAAAATAACAATTCAACACATTCATACACATATAACACTTTGATTTTTCACATGGAAACCCTATTAGGGGAAAAACCACCTAGGACCGGTAACCCAAAATAATTCACTCTTCTGAAGTGAGCTCGGTTAAGAGCCAACCTTGTTAAAACTTACAAAACACACTATAAGGTGTGACTTGGTTAGAGGATTTATCACTAACAGTTCTCCCTTGACCAAACATTCACTATGGGGTCAACAAGAAAATAATTAGCATTCATTGAATGTCATATTGAAATATAAAGACTGTTAAGTCCCACTTAGTTAAGACATTTATCTATAGCAATGGTAAAACTGATACAATAGTGATCTGATTCAAATCCAAATTGATTTTGCAGATTTTCATATCTATGCTAAGCTCAAAAATACCTCTGATTAATAATCGATTCAATCTCTTTGTTTCCTCCAACTCTGTTCTTCTCGTTTATTGCTTTTTTTGTCGCTCGGTGTTGTATGCAGAATTGCTCAGTTCTATCTTCAACCAGTTTGATCAGCAACGCATGAATTCAATCTTTTCACGTGAATTCTCCTACAGCAGACTCAATAATGAATCTCTTGTCTCTTTATATAGGCATCGTAAACCATTTTATTTCCATCCATGGATTTTGCCTCTTAATCTTCACTGTTGGTTTTGTTGGTTTAACCTTCCTCGATAGTTGTGTCAATAACATGTTTCATTCTCCTTCATGCGATCGTCCTTGAATTTTATCAATCATTTGATCATCATAACAAACATTATCTTTTACCTTAGATTCAACAATTGTCTAGCTCATCATCTTTAGTAGACAGTCATAAGTTCCATTTATTTCTTTCACTCGATCAATACAATAATACGTCGGTGATAATTAGCGTAGTTAATACGGTACTCGGTATACACTATATTTTATTGGTGTATACTATTCCAACTTAGTGCATACTGAATTCTTCATCTATCGACCACATAAATTTGTTCATCCTTGATCTTCAATCCATAATAGATTCATGTAATACAATCAAATCACTAAAATAATGCCATAGACTCATCAATAAGTTACCCAATGAATACCATATCCATATCTTTCTCATCCATCTCATCTTCACGTAGATATCGCATTCCTTCACCAATATTTCTCTATTAAGATGTTAGTAACCATCATGATAAGTATAGTCAAAACTAGTTGACATAAATGACAATACATTAATTGATTTAATGTCTCACATACACATTAGTATCTTGGTGATCATCAATCATTGCCTTTCAAATATCCAATGAGTTATCAAACTCTCCCTTAAGATATTCAACACACACACACACACACACACACACACATATAAGCATGATCTAAACTTATTTTTATTTAATCCTTTTGAAATCCCTCTAGCTTTAGATTTTTCTATAGTTCCCTCTAATTTGGAATTTGTTTCATAAACCCATTTATAACTAATAGCATTCATAACTTGGCAAGGGACCCAAGTTCACAAGTTCTTTTCCTTAGTAACACATCCAATTCTTCTAAATGTTGGATTTCTCACATTATTTTCCCCTCTAGCTTGCTTATATATATTTTTAGTTATCTAAAAGACTTTATCCATGAGAGAACTACTATTCATTCCTTAGATCTTCATACATTTCCCATAAATCTCTTCAAAAATATTTTCTTTTAAATGAGCTAATAGTTTTAATTCATTATCACTATCTACAAAAAAGTGCCACTACAATCATTAATTATTTCATTTTTAGTAGTGCTCTCTTCATTAGTATTAGTGCACTCATCAACCTCGCCATTAAAATCCCCCTTTCCATGTAAAATATTTGAAAAGTAGAAATCAATTATAGCTATAAATTATGCATGCTAATCAAAGTTTGCATCTCTACAATTAAACACCCCTTTTGTTACCAAATCATATATCATTTAAGCCTTTGATTCTTCATTGTAGCTCATAAACAAACACTTTTGCACCTATTTGATTCTAAATTTTTCCAATTTTCATCTCCTTTGTGTGTCCAAGCAATACATCCATATATTTCAAAATACCTAACATGAAGCTTTCTTCAACTCAATACTTCTTAAAGGGTGATATTTGTGAGGGCTTTAGTGGTGATTCTATTCACAATATGTGCAACATAAGAATTTTTGAACTCTGAATCTTCTATACAAACTTTTAAAATAAAACATGCAAAGAACCATTTCCAAAAGAGTTATATTCATCTGTTTAGCCATCCATTTTGTTTGGGTTACATCACACTATTTTTTTCCCTTACTAGCATATTTTTTACAAAACAATTCACAAGTATAGTTTCAATATTCACCCCCTTTAGCTATCGTTAAAAATACATTTCTTTTTCAAATATGTAATTAAGTAATCCCTTAAAATTTTGAAAAACCTAAAATACATTAGTTTTCCTTTGATAAAGATAAATTCATACTCATAGTCTACTATAATCATGAACAAAAATGATATCGTACTTGGTACATAAACTAAAAGTACAACTCAGTTAACATGTATCACTATGAATGAGTCAAGTAGTGAGTGACCGATTTTGTATATTTTGCATAATTCAAGAGGATTTTGATGGTATTTACTTACCATCCTTCGTATACACCTTCAAAAGATAAAATATCTCCTAAACTTCTAACTATTGCTTGTACAATATTCTATAATTTGTATGTCCAAGTCTAGCATGTCAAATTTTTTTATTTATAATCACTCTAATAAATAAAAGTGTATGGGGGAGTGTGCATTCATCATAAAAAAGCCAAAACAATTTGAATAGACGCTCTTTAGAATCAACTCATACAATAGGAATTTCAAAACATGTCTTTTTTCTATCTCTCACAATGAATTGATTAGTAGTGACAAAGAAATCATAACCAAATTGAGGAATTTTATATACTAATATAAAGTTCATCTCTAATCTTTCAAATAGGGAAATATTTTCTAAAGTTTCATTTGTTACAAGTTAATAGTCCTTATTCCTAATATTGAAAGTTTCATTTTCTTGCCAATGGTAGTTTCCTATTTTTTTTCCCTTTATTATAATCAACAAAAAAATATATATCCCAATCATAAGAATGGATGTCTATATTTATGCAAAATTTACTCTTTATTAGTGTCTAAAGAAAAATTTCCCTCCTCAACTTGAGATTTATCTTTCTCTTTAGAAATCACCTACACACTTTATTTTACTCGGTTGGAGACACCTAAAAAGCTATGTTCTACCCATCTTACCATCCTTAAACCCTTCTTTGTTAGGCTTACATTATTCATTGTCCCTTTTCTCAAATATTTTTTTTTGTATGGTTTACACCTCCAGAATAACCAAAAAAAACTTGGTTTCTCATTCCTACTTTATTTATTACATAATTTTTAGAAAAATAGTTAGAACTATCATTATTTAAAAATTAATTAAATTTATTTTCATATTATTCTTCTCTTCAATGGGTAAACCAACAATAATGAGTCCCACTTTTTGATTTAAATAATAGACATTAAAGTCAATTTTTTTCATCAATTTTTGACATTTCAATACCTAAAATATCTAAACAATTAAGAATTTGGGAATGTCATGAACTAGTGATTTTTGAGGTTTCCCATGCAGATTATAAATATATTTCTAATATTTAAAAAAATATAATTTAGAAGTTGAATTGATGGAATAATATGAACAATATCAATGACACCTATCATTTCAAGTATTCACCAAATTTGTAATGGAGCATAATATTTAATTAAGTAGAAAATAGGTGTGTTAGGTCATGTACTAGATCAAAAGTAACTTTTAAACATATAGCTTTCAAATTTTAAATCACACAGTTCAAATAGTTTTCATATAATTTTGGCTTAAATGGTTTATGTTTTTATTTTAAATTCATGACTTCTAGATTCTAATTTATTTTTTATTTCATTGTGGTAAGAGATTTAGTTTGGAAATTGTACATGTGGTACATATAGGATTTTAAAATATTATTTTATACCAAGTTCATATAATCTCTAAACTATATGACATTTAGTATAGCTTATATGAACTCTTTAACTTAGTTGGTGACTTAGGGACCCATGTTAGGAGTTAATGGTTAGAAGAGCTCTGTTTCATGTGTACATTAAATACCTATTAGATAAATCAAGTATAGTTCGTAATTTACAAATAATATGCTCAATTACCTTTCATGTAATTTTACATTAAATTTTTCTTAAAATTTTATAAATTTATGATTTACAGGTTTTTATTTTCTACATTTCAAATTCTTTAGGAAATTTGTTATAAAATATATTTTTGAACCGAAAAGTAAGCTATATCTAGTGGTGACTTCAAATATTTTCATAAAGAATTATAATTTTGCATTTTATATTTATAGGAGCATTTAAGAATTGTACTTTGCAATTTTGGATCAAGGTGAGAAGATGACATGTGTAGATACCTCATTAAATACTATCCCACATGATGCATTTATAGTGTATTAATTTACTAAAAAATCTCAATAATACTATCAAATACTTTTCTTTAGGAAGTAATGACCATATGATCACCAATATTACAAAATGATGGGGAGATCATAGGAGTCTTAAAACCAACTAAGATTGTGCAAGCACTAGGTTATTAGTTTATATAATCATATTTATCCTTATTGATCTTGAGGCCTAATTGAACCTGCATATACAATTTTTGTGAAAAATCTAGAGTTTAGTTGTTAGTAGGATAATGAAAATTAGAAACTTAAGAAATCTAGTGTAAAAAGGAACTTGAAATTTTGATATCTCAACCTTGAAATTATAATGAAGGTTGAAAGTGAGGTAACCTCCAAACGAGGGTAAAATAAAAAACCTATGTCACACTTTGGCTAACTAAATAGTTTCAGATGAAAGGTGTTTAAGTGAAAAAAGAATTAGTCAAAAGAGATTTTTTTCCTTAAAATTGTAAGGTAGAAAATAGGGCTCACCATAATGTATAAATAAAATAGGAAGCTTGGCCTTATTTCCCTACTTACATTGGAAGGAATATGATCCTAAGAACTTCTAAAGTAGAAAACATAATATATTGATCGAAATATTTTTTTGGAAAACCTAACAATTAGTGTATATTTATATAGATCTCTTTCTAGCATATTCCTCTAAAATTTTATAACTAAACCTTTGTCTATTGTTGTAATAAATAGTTTTGAGTACATCAATATAGTCACAACATCTACTATTTTTCCTCCTAATCATAAAGTGAACCTACCTAAAGTATGATCATGTTGAACAAATTTCCCTTTAATGGAGAGTAATCTCTATTGTACATCCATTCTCAAATCAATCATAATGTCATCATTGACATTATTATTTCTCTTACTACTATGGTTAATACTATGATGGAAGAAATACTCTTCACTTATGGTCTTCACAAAGAAAAATACAAGGAGTTTATGTCCTCTTGTCTTGCAACATGCTCCATCCTTTTTTCCTTCAATAAGGTAAAAGGAAAAATATACTCCCTCAAGTAGACCTCTCCTTTCTTCTAAGACTTTGCAAGCTCCAAGGATGAATTCTACTCCTTCCAATATGTCTAATAAAGGAAATGTAAAAGAATCCATGGTTTCTAAGTTTAAAATATAAGTCTTCTAGCTTCTAATTCTTCCTAGAGTTCCTCATCTTACCTTCTATGACAAGTGAAATCAATATTCTTATGTTGGTCCTTTACACCTAGCTCCTACACATCAACCCTCAAGGCCTCTTCTTGTTCATTGGAGTATTTCTCCCAATGAATAAAGAGGAAATACATTTGTAGTTACACATACTATTTCTTCTTCTATAGAAATACCTCTTCTATCTATTGAGCCTATTCTTCTACTGATGAAGGATGCAAAGAAAAAATTACTGATTGAACACAATTCTCACGAGTCTTCTTAGGTATCTATTAATAGTTCCCATCTCTATAAAAACTAGTTTGCATATGAGAATAATCATTGTCAATGTGTGATGGGAGACAAACATGATTCCATGTAAAAGATAGAGGACGAGTCCCTCTCGTAGGTTTTTTATTCTATTTTTGATCTTATTCTAGTTTCTACTTTTATTTTCACTTTTGTTTCTAATGCTTCCATCTCACTTCTGGTTCCTTTGTGTGATTCCAATGAACCTAACCCCAAAAGGGTGCATGTGTTCATCTCTCCCTTTTTAAGTCCACCCCTTCTCAGTTCTTTGTCCAATTCCCCTCTTTTTGTGTAGCCCATAGACATGCTTCACACAAATTTTATGTCTATCATGGCTCTTATTACTCCTCTCACCTCTCAATAGGATCTTCCTCCTATTTTATGTAGGGTCATTCAATGTTCCATTGTTGATGTGAAAGTTTTTCAATAATTGGTTAAGTTTAAATTTCAATACAAGAAAACTACATGACCTTCTCTTCCATATTCTAAACTATTTTATTATATTCTTTCTATCAAGGAGGCTCCTCCTTATCTAGTGTTCATTATTGCTACTCTTTGCGAGGTCAACACTAAGGCTTTTGTTCCTTTACAAACTACCATTGAGTTGTCACACTCCTCCTTTAAGAAGTATATGTTATATCATTTGGAGGATAATATAGCACTGTGAATTACTATTAAAACATCATTTACACCTGAAATAAAATAGTTATTGGATGAAAAGGTTTAGACAAAATCATCCTTGGCTTTTTTTAGGTGGTAGTCGTAGTATTTCCATATCCATTGTACCTTTTTGAGCTTGAGTTTATTTCCCTATAGTTTTTGATAGATAAAAGCAGCAAGAGGGTGCTGGCCCGAGGTACAAAGGGAATAGAGGCGCATTAACAACATATTAATGGAACTAGACAAGCATTTCAAAAGCAGTTTAACAGTAGAAGAAACCAGGTCTAATCTGCCTCTATAAAAAATAAACACCATAGTAATTTTCAAAAAGATTAAACCAGAGTATCTGAAGAGAATAGTAGTAATTAAAATAACAGGTATAAGCCATGCATGGCTATACCAAGGACTAGGTAAAATAACCTTGAAATTAGAATCAAAACAGGGGAACTAAGGGCCATGCCCAAACAAAAATAAAAACCTCATGAGCACCAAAACCTAGTTCTTTCCATCCAGATGTTTGGACATCAGGGTCCTGGCCGACTCCTCCTGCAGGAACAGGAAGAGATCCTTATTGTCCTCATTCACCTCCAGACTGTCACTTGCTAGTTTTTCCTGCACATTGCAGAGGGTCATAGCCGAAGCATGCATGACCTTCAGCGCAAATTTGTTAGTCATCATACAGTGAAGCTTCAGTTCCTGTAAGTCCTACTTGATGTCAGTGATTTCTTTGTCCAAATCATAAAACCTCAGCTTAAGGGTGCCTTTAAGACTATCTTTGCTAGCCAGAACCCCAGGATTGTGCTCAGTAGTGGGGGGCTTGTTTTGGTGATCATGGGGTAAAGTCAGAGGTGGGGTAGGATGGGGAGTCTCCATGGTTTGTTGAGGGTTGGGAGGGGGATTGTTACCAGTCCTAATTGGACTCATGTAATCATCAAAAGAGCCCTTCATGGACTCAGTGGAGTGAGAATCTTTCTCAGACATGGACTGCTATCTAGAGACCGCTTCCAAGATTCTAGTTTTACACTACTCCTTTGCAATTCTGTTAGACCTTCAACAACCTGAGCCAGCTAAGTCCACCTCTAGCTTGACCTGGCTCTCCAACAACCTCCATTTTTTGGGCCCTATAGTTAATATTAGGAGGGGGGTGATTTTTTAGATTTGATTTTTTTTTGTGGTACTCTTGATTCCTTTAGATTAGAGTTTCCTTCATTTTTCTGTGTTCCCTTATATTTATATTTATTAATTTATACTTCCTTTAGGATGACCCAAGATATCTTTGTAGGTACTTGGATATAGGGGATAAAATCTATCACAAATTCATGTAATTATCTTACCATTCTCTATATGTTGTGCACTGATATTTTTTTTGATATTCATGAATGATGTAAATCATCAAGACATTCATGCCTCTTCTATGTTGATCCAAATATTCATTTTTTCTTTATGTGCTCCTTTTTTATTTATCAACATAATTGGAGATATGATGATGAAAAATATATAGTTTATATATAGATACTTACATGATACATAAATCATAATATGTTATCCCCTATGTCCTATTTTGTTTTTTTGTTGATGCTTTTGGTTCATATGTACTATCTTTTACAAGATAACATTCCATAAATACATCTAGTTATGTGTTTTATGAATAAACATCTCTTCTCCTTAGAATGCCTTGTGGTCCTTTACATAGCACAAATCATTCTAATGGAAGGCTACTAATATAATAGTATCATAATTTCATTCTTAGATTTAAGAAACATGTCTAAATTCAAATGTCTTATTGCATAAATGTCATCTAGATTTGGAGCACCTTCCCAGACTTTGTCTTTGTACATCTCTATCTATTTTCTATGATTGTTATACAATGTAGTTTGTATTAGTCACAGACTAATTGAATTATTGTATGATATCTTCAATAAAATTTCTTACTAGCCATACTTATTATCCTTTTATATACGTCTAAATAATTTTTGATGTCTATTTTTTTTATTTTTTCACCTAACTTAAATGTCTGCAAGTAACATGTTTATGGTAACTCTACCACTTAATATAATAGTTTTATGTAGGATTGGTATGAATATCTTGAATTAGGGAACTGTACCTGGATATAAAACTCACCATCCCATTTTTATCCTAAGTAAAATACTCTTAACCCTTTTCTCTTTACTTTACCTTACACATTTTCAAAGACATATATGGTTGAAAGTGGGGTAAGAATTTATTGTCACAAATTGTATACCATGCTATTTCACATCACATATGCCTTCACTGTACGTACATTATGGATAATTATGTTACCAAACTCTTAATCTAATCTACACATCCCCAGTTAGAAAGTATGTCACACTTATTAAATATTTCGCCTAATTTTTATCTGGACGAATGCATTTCATGCAGACATCCGCATAAGGTGCTACTATCTTGCGAAAATCCTTGAATATACTGATGATTAATATGTTACACCAATTGGCGTATATGCTATATGTATATTTAGTACGTTGTCTAGTTTTGTAATCTGTTAGGCAGTTTGTCTAATCTGGCATTCGGTTAGTAATTGGTTTCATAACTGAATTCTCTTCTTTCATATACTTGTAATGTTGCAAAGATCAAGGTATCAAATCATCTAATGTTTATCTGTGTTTATTATCTCTGACAGTTGGTATCAGAGAAGAGGATGAGTGCATACAGCATGGGATGGAAGATGGTTTCAGACTAAGCAATATGACCTATGATGACAGTGAACATGGAATGAAGGCGTGAGTGATGAAGGTGTTGCCAAAGGTCAACGACAGTTCATAAGTACGGGGCCTGGGAGATTTTTCATGCCACGAGAACAGTAGAATTATCTCTGTGCATGTTGAAATGGTGGCATTTTTTCTCAAATACAATTAACTGGTGAGTACATATTAATCAAGAAAAATTATTAATCATATCGCTATTAATTTGGTTGTGAAAGCAGCAAGGAGGAAAGGCATTCTTTCATTCTATGATAATTTTGGTTTTAATAATACATTATTGGAAGAGATGTTTCAAGAGTAACATTAGTTTTCAATGCGTTCTTGCAACGTGTATATTTGTTTTTGGTTTAGTGTGACCATGGTGAGGAGGAACTATGATGGGTCTATGTAAGGATTGAACATTGTTATTGGGCAACGACATTGATGATTTTGTGGTAGATTAGTGTTAGTCAGTTTTTGTTGTTTGACAATAAAAGCTCAAATAAGGACATCAGAATTTTCATCAATTATGGAATGTTAAATTTTTTTAATGAAGCATTGATCACTTTGATCGGTTTTTGGTCTGGTGTAGCATTGGAAGTTGTGTGAAGACATAAGAGCTCTATATTTTTGCCGCCATAGTCAACATTCAAGGCTATTGTACTTGTTTCCAACATGAAATAAGCCTTGGGACTTATGTTTTCTATTAGCATTCAAATAGTAACTTATAGTAACTTATGATTACAGAAAGTGGTGCCTTTCCTAAGAGAACTAATTGCATACATGAGTTAAATTTTGTTAATATCAAAGTTGCCTGTGACCTCAACATTTGGTTTTTCTCTGCTATTACGACTGTCACTGTTAGCTTAGAGATCATGGGTGGAGGGCTTAATCATAAAGAGCCTAAGGACTGTGTGAAATGGAAAAACATGCCAGAGGTCTGGGATATTCTTACTAAGGGGGGTCTTACCACCTACATGGAATGACTGCATGGGACTAAAGACAGTGCCACGAAGCTGTTTGTTGATTCTTGGAAAGATGGGGCTATCACTATTGCTGGTATCATTGTGAAAATTACGGAGGAGCTCATTGTGGAGGTGGCTAGGCTGAGTACTAAGGGCATCAAATTTTACCATGACAAGAAAATCTCGCAAAAGGCTATTCGGCGCTTCCCTAAAAGCAAGGAGTAAAAGAAAAGTCTGGTGAAAGAGTCTAGTGGGTGCTATGATGTTGCTGCGTTCAAAGAAATTTGGGCGACGGTTATGATGATGATTATGGAATACATTTCCATGGACAGTAGGTTCAAACGTGCCCATTCCTACCATTTTGTGCTACTCTGTCATTCCATCATAAAATTAGGGTGTCCCTGCCTTACTATATTCTTTAGTCCCTCCGTCTTAGTATTTTTGAGCATAGGAAGAAGGAGAAGAAACCCATTCTTCATGAAGGGTTAATTCTTCTAATTGTTGAACATATTAAGAAGACTGCCAGTGCCAGCCCTATCATTTCTTCACCCAAAACTGGTTCGGGTAAGAAAAGAATTAGGGAGACGGTCGCTAAAGAGGAAAGTCCTTCAGGAAAAAAGATAAGAAAGGATAAGGAGGTTGGTATGGAAATGGAAACCTCTATTGATAGTGCAGAAGGTTATGATGCCATGGCCGATTCCACTAAGGAAGATAGTTATTCTTCGACCTCAGTCTCGAATGCGGCTTCGGGGGATAATGATAACACTGAAGAGGAGGCCACTAGTACAATGGAGATGGGTAATACCTCTAGAATCAAGAGTAACAATGAGGAAGATAAAAATGAGGAGGATGTTGGTGGTCAATAGGTGCCCATTTTAGTGGACTACAACAGTTCCAAAGATCATGATGTGCCCATCTCCCCTAAACTGGAAGTGGTCATGGAGGTTGGGTCGGATATTCAGAAAGATGCCACGGATGCGGAGAAAAATTCCCTTGATGTAGAGATAGCTTCACCTGGTGTGGAGAAAATGAAAGTTCCTAACAACTCTCAGAACATTCCCTTCATAAAAAAGGTGGATATGCGAGAACAAAATGTTCAACTGCTTAAGGAAGACATGGATGATAAAATTGATCCACCCTTTGGGGTTCTCCAAACTGCTAAGGCTGCTTCCATTTATTCTTTTCATCTTCTGAAATGGGTTTTTTAGGAAATCAAGAATTTAAACTTAAAGTATCACTTCATTTTCGCTAAGGTGGATTCCCTGCAGGAGAAGCTGGAGTCTGGTTCGAAAACTATGGAAGGCAACATGAACATTGACGGGGATAACAAAGTGCAGGAAATACAAGCTAGAATGGAAACAATGGAGAATGCCATGAAAAAAAAATGAATGACAACAACAAATTTATGGGTTCGCCCATGGACTACTTCATGACCATTAAAGCAGAGCTGGATGTTGGCTCCCCCAGCAAGAAACCTGATGAGAACACTGAGGATTTGGAAGAGGAAGGCCCCGAAAAATGTACCAGGTCTGCGAAAATGAGGAAGATTCAAGAAAGAATCCAGGAGCTCTCTAACTTCAACACATCAATAAAGAAGATATCTGGGGCAAAGTAGGAAGCTGACGAAACTCGCAAGGAGTTTGTCTAGTGCCCTGGGTCCCTGGTGTTGGCCTTTTGTCAAATTTTTGCTGGTATTTGGTTTTTTGGTTTTATTTTTGGTTTTGGTTATGGCGGACTGGTCCCCAGTCCCATTTCTTTCTAGTTTCCTTTAAATGCTAAACTTTTTTCTAGCTTGTACGGGGTTTCAGGTCCCCTTTGAAACCTATTTTTCTTGCAATCAAAAATTTATAGAATTTTAAGGGATTCTATTATTGGTTTGATCTTAACAATGTTTTGGTCATGGAACAAGGTGGTGGTTTATTGTCATTACAAATTCATGATATCATTAAAGAGCTTGAGTTTTTTTTACTATGAAATGTTTGAGATATTTATACAATCAATCACGAGATATTATAGTAGTTGAATGCAAGGGAACACATTATATAATGCTCATTAGAGGTTTCACACAAATTGCAGTGTTTGGCTCTATCTTTGGTACTCATCTTGGGGCATCTAAAGACTCACATAAGTTATCAAATGGATAAGTTGTAGTAGGTTCACATATGGAGGTTGGCATCATTAGAGGATGGAGGTTGGCGTCATCAGAGGATGGAGGAACTTCCATAATCTCAAGTCAGCTTCTCACTCTGAGATAGTGTCCTCCATGAGGAGCATTTTTATATTTTTGGTTTTCTATTTTGTTTTGATTTCTAATGCTAATAGATTTAAAGAATGCATAACTTGCGGAGACTCATTTTGGAGACAAGTATTGGATTTGGTATTGTGCTCAATATGGATTGTTGTCTAGCGAGCTTCAAAGTATATGATCAAGAATTATACCCTTTCATGGTCACTAGACAATGATAGAGATCAGTTGCATCTCTTAGGGATAATTGTTGAATAATTCAAGACTCTATGATTTGAGAGTTTAGGACCGAGATCTTAAGAACACAGCTCGAAGCTACACATTTATGAGGGTCAAGTGATAACTTGATGGAGCCTTTCTTGGTTCGGGGTCTGCTATTTCAAAAGAAGATTTTGTCAAAATACGTATTCATATTATGTAATCAACATGTTTTTTTATACCGACCTTAAGGGGAGGTCACTAAGGCAAAGTGATTTTGATATTTTTAGGGTCAATGTAATAAGGGGGGAATGTTGGTGTATATGCTATATATACATTTATTACATAGTCTAGTTTTGTATTTTGCTAGGTAGTTTGTCTAATCTAGCATTCAGTTAGCTTGTTTTATAACCAAATTCTCCTCTTTCATATACTTGTAATGTTGCAAAGATCAAGGTATCAAATCATTTAATGTTTATCTACATTTATTATCTCTGACAACACCTACTATGTTTCAGTAGTTTAGTGCCTCTATCAACCTGCATATCTATTGGAATTCCTTTTGGGCTTTCCATTTCCATTTCAAATATTCTATTTTGGCTATAGTTCTTGCATTAAATCTCATTCTCTCACATTTTCACTTGCTCTATCATACACATTACCATTACTTCGTAGGTTTCTATCATTATTCATACAAAAATTCTTTGAATCTCCATTGTTTTATCATATCAAATATCATTTATCAAAGCTTCATAGATCTTTTGTTTCTGGCTTACAACATTTACATAAAGCTAAGTTTGTCTCTATAGGATGTTTTTATTTCCTTATTAAAGATGTGGCAACCTTTGAATATTTCTTGGTATATCATCTTTGTATTGATTTCATGCATGTCTTTTACCCATCTATCTGTCTTAGCTATCCATGGAGGTGGAAACACCAAGATTAGGGTTTGATTTTATAAATCCCCAATACAACTACCCCCTATAGTCTCTTTGGGCTTGTGTGTAGCTTTTGGAGAGAAGCTACCTTTTGAAGGTTCTTGTGGCTATTTAGCTACTTTAGGTAACTTTTCCCTTTTAACTTTCCACTTCATAGTTAGTTTAGTTTAATGTATATTTGTACTTATCTAGTATAATTTATCATTTTGTTACATCTTTAGTAGTTTTTGGATTTCTAGTTCTATGCATATTACTCCGTTGTCTCTTTTGTCAACAAATTTATTTTCTTTCCATAGAGAATATAGTGCACCACCCCATTTTTTGCATACCACACCATTATTGTGTGCATTAAAAATGTTTGAGACAAAGAATTAACCAAAATTTCTATGTGACCATTATAGTCTATAGAATCTTTTCATGAGGTCCTAGAAATTTAATTTGGTGTCATACATGAAAATTATACTTTAAATAATTAAATAGATAAACCTGAGGGTTGTGAATACCTACAAATTTATTTGAGATTAGTGTAAGAACTTGAGCTCTTGAGGGACTAATTATGCTTTGTAATTGTTTATTTTTCACACTCTGAAATTCTGATCTTGAAAACTTTGTTCATTTATAAAATTTTGTTGATATAAAATATTTACTATGTTCCTCTATTTTGAAATTATTGCTTTAAAGAACTTAAGGGATATCTTATGCAACCTTCTAATGCCCCACATTCATTTGTTTCTACTTTATCATGGAACCACTATGTGATGTAAATTAGTTTGTCTAATAGTTGCAAGTGCTATTTACCTAGATTATAGCCAACCAAAGTCAATTAAGAAAACTTAATTTTCTTTTTATAAAGTGCTCAAAACATCTTCACACATTTTTAGTCCCTTTCTAAGATCTAATTGTTTAAAATGAAATATAGTACTAATCAAGGATTAAACCATCATTGTGACGTATTTGTAATAATTCTAGTATATGCATTATTTCAGTTATTAAGTAGTGGATTGAATGAAATTTTTTTAACACAACTATCCGAACATTTCATTCTCTACAACTAATGGATTATACATGATATCTAATATTTTTCTACATATTATGGTGTAACTAGAGAAGGTGCAACTAGACATGTTGTGAATTTGTACCATCATAGAAAGGGATCAATGTACCTTGTGTAGAAATGTTAGGCCATTGATGTTGTCCCCTTGATGGTTGTGTTGGTTCCTCTTATATCTCGATTTTAAAGGACAGACGAGTAACTTCACAATTTGATTATGCTTCCACATATTTTCGGTATCCGTCATTAACATATGATGTTATATGGACCCCTTCTTACCATAAACATACACATTCCTATCTATCACTCATCTTTTCTTTTTATTCTAGATAAAGGAAGTAAGAATTTTTTTATATGACATTTCACCTACCAAAAATCACATATTTATTATAAGAAAATCATATAAAGGTACTCGAAGAAAGCCAAACTATCTGACTTTTCTATCTTTTTATTATTCTTTATAAATTATATTCTCATATTATAGATGTTAACTTATAGACCATGTATCACTTACACACTATGTATAATAATTACCAAACTGATAAATTTCATTATATTTTATAATTTACATTATGACTTTAAATTTCTAACCCAATATAACGTTGCAAGTTGGATACATTACGTAATTTAATATATACTAGCTAATGTTCAATAAAGATAAATTCAAACGAAATCATTTTGGTTGAAAAATCTAGATTAGTATCTTACCCGCACGAATATGTTTGAATAATTTAAGATCAATTAATTTTCTCATATCAAGACTTTAGAACTGACTATGACCATTACCATAACTTTGACAAATAGATAAATCTTGGTAACTTTGTTAACATAGATATTTTTTCGTCCAAAACCAATGGAAGGTGCCCAAATTCACTGAATCTACACCAAACACATTTTAACCGGTATAACTATAAAGTATTCTTTGAGCAAACCCTAATTGGGGATGTAATGTGAATGAGTGGTCTTCTTTGAGCAAACCCAAATTGGGGATGTAATGTGAATGAGTGGTATGATCCTAGATCATTGTCAAACCGTCATTTAGTACCATAAATACATTCCATCTGTGAAGGACGATCTGAGCAGTACATTTAAATAGTTTGTAGGATAATAAGAAAAGCAGCGGCCATTATGAGCAATTTAACCGTCGACGAAGTCCGTATTTTGAATTCAATTGAGCATTACTTGCTTGGGGATGAATTTTCCGACGAGATGATGAACTCCTCTTCAAGCATTGTAGTTGCGGAGGAACGAAAAAGGCGTTACAGGGGAGTAAGGCTGGTTAAGGCTCGCCGGAAATTTGTTGCTGAGATTCGAAACCCTAAGAAGAAGGGTTCCAGACTTTGGCTTGGGACGTTCGATACAGCCGAAGAAGCTGCAGCAGCATATGACCGTGCGGCTTTCCGAATTCGCGGTTGCAGAGCCATTCTGAACTTCCCTCTCAACGTTGAATCAGGTCGCTATGTGACTCCCTATTTTCCATCTACCTCTTCACACAGAATTTCAGAGGAGAAAAGAAGATATGCATCTGAAAGTTCCCATGGAAATAGGTTCGAATAATCCATAATTCTATTTAAAATTGTGCAGAGCTTTCGTTGGGTCGCACTGTATAAATAAATTAGGGTGTGTTAGTAATGGTTAATCTATAAGACCAATTTCAAGAAGAATGGCGATTAACCATTTTAAGTATTTACCAATGAATTATAGTTCATTTGGATAAACTAGAAGTCAAAGTTCAATTATAGTTCATTTGGATAAAAGTTCAAACTTTTTATTTGTTCAGAAGTGCTCTACCAACTGAGCTATAGCTCCCTCTTAACAGCCAATTCCATATAGCTTATTCTAATAATAATGTCCTCTACATTTTAAATAGTCTTATCATTTATGTAAACATTGTGTACATAAATTAAATTTCTATTTTCAAACTGCAGATTGTCAAAACTGTGCTATTGAGGTACATAAAGATCATAATTTTGTGTGTTTCTGATTTAGATCACATTGCAACAGTTTATGCTCTTAATTTTTCTTTGAGTTTATGTTTAAATTTCTTCTTAATATAATAATTTTCTTAGAAAGAAATGTATATAACAATTTATAAAACAGTGTTGTTAGAACATTAGCCAAAAACCCCATTAAAATATACTCTTTGAGGGGGTTTTTCCTTTATAATATTTGAAATGACAGAAATGTTGATCTTTTTTCTAGACGTTATGTTGATTCTAATTCGCTAACATTCAATAATGGTACATTTCTAACTTGGTCGATTCCCGTGAATATCGAGAGATACGTTAAATATTACATAGCTGTATTTTATCCCCTGTAATGTTCTGTTCTCCTAGTTATGGTATGTTTTGATTTTAATTGAAGTTATTGAATTGTAATAAAATATTCAGGCTAACGGCCATATAAGAATATTTTATCCCTGCTTCTTCTTATGCTGACCATAGAGAAGAGTCGTACGTTCACTTCTAAAACTCTGGGTAACAAACGGATTATCGTGGAATGATTATGGAATGAGAAATGTAGAATAAAACATATTTTACAAATTTGAATTATCCTCTTAAGATATGCAGGCGAGGAGCTCTTGTGGGGGTATTTTTATAATCAGTTTTTATATTTTTAGGGTTTGTGGTTCGGTTCTTATTATTATATCTAGATTGCAGTATAAGCAAACATTTAACAATATGCAGTAGTTTATCTTTATCAAAAATTATAAAAAAAAAATTAGAGCACTAGCAACTAGAATACATAGTCATAGCAGTAATGAAAGAAACCAAGTTCAAAGCAGTAGAAAAAATTAAAAAGTTTTTATCATGTCTCAGAGGACAGAATCTAATCTTAAACTTAGCAAATAAACTATAGTCTAAAGATAATCGGCCAGTCTCTTATTAATCTATTTGTTAATTGGATCAATTAACTTAGATATATGCAATAAGTTTGTTTGAAATGTTTGAAAACCTTCTTCATTAAAAGAAAAGATATAAATACTTTTAAAAATGTTATTTTGATCCGAATTTACTGACTTTCAATAATGGTACATTTGCAACGTGGTCGATTCCCGTGGATATTAGGATATACACTAATTTCTTCATAGCTGTAGTTCAGACAGGTTTTGATTTTAATAATAGTTAATTATATTGAATTCTAATAAACTAAAATATTTTTGTTAACCATAGGAGAATATTTGATCCTTGCCTCTTCTTGCCCTGACAATACAGAAGATACGCATGCTTATTTCTTACGACTCTCAAATGGGTTATCGTGAAATGAGATAGCAGGATAAAATTTGAATCTCTCTCTTGGCGATCTCCAAGGGACGGGCTCTTTTATGGCATGTCTGTGAGCTATTCGTATGTTCTGGTGTTTGTGGCTCTTTTTATATGCATCTAGTTTCTAGTGCAATTAGATGTTTTCTATATAGATACTTACCTACTATAAGCTGTTTGTAGACTAAAAATGTCCATTTTTATTTCATTGAACCACTACATTTATCAAACTTTCTTAAACTTTCATGAGTTCATTTTATTTTTAGTGGCACCATTTGGCTGGCCTAGGGTATTACGGATAAAATAAGGTAATATCGTACAGGTTCATTTTGGTAAACCTCTAATTTCGTTGAATTTGTGATAAGGGGAATTGTAACTTATTTTGATTGTTATATTATCTTTTAGCGATTCTCACTTCTTTGAGTCAAGCACTCTTTGTAGCCTTGTGGTATCAAACATTTTGAAGTTAAGAATCTAGCAAAGATTTTTTTAATAATCTTCAAATAATTTTTTGTAGGATACCATGCTTTTCAATAGACCCAATTATTTGTTCATAAGAAATAATTTGTAGATTTTTCCTTATTCGACTTATAACTTCAAAGTGAAAATAGTAGTCTCCCTTAATGTTTTTCTCTAGGTAGAAATTTCTAGAATTTATAGTTTTAATGTGGGCCGTAATGGGGAAAAATATGTCTAGTTTATATGCCACGACTAAATTTTTTTCTCTTTGTGCTTTTGTGATATTAAACCCTTTGAAGTTCAAAACCATAATAAAGAACTTTTTGTTTTGTTCAAACAACCTTTTGTAGAGTACCATTCACAAGAAATATTTTTTGGATTTTATCTTGTAAGACCTATAACCTCAAAGTCAACAAACTAGTCTCCCTTAATATTCATCTCTACATGGAGTTTCTAAAATTTGTCATTTTAATGTGGTCCTTATTGAAGAAAATTATATCTGCTTTATATACCATCTATATAAATTCTTTTAGCTTGCTTACGTAGTAGCTATGTCAGTATTTGGTCAGTAATAGATAAAAAATTTGCATGAAAACCATATTTGTTAAATATAATCTTTTTCAAGAGTAGTATAATATTTAATTGATATAGAATGTTCAACATGTTAGATATGTTTCCTATGCATTGGTGATTATAGCCTTACAAATGCCATGAATATATTCCAATCGAAATAGCTACTTAAACCAAATAACTATTGATTGATTTATTTTCTAAATAGCATAGAAAATTAGTGCAATACTTCAACACTCATCCCACCCCCTTGTTACATTAATCTAAACAAAGGTTGAAACATTGCAAGAGTTGATCAAAATAACTTTGCTTAATGTAGTGTAAAAAAAGTTTGGAGACCTAAGGTTTCGAGTGAGGCAAGGTTGAATGGGGAAGGTGCTTCTATGACTGTTCCTATTACCCAAAATGGTGAGGAGGTGGTGAAGGGGCTGGTTGTGGGCCCTATTTCAGTTTCTTCTCAACCTTTGTAGGTGGCTCAGAAGGTTGCAAAGGATAAAAAATAGGCGGGTAAAAGTAGTTTTATATTGCAAGAGGGTGTTGTCCCTCCTAGTTTTTCACTTCCTTTGGCCGGAGGTTTTATCAATGGATAGAGGGCCCCCTCATATAATTTCATCCCCATGGGGATTTATCTTTCCTTCCCCTCTATGTTTTCTAATAAGGACCATGTGGAGGTTAGTGTTAATATGAATATAGATCATTTGAAGTCTTTTGATGCTCCATTGAATTATAGTATGAAAGTGACTATGGTGGATGAGTTGGATAATTAATTGGCTCATGTTAGAGAAGATGTCACTGACAAGGATTCAGTGGGGTGTGGAGAGATTTAGTACTCTTCTGGTTTAGAAGGTGATATTGATGCCCCATTTACTATGGTTAAATATAACTTCCATAAAAGATTGAACATTCCCTCTCCACAAAGAGCCACTCATAGTAGCATTAAAGTTGAGTGTGGGACTCCGAGAGGAGAAGGTTGACCTACTTCTAATCAATCGAGGACCAAGCCTAGTAAGGCATATATTGTTGATGGACCTACTTTATTGGACATAGGGATTTATGTCTCCCCCTAACATTCTAAATAAAAATCACTTCTTGGATTATTAGGGGGGTGAATCACCCACATACGTCTAGTCTCCTATATAATTTGATTAGGGAGAATAAACCAGACATTTTTATTATTGAGGAAACTAAAATACCAGAAGCTAGGATTGCTGAGTTAAAGTTAGATATTTATGGTGATACAGGTATTCACTACGTTGACTCTAATGGTGCATTAGGAGGACTTGATACTTTCTAAAATCCTAAGTTAGTACAAGGTAAGGTTATCTTTTCCTCTCCTAATCACATTACAACTAAATTTTTTTTACTTCCATGAAGGCATCTCTTTGGTGGTTTTAGATATATATGCCCCCAAAAATAAAGTTATCCAAAAGGGGCTTTAGGATTCCATTTCCACTTTTGGGGCTCATCTTCATAACATTAAATGGGTTGTTATGCGAGATTTTAAGACTTCTATTTATAGTTCAGAGAAAAAAGGTGGGGCTGCCATTAATTTTTATAATAGTTAGGATCTCTTAAATTTCATTAATTCTCAGGGTCTGATGGATTTGGATCCTCACAGGGTTGATTTTATATGGTCTAATAGAAGGATGGTCTAGGATCCTATTCAAGTCAATCTTGAAATAGATCTTATTTCCCCATACTAGATTAAAAAGATTGATTGATGACTCTTGTCTATTTCCAGGATTGGGTTAGATCATTTCCCCATATCCTTTACTATTGATAAAGTTAGTAGAAGGAAAAAATTTCCTTTTCACTTTGAAAAGACGTGAACCTTAAGCCCAAGATTTAAGGATAAGTTAAGAGAGTGGTGGGATATTAATATTGAGGGGACAACCATGTATGGAATTGTGAAGAAGCTGGCTATAGTTAAGGATAATGTCAGAAGATGGAATAAACATGATTTTGGGCATATTTTTAGAGACAAACATAATCTCTCTTTGGAGTTAGAGGACATTCAATCCTATATTCAGAGGCATGGTGCAAAGGATTCTTTGATTAATCTTGAGATTTATCTCCTTTTGAAACTCTGTGATCTTGAAACACCAAGCTTTTCCACATGTCCACTTTGAAAGATAGGGATACTAATCATATCCATTCTATTAGATAGAATAGATCTTTGTTTGATAAAAATGAGGATATTACACAAGAGACCTATGATTACTTATCTTCCCTTCTCTCTTAGGATCAAATACTTGATGAGAATCTCCAAAATGCTCTCCTTTGTGAGATTCTGGCCATGGCTACTCAAGATATGAATAGATCACTTTCAAAAAAAAATTCTGATAAAGAGGTTTGTGATGTGATTATTTCTTTTGAAGGGAATAAGGCTCCAAGGGTAGATGGGTTCCCTATATTTTTTCTAGCAATTCTAGGAAATTGCTGGGAGTGATTTTTTGGCAGCTGCCAAAGACTTTTTTTGGATCTAGATCTTTGTTGTAGGAACTTAATGCCACCTTCATTTTTCTCAGCTGTAAGAAGCATGTAGTTGACTCATTTCAAGATTTGATACCTATTAGTCTCTGTAATTCATTTTACAAAATATTGACTAAGATTATTGTTTTAAGATTGAATCCCTTTCTTTCATTTCTCATCTCTAGATAGCAGAACAAGTTTGATCTAGGAAGGCATATTCTTGATTCAGCTATGGGTTTTTATGAGAATATTCATTCATTGGCCATTAGTAAAAAGTTAGTTTCCTTCTAAAGCTAGATCTTCCAAAAGCCTATGACAGGGTTAATTAGTCCTTCCTTTTTAAATTTCTCTATTCATTTGGTTTTGGTGATTCTTTATTGAGAATTATTTTGTAGTTGATCTCCACTCCTAATTTTGTAGTCTTAGTCAATGACTCTTCTACTAGTTTTTTCTTTTCTTCTTGTGGTATCAAACAAGGAGATCCTTTGTCTCCTTTTTTGTTTATTTTGATGGCAAAAATCTTGGGAAGATATATTCAATCTTTTGTTCATTTTGGTTTGATTAAGGGACTCTTCCCTTTGTCTAGTGATTTGGCTTGTTGACATAAAAAATTCATTGATGATACCTTCCTCATGGGGGAAAGCTTGGTTATGGAAGAGAAAGCCTTTAAGAAAACTATTGTAGACTATGAGAGTGCTTCTAGAAAGCACATCAATCTTTCAATAGTCTTCCTGAATACTCATCCGTGTAAACAAAATAGAATATCTAGAATCCTTGGATACAACATTGATTCTTTCCCTTCTACTTATTTGGGTTTGCCTCTATTCCATCAAGATACTCCTAACTCCTTTTAGACCAAGCTTATTGAGAAATTTTAGGATAAATTCACTGGTTAGAAAAAGTCTCTCCTTTCTCAAGTTGGTAAACTTAAGCTCATTAAAGCTTCTCTTCATAATTTTTGAGTTTATGCCATGATTCTTTTTAGTATTTTGGATAAGTTTTATTCTAGAATGGAAATAGTTAGAGGATTTTTTATGGTTGGACACAAAGATTAAAAAAAATGCATGAATTTAGTTAGGATAAAGTGTGTATGCCGCACTATCTTGGTGGGATTTCCATTCACATGATTAGCCCCTTTAACCATGTCCTTTCCAGGAAGCTATGGTGGGGTAATGTTTTTGATAATGATTATTTTAGAAAATTATAGTAGTAGATATCCTTATTTTATGGATCTTATGAAGGACTCTACTAGTATGGAGGACTGTTATAGTCTTTGGAAACACATTTACTAAACTCTATAGAGATTTTCTTTGTAGGGGTTTGAAACAGTCCCTTGGTAATGGAAGGGAGATTTAACTTTGGTATGATTGGTGAAATTGGAGATTCTCCTTTATCTTTCATTCCTTAATGGGCAGTCTTCAAGGTGGCTTGCCTCAGAGTCTTGGTCTATTTGGTGGGGGATTACATTATTAACTATGATTGTGTTGAATTAAGGATGATCAATTTGGCCATGGCTCCTCTTTAATTTATTTTAAATTAGGTGCATACCCTCAAGTGTAGGAAAAAAGATGGTTTGGTGTGGGCTCACTCATCTGATGGTCGGTTCTCTATTCAAAAGTGTTTAAGATTCTTTCTACACTTGTTTTGCCAAGGCCCTTTTGTTCGTTGGTTCAGAATTCAAAGATCTTATCCAAAGTCAATATATTTTTCTAGCCACATGTCTAAAATAAATTTCTTACTTTGGACAACCTTGCAAAACATGTAATGTATTTTCCAAATAGATGTTTCCTATGCAATAACTTTGCTGAAAATATTTTCATGTTTTTATGGATTGCATCTTTGCCAGAGAAGTTTTGGATTTTCTCTTTAACCTCTAGTCTCTGCTCTAGGATTTCCCTAATTCTTTTACCGAGTGTTGGATTCAATGAAAGTCCCATTTTTTTGAATCATTCTCTATTGCTTGTATGGGATCTCATGTTGCCTCAAATTGCTTCATGTTTATGGAATGAGAGAAACCATCAGATTTTGCAAGATAAATTTTGCATGATTGAAGGTGTTTCTCGTAAAATTCAAGTTTCTATCAAGGAAAATTTTGAGGTGATATGCAGTGAGTGTCATCTTTCGTATCCTCTTTTATCTCCTTATCTAATCAAATGTAAAATTCATCAAGCTTGGAGTTTGAACTGGAACATTTCTCAGCCTCTTTTCAAGCATAAAAAAAATAGTTTGGGTATAAGATAGAAACCTCACCCTTTGGGATGGTAGAAAATTAACACAGACAAGGCAGCGAAGGGTAATCATCCTAGCCCTCTTTAAATTCCTAGGAGGATTACCCTTCTAAATAGTAAAAGTAAATGAAAGAAAACCATAAGAAGAGGCAAAATAAATACAACTATAAATCCCATGGGTCCACTTCTATGAAAATCAAATCCCTATCCATAAATAAAATCTCTTCACCTACCATCAAGGACCCTTGGCTAGATTCTATCATGGCTAATAGGGAGAACATTTGAATTTAAATTCCACTAGAGGTTGGAAAGGAAACCCCCATTGAAAAGGGTTCTTGCAAGGATGATGCCTCTATTGGTAAACTTTTGAGTAATTTCATGGTCAACCAATAATATCTTTTTAGTTCAATTTTTTTTCAGAGTTAAGAGACATTGAACATGGCTCCACCAATACCCAAAAGCATTATGATATTCTTGCTAGCACATGTAATCTAATGAAGGATATTGGTGATCCTAAACTAGATCATAAAAATAAAATCATGAATATGGATGAAAGGTTTATTTGTGTTTAGTCTGTACTTTATAAATTTATCAATGTTAGTAAGTTTGCACAGCTAGATACCAATGAAGGACTCTGAAAAATTAATGAACATGTTAAAGTGGTTCACCATCTTTCTAAAGATAACTCTCCTTCTTAAAGTTCTAAAGATTATTTATATGGTACTGACTGTCTCTAGATGAAGAAGATCGATAGAGTGGACAAAAAAGATACAGAGGAGCTGAAGGAGCTTGTAGGACCTTATCCTAGTGATGGCTCAACCATGACCCTAAGGAGTAAGAACAAGAATGCTACACCTTTAGATAGTATTGTTAAGAAGGTTAGAGACATAAATGCTAATCTATAATTGGGAAGAAAGAGTCATTAGCTAAATTCTTGTAGGTTTTAGGGGTGTTTTGTCCCTTGTTTTTGGATTTTGGTTGGAAATGGGGTCCCTTTTGGTTTTCATTTGTTTTATCTATTGCATAGGATGACTCTTTTATTTTGTAAACTTTGGCTTTTTGGTCCCTATAAAACTAGTTTTCCTCTAATAAAAACTAACCCTACTAAAGACTTTGCTGAAGCACCTTCATTAATATTTCATGTTCATGTAGGAAATACTAAATGACTATGTTAGAGGGTCTCATAACTATATAGCACGTAACTATCTAAGAAACATGAGAGAAAATAAAGTGTTCCTAACCTCAATGCACAACATGACGCATTTCCTCCAAAATTCTACATCTTATTTAAGTGTGTCTAATGCCTCCTCTATTTCTATACATGAGAGAACTTTCCTCTGAAATTTTATTTCTCCTTCAAATATGCCTAATGCCGCCATAGGTTTTGTGCAAATAATCCCTCCTCTATTGTACAAATCACCAACTAAATATTTGTACATGAGACATATTTTCTCTGATAGTTTGTGTTTCCTTTGAGTGTGTCTTATGCCTCATCAATTACTATATAAATAACCAATCAAATCTGAATACATGAAGTACATCTACAAGAAATCAAATCCTCCCTTTCTCCTTAAAGGGACACAAATATGTGAAGCTTTATTTCTTCTTCTAGGACACAAACTAGGCTCTTCTCATGTAATAAATCATCTCTGAGTGTGAAGCTTTCTTGGGTTGATGAAAAACCTCTTACATCCATTTCCTCTAACCTATGATTATTTATTCTTTAATCTGTAAAGAATAAAACTTTCATCAATTTCATTGTGAGGTTTATATTTTGTATGTACTATGCAATCACAATAGTGTGTTTTATCTTCAATCACAATAAAAGATTTATTTTTTTTCAACTTCACATAGATAATATATTTGGTTTCTTGAATTTAATTAAATTTCACATGCCCAATTCTATAACAATAATATATTTTAAATTATTCTCGTATTCAAATATTATAATTCTTCTTTAGAATAAAATCACATTTCTTAGTAATTAAATCTCTTGTCAACTCTAGTTCCTTCACCAATCAAAGAAGAAACAACAACTTCCAAACTAGTATTTATTTTCTTCGATGTAAAAGAAATATGATCACATTCAAGGAATACTGCTTAGTAAGATTTCTTTGGCATCATCATCATCATCATCATCATCATCATCATCATCATCATCATCATCATCATCATCATCATCATCATCATTGTCATCGTCATCATCATCGTCATCGTCATTGTCATCATCATCGTCATCATCATCATCATCATCATCGTCATCATCATCATCATCATCGTCATCATCATCATCATCATCATTGTCATCGTCATCATTATCGTCATCGTCATCATCATTTACCTTAGACTTTACACTTAGAAAATGATTAAGATGGAAATAAAATGTACTAATATGCTAAACCATAGTATCTCTCTCTTTCATTTTTTTACCTAAGAAGTTTTTGTTTTATGGACATTTTGGCATTTGAAACTTGTGAACCAAATAATGAGTCATGTTCATCTTGTATATCCTTTGATGTATTTCATAGATCAATACTATTAAAATATGCATTTGATAAACCAAGACCAACCAATACCATGGCCCTATCATATTAGGCCATCCATTTTGTTTCTTAACATCTATATTTTTTAGTTCTTTAAAAATTCCACTCACAATGGCCCATATATCATTTCTAACTCAATATAATTATATTTTTATTTGGCATGTATTCAAAATACACCCATCAAATTTGGCAATAGAAACTAATTTATCCATTTGGACCTTATTACTATTAAAGACCTAAATAAGTTCAAGATTTTTAAAACATATTTATTGATTCCAATAGCTCCACATGCAAAAATAGATTTATATATACTCTTAAACTCATGATTAAATAACATGGATTTAGAAACTCTTTATAAAATAAAAATATACTAGCTCGAAGATTATTTTTTCTAAATAATTCTACCTTCCTATTTGTATTGCCATTCTTCATCTAATCTCCCAATAGAGGAATTAATATTTCTCATCACCCATTCTCTTCTACATTACGTTTATTTGGACACATTCAACCCATAATGAAATTAATCTCCTCTAAAACTATTTCACTTGACATACCGAGAGGTTATGAAAAGAAACCATGCTTGAAACTTAAAATTAATTCCATGTAAAGACAAGATAGTAGAGCCCATGGACAATAGGGTTAAAACTAATTTCTTATTCCACCCATTAATGTCACACAATCAAACACTTTATTGTGTCTCTCTAGTGACCCTACATAAGGATGAAGAGAAAGATATTTTAACAAACTATCATCATAATCACTCACACTTCTAAAATCCCTTATAGATTCTCTTCCACACTACAAACATAAACTTTGACTTTGGCGCCAATCCTATTCACAAACACACATGAAGTATAAATGTGACAATATTATGTATGATGTGTTCACTAAATGAAGAAATCTTGTAATGGTTGTACAAAACATAATTAATCACAAATTCATACTATAGACCTATGTTATATGCAACCCAACCTTTTTTTCTATCATTCCATATTTTAATTGCAACCAAAAATATTGGACCATATAAGAGAACAATATGACCTATAGATAAAAGAACTATTTACTAGTGGGAAAATCATTCATCCATCCTAAATATAATTCTCACGTAGACATGGCTCTGATACAATATGAACGATTAGTAAAACATTTTATTTTCATAAAATGCTTGATGTGTCAGATACATTGCATGTGCATTGGATATTATAGCCTTGCAAATCCTATGACTAACCTGTTATAGGAATACCTACTCAAACCAACTGACTATTAATTGATTTTTTTCTAACTACTATACAAAATTAATGTAATAATAGAATACATTCGTAGGTTTGATATACTCATAGAATTGTATTTACCCACAAATATATAGGGTCATCTTCCAGTAGTCAATCCTAAACCTGGGACATCACTTTTATAATTTTGTATCTTGGAAAAACTACTAAATAACCTTGAAATAAATGCTCCATCATTTAGTAGTACTATTTAGTAAACACATTTGGCTCAACACTATAGGATCACCTAATAAATAAATAAAATTATCCATAGAAGTGTGCATAAAAGTGAGATTTATTTATATTAATATCTTTGAGATATTCTCTTCTAATGTATAATAAAAATATACAATGTACTTTATTTTATAAGAAAGAAAAGTAAAATATTAATCAAATAAGTACCAAATGACCTAGTAGAATAGATGTAAATGAGATAAGATCTCATTGAAAACAAAGAATTTTAGAAAGATAAATATGACTTAAGTTAGCTAAATACATGTCAATAAGACATTGGTTGGATTTGATGGTTGTGTTGCAATCAATGATAAAGGGGGATATTTTTAGCAATATGTGTTCAATATTGTCATTGATGTCAACTAGATATTTGCATTGATGTAAAACTAATGAAGAGATGTGCTACTCAGTGTGTGGAAGTTGATAGAGATTTAGGATTTAGTGTTTAGATTTTGTTTCGATGTCTAATAGTGATAACAAGACCACATGTGGTATTTTTTGAAGGTGATAATATGGGAAGCTAGAATATGTAGGAAAGAGTATTTGAAGTTCTCATGGGAGGATGCTTTGCATTCCTCGAGACGATAAGTTGGTGGATTGCAGTTTTTGAGTTAATGACTATAGTTTATGAATGTTGGACTATAATGTTTTCATGCCTCTAGCAATTTAAAGGTTAAGGTTATGATTTTCTCTTTGTTGATAGTGACACTAGTTGTCAGGATTGGTTAGAAATTATTCAGAGAATGGTCTACATTGCTCCTCATTAATTTTTGTAGGTGCACAAATTGGTGGAAATTTTTAAAAATATTTTACATTGTTCCAATTTAGAAATCCTCTATTTGATTTATATCCAACTAAATATGTATTTTTATATTGCTTGACATTATTGTCTATGTTGGTCTCTAGTTTATTCAATAGATTATGTTAATTGAATTATGATTTTTTAGTCTAGATATGCATTGGAGGATGAGTTAATATTTTTCTGTGTTTATTTTCCTAAATCATAAGAAACTAATTTATGTACTATTTGAGGGTTATTCTGTGCCCACTTTAGTATTTTCCCTATGGTGGGACCTCATATGATACTTAATAGATACCTAAATTTAAATATGGGTCCTTCATTCCTTTCAATATTGTTCAAAATTGGGGTTAGATTTTAGTTCTAAGTGTGCACCTCTCTTCTTCCTCCAATCCCATAATTCATTTCATCACTGAGGCCCTATATATCTATTTATGGTCTTTGTGACCCCTCCCAATATCAGATTGCGATATACTCTAAACCACACACCTACCCTATTTTCTTGGCACCATGTTTACATCTTGGCTCATTCTCATAGGTACAAAATACCATTGGCATTCTACCCTAAGGAATTTAACCCAAATTTGGCTTGGAGGTCTGTGTTAGGGTTTTTATAGGAAATCCATTATTTTGGTCAACCTCCTTAGTTTTAACTCCCCAGAATAATATACTAAGTATATATACACTCTATCTCTCCGTAGTTCGGTATCTAGAGTACATTATTAGCGTTCCATTATCAAAATCAAGCTATCAAGTGAAAGAAAGAAAGTTCAAGAGCCATCAAATTATCAAGTTTAAGCATTCAAGATTCTTCAAGCATCCTTCTTCTAAGCATTCAAGGTGTCCTCTTTCCATAGATTTAGTTTCTTTCCACCATTGGAAGCCAAGTAAAGGAGTTCTCTTTCAAGGAACGAGATCCACATTTTTTCACTTCCATTCAAGTCTTCTCTCTCTTCTCCACAATCAAGGATTATGGTGAATTAAATCATCAATTTCATGAGGTTTTTTATTTCATAATTTCCTTTTGGTTTTTTGTGTTTAGTAAAATCTATTGCATTAACATATTTGATCACAAATTCAAAGAAGTATTTTCATTATCAAGGTATGATGCACTTCATTTTCTAGATATATCCTCTTCTACATGAGAACATGCTTTCCTTTATTTGATTACATTTCAAGGTTGATTCCCAAATAGGCATTTTACTAATGGAAACCTCTTCTTTCAAACTTCTTCCCTATTTTTTTGTGTATAGGAATAAGTTATAGATCTACCACATGGTAATTGAGAAGATCAAATATAGTCGAAAGAACCTAAAAATATTTAGTTAGAATTTCTACGTATAGAATGCCACTAGAATTTTGTCCCCAAGTTCTAAACGAGTTTCACTATTTACTCTACATTGTTAGCTCAAATTTGACCTGCAAGTCAGATCTATTCTTTGGTTACTATTTATGTATTTTCTACTCATTGTTAATATGTAGATCAGTATGTTTTTCTCTATTTTTTAGTAGATTATATATTTAATCATTTAAATTATATCATATTATCATTTTCACCTTTCCACATTTCATCAACCACATTTTTAGTGAAGGACCATTGTCCCTATTTAGTGCTTGAGTCACCTCTTTAGCCTATTGGGGGCATCTTCCTTTTAAATATACAATTGTGAAAAGAAGACATGATTTGATTATTTTATATTGCTTCCCTTTTCTTTGTGTACAGTATGGGTTTTAATGTTCAATGTTTAGATATGCATTAAGTTGTGTACATATTGGAGTATGTTTTTGAGTCAATTGGTCAACATGTATTATTATTTTCTTGCACATTATGCATGATGTATTTGACGAAGGAAGTTGCATTACGTGTCCTCTATTTGAATTATTGTTGGGAGATATTTTATGATATATTTAGATCCCCTTTATCTCCTAGGAATGGACCATATTGAGATCAAGTGTTCATGGTGGTTGACACTGTGTAAATATTATTTATCTTTATCATACTTGACCTAATTAAGATTTTTCATGATCAAGGTGATATATATTATTGTGTGAATATTTGAGTTGGGTATGGATTGAGTACACGATTAAATGTGAAGTTTATTTTATGTGAATATGGAAGAGTAGATGTGAAAATTAATAATCTATTTTAGAGTTGATAGAGTTTGTGGTAGAAAATTTTTGATGTTATCAAGAAAACTATAACTTATCAAATTTCCAATCTTGTGTGCCTACTAGAAGATATTAAGTTCTTTTTGTAGCTTGTAAAGTCTTGTATCTTTTCCTAGGATCATTTGTCTTAGTCTTCCAAGTCCTTTGTATATTAACCTAAGGTTGTTCACCTTATCATGCAAGAAAAAATCAATAGTAGTGAGCTCCTTAGTGTCTAGCCTAATTTTTTTTCATTACTTATTCATAAAGTGAGCACGACTCTCAGTATGTTTTTTTCTAGTTTGGATTTTCCACACAAAAATTTAGTGTTCATGTGTTTTTGTGAATATTGCAATATATTTCATTTGATGGTTAATTGAATAAAGGTAATTCGTAAGTGTTAGTGATAGAAAAAGTTTAAGTTTTGTTCATGAATGGTTCTCCCCCTCCACTTCCCCTGCTCCTTCACTTGTCTTATGGTGTATTCAACATAAGTATAGAGAAGTGACCACATATAATGATATTAAATTTTGTATTGATTTAATTCGGTTAAATTGTGGAATCAAATTAGAAGCTAAGAGACTACACCTCAAAGGAGATTCTCTAATAACTATCAAAGCATTATGATAAGAAAAAAACCTAGATAAAAAATGTATAAGGTAAAATGTGGATGGGGTCATAGAACAATGGTTTGCACATAAAAGAGACCCCAAAGCCAATATTTTCCACATACATTTGAATTGTAAGGGAAATACTTGATTTCAGATAAAATAAGATACATACCTCATGATGAAATACCTATTTTCTGGTGCCTATGTACAGTTTTAGAAAATTCTGCAACCTGTTTTGGATTGGAAGTGCTGAGATGAAGAAAACTCAGAAAACTTTTATCTTTACATGTCGAGCAGGTAGTCTTTGATCCTGATAAAAGGTCAAAGGCTACATTAATATTTTGAAGGTCAACCTTGACTTTGTTCACAGATCTCAGAAGTTCAGTGAAAAGGGTATCCAAATCTATACTTTAATTCATCGTCCCACACCTGTACCTACAAGAAAAATGGTTTTGTTTGTTGGCATAGGGGTTTGCCTTAGTCAAAACTGAGTTTGGAATCAACCTTAATATTGAAATTGAAATGGAGAATGCTAGCAAGTATTAGAAGTAGATCTAACAACGAAGCTATGATATTCAATAGATATGCAATTGTACTTCAAATGTAAACAAGTATGTTGATATGAAAGCTTGAACATAACATTATCAAATGCAAATAAAACCTCTATGATTGTATGCTTGGAATCCACCTTGAGGTAAGAATGAATGGATCTTGAAGATGAAAAAAGGATCTTGAAGGAAGATCACACCATCATGATGGATAGATCTAGGGTTTGAATGATGAATCTTGAATGCTTGAACCAAAAATCCCTTCAATGGATTGAACGCTTGAATCCTAGATCTTCAATGGAGAGCTTGAATGGAGAAGAGGACTTGAACAGATGATTTCTTGAATGGATGCTTGCTTGATCTTGCTTGAGAGCTTGAGAGATGAGATTGCAAAACTTGATTGAGAGATGAAGGCTTCCTTTTATAGTGATCTAGGGCACAATCCTCTAGAGGGGTCACCTTGGAGAATTAAATCCTAATTAGGTCCCAACCTTTAGAAAAATACCTAGATTAAATGAAATTAAGGATTTACCATCCCGAAACCTGAAATGGCTAACCCAGAGGTGGGAAAATAAACCTTTCTGAAGCTCGACATCTCGAAACCTCAAAAATTTGAAAATTGGACCCAGGGTCAGGGGTGAGGTCAACTCTACCTTAGGTCAGGGGTGAGGTTGACTCTTCCCTAGGTTAGGGGTGAGGTTGACTCCACCCTAGGTCAGGGGTGAGGTCAACTTTGACCTAGGAGGTTGACTTTGACCCCGAAGTGATAGATTTCAAATTCTCAGGACTAGGTGCCAGAAAAAGGCTAGAAATGGGTGGAGAGAGAAGCAGATTAAGGGGAAAAATCTAGGTCCATGCAAAGACCCATTCAAGGTGCTTGACATGACCCTAGACTAATTACTTAGAGGGCTAAATGCTCTTAACATGGAAGTGCTTCCATTTTAAGAGGATACATTAAGCCACCACTTTAGCAAGAGTATGGACTGGATGCAAAATCTTGGTAAAGGAGAAGAAAGAAAAGATCTAATTGGATTCACAATGAGATAAAATAACACTTTAGCTGAGGACACAAGCCCCCAGGCTAAGGATTCTAACTCAACATACACGCATGAGGGTGCGAAAAGAGAAAACCAAAAGAACAGGGGTTAGTACTAAACAACCCAAATCAGTTAGCATAAGAAACCTCACTAAGAAATATTTATCATACTAATATCATATTTGGAAAGCTATCATAAAAGCATAAATGATTATATAAGAAAAATAAGAGCAACACTATAAATAATATAGCTTCATGATCCAATCCTACTAGCATGAAAGCAAAAAGAGAGAAAGGAGAAAGTGATTACCTCACCCAGTAAGATGCCCACATTACCATGAATCACCCTAGAGGGAGAGCCCAATAGATTCACCCATAAACTATGTTTGCAATTGTAATGCATCTTCTGACGGCTTTTGGAATATCCATAGATCCACCTTCTTGTATCACTATGAATATGAAATGCGTGTCTCCTTAGGATTTAGCAACTTATGTGCATTACCTTCGGAAGATTTGGCATATTTAAAATGTGTGTCCCTTCAGGATTTAGCAACTTATGTGTGTTACCTTCCAAGATTTAGCATATTTGAAATTGGAAATGTTTGTCTCTTCATGATTTATCAACTTATGTGTGTTACCTTCTGAGATTTAGCATGCTGCAAAATAAAAGGTTAGAACAAAAATGCATAATATAGATTGAGGGAGGCCATATATATGCCTACCTCCTTAATATGGAAAAAACATACTATTTTGTCATGTTAAGGATAGAAAATAACAAGGATAAATGCTTCTTCAACATCAAGACAATATCCATAGACAACACCCAGTCCAAGCCAAGAAGGTCACAACTCCTATGAGGTCATGGAAGGGACGAATGCAAAGAGATATCATGCAAAAATTTAAAAAGGTAACCCTTGTGAGGGATAGCACACTGTACAGTTTCCAAGGTGAGAGATATATAACAAGGATCCTCAATGCAAACCAAAATTTTCATCCATGATTGGATATCACATAATAGATAAATACTACTTAACCAATGAAAGAGGTGAATCCTGGAAAGATAGAAAAGAAAGAGATGGCATCCTTGTCCCCCAAGCATAGGAACAAGGATGGAAGGGGACCTATTATATCACTCACAACACTATGTGAGACAATGAGCCCCCAAGGATTAGGCTAACATTGTTTACATAATGTGGAGCTCCATAATAGGAACATAAATGTTATTTAGAGAAAATAGGATTGAAATACAACTCATTGCCACATGATATATAAATTACATTACTATCAATGAGCTGCCTAATCTTATAATGTAAAGCTTGACATTCATTAGTAGAGTGATCATGAAATCTATGAAATAAACAAAAAAGGAAGAGTCTTCAAGTGTGGACTACATTTCTTTTTATGTTTAGGTCTAGTAATCATCTTAGCATGGAGTTTAGGCAAAAGAACTTCTTGGTCAAATTCCTTCATAGTTTCATCATGTTTTGAAGTGTTATTTGAGATGTTGTTAACATTGATTTGTTGTTGAGGATTAAATCCCAAGCCATAAGAATGCTCATGCTCCCTAGTGTGTAAGGGCATTTGAATTCCCTGTTTATGCTTACCACATGCTTGACCATTAAATCCTTGTTTAACTAGGAAATGATAACCAAGACCATAACAAGAGCCCATATTAGAAGGAGTCAATGGAACTTCAGCAGTCACAATATCATCCTTAGTAGATTTGATAGATTCATTGTGGGTAGAAGAAGTGACAAATTTATTATGAAAGGCTTTAGAAGTAGAAGTAAAAACTTGTTCAAACTCTCTTTGTTTCTTCATAAAATCAAGATCATTAACCTTATACTCTCCAATAAAGGTAGGAGTAAAATCCAAGGTTCCCTAATCATCATCGAGAAGAGCATTAGAGGAAGAAGGATTACTATTAGGAATAGGAGTAGTGTGGGTTTGAATATTCAGACAAGGATTGGGTGCATCATCCAAATGAAGCAAATAAATCTTGTTATTATGTATACACTTGACTTTATGGTGAAGGGTGGAAGGAACAACATGCATCTCATGCAACCAAGGTCTACCCAAAAGAAGGTTATAATTGAGAGGTCCAGGCATAACATGAATAGGTGTATTCAAGATGACTGATCCTACTTTGATAGTTAAGGTAATGATTCCTAAAGTGTTCTTAGCAATGTTATCAAAGCCACATCTAGGAACATTGTTAGGTTGAATAGTTGAAAGATTGACTTTAATCGCTTTGAGCATGTCCATGCTACAAACATTAAGCCCAGATCTGTTATCAATCAAGGTCCTACGAATGATACTTTTATTGATAGAAACAACAACCATAAGAGCATCATATTGATTTTGAACTTCTTTAGAAGGTAAATATTTTTGAGTAAATATAATATCAGGAGGACCCGGGGTAGCATGCATGCATTGTAAGAAATTATTGATGTTCTCTTGATTAGGAGGTGGAGTAGGAATTATTGCTAGAGATTTTTGCAAGGCTTCATAGTAGGTAGGTGAAGTTTGAAGAAGCTCCCATAAAGAAATCTTGGCAGGAGTATTTTGCAATTGGTTTATCAAATCATACTCCTTTCTAGGAATATGGGGTGGAGGAGGAAGAATGGGTTGAGAAGGTGGCAAAGAAGTAGAAACCACTGGATTAGGTTGAAGGTTATTCCTTGTATGATATGTGTGACCTATCGATTCTTGATCATTGAAAGAATCCATAGGTTTACCTTTGATAGTAATGTGAGGACAACCTTTGATAGTCAACAAGGGTTTCAAAAAAACAATATTAGTTATCTCCAGACTACAAATATATTCACAAGAAGGAAGAAAAGAGGACATCCTAGGAGGAGATGAGGTAAGATCTTGATTCTCCATAAGATCATCACTAAAAGAGAGAGTATTAAGGGAATTCATATCACTAGAAGGAATCCCAAATGGAGGTAAAGCATCTATAATATCATCTTCTTTCACTAAAATGTCTACATGTGGTTTAGAAAAAGAGTTATCATCATGTGTGAATATGTCATCTATTAATAAATCACCCTGTTGTATCAAAGATTCTTTGCAAGGAGGGGATAAATCAATGTCTTTTTCCAAGGGATCATCCACAATGGTGTCATGAGGAAGAGAGTAATCAACATCCAAACTCAAAGGTTCATCCCAAATAGGAGGATTATCATCCCTAATAAAGCACATTGTAGGATCCCTAGAGGGGAAAGAAGGTAAATTATATTCTAAAGTAGGCTCATAGAAAAGACATATATTAGGAGAAGAATTAACATCAATCCTCAACTCATCTCCATAAAGAGAAATATGATGGAGAGATAGATTAAAGTCATCTTCTTTCTCTAATATATCCTTACAAGGAAATTCAAAAGTGGACAAAGCAACATCACATGCACTAGATAAAGTCTTTCTAGGTGTACCATCATGCAATGGTAAGGTAAGAGGAGAATGTTGTGTAATACCAAAAGTTATAGAAGAATGTTTGGAAAATATTTGAAACAACTTGTGAAACATGATAACAAATAAAGAAATGCATAGAAAATAGATCTAGATATATCCCAATGCATTCAAATAAGATTTATAAGCATGAAAAGGAAATTAAACACCACAAACACAATAGGGCATCTAACTCCACCAAAGATAAGAAATTTATATGCATATAAGATCTAACATAAAATGTAAATCTAACACCATGAAAGAAAGAGTTGTCTATCGCGAGCTCACCAAAATGTATAAGGTAAAATGTGGATGGGGTCCTAGAACAATGATTTGCACATAAAAGAGACCCCAAAGCCAATATTTTACACATACATTTGAATTGTAAGGGAAATACTTGAAATCAGATAAAATAAGATACATACCTCATGATGAAATTAATTTGGAAATACCTCTTTTCTGGTGCCTATGTACAATTTCAGGAAATTCTACAACTTGTTTCAGACTGGAAATGTTGAGACGAAGAAAACCCATAAAAAATTTATCTTTTTAACAGTAGGTAGTCTTTGACCCTGATAAAAGGTCAAAGGCTACATTAATATTTTGAAGGTCGACCTTGACTTTGTTCACGGATCTCGAAAGTTCGGCAAAAAGGGTATCTAGATATGTACTTTAGTTTGCTGTCCCGCACCTATACTTGCAAGAAAAATGGTTTTTTTTTTGGGGGGTAGGGGTTTTCCTTAGTCAAACCCTGGTTTGGAATCAACCTTAATATTGAAATTGAAATGGAGAATGCTAGCAAGTAGTAGAAGTAGATCTAACAACGAAGCTATGATATTCAATAGATATACAATTGTACTTCAAATGTAAACAAGTATGTTGATATGAAAGCTTGAACATAAAATTATCAAATGAAAATCAAACCTCGATGATTGTATGCTTGGAATACACCTTGAGGGAAGAATGAATGGATCTTGAAGATGAATAAAGGATCTTGAAGGAAGATCACACCATCATGATGGCTAGATCTAGGGTTTGAATGATGAATCTTGAATGCTTGAACCAAAAATCCCTTCAATGGATTGAATGCTTGAATCCTAGATCTTCAACGGAGAACTTGAATGGAGAAGAGGACTTGAATGGATGATTTCTTGAATGGATTCTTGCTTGATCTTGCTTGAGAGATTGAGAGATGAGATTGCAAAACTTGATTGAGAGATGAAGGCTTCCTTTTATAGTGATCTAGGGCACAATCCTCTAGAGGGGCCACCTTGGAGAATTAAATCCCAATTAGGTCCTAACCTTTAGAAATATACCTAGATTAAATGCAATTAAGGATTTACCATCCCGAAACCTAAAATGGCTGACCCGGAGGTGGGAAAATAAACCTTTCTGAAGCCCGACATCCTGAAACCTCCAAAATTTGAAAATTGGACCCAGGGTCAAGGGTGAGGTCAACTTCGGCCTAGGTTAGGGGTGAGGTTGACTTTGACCTAGGAGGTTGACTTTGACCCAGAAGTGATAAATTTCAAATTCTCAGGACTAGGTGCCAGAAAAAGGATGGAAATGGGTGGAGAGAGAAGCAGAATAGGGGTAAAAAGCTAGATCCATGGAGAGACCCATTCAAGGTGCTTGACATGACCCCAAACCACTTACTCGGAGGGATAAACGATCTTAACATGGAAGTGCTTCCATTTTAAGATGATATAGAAACTAAAGAAGTAGATTGATCTAATATAAAGAGTATTAGATTATTTGAATATTTTAAACACACTCGTTAATACTAGGAATGAAAATATGTGGATGATTCTTTGGCTAACTCAATAGTACATTGAAATAGTAAAAGTGACTCGGTGAGAGAGGATGATAAAATTTTTAATATTAGTGAAAAAAACCAAAATAATTAACTATATGATAAAGTTTCTATATTTGATATAACATGAAATTTAAGGATTTAATATTAACCTTGTAAGTTATTTAGGTAAAAAGTATGTGAGAAGGATGACATAAAAAATGTGAAATATCACTAAAATGATAGTGGTTATGTCAAATGGTTTCATTTTGCATAGTGTTAGATGGTAAGCTCTAAGTGTGAATACAGACACTCCACCAAGATTTATTAGTTAAAAATTCTAAACTTCTTTCTTATGGGAGGTGGGCGACAAGAGGTTGAAGCCTATTTTTAGAATAGAGCATAGGATCATTATTCACATAGTGAATTTGGTGTTAGGAGATGAGTTCGTGAAGTAAAATTATCTATGTAGGTTTAATATCAATAGTGTGGCCATATTTATGGCCACATGTTCATTAGATAAAGGTGAGACAAAGGGCATAAGGTATTGTGTAAATGACTAATTCAAAATTTCTTTTTATGAGTGCTAAATGCTAGAAAAAGTTGATTTGGATAAAGTTGCTCCACTTCTAAGATTATTATGTCATTAAGCATTGTGGGAGGGAAGTAGAAAAATACCCTTTAATTATCACCACTAAGCCTTCCCTCCTACCTAGGAGGAAGGTCATGATCGAGAGAAGTGTACAATTTCTTTTTAGAAATGTTTGATTTTGTGTCAAATAATATGTTGGTTAGTTGTAGTAGTATCTAAAAAAGGAAGGGTTGATGGGATACAAGGAAGAGGGAAAGAACATTTAGGTGGAAATTAAAGAAGATGCATCACTAGCCGAGGAGACACTAAAGGTGGTTAATGTTGAGGAAGATCATTCATAGTTAGCCCAGAATACACAATAAAGGCTTGAGGCTCAAAGGTCTCTTTGACTTAGTATATGATTTGGGCTTTGTTGTCTTTAGATTTAGAATACATATTTTTTTTGGTATTATTATTTATGTCATATTATATATATAATAACATTAAGTTTCCATCCTCCTATTGGAAAATTTTACAATATAACACCCAACTGGGGATGTCTCGACTGTCAACTAGGATAGATGGCAATGAAAATTTGAGAATTGTTAGGATAGCTCATATGTTTTTTTGTTTTGTCATGGGTTTGACCCAAGGTCGATGGATGCTGGTTTTTTTATTAACATATTTAAAAAAAATCTTATTAATCTAATGGGTGTATCCCCTACACTCCCATTTAATAATAAAAAATATAATTTTAAGCTTATAATTATACTTATGTAATATTAATTCTAACTTATTATATAATAAAATAACTAGTAATAATTATAAAATTATATAATATAAATATTAGAGTCAAGATTGCTTCTCTCAGTCTGATTCCATCTCAGATTCTAGGTGGTGCATATTCTAAGAGTTAGGAAAAAAGAGGTAGGGATAATGTGTACAAGGAGGGGTCGACCTCTAAAAAGTTTAAATTTGGGAATAAAAGTGGCATGGAGACTGCTTTGGAGGGGGAAAGCATTGAAGGGTTTTTAGATATGAAAGGGCATCCTCAGAAAAGAACCAACAAAGACAGTAAGGAAAATCTGTCTATTACCAATAGCGAGACAGAATCAGAGGGTGATACAAATATTAAAACCACTATGGAAATGGATGAGCAGAATGAACTTGGTAGTGAGAAAGTTCCTATCTTGGTCGATTATGATAGTTCTATGGACCACGATGTTCCTATCTCCTCGCACAATGAAGCCACCACAAATGTACTATCGAAAAAAAAAGTGTAAAGAGGTGATATGTGAAGAGACTATTTTGGAAAGGGATATTCCCTCCTCTTCTAGAACTATTCCTTTTCTAAGGACTATTAACATGCATGAGAGAAATGTTCATCTCCTTAAGGAAGACCTGGAGGATAAAATTGATCCCTCGTTTGGTGTCCTGCAAATGGAAATAGATATGTCTATGTACTCCTTCCATTTGGTTAAATGGGTTTTTCATGAAATCAAGACTCTGATTCTTAACTTTACATCCCTTTCTACCAAATTTGATAATATCCAGGAGAGGCTGGATTCTGGGTCTGATTGGAAGGACAAAGCCATGGAGAATGTGGATAGTAAGAAGATGAGTCTGTTGCAGGAAAAAGTGGATAAAATGAAGTCTACCCTCAAGAATATTCTCTTGGATAATAATCTATTTATGGGGACTCCGGTTGAGTGCATCAACAACATCAAGTAGGAGTTGAATGCGGGGTCCCCTGTGAAGATTGAAGATACCAAAGGTGATGATGAGGACCAAACTGGGCCAAGAAAATGTACCAGATCTTCTAAGAAGAGGAAGATTCATGATATGATTTTGGAGCTTTCTGATCTCAATGCTGGCATTAGCAAGATGTCTAATGTTAAAAAAGACATGGAGGTAACTCTGTTGGACTTTTCCTAGTTTTTGCTTGTTTGCTATTTGTTGTTTTTGTCTATATTTCTATTCTTGGGTGTCCATTTCTGGTTACTCCTTTTTGGCTGGTTTTTTTGCTGGGTTTCGGGTCTGCTAGCGGGCTATTTTATAGCCCTATTTCTTTTTGGTGGGATTAATGTCTAATATTTCTTTGTAACTTTGTAAGGGGTTTCGGATCCGCACAAAACTTGTTTTTACCAGTAATAAAAAACATTAGAGTGAAAATAGATCTTTATAAAGACTAAATGAAAAATATTTAAATATATGATTAATGCTATTGCATTATTTTATATATATTAATATAATTAAAAAGAAATTATGATTTTTAGAAAATATTTAAAAATAGAATGATTTTGATCAAAACATAATATAAAGCTATAATGATAAAGAATATTTACAATAATTGAGTTTTTTTTATAAATAAAAATATTTATTGCATAATGCTTTAAGGAAATAGTTAAATTTTTTATAGAAATTTTTAATTCATATCACATTCCTGTCTAATACCTAATAGATTTTGTTTCCTATTAGGATGAATAAATAATTATTAAAATTTATACGTCTTTATAGACAAATCATTATAAATAAAAATAAATAAAGCATTAGAAATAGACTTTTCCTTGTAGACAAATAAATCTGAAAAATTCTATAATCTCTAAAACACTAAATTTTTTTCAAACCAATCGTAAAGTACATAAATAATTTTTACAATATATTAAGTTTATGAATGTCAAGATTATAAAAATCAAGTTTATTTTAAAAATAAAAAATAATAATCACTTTTGATTTGATGGCTTTTAAAACTTGTTCCCACACAGTGCCAGGTTTACACTATGATTGACAAACTAGTTAGTCTTTGCTCCAAAGTTTGACAGGGAAAAGTGCCAATTGATGAGGACCGAGGGCATCCTCCTTCTGCTTTGAGCTCCACATCACTCAGGCGGGTATTGCCTCATCTGCACACTCATGACTCTTCTTGATGACCGAAAGGCCTGCAGATGTATTATTATGGAATAGTTACTAGACTCCTATAGGTATCCTATACTCCAATGAAACCAAATCTGATGCAATAACCTGCTTGCATGCAATGAGTCTGAAAACCAGAGACCTATACTAACAGCAAGAAAGGGAAAGGGTGGAGCTGAATGGAAATGATTTTAAATGGATAGAAGGGACCCCTAAGATACCCTAATCTCTCATAGACCAGTGCCTTATCCAATGGGCCACAGAGTCAAATACCCTACTGCAAGAGACAACTATGAAATAAGGAGACAATATATTCAATGTGTTGGTCTTACATCAATCACACACCATGACCAAACCTCAACTTAATACCCACCTATGCATTCAAGCATGTTATTATCCATCAAAGGATTTTGACCCTCCCCTTAGAAGAGACCTATGAATAGAAAATACATTAACTAGCATCCATTGGAAGACAAGCATGACCTATCCTTGATACTTCAGCTCATACATACGTGAATACTAACCCTGAACCAATTATCTCTGCGAAGACAACTCCACTTGCAAACACTTAGGCAATCCAAACAGAAAAATCAAACACCCTTGATGTATGACTAATGGACTCAGAATTCAAATGGAGATAGTTTGATAACAGCAAAAATATATTAAATCCTCACACATAGGATAAATCTGTTACAATATGCATTGTATTCTCTAAACCAACAATGGAAGAAAAATACCCTATATGCAGAGAGAAGGAGAAAATCTATAGAAAAAGGACCCCTCACTTGGAACCAATTCTCCTCAAAATTTTTTAGAAGAAGGAACCCTTACAAAATTGAACCACCTGCAATTTATACCGCTGGTTACCTTGGAATCCCAAATAGTAGGATGCAAGAAGCTACAAGTAACTAGGGTTAGGATTTCAACTACCCAGCCAATCAGAACCAATCAAGAATTTATTGCAGGGGCAGGAAACCAAGCAATCTCAGAGAAATAGATCAAAGATAATCTCCAATTATGATAATTCTCAGAATAGTGAACATAAGATCACAATTTTGCTAAGAGAACAAGTCAAATCAACCACCTTGTAACATGCCTCGAGCCATTCCTTGTTCATTCTTTACATGGTACAGGTCCCTGCAAATGATCATCACACCCTGGACCACACTACAATGGCAAACAAATTACTTCTTACCAGTTCTAGTCACTTCTGCATTGAAATTCAGTCCTTTTTATGACTGGAAAACCTCAGAAAAATTCAAATTTGAAGTCAAACGGCTACTTTGCACTTCGCGGGCTTTATGTTCCTTAACTGTTTTCCCCTAGTCGTGGAATCGCGCGGTCATCAATTTCACCGCCACAGGGATCTGGGTTTCAAATTATGCTTGGTCGCATGATCGCAAGGCACCAAACTAACCTTTGCGATCATGCGACTGCAGTCTCCTAGCCATGGTCAACGGTCACAAACCCTGCAAAAAAGTCTTCGGCCACCTCATAAATCCCTCAGCAAATGAAAAATGGGCACATCAGTAGCACGACATCGTGGACCCACACAACTCCACAACCGCGAAACCAAATAGTGGTCGCATGATTGCATAGCCAAAAACTAGGCTATACGAACACGCGACAGGCCTCCACATCATCGAAACACCGGCCTCATTTTACCTGGCGAACTAGTGACAAAGAACGTCTACCAGTTCACGAGATACTTTATGCCATCGCCAAAAAACCTAGCGATCACGCGACCAATGTTCGCTGAATCACCAAATGAACTAGGGCATCACCTCTTTATTGCGTGAATGTGCGAACACATTGAAATTTGTCAGCATTGCCAGATCTTTATCCACTCCGCCAAACCTCAGACCCCACTTGGGCCCACCTAATGCCACATGTCACTACAGCATTTGCTGCAACCACTGAGTCACCTGACACAGGACCCACCGCCCGTCAACCCTTTTTTAAACACTGCAAGATCGGATGGTTGTCGCATGATCGCAAGGGGGAAGAATATTCTTTGCGATCATGCAGCAATCGTAGGATTGAAAGGGCTTTGACCACCGGGCAATGAAAAGAACTGGGACCCAGGAACCAACCGCCAAGCATTCAGCGACTACGTGACAAATCATTCACCAGGTCATGAGATGTTAGCTGCTAACTGCCAAACACTCAGAGATCACGCGACTAACAGTCACCAAGTCGCTGAAGGTTAGGCACCTAACTGGCAGAAATAAGAGATTGTGCGACAACACAGTCGCTAGGTCACCGAATAGAAGATTTAACCACTAGAAAATTTGGAGAATGAGCGACAAGAAACCCTGAAATGACTGGGCCCCACCATCCATCGCACCTGTGCAGTTAGGACCAAGGTCGAAAACACACAAAGTATTCGACACAGAGAATGACCGAAAACACATAGAGTTTTCGACGCCAAAGGACAAGTGCACAAAACAAGAAGCACAAGGTCAAAAATGACATGGATTTTTAAAAACTGTGTGGGTTTTCGACACTTAGGATGATTTTTAAAATTGTTTCCTGCCAACCTTAGAACTTGAATATCTTTTTGGATTTGGCAAATCAACACGTACAAATTTGACTGGAGCAAGGTGACTACATGAAGAACATAGGGCTAAGGGAACCTCAAGAAAACTTGCAAGGAAATAGGCCATTTTCTAAAGATTTTGCATTGAACTAGAAAATGGAATAACAGTGGCTCTAGTTGGGGATGCATGTCTCTTGCAGGCATGGCAAGAATTTAGAATCACTGGGAGAGCAGACCACCAACTGGACAAAACAAGGAACTCAAAAAATGTAGGGAATAGGAAGGAAAAACACACAGCAAAAAGGGAAGAATATTTACAAAATTTACAAGATTTACAACTTTACTTGATGGCCCCAGGCCACCAAAATGAAATCAATGACTCCCCTGAATCAAAGGTCTGATTCTCATCCACATACGTGACCCACCACCTAAAAATTTTATGATCATCCTGCTGCCAACACATGTGAATTTTCATGGGTTGAAGAATGAAACTATGTTGGCCACTACCCATGTTCTTCTAGTCACAACTGCCATACTCACATTCATATTCTAAGAAGTGAGGAACATCACTTATTTCTCCCTATTGAATGGAAGTAAAAATTTGATCTAGTAATGCATCAAAAAATCAAACATACTGATTACCATGCATTACATCAGAATTACCTAGCTGAAAAGGACTTGAACCCTCTGAATTATCTTTATGCATTGCCTCAGCCACTAAGCAACTTGGTTCCTCCATGATGTCTTCATGAATTGGATCATGAACCAAGTGAAGGTCTTCATCAAAACTTTGGTGACAGGGGAGCATTACATCATCATTTTCACCAAAAGAATCTCTATCCCAAATATTGAAGACTAAGTCCTCAATACTATCACACTCAGTATCATATTTAGCAGACACAGGAAAAGGGCTTGAACAAGAAATTTGTTCATCACTGTAATCTTGATGACAAGAAAACACACTGTCATGTCCTTCTACTTCTCTTTCTGCAGAGTCACTACAAGAGGGGAGATCTTGTATACATGGGTCTTCATGGTCACTTTGAACACTGGCCTCATTATTAGTGTCAAATACTATATCACAGGGGAGTTTCAAATCAAAACCCACACAAGGTGCATACCTTTGGAACTGTTCAGCCAAGAGTGTTGAAATCATTTCACTGCTTAGTGGACTTTGAGCTTCAATATCATTTTCTTCTTCATTAGCTACATCCCTATCATTGCAAACATCATTCTTATCCAAGACAAGAATGGAGACGTCTGGCCTTAGATCATCTTGTGTGAAGAAATCAATGCAGGAAACATCATCTGCATCATAATCATATTCTTGCCTCTCACACAAAACATCATCAATCCGGGACAAGAAAATTGCCTTCTCATGTTGACAAGAAGAAAAATCTGCAGAGAAAATGGAAATATTGCCATCCTCAGATTGATCTTCAACATCCTCATATGCACTAATCTCAGAATTAACTTCATAGTCAACACTCTCTGCATAGTGAGAATCAACATCAGAAACACTGGCCTCCTCATGAACATCATCAGGAGCCACCAGTCTTAGCAATCTTATGTCCTCTGCTAACTACTAGTTCACCATTTTCAACCTTGCTAATTCCTTCTTGAGAGCAGCAACTTTATCAAAATGCTCAACAAACTTAGCTCTAAACACATCCCAAGAAGGGATTGAACATGAAGGCAAGGACAAGAACCACTTCCTTGCACCATTAAAAAATGTGTGCACAAATAACCTCATGGCAATATCTTCATGTTCAACATCCATATCTCCAAAAATACCCATGACAACATCAACATGCTGGCTTGTAGAAACAGATCCACCAGCCATGAATCTCGGCAAGCACTTCCCATCCTCAGCAGAGAACTCATTAGGGGCACCTTCAATGCCATTAAAACAAAATGGCCTATATTCCTCCATGAGGAACTGCCCCCTACAACTCATCCCTCTGCAATAGTGCTTAACACTTGATAGGGAAACATTTTCAACAAAAGAATACTTGAAAGTTTTGCAGCAGAAGACCTTTGGTTGGAAGCAGGGCAGATCTAGAGCTCACCATGCAGCTCCATCAAGTTCTTTTCAGTATAGAGTTACCACCTCCTTGCAGAGGAAAATTTTTTCTTTGTTTTTTCTTCCAGCCAACACAAAACTACACTAGGTATACACACTGTTTATCAGGGAGTGCACTGATCAAACAGAGATAAATCAGAGCCGCCACTCAAAACTAGGTGAGAAGATTTTAGCAAATGCTTTGCTTTTATATCTGACTCTTTTCTAGACTCTCCCTAGTAGAGTCGCCATTTTTTTTGTGACTCGGATGGGAAAATCAATCTATCAATAAGATACTACAAAATTTTGAAACAACTAGAGATTCTAACAGATAAACTTCCTTTTCATTATTCTCCCCAGCGGAGTCATCATTTAGTTGGCTTTTAAAACTTGTTCCCACACGGTGCTAGGTTTACACTATGATTGACAAACTGGTTAGTCTTTGCTCCAAAGTCTGATAGGGAAAAGTGCCAATTGATGAGGACCGAGGGCATCCTCCTTCTGCTTTGAGCTCCACATCACTCAGACAGGTATTGCCTCATCTGCACACTCATGACTCATCTTGATGACCGAAAGGCCTGTAGATGTATTATTGTGGAATAGTTACCAGACTCCTATAGGTATCCTATACCCCAATGAAACTAAATCTGATGCAATAACCTGCTTGCATGCAATGAGTCTGAAAACTAGAGACCTATACTAACAGCAAGAAAGGGAAAGGGTGGAGAAAAATTGAAATGATTTTAAATGTATAAAAGGGACCCCTGAGATACCCTAAGTCTCTCATAGACCAGTGCCTTATCCAATGGGCCACAGAGTCAAATACCCTACTGCAAGAGATAGCTATGATATAAGAAGATAATATATTCAATGTGTTGATGCCTTACATCAATCACACACCATGACAAACCTCAACTTAACACCCACCTATGCATTCAAGCATGTTATTATCCATCAAAGGATTTTGACCCTCCCCTTAGAAGAGACCTATGAATAGACAATACATTAACCAACATCCACTAGAAGACAAGCATGACCTATCCTTGATACTTCAGCTCATACATACGTGAATACTAACCCTGAACCAGTTATCTTTGCGAAGACAACTCGACTTGCAAACACTTAGGCAATGCAAATAGAAAAATCAAACACCCTTGATGTATGACTAATGGACTCAGAATTCAAATGGAGATAGTTTGATAACAGTAAAAATATATTAAATCCTCACACATAAGATAAATCTGTTACAATATGCATTGTATTCTCTGAACCAGCAATGGAAGAAAAATACCCTATATGCAGAGAGAAGGAGAAAATCTACAGAAAAAGGACTGCTCACTTGGAACCAATTCTCCTCAAATTTTTTTAGAAGAAGGAACCCTTACAAAATTGAACCACCTGCAATTTAGACCACTGGTTACCTTGGAATCCCAAATAGTAGGATGCAACAAGCTATGGGTAACCAGGGTTAGGATTTCAACTACCCAGCCAATCAGAACCAATCAAGAATTTATTGTAGGGGCAGGAAACCAAGCAATCTCAAAGAAATAGATCAAAGATAATCTCCAATTATGATAATTCTCAGAATAGTGAACAGAAGATCACAATTTTGCCAAGAGAACAAGTCAAATCAACCACCTTGTAACACACCTCGAGCCATTCCTTGTTCATTTTTTACATGGTACAGGTCCCTGCAAATGATTATCACACCCTAGACCACACTGCAACAGCAAACAAATTACTTCTTACCAGTTCCAGTCACTTCTGCATTGAAATTCAGTCCTTTCTATCGCTGGAAAACCTCAGAAAAATTCAAATTTGAAGTCAAACGGCTACTTTGCACTTTGCGAGCTTTATATTCCTTAACTATTTGCCCCTAGTCGCGCAATCGCGCGATCATCAATTTCACCGCCACAGGGATCTGAGTTTTAAATTATGCTTGGTTGCATGATTGCAAGGCACCAAACTAACCTTTGCGATCATGCGACTGCGGTCTCCTAGCCATGGTCAATGGTCATAAACCCTGCAGAAAAGTCTTCGGCCACCTCATAAATCCCTCAGTGAATGAAAAATGGGCACGTCAGTAGCACGACACCATGGGCCCACACAACTCTACAACTGCAAAACCAAACAGTGGTCGCATGATCGCATAGCCAAAAACTGGGCTATGTGAACATGCGACAGGCCTCCACATCATCGAAACACCAGCCTCATTTTACCTGGCGAACTGGTGACAAAGAACTTCCGCCAGTTCGCGAGATACTTTATGCCATCACCAAAAAACTTAGCGATCACGCAACCAATGTTCGCTGAATCGCCAAATGAACTAGGGCATCACCTCTTTATTGCGCGAATGTGCAAACACATTGAAATTTGTCGGCACCGCCAGATCTTTATCCACTCCGCCAAACCTCGGACCCCACTTGGGCCCGCCCGATGCCACATGTCACCACGCCATTCACTGCAACCGTTGAGTCACCTGACACAGGACCCACCGCTTGTCAACCCTTTTTTAAACACTGCAAGATCAGATGGTTGTCGCATGATCGCAAGGGGAAAGAATATTCCTTGCGATCATGCGACAATCGTAGGATTGAAAGGGCTCTGACCACTGGGCAATGAAAAGAACTGGGACCCACGAACCAACCGCCAAGTATTTAGTGACTACGCGACAAACCGTTCGCCAGGTCATGAGATGTTAGCCGCTAACCGCCAAACACTCAGAGATCACGCGACTAACAGTGGCTGAGTCACTGAAGGTTAGGCACCTAACTGCCAGAAATAAGAGATTGCGTGACAACACAGTTGCCAGGTCACCGAATAGAAGATGTAACCACTAGAAAATCTAGAGAATGAGCGACAAGAAACCCTACAAGGACTGGGCCCCACCATCCATCGCACCTGCGCAGTTAGGACCAAGGTCAAAAACACACAAAGTATTCGACACAGAGAATGACTGAAAACACACAGTGTTTTCGATGCCAAAGGACAAGTGCACAAAATAGGAAGCACAAGGTTGAAAACAACATGGATTTTCAAAAACATTGTGAGTTTTCGACACTTGGCGGATTTTTAAAATTTTTTCCTGCCAAGCTTAGAACTTGAATATCTTTCTAGATTTGGCAAATCAGCACGTGCAAATTGGATTGGAGCAAGGTGACTACATGAAGAACAGAGGGCTAAGGGCACCACAAGAAAACTTGCAAGGCAATAGGCCATTTTCTAAAGATTTTGCATTGAACCAGAAAATGGACTAAAATGATTGATGCAAAAGAATTTATTAATTGGACTTCTATGAATAGATCAAAATAAAAATATTAATCACGTTGCGATTGGTGTAAATAAATTTATTAATTGAACTTCTGTGTATAATATTGTCTACTCCATCTACTATTAAGAATAGATAACTAGGAATCTTTGACCAAATGAAACCCCTTAAGACATTTTAGACTAGTTCTCAATAATAAGGCTAAATCATTCAAAATAAATAAAACAAGCTTAAATATACTTATTATATATAAAATATACTAAGAGATATCCTACTTGAGGTGCCTATTACACCTTGCAATTTGATGAAAATAGGCACATTGAGAAGGATATCTCTTGGCGTATTTTATATATAATAAGCATATATAAGCTAGTAGTAGTCGTGGGACAACGTGTAAGACTTTATATAAATTTTAATATATAATTTAATATTGTATTGGAATTATGGCTTAGGAATAGAATTATCATTAGCATTAGGGTTTACATTGTGGTTGGTATTATTGTTTAGGTTAGGTTAGGATTAAAGGGCTTGGGATTTAGGACTTGAGTTAGGATTATGATTAGGGTTTGAGTTTATATCATAATTAATATTATAGATAGGGTTAGAGTTAGGGTGAGGGCTTATATTATTGTTAGGATTATAGTTAGGATTAGGGTTTAGGATTAAGATTATTGTTAGGGTTAGGGTATAGGGGAGAGAGACCAGTAGTCATGAGGGCTAACTTCGTCAACATGTAGCCATTGCATGGAATATTGTAAGACCATTTTTTTTTAAAATGTAAAATGAACACTTAGCTACCTATAACTAAGGTTTGAAGATTTGACCTTAACTTAATCTAAAAATCCCTAGTAGTTGAATTTAAAAATATGAGTAGAATATTATATTTCTCTATAAAATATAACATATATGCAGCTTAAATGGACTAAATACCTATAAGTAATAAAAAATATTTGTTATATTTAACTTTTATATCCAACACAAAAGGACCAATACTTCAACACAAAAAAATTATTTGTTGTTATAAAAATAACACATTATTATTTAAAATACAACTTATATCCAACACAAAGGGACCAATATTTGAACACTAAATTTTTTTGACAATCTCACACATTCCATGGGAAAATACAAGGCATTTATTATGTTCACCTTTTATATTTGTGATAAAATAAATTGTTAATATGATGCATATGTACGCCACAAATCTTTCTGGTATAGCAAATCCTCCATCTGCATTTTTCACAATGGATAATTTTGACCATTAAACCTTTGAACTTTTACTTCTTCAACTCCCATTACTCTCACTTAAACTTGAATCTCTCATATCAAACAATTGAGTACAATCAACTCTGATACCAATTGTAAATTTTAAAACAACCAAAGAAATGAAATGAAATTAGAAAAACAAGAACAAAATGAACAAAACAAGACAGACAATTTACCCATAATTCCGCCTTCTTAACTATCTAAGCCTTTGCATATATCTGCATATATAATTATATCAAAGTATTTCGGACATTTCATTTCGGAAATTCTTTACTTTCAAAAGTGAAAGTAGCAGTTTGGATGTCCTTTTATTTATTAAAATGTTGAATTTCAAGTACATGCAATCGTTCATGAAGCACACGAGCTGCTCAAACATGATATTCAGCCTGAACCCAGTATATAGCATCGTTTGACAGGAGGATTACGTCTTCTCAGACCTCTTCGCTGCACAAAGACCACAGGGAAAAGCATGAGAAAACAAGGATTTCGAATAAACCAGCACCTATAAAATAACCGCCTGACGATTAGAAATTAAGATCGAAATCCCACAAAGAGAACCGACAGAGCTAGTAGAGCAGATGCAAGTGTGGTCCAATGAAACAAACCTACAAACATAACTTCTGTTTATGCCACCTGCAATACCATTTCCATTTGGAATACGGTTCCGCTCCTTCGTTTGTAACAGTGAATATTTCTTTTTTATTTACACGGAATATATTGGAATATGCTCCGTGCAGTGGCCGTATAGTCAAATAAAAAATGACATCAGAGAACTGAATGGAAACAATCTTCACCAATATCTAATCTTAAATAAATGGTCAGTTCAATAAACACATCTCCATTTTCCCCAAACAAAACGATGTTTTCTCCTATAGCAAAATTCTGTAGCGATAACCTAAGATCTTAGCCTTGTTTTTTCGCAAAGCAATAGACAAATTGTATTTTTTTTTGTTGGATGATTCGGATGCCTGCGATGCTACCAACTAGCGAAGGCCATCATAGATGTTTTAGAAACCTAACCTAATACGGGCCCACTTGTGCTTGAGCTTGAAATCTCTTCGGCTTAGAGCCAAGAACTGAGGACAAATTCACCTGGGGCACGATCCCAGCCTCATCCCTTATGATGTCGGAGCCTTGTACTCGGCAAGACTTGATTCCTGGTGGACTTATTGTGAGCCATTCAATTTCACCAACAGACCAAAGACCCATTGACAACAAATTGTATTTTCTTTGAAGACAAAAGTCTTTCTCAACTGTTCTCAAATGCCACCGACAAATGTGACTAAACTCATGTCATATTCATGTTTCTGTTTATTGGTACAATAAATTGTGAAGCTTTAGGATAAACAAATAAAGAAACATTAAAATGGACTCTAAACCGTCTTTATAGTCTGTCTTTGATGATCACGTCCTACATCTGCTTGTTTTTCTTCATCTTTTATGACTGATGGAAAACGACGTCAAATATTATATGCAGATTTCTAGAGTTTCAACTGTGCTACATATCATTGAAAAGCGATTGTTGTTGAAGACGCCCAAGTTTCGTGTATTTCCTTCCATCTATTTAAATAATGAGAGTCGGTAACCGTACATACAGAAATGACGTCCCTACGATATGAAAGGAACAGATATATTTCAGTTGTGCCTTCTTAAACTATTAAACAATCATTCAAATATGGAAAACTGAAACAAATTTGATTCAGTGTTTCCCTTTTATTATTAAACAATCCTTCAAAATTGAAAATATGAAATGAACAAATATAGTTGAATTGTTCCTTCTTTTATTATTAAATAATTCTTCGAAAATGGAAAATGGATACAACACAACGTTTTAGCCATTTTTTCTTAACATATGGAAGCTTTAGTTGACATCAACGTAGGGTTCCTACTGGTTAAATGGAGCTGGTCTGATCATTCCACCATATTAGAAGGTACTTTAACCAATCCTCTCCGAGTTTCTTTTTGTTGGTCATAGAAGTAGAAGCATGATATTCATTATCCTTTATTTAGGATATTATGATTAGAAAAAATATGTATTATTTGGTTAATTTTAACTTAAAATTTGTTGGTAAAGTGTTGAAAATATAATAACAAAATTTTAACTATATTTTTCATATTTACATTAGAATACTATTTAATTAAAAATTATTTGAAATTATTAATATTATTATTTACTTAATTCATATTTAATATATTGCATACAAATAAGGAATTTACTAGTTTTGCATGTTTAAATAAGAAAAATCTATGTGCTAAGAAATTATTTGAAGTCCAATATAAAAAATATGCTTATTCCCATATATTAGGAGAGGATTTTGCATCCCTATTATCTACACCTTGGAGCACAAAGGATGAGATTTCTCTGTATACTCTTTCATTCATATAGGTACTTCAAGAAAATTTGAGGTTTGTCTAATTTTCTAAAGATGTGATGAGCTCTTTTATTGGCTTTTTCAATATATTTTTATGTTCTTGATATTTTAATAATTTCTTTAGATATTCTCAAAATAAATTAGCAAAATTTCAGATTTAGTGACTTTTTGAAATATTGAGTTTTTTTTTTGAGAGATTTTAATGATTTATATAGCTTATAGATATGATAGTGAACTAGGAAATAAGGAGAAATAATTCTAGTGAAGAAATAAGAAAAAGAGGCCTAGATCACGTCATGTGGATTATGAAAAGGAAGAACAATTAGAGTGTTTGACCTTTGAAGAAACGATACTCAGATCATTGGAAGGGAGAGATGAAAATAATGGGATTAATTTGTTGTTTCTAATTATGTAGGTAGTCTCAAATCAGATGAGTTGATAGATTGGTTAAATAGTATGGACAAGTTCTTTGAGTGAAAGCCTATAATTGAGGAAAAAAGGTTAAATTTGCATGCACCAAGTCCAAGGGTCATGCAATGATGTCCAGTGAGATCATTTATGAAAAGAAAGAATTTTCAAAGTAATGGAGAAGATAAGAACCCGAAATAAGATGGAGAAGAAGTTGACAGAAAAAAAATTGCCCATAGAATACGCAGAAAGCCTTTTACAGAGGTTTTACAATTTAAAACAAAATCTATCTATTGTGTAAGATTGTATAGATGAGCATTATAATTTGTCAATCCATGTTGAGCATCGAGAAATTGATGATAAAATGGTTGTTAGGTATGTAAATGGCCTAAAGGTTTCTATTTAGGATAAATTTAGCATGCATTGAGTTAGCATTATGGAAACTGCTTACCAGTTGGCTCTGAAGGCAGAGGAAAAACAAAGAAAGAAATATTTTCAAAGGAACAAATGAAAGAAAAGAGTTTTTTAATATCCATTGCAAGGTGATTTAAATTACAATCAAGGAAAATTATCTCAATGGGTAGATAATGTAGATGATACCCAACATGACATGCAAACTCAACAATGAGGGAAAGGGTTTTAGAGGGGTAGAGATTATAATGGTGATAGAGGATGAACAAGGTCATGAAATCCTTTCAATTTTTTTAATTGTGGAGAAGAATGCCACAAGAAATTTGAATTATCATATTATAAAATTAAAGAAAGAACTCAAGGAGAATCACCCATGCTAAACATGGCTCAATCTGAGAATGAAGACAAAGGTATTGGATCTTAGGTTTCACTAGATGTGGGAGAAATCTTCATGATGAGAAGGACAATGATAATCTCACAGAAGGAGAAAGAACATACTAAAGGTTTTTATAACTCATGGCTTCAAAGTTATATATTCTAAACTAGATGTACTTCATGAGGAAAGGTATGTCAATTTATTATTGATGGTGGTAGTTGTGGAAATATGGTTTATAGAGGAATGGTACATAAATAAAAATTATATTTTAAAAATGTCTCTGCCCTTATCATATTGTATGATTTAAAAAGGGAAATGAAGTCACTATTGTTAAGAGATTCTTAATCAAGTTTTTAATAGGAAATTGAGAGGGGGATGGGGTGAATGAGTGTTTTAATTCAATAACATAATATTTCAACATTATAACCTAAAGGCATAAGAAAAATCATCAACACAATGTAAACATTCAAGCTCATTCTCATAAAAAAATATAAGAAACACATAAGCTTGACACATTATACAAGTGTTTGAATGGAAAACTATTTTTTTGTATTATACCTGACTATAAAAGGTAATTATACATTGTATAGTTCCTCACATAGCCACACTTCCTCAATTAGCCACACCTCACTTATCTAGAATTGGATCACATAACATGTTTTCACATAAGAACACACTTCCTAAACACCCATCTCATTTAAGAAAGAAGATTGTGAACATCTCATTTAGGAAGTACCATGTTCAGATGAATGGTGGGAGAAGGTTACTAAAGAGGAGGATTTGTGCACCTCATGAGATGATGTAGAGGTTGTCTAAATTCTTCATGTCAAGTTTGAGTATCTGAAATGATGATTTGATCAAGTTATGGTGTTACAGATGAAGACTGGTTATTTTGTTGATTGTCGGAGTTACAAAGTTGCATAGATTATATTTTTTGTACATATTGTAGATGATAAATTTGGTTGCATGATAAGGAATGTGTTGAGGACATAGAAATGTGTCTATCATTCAAAGGGTTTGTGATTCTAATGATTTACATAGTAGGTACAATAATTTTAGTAGAAGATGACAATGTTCTTGAAAGTCTATCGTAAGAAGTTGGTAGATTAGATGAATGTAATGTATCTGTTTGTTTGTTTGTGCTCAATGATGCCTTAGGATAATCTAATATTGTGTGTAATGAGTTTGTACTTTACATTGATCAAGGTGACCAAGTTCAATGAATCTAAGTTATGTTTTTATGATCTTAGCCAACATATCAAGGAAATATTATAAAATTATTTTTAAGAGATCAATAAAATGTTTTAAGGTTATGATCAAGAGAGCTTGAGATGTTATAGATGGATCAAACAGATGTTTGTAAAGTGCACAAAGATCTTGATGGTCAATTTTTGTGTTGAGAGATGGATGATTAGGGATTAGGTTTTTGCTGACCTAGTTCTTAATAAATATGATAAATTAGGGTTGGGTTGATGTTCCATGCGTATGCGCCAATGTTTTCAATATTGTGTTAGAAGGTATATGCTAGTGGTGTAGTTTAATAGATACACTAAAAGATGAATTTATTATCTATGGTGTGGAAGAAAGAATTATGACAAGGTATATAATTGTACTGAAAAGGAACTAAATGAGGCATAGTGAGATGGTTTTATCTAGCTCGTCAATTATCATAATGGTTTCTAAAAAGTGTTTGTAAGTCAGTGACACTTTTGAATTGTAATTATAAGAAAATGTGAATTCCTTAGGGTGGGTGCCCAAGGAAAATGGACTAGTGAACTCTAGGTAGCATGCTTGAATGCAAGTGCATTCCTCATATTGTAATAAGCTATACTTCTAAACATGTATCATTCTTATTGTGGGTATCACCACCACCATGGTTTTCATCCTAGTTTGGGTTTCCACGATAAATATCTTTATATTATGTGGTGTTGATGTTTTCTTATTTGTGTTTTTTGGCATTATAATACATTGGCATTTGTAACTGTCACCGGCTATTACAGTTCTGTGTAACTATTTTGTTATTGCGGTTCTGTATAACTGATTTCCCTGTATAAATTTCCTCCTATGATGAATAAAGGATATCAAATGTTTTATCCTCTAACTCTCTCATCTGGTATTAGAGTTAACAAATGGATTGGAACCGACAGTAGAGTTGTTGCGTAGATTGGATTAACCTCTTTTCTGTTGTTGTGTAGATTGGATTAGCCGCTTGTGATACGCTGGATCAGGTTCTGAAACACCTATGATTAGTCACCTATGATGTCTACGATGTAATGTTATTTAGGTGATGTTGGAGATATGTACGCTAAGAAATGTGAAATGTGAACAACAGATTGAGTGAATTATTTTTGAGTTGTTTACTAAAGGCAGCGTGGACAAGGCATTAAGACAACATTCAATGTGATTAAGGATGTTCATGATGACCTTGGTAAAGAACTTGTGCATAAGTATTTCAATTGGGCTCTCAAGGGTTGTATTTCATCCTCTAGTGCTACTTTTGGAGGGTAAAATGTAACCTAAATACTTGGAGGTTGGTGGCAATGGAGGATGGAGGAATGTCCATCATCTCAAGTCAGCTTTTCGCTTTGAGATGGTGTTCTGTATGAGAAGCATTTTTGGCTTTCTTTTTTGTTTTTCTTTCTAATACTGACATATTTGAAGAATGCCTGTCTTGTGAAGACTCATTTTGGAGACAAGTTTAAGATTTGGTATTGCGCTCAATATGGATTTTTGTCAAGAGAGCTTCAGAGTATATGATTAAGAATTATACCCTTTTGCAGTCATTATACAATGATAGAGATCTATTGCATCTCTTAGGGATCATTGTTGAATAATTCAAGACTGTGATTCGAGAGTTCAGGACTGAGAGCTTAAGAAAACATCTCAAAGCTACACCTTTTTGAGGGTCACAAGACAACTTGATGGAGCCATGCATGATTCTAGATTTGTAACTTCAAAAAGAAGATTTTCTCAATATATGAATTCATATTATGTAATCAACATATTTTTTTATGTAAGCCTTAAGGGGGGATCCCTAGGGCAAAGAGATTTTGATGTGTTTAGGATCAATGTATTAAGGGGGGAATGTTGGCATTATAATACATTGATCGTTGTAACTGTCACCAGCTATTATAGTTCCGTGTAACTATTTTGTTATTGCAGTTCTGTATAACTGATTTCCCTGTATAAATTTCCTCCAAAAAAAAAGGAAAAAATAATATTTTCTCAATATATGTATTCATATTATATAATCAACATGTTTTGTTATGTAAGCCTTAAGAGGGGGATCCCTAGGGCAAAGAGATTTTGATGTGTTTAGGATCAATGTATTAAGGGGGGGAATGTTGGCATTAAAATACATTGACAATTGTAACTATCACGGGCTATTACAGTTTTGTGTAACTATTTTGTTATTGCAGTTCTGTATAATTGATTTCCCTGTATAAATTTCCTCCTATGATGAATAAAGGATATCGAATGTTTTATCCTCTAACTCTCTCAGTGTTTACATGTTTTTCATCTTGCAAATCAGTAATAATACTTTATGTGATTAAGGGTAATATGCTTGAAGGGTTTAAGATTGAAAATTTTAAGTATTTTAGTAGAAACTAACTAACCTCCCACCTCAGTTTCTTTTTGTCTATTTCCTACGATTGGTATTAGAGCTTAGTCTCTTGAAGGAGGTATAATAGCTTGAGGGAGATCTAGGAAGAACATATGGAATCAGGTTTTCATGAACAATTCATTATTTCTTTGAATAACATCATCCAATATAATATCAAGGTTGAAAAGTTGAAAAGGGAACTAAGGGAGGTTAAGATCTTCATTACGTCATTGAAAGGAAAATTAAAAGAAGATAGAATAAAGAGAAGAGAACTATGTGATTAAATCCATCAACATGAAATTGAGAGCTCATATGATGAGAAAATGAGTCAAGACTTGAAGGACAAGACTGAAGAATGTGAAAGACTCAAGAAATAAAATACAAAAATCAAGAATGAAATGAAAGTAATGAAAATGGTATTCACCAAGGAAATTTAAGAAAGAAAGAAGAATGAAGATACCTGAAGCCAAACCCTAAAAGAAATATTTGATGAATGCGAGAAGTTTTCAAAAGAGTATAGTAGGCTTATGACTAGTTTGTAGGAGGCAAAATATGTTGAAGATGAACTTAGAGATGAATATGTGATTGAAAATGACTACAAAGAAAAATTCATGATTAGTACTACAAAGCTTGATTCACTGCTTAAAAATAAAAGTATCAATAAGGATATGAGTTGACTCAGATTTGAAAAGGGTGAAAGTTCAAAGTCAGGGTAGGGAAATCCTAGATTTGACAATAAGGAAAGTGAAAAGATACCTACAAGATAACCTAATGCTCAAAGGAATGGTGGTAAGTTCTTTAATTGTAATAAGTTTGGACATTTAGCCATGCATTGTAGGAATAGGGTGAATCACTATCAAGTATCCTTTTCTGGAAAATGTTACAAATTTTATAATCACGATCAAATGGAAAGTGAATGCAGAGGCAATATGAATAGATATGTGATTAACAAGGACAAGGTTAGATGCTATGGATGTAATAGCTCTGGTCATATGCAATAGATTGTAAAAATAGGAGGAATATAATGGTCAATCAATGAAAAATAAGGTTTGTTTTCCTTAAATATAATAGATTTGAACATCTATGTATGTACTATAGATTTATTATTAGTAACTAGCATGTAGAAAAAAAGAACAAGATCAAGCCAAAGATGACAAAGGCATCAGAAATATTGATGTTGAGGAAGTCCACAAATAGATGAAGTATATATGGGTGAAGAGAAAGGAAACATAAGGATCTGTAACTATATCTAAGGTTGAAAATTTAATACATAACTAAACATAGACATTTGGCCTAGGGGGAGAAAATGGAGAAATTTTCAAGAACCCCCTTAAAAGTATGATGCTTGAAGATTTTTGTCATGGACAATTTGAAGGAGAAGTCAGAATCTTTTGGTAATTTTAAAGCCTTCAAGTCAATGGTGGAGAATGAAACTGATCTGAAATTGAAAAAGCTGAGATTAGAAAGAGGTGGAGAGTTTACATAAAATGAGTTCAACACATTCTATGAGATGAATGGAACCAAGAGACAATTTTTTGATCCTAGTACTCCAAAATAGAATTGTGTAGCAGAGAGGAAGAACAAATTGATTTTAGAGACTGTTAGGACCTTGATGCTGGAGAGAAATATTCTGTGAACATTTTAGAGATAATTTACGAGCACTATAGTGTACACTCTTAACCAAGTGCCAATAAGAGACAAAATTGGTAAGACACCTTATGAAATTTTGTTTCATCATGTCCTTACTGTTAAGTAATTCAAAAACTTTAAATTAGTAAATATCAGAGAAAGAGAGAAGAAAATATAGGAAAGTTTGATGCAAGGAGTGATGAAGGTATCTTCCTTGAATATTCTGTCAAAATTAGAGAATATAGGTGTTATAACAAAGGGCTGGAGAAGTTGATAGAAAGAATAAATGCCAAGGTGGATGAAAGTCTTAAAAATTTGATGAGACCTTGTGAATATGAACATCAAAGGCATAATGGAGATCAAACACAACACCAGCAAGTGTAAACATTAAACTTAAATATCTCATTCAATGAACAAGATAAATCCTATATAAGTAGAGAAGAAGAATAATTCCAAGGTATGTAAGGATGAATCACAATGAAGGATAGATCATTGGTGATAGGAGAAAAGGAGTTTAGACAAGAAGAAGAGTTATGGAAGATCAATTATGCTTGATGTCACACACTGAACCCTAGGATGTAATTGAAGCTTGCATAGATGATTATTGGGTTGAAGCAATGTAGGAAGAACTATCAAATATTGAGAAAAATGATGTACACAGGTTCCTATTCTAAGGCCTAAAGGTAATAATGTTATGAGTACTAAATGGGTATTCATAAATAAGCTAAATGAAGAAGGAGAAGTTGTGAGTAATAAAGAAAGGCTGGTGTGCAAAGGTTACTCTTAGATCCAAAAGGGATTGATTATGAAGAAAAATATTTGCACTAGCAACAAGATTGGAAGTAGTTAGTATTAGAATATTTAGAATGATTATTTTTAATGCTCACAATAGCTTCCTATTTTATAGTAGTCTCTTTTTAGATACTTTCTATTTTGTAAATATCTGGTGCTGTATATATGAGCGTGTTGCTCATTGTAAATTAATTATGAATACAAATAATCTGTTCATAATTATTGTTATACACTGAGTTTGCACCCTTAGTTCAAGCTCTCTTGGTCTTGATAACTCAGTATAACATGGGAATCATCTCTAGGTTGTGGGACCTTTGCTAACTGAGATGAAACCTCCAGGTTCTAGGCTGGTTCCTCTTGGATTATCACCTTAGTTTGCTCTTAATAGGAAAGTAAATCTTTGAGGGGAAAGGGATAGAAGGAATACTTGGAAAGGGAAATAATTTGAAAGCAAACTACCTACTAGGTGATGCACCAAAAAGATGGTATGAATTGTAGTATAAAGGATGAAACTAGTAGATGATCCTAGGTCTAGGAGATTACAACTCAATGAATAGGCCTGCATAAATATTTTATAGAGGGGTCTGCAGTAAAGGAATACTTATGTAGGGAAAAGGAATTTCTCAAGGCAATAGTACTCCTAAAGAGTCAGACACAGACTATAACCTGCAGACAAACATTTATCTCTACAATTGGGTATAGGAATGAGACAGATTGCCAGGGGTGAAAGTATGCCCACAAAAGAATTCGAATCAAATCATTCATAAGCATACACATGAATTGCAGAAAGAAAGAGGAATCAAGAAAACTTAAAAGTTACTGAACATACATATACTAAATTCAATAAGAGATAATCAACATAAGAAAGCATACAGATAGGAGAATGTCACAAAATGCTATGTAATATCTGAACAATCAATGAAAATTACAATTGTAGAAAGCCAGAGGAGCATAAAATGCTACAAATTGCTCTCTAAGAAAGAAAACTTTCTTTTTACAATTGCTGGATTCTGAGCACTAAGGTTCTCAAAAAACAATATATACAACACTCACTACACATAGGCAGAGTCAAAAATCTAACCACGGTTACAAGATTTACAATTTAATAATCAACCCTAGGGTACTAATCAACCAAAGTCAAATATGATCATGAATATCTTCTTGCAAAATCATGGTCGATCAGATAAATGACCTTGGGTACCCATCCCTATACTACATTACCTGCAGACAAGCAACCTAGATTCATTAATTTTCTTGGACAAAAGGCTTGCCATGAATGCTAACTGGTACCCTGCTAGGACAAAGAATTGACCCTTGACAGCCACCCAGAGTTCTCATCAACTTCACAACCTATAGCCATCCTCATAAGTCATAAATTTTCACCTACCTGTGCCTGCAACATTCACCTTAGAAGAAAGCCCATGAAAAATAATCACGCCATTGAAAGAATGTTGGTCGCATGATCGCATGAGTCTAAAAGACTTCATGTGATCATGCAACTAACGATTGAAATCTACCTCTACCACCGCATAGACACCCGGGTCTACGAGAAAAACCCTTAGTCGCATGATCACATGCGGTTAGAAAGTCGAATGCGATCATGTGACCAACCGCTTGATGCTCCCTTCTGGACCGTGAATCGTGCACTCACATATTCACCAAGAAAATAGGGCTCTCCTAAATTAAATCTGCGATCATGCGACAAGGAAAAAACCTTATCAGACCCCACCAAGTTAGAGGACAAGAACAATCTCCTCTAAACATCTCGCCAATAAAATCCGGCTGGCCCCATTGACAACCCCAATGTCACCAAAATCTTGGCCAATCAGCATCGAACACGTCAGCAAAGCAAGGACCCACAACCCACAGAAGAAACCAATCTGATGGTTGTCTCATGATCTCATGGGCTTGAAAGATCCCATGAGAACATACGATGGCCATTAGATCTATGCCTATTGCCACCCACAAGATTCTCTAACAAACGGACCCACAAGCCACCGAGATTCTAATCGGACAGTTGTCACATGATCTCATGGGCTCATAAGATTCTATGAGATTATGCGACAGCCATCAGATCTTCACTGCACTAGTAATGGTCATGAGGAACTGGGACCCACCTGGTCAGAGTTGCGCGCTTAGGGTCGAAAACATAGAGGGTTTTCAAACCAGAGGTCGAAAACACAAAGATTTTTTGACATTGAACACTTAAGAAAAATGCCAACGCTGAAGAAGTGCGAAGTGTGGAAGGCTGAAAACAACTAAGGTTTTCGCTTGAAGGTCAAAAACATCTTGGGCTTTCAGAGTGAAGGTCAAAAACACACTGAGTTTTTGACACTTTGAATAATTTTGGAACCCTATGACCTGAGTATTTCCTGCAGCATTAAAACTTGAAAATCTCTGAGGGCTTTGTGATTCAGTGCATGCGATCTAAACTAGGGCTTGAGAACATATCAAAGAACATGGGGTTTAGTGCACAAAGCATAAAAATCTAAGGATCTACTTCGCAAAATGAAAACAAGTTGCAACAGGGTGGGATAAAAATAGAAACCTTGGAAACTTGGCCAAATTTGTAGAATAGGAAATTTTGGGCAACATTTTAGCAATTTCTATGGGATGTCAGCCTACTAGACATTGGACTAGTAGCCTTGACGCAATCCATTGGGCATGAGGTCATTTTTGGAACACAAAAGCTTGACAGGGACAAAAACTGAACCGGGAAGACAAACTTGTGCATGAAAACTTCTTGGAAAATAGGAAAACTAAGCTAGAAAGTAGGGAAACTAACCTAGCCTAAACTAACCAGTGCAGAAACATGGTTAAAAAAAACCATTGACTGGTTGTGAAAAATAGCTACCTTTCCTCAATAAGACATTTTGCATCGGGCACATGAGGATAGCTATGAAGATAAGAGGCATACAAAGATTTGGCAAATAAGGATGCACTGCCTCTGCAAAAACAAGATCAAGTTCACTCACCTCAAATGGATCATATGGAGGTGTCTTAGTGGACTCCTTTTGGGCCAAGTATCTGAAGGGGTAGCCTCTTGAAAGTCTGAAGGTAGGATCTTCCTTGATTGCTTCTTCTTTATCTTCATGGTTACCTTCCATCATGGATAGCCATGTCAACTCATCATTCATGGATAGGGGACTATCATCCTCTTCCTTTAAACCAGCCAAGAGCTCATAAAAGCTATCAATGTCTCGAAGATCCCCAGGAATGACTAGTTCTTTACAATCAGGCTCCACACACAAGTCTCCTATGATGCTTCCCAAATAATCCTCCCCAAGGCTCTGGTCATCTTCTGTACATTGGGAAGCCTCCTCCTCAAAGATGAGATCAAGCTCATGAATCAGCATATCCTCAAGATCAATCTCTTCTGGCTGCTGCAACTTTACAGAGGTGGCTATGATCATAGCCTTATCATCCTACTCAACAAAACCAGGCAGCTCATCCAACAAGGAAAAGGCATCCTCTTCTATAGCAACCTCCTGTTGATGGTGAACCTTTTGTTCTGAGTGAACTTCAGCCATAGGTAATGGCATGGTCTCTTCTTCATCATCAACAAAGAGGGGGAGCTCATCATACAAACCAGCCAAGAGCTCAGGCTGAGCACCAATGTCCACCTCCACACCTTGCTGCTGCAATGCACCAAAGTCATCACTCTGTGTTGATACCTCAGGTTTCTTCTCCTCCTTGTCACATGAAAGCTCATCCTCCACAGGTCCTCGCTTAGACACTAGACTAGTATCCCTGAAAAGACCTGACATCTGACAGCCAGGAGGAAGATTCAATTGGGGTATCCACATTACTTCATCATCCTGAGAAACTAGAGGAGCCTCTTGGGATGAATTTTTTTCTTGAACGGGCTGCTCTTGTAGAGTGGTGGACTAAACCTCAAGTGAAGGCTCTTGAAAATAATTTTTTGCCTTAAAACTTGGGATGTGAAACTGAGGGGGAGAGGGGGGAGACAAAGAAGGCATAGCTACTTTAAAGCTTGGAAAATGACACTTAGCAGGCTCCTCACGTGTAGGTTCTTGAGATAGATGGGCCCTCCAGCTTGGAATTTTAGGCCTAGGAGCCTCTTGTTGAGCAATCTGTGATCTTAACCTTGCTATCTCAATTTCAGCACAGCGTCTGATCTCTTCTTGAAACTCTCTTACTTGTTGCTCATCAACAAGAAGCTCTATCATTTGGTAAGGAGCTGCCCCTTGCTCATAGCTTTGGGCTTCTATCTCCTGGTAGGGAGCTAACTCCTCATAATAACTTTGAGCCTCCTGCTCTCTCTGCTCCTTGATCTCAGAAACCTACTTGACTAAATCAAGCAACAGATTCTTCTCTTTTTCTTTCTCTTTCATGAAGTCTGAGTTTAGAGTCCATATTTGTTGCATATTCTGAGAAGGGGAGGGTGGGTGGTAAATAGGATGGGGCAACTGGCTTTGCATTTTCTATTGTGCCTCTTATGCTCATGATCCATCTTGCCTGAGAGCCCACTCATAACTTTGCACAAGGGAAAACTCATTTGGGGCATAATGGATATATTGATACCCTTGAGAAGTATAATAGCTTGGGGTAAAAGGAGGCTTTGGGTGGCTTTGATAAGGTTGGGAGCCAACCCATTGAGCACCACTCTCATAATAGGATGGTGGGTAACCTGACTATCCATAGAAACTTGACATGTCTACTCATGTAATCAACTAGAACTTGAATATGAAGATTGAAAACATACCAACACTTGACCTTTGAAACCAGTAGACCTTCTAGAGTCACTAGATATGCAACAAAATGACCTCTTCTAGGTCTATAGCATGCTACCAGCATATCAGAGATAGCATACCTTGAACATGAATATGAGCTTCAGTCCCACCGGGCATGCCAGAAATTTTATACATTGAGTTTGCACCCTTAGTTCAAGCTCTCTTGGTCTTGATAACTCAGTATAACATGGAAATCATCTCTAGGTTGTGGGAACTTTGCTAATCGAGATGAAACCTCTAGGTTCTAGGCTGGTTCCTCTTGGAATATCACCTTAGTTTTCTCTTAACAGGGAAGTAAATCTTTGATGGGAAAGGGATAGAAGGAATGCTTGGAAAGGGAAATAACTTGAAAGAAAACTACCTACTAGGTGATGCACTGAAAAGATGGTATCAATTGCAGTACAAAGGATGAAACCAGTAGATGATCCTAGGTCTAGGAGATTACAACTCAATGAATAGGCTTGCATAAATATTTTATAGAGGGGTCTACAGTAAAGGAATACTTATGCAGAGAAGAGGAATTTCTCAAGGCAATAGTACTCCTAAAGAGTCAGACACAAACTATAACATGTAGACAAACATTCATCTCTGCAATTGGGTATAGGAATGAGACAGATTGCCAGGGGTGAAAGTATGCCCACAAAAGCATTCAAATCAAATCATTCATAAGCATACACATGAATTGCAGAAAGAAAGAGGAATCAAGAAAACCTAAAAGTTACTGAACATACATATACTAAAATCAATAAGAGATAATCCACATAAGAAAGCATAAGGATAGGAGAATGTCACAAAATGCTTTGTAATATCTGAACAATCAATGAAAATTACAATTGTAGAAAGCCAAAGGGGCATAAAATGCTACAAATTGCTCTCTGAGAAAGAAAAATTTCTTTTTACAATTGCTAGATTCTGAGCACTAAGGCTCTCAAAAAAGAATATATACAACACTCAGTGCACGCAGGCAGGAGTCAAAAATCTAACCAGGGTTACAAGATTTACAATTTAATAATCAACCCTAGGGTACTGATCAACCAAAGTCAAATCTGATCATGAATATCTTCCTACAACATCATGGTCGATCAGATAAATGACCTTGGGTACCCATCCTTGTACTACATTGTCTGCAGACAAGCAACCAGGATTCATCAATTTTCTTGCACAAAAGTCTCACCATGAATGCTAACTGGTACCTTGTTGTGACAAAGAATCGACCCCTGATGGCCACCCAGACTTCTCATCAACTTCACAACCTACAACCATCCTCATAAGTCATAAATTTTCATCTACCTGTGCTTGCAACATTCTCCTTAGAAGAAAGCCCACAAAAAATAATCACGCCATTAAAAGAACGTTGGTCGCATGATCGCATGAGTCTAAAAGACTTCATGGGATCATGCGACTAACGATTGAAATCTGCCTCTACCACTGCATAGACACCCGGGTCTACAAGAAAAACCCTTAGTCACATGATCGCATACGGTTAGAAAGTCACATGCGATCATGCGACCAACTGCTTGATGCTCCCTATCGGACTGTGAACCGTGCACTCGCATATTCGCCAAGAAAATAGGGCTCTGCTAAATTAAATCTACGATCATGTGACAAGGAAAAAACCTTATCGAACCTCACCAATTTAGAGGACAAGAACAATCTCCTCTAAACATCTCGCCAATAAAATCCGGCCCCATTGACAACTGCAATGTCACCAAACTCTTGGCCAGTCCGCATCAAACACGTCAGCAAAACAAGGAACCACAACCCATAGAAGAAACCAATCCGATGGTTGTTGCATGATCTCATGGGCTTGAAATATCCCATGAGAACATACGATGACCGTTAGATCTATGCCTATTGCCACCCATAATATTCTCTGACAAACAGACCCACGAGCCACCAAGATTCTAATCAGACAGTTGTCACATGATCTCATGGGCTGGGAAGATTCTATGATATCATACGATAGCCGTCAGATCTTCACCACACTGGCAATGGTCATGAGGAACTAGGACCCACCTGGTCGGAGTTGCGCGCTTAGGGTCGAAAATACAAAGGGTTTTCAAACTGGAGGTTGAAAACACAGAGAGTTTTCAACACTGAACACTTAAGAAAAATGCTGATTCTGAAGAAGTGCGAAGCACAGAAGGCCGAAAACAATTGAGCTTTTCACTTGAAGGTCGAAAACATCCTAGGCTTTCAGAGTGAAGGTCGAAAACACACTGAGTTTTTGACACTATGAACAATTTTGGAACCTTGCAACCTGAGTATTTCCTGCAACATTAAAACTTGAAAATCTTTGAGGGCTTTGCAATTCAGTGCATGTAATCTGAACTGGGGCTTGAGAACATATCAAAGAACATGGGGTTCAGAGTGCAAAGCATAACAATCTGAGGATCTACTTTGAAAAATGAAAACAAGTTGTAGTAGGGCGGGATAAAAATAGAGACCTTGGAAACTTGGCCAAATTTGTAGAATAGGAAATTTTGGGCAACAATTATTTTATGGCATTAGAGCGAGGTTAAACTTTTCCTAAAAATATTATGATTTCTCTTTTGAAATTATCTGTGCAATATTTTTCAATTTTTTGCCTTTGGATGACTCTGCAAGGTTTGGGATCTGTCTATTTTATTTGTTCATGGATCTTCATTCACGGCCTATCTATGCTTCCTTCTCTCACATCTTTTCTTTCATGACCTGTATTCCTTTGGTTCTGCAAACATTGGTGCTTGCGTTTAGGAGCTCATGTCCTGTGCTCTGTTCTTTGAGTTTCTTCCAGCATGACCTACATTTTTTTGGTGCGACCTATTTGTCGTGTCTACACAACTTGTATTTGATCGCGACTTTCATATTTGCATCATGTCCTCTGTGCTTCCAGTTATTTTCTATTAGCTTCGAATCTCCATGCATGACTGCACTCTGTAATTTTTTTGGGCTCCTGTTTGTGGTCTCATGTAACTAGAGCCATTTTTTCTATAAAACCCTAATTTTTGGGATCTAAATTTTTTTCAAATACATATTCATGGTGGGTTTTTCGAGATTCTATTTGGGTCTTCGTCAAAATTTTTTGGGTACCTCTTTTTTCATGCCTTGATTTTTGAGCTAGCAAATTTGAATTCTAGCTTCAGATTCTTTCTGGATTTTCTGTTTGCTCTTCTAGGTTCTTGTCAGATTTTTCTGGGTCAATCCAAAAATTTGCCTCAAGATTTGTGCAAATGGAATCTTTGACCAACCTGATGTTGGAAAACAATCATGAGTTTAATGGTAGCAATTAGAACACCTGGAAGTAGCACATGTTAACCATCTTCGAGTACCATTGTCTGGATGTGCTTGTTATAGGCACAGAGTCACATCCTACCTCAGCTAGCATGCCTGGTGGGACCTCTGTCCAAAATGATCAGGATAATTTTGATGATCAGAATCGAGAAGTTGTTATTCTTCTCAAGCTATCTATCACAAATGATCAGTTACCTCAGATTCCCTCTGGCTGGTCTGTTATAGACATTTGGAAATATTTGAAGGAGCTGCATGAAACATCTGACAAGAGTCATGTGTTCTTTCTAAAGAATCAGTTGTTCTCCATCAAGATGGATGAACACATGTCCTTACAGGAGCATCTCACAAAGATTAAGGACATTCATGATTAGCTTGAAGCCATCCATCGAAAGATGGAGGAAGAAGATATGGTAGTTATTACCCTGAAAAGTCTACCAACATCTTATGAGCATTTCATAGAGACTCTCAACATTACCTCAACTAATGTTGATCAGAAATTCCTAGAGTTGTGCACCAAACTTCTACAATAGGATTGCTGGAAGCAGTAGTTTGGTAGCCATGCTTCCTCATCCTCGTAAGAACAAGCCTTTGCAGCTAAATTTCATCCTTCTCAATCATCATATCAGAGTAGTTCCCATTAATCCTCAGGTAGTTCTTAGCAGAAAAGTGTTCAGTATCATTACCATCATAAGTACGGCCACATGAAGAAAGATTTTTGTCAGTGACTCACTTCCAAACAAAAGAAGTTGGGAAGGTCAAATCAATAGAAAAATGTTGCTGAACATTCTGAGAAAAAGGAGTTTTCTTTCTATTATTTTATGGCTAAAATCCCTTTTGATTTAGCGCGGTCATCTTCTTGGTATATGGACTCTGGTGCTTCATGTCATTTTTCTCATCGGCGTGACCGGTTTACAAACTTCTATCCCTACAGTGATTCAATCTTATTTGGTGGAGGAGAGGAGTTCAAAATTATTGGTAGAGGAAATGTTCAGATACAGTCTGGTAGGTGTCAGCTCATCTTTCTCAATGTATGCTACGTTCCTAGTATGACACTCAATCTACTCTCTGTGAGTTAGATCATGATAAATTCTCCTTAGTTGGATGTGGTGTTCAGTTGCCACAAATGTTCCATTATTGATCAAGAGAATTGTCTTACTATTGCTACTGGTCTAGAGGATCATGGCCTATATCATCTTACTTACACTGGTGATTCTCCTAAAATAGCTATGGAAGTTCATGATTTATCTCTTAGTACTTTGTGGCATCAGTGATATGGACATCTCAACATCCAGTGTCTCTCTCAGCTGTCCCAAGAGGAACTTGTTTCTGGCCTACCTCTGATTCAGATGTAGCAGCTTGGAGTATGTGATGCTTGTCAACCTAGTAAACAACATCAAACTCCATTCAAAGATGGAGATTCTTGCCATGCATCTCAGGTTCTTCAATTACTTCATGTTGATATTTGTGGTCCTATGAATACACCTTCAGTTAATGGTTGCAAATTTTTTTTGCTTATTGTTGATGATTTTAGTAGAAAGATGTGGGTGTACTTTCTTAAACAAAAATTAGATGATTTTAGTACATTTCAGAACTTTAAGTCTTTGGTTGAAAATGAGTCTGGCTGTAGTATCATTTCTCTTAGAACAGATAATGGAGGGGAATTTTGTTCTACCGCATTCTTCAATTTTTGTGTTGAACATGGCATCAAATGCTAGTTCACCACTACCTACACTCCTTAGAAAAATAGTGTTGTTGAGCGTCGTAATCATACAATTGTTGAGATGGCTTGTTCTATGTTACTGTTATACACTAAGTTTGCACCCTTGTCTCAAGCTCTTGTAGTCTTCATAACCTAGTATAACATGGGAATCATCTCCAAGTGTGGGACCTATGCTAACTAAGATGAGACCTCCAGGTTCTAGGCTGGTTTCTCTTGGATAATCACCTTAATTTGCTTCTAGACATGAAAAGTAAACTTTAGAGGGAAAGGGATAGAAGGAATGTTGAAAGGGAAATGACTTGAAAGCAAACTACCTACTAGGTGATACACCAAAATTAGGGTTTGGATCTCAGTATAGAGGATGAAAATAATGAACAACTCCGGTCTAGGAGATCACAACTCACTAAATAGGCTTGCATAAGTGTTTCATAGGAGGGCCTAAACATAAGACACAACCTATAACCTAAAAAAAAACATTCACTTCTACAACCTAACATAGGAATGAGACAAGATTGTTAGGGGGTTGAAGTATACCCACAAAAGCATTCTCATCCAATAACCCACAATAACACAAAATTCCAAAAAGTAAGAGGGATCAGGAACCCTAAGATATCACTGAAAACCTCATATACTTTAATCCAATAAGAGATAATTCAAACAAGAAAGCACAGGGACATGAAGGATTGTCACAAAATACCTCTGCAATGTTTTTATTATCAATGGGAACTTTACAACTGTATAAGCCAGAGGGTAGAAATGATGCCACAGATGACCCTTAAGAAAAGATGAATTTCTTCTACAATTGTGAACCTCTCTTTTTATAGAAAAAGTCAATTCTAAGCTCAAAAGCTCCAAAAATACATTATATACATCCCCCTCTTGCACGCAGGCAAGAGTCAAAACCTAAGTAGGGTTACAAGATTAAACAATGATATCAAACCCTAGGGTACTGATCACCTATTAATGAAAATATCTAAGAACCGGTGATCAAATCATATCTTTCTTTACATGTTGATCCTTTTGAATTGAAAACACCTACAAACAAAACAACCTTGACCTACCAACCCATTTGCAACTCCACTAATCCATGAAGGCTCCAAATTTGATTATATTTCCCTAGGAGAGGTACTGCTTGAAAAGGTGGTGCCAACTCTTTCTAGCACTTCCTATCATTAAAATGTGGCAAAGGACCCTGCAACACCAGCCAATAGTCACTTCTATCATCTTCACAACCACAACCATCCTGAGACTTTATTTCCTGAGCTACTTGATGCTGTGCATGGCCGAAAGAACACAAAACCGTTGCAGAGACATGTGAATTTTGAAATATAATGGCTAGTGGAAAATTTTGAAATGTAACCATCGATGAGAAACCCTTCATGGTAGATGAACGGCTGTGATGCACTTAAAAATATCTTGAAAACCTATCTCTAACAAGTCAAATGCCACCGTGGGAGTCAGCGGCCAATGAAATGCGAGCAAATCAGCACATCTGACAGACTTGGACCCATGACCTGTAGAAAGAGCATCAGACAATTGTCACAAGATCACAAGGGCTTGGAAAATCCCTTGTGATCAAGAAACAACCATAGATCTTCAGTCTACTAGCATCCCCATAGATACCCTAACATGGTCCTACCAATAGAGCCCATTTGTCGTCTGACCGACCAATGAAGAACAAGCACGTCAGAAACTGAGGACCCACCTGATAGAGCCCAGAGATAAAGTAAGATCAATGATAGGTGCATGATCTGATGTCTCAAAGAAACTCCATGAGATTATACACTAGCCATTAGATCTTCAGTCGACTGACAACCGTCAAGCCCGCACTGACATGGCGTTGAATCACAAGTCCTGACCAATCACAAATGCATAGCTCGAACTATGTGGCAGGACCCTACAACAGACCCACTGCAACACCAGTCACCACTACGTGGACCAATCAAATGCGAGCACATAAGCAAGAAAGGACCCACCGTCAGAGCCTCAAGAATAAAGCAAGATCGACGGTCGATGCATAATCTCATGTGTTAGAGGAACTCCATGAGATTATATGCCAGCTGTTGATCTAAAAGGGACACAGTCTGCCAAGCCCACTCTGAAAATTAGACAAGTCACCACCTCATGGACCAATAGGAAGCCTCCATGTAGGACAATGTGGTAGTGGATCCACTTGACTTTGAAGCACTGCGGGGAAAGGAAATCTACGGTCGTCGCAAGATTACGAGCCTCTGACAGACCCTTCATGAACTTACGACGACTGTCGATCTTACTAAATTGGGACCCCACAAGCTGAGATCGCCAAACATTTAGGTGACTACGCGACTAAATGAAGAATAGATCATCCACTGAATCACTAACCATTAAGGACTTAACCATGAAACATTAGGGTATTATGTGAACAAGGTATTTGCTGAATCGTCGGAAGGAAAAGGTAACCACCGACTATCTTGGAGAACTAGCGACCAGCCAACAAAAAATTAGCATACATGGGTCTTCAAAACTTAAGTGGTTGATAAAGTAACAAGGAATTAGAATGAAGGATTAGGGTTTGCAAGGTTATTTTCCCCAACAGCTATATTTATGAATTTTTTGACCTGCAGACCAGGGAGTAAAATAATTTGCAGAGGCCGAAGGACAAGGCACAACTTCATGAAATTTTCAGGGATGCTTGGTAGGATAAAAATAGAGACTTTGGAATAGGTTTTAACCAAATTTTCATGTACATGGGGAAATTAGGGTAAAATTTTGGTGATTTCTACTAGATGTCAGCCTGCTAGACATGGAAAACCAGTGGCCTTGACATATCCATCGGGCATGGGGTCATCTCAGGAACACAAAACTTTGATTGAGAGACAAAACTGGAACCAGAGAGACAAACTTGTGCACCAGCACTTCTTAGAAAGAAGGAAACTAACCTAGAAAATAGGGAAAGAAAGCAAGGACATATTTACAAGATTTTACAAAGAGGGGTTAACCTCAAAATAGGGCTTCAAGTGGAATCCATTCACTGAGATTGGCAAGGCAACTCCTTCAAGATTTGATAGCTGGAAAGCATTGGATCCCTTGCACTCTGTTATAACAAATGGTCCACTCCAAAATGAATCAAATTTTGTATGTCTACTAGGCTTGGATCTGAACTCATCCCATTTGAGAACTACATCTCCAACTTTGAAATTCCTGACCTTGGCTCTTTTGTAAAAAATCCTCTTTGTTTGAATCTGATGGAATTCCATATCCTGCATTGATTTGTTTCTGATCTCTTCCAATTCCATCAACTGAGCATACCTGATCTGGAAAGGATCTCCTTCCTCAAATAGGGCATACTGAGTAGCCAAGTCCAGAGCTGGCAATTCAGCTGAAATGGATAACTTGGCCTCTTTACCATATACTAGCATGTAAGGAGAATTACCAATGATTTTCTTTGGAGTAATTCTATCTAGCCATAAGGCAGACCTGAGTTTGGTATGCCCATCCCTCTGATCATCTTGCAGAGTCTTCTTGATTATCCTAATCAAGTTCTTATTTGTTGATTCAGCCAAGCCATTTCCCTGAGGATAATAATTTGAACTGGTATTCAGATAGATGCCATTCTTGACTGCCCACTTTGAGACTTTGAGGCCTATGAATGCTAATGCATTATCTAAAATTATGGAATTTGGAATGCCAAATCTATGAATTATGTCATCATAAAAAATCAATACAACATTCTCATTGCCCTCTTTTAAAGCGATTGCTTCTGTCCATCTAGTGAAATAATCTGTTGCAGTAATTATCCAATTATGTCCTGCACTAGATGGAGGATTGATCATGCCAATGAAGTCTATACCCCACTTCATGAAGGGCTGCTCTGTTCTAATTGGTTGTAGGGGCAAGGCTGCAAGCTTCTCTTTTCCTACAAACATGGCACACTTGATGCATTTTCTCACATACTCATGACTATCCTTAAATATAGATGGCCAGTAGTATCCAGCCTTCATGATTTTAAAAGCAGTAGTCCTAGGAGAAAAGTGACCTCCAGAAGCTCCATCATGAAACTCAAATAGGACATCAGCTATCTTTTCTAAATCTAAGCATCTTACAAGGACACCATGGTGATCCTTTCTAAAAAGAACTTCATCTATCAGCACAAAAGGAACAGATTGCAATCTATAATATCTTATTTTTGCTGAATCCAAACCTACAGGACATTGTCCTATCCTCAAGTAATTGATCATATTAGGCAACTAGCTTGTTGCCTTGGCTTGTTCTTCTATAGAATGCACCACCAGAGATGCATCTATTTGCTCTAATTTCTTTGAACTCTCATCTGATGCCAAATGTTCACAAAGGCCTCTTCCTCTAACCAGCTTGGTAGTTTGAATATCTATGTCATATTCCATCACCTTGGTGATCCAACTAGCTCTTTTCTCATTTAGGTCTTTGGAAAGCAAAAATTATTTGACACTTGGATGAGTATCTTTCAAGTGTACCTTGCTATGGGTCAATAGATATCTAAAATTTTTAAGGCTCTTCACCACAACAAGTACATGTTTCTCTACAAAAGAGTACCTTTGTTCATATGCTTCTAGACCTTTGCTAAAGAAAGCAATAAGTTTCTCCAATCCATTTGAATTTTCTTGGGTCAACATTGCAGATATAGCATCATGACCTCCATAAGCATAAAGGATAAAATCCTTACTGAAATTTGGGTTTAGGAGAGTAGGGGCTTCTGTTAAGGCCTCTTTGATAGCTTGAAAATTGACTCTCCCTTCTTTGGTCCAACTAAAAGCTAAACTCTTCTTTAACATGGTTGTTAAAGGCTTTAGTAAATCTGCAATGTTAGGCAAGAACCTCCTAAAAAAATTAATCTTTCCTATGAAAGATTGGAGACTTTTCTTATGATGTGGCAGGGGTAGCTCTAAGATGGCTACAATTCTCTCAGGATCTACTTTGATCCCTTCTTTGGATACTACATATCCTAACAATTTTCCTTCATGGACTACAAACACATATTTCTTGGGATTAAGAGATATCCCAAATTCTCTACACCTTTCAAAAATCTTCCTCAAATGTTTGATGTGATCTATTGCATGCTTTGAATAGACAGTTATGTCATCTAAGTAGACCAGTACAAACTTGTACATGAGGATTTTAAAGGCCATATCCATTGCCTTTTGAAATGTAGCACTTGCATTTGACAAACCAAAGGGCATCTTTTCATAAGCCATGGTTCCCCACTTGGTTGTAAATGTAGTCTTGTATTGATCCTCTTCATTAACTAGTATCTGATTATATCTTGACTAGCCATCCAACAATGAAAATCTCTCAGATCCAGAGACACATTGTAAGATTTGTTCCATAGAGGGTAATGGATGGCAGTCCTTTAATGAGGCTCCTTTAAGATCCCTAAAGTCAACACATAACCTCAATTCCCCATTCTTCTTCTTGATAGGAACAAGGTTGGAAACCCAACTACTATGCTTAATGGGGTAGATGATACCACTTTCTATTTGTTTGAGCACTTCTTTATGCATAACTGGCTCAAGCTTGGGATTAATAGGCCTTTGCTTCTGCCTCACTGGTTTGGCATTAGGTTCTAATTCAAGAGTGTGCCGAGAAAGAGTAGGATCAAAACCTTTAAGGTCCTCATACTACCATGCAAACACATCACTGAATTCTTTGAATAATTGGGTGTAAGCTTGCTTCTCCAATTCAGTGTTCACTTTTCCAAATTGTAAGCTCTTACCTAGTTCCAACTCTAGTTCAACACAATGTTCTTGTTGAACTACCAGGCCAGCTTTATTCTTCTTAACTTCATCATCCTTGTTGAAGACAAACTCTAAGGTAACAAGACCTCTAGGCATCTTATTAGACTTAAGTTGTATCACTTGATCACCATAATTTTGTGATAGCCTATCTTGATTATGCTCTGAGAAAACATCTTCTTCAAACAAGAACTGCATAATTTGTTCATCATTGTCAAACACTTGCCAATTGACATCATTATCAGGAATAGAGGGTCTGTAAATCACTTTGATATGCTATTGGTCTACCTCTTTTGAAATGCTATTTGGAATATCATACTGAGATCTGACAGCAGCTAACCTATCCACATTTTGCTTTAGCTTCCTAGGGATAGCAACAATATTGAAAGCACAAAAATCTTCAATTGCACCACAAACTCTATGTTTGTATGCTCTCAAGGTGTCATTTTTGGTTGCACTTATCCCTGTTACTTGGCTGACAACTAATTCACTATCACCATAAACTTTTAAGGCCTTAAGCCCTCTTTTTCTAGCCCACTCTAGTCCATTAACTAGACTTTCATATTTTGTAGTGTTGCTAGTGTAGGAGAAACTGAATCTAAAGGTAGTATAATACCTTTCTCCTTTTGGGGACACTAGCATAGCACCACCACTAGAACCATGTCTACTTTTAGTTGCATCAAAAAATAGTTCCCAAACCTGATTGCTCTGATCTTCTGAATCAGTATCTTCTTTGAGAAGGTTGGCTCTATGGATCCATTTTCTTGTATCAAATAACCTCCCAAACCAAAATCCCAGATTAGATTTTCTTGGGCCTCTGAAGCTCTTTCTTCTAGAAGAATATCAGGGATACTCTCTATCTTAGTGTCTGCTTCACTAATGGTTTGGAAGTCATTGTCATCAAATATAGGGTAGTTTACATTGATGGTATTGGACACATAAGGTTCTATATGGTGTGTTGCTAATGGTTCTAAATTAATGGTGACCTTGGTACCATACCTTGTATGAAATAACATGTGAGACCAGTCAGAAGATAAGTAACCTCCTATCTTGGCTGTAAACTCCCTTGAGAGACATATAGCAAATAATGCAGGGAGATCTATGATATATATATCAAGGAGGATGGAAAAATTAGGACTAGCATGTAGGATTAGACTGGTATCCTTGGCCACACCTATAGTATTGACTGAGGATCCATCAAGTTGGGTAACCTTCTTTTGGAAGGGTTCATATTTTAGTCCTAATTGGTTAGCTACCTTCTTGGGCATTACAGTGCTAGTAGCTCCACTATCTACCATACAATTATGCACTAAATATTTTCCAATAATTAGAGATACATAAAAGGGAGGTGGCTTTGAATTCCTACCTTGAGAGGCATTGCCTTTGGAGTTGCTACTTGGAGCCTCCTTTTCTTGATCATTGTTAACCAACACTGGCTTTGCAGCTTCTTTTGTAGGTTGAGGAGTTGTCACTTTTGTCATGGCCCTCTTCAAAATTTTAGGTTGTCCTGGAAGAGCCAAAGAGTCCCAAATGGACATGGTGAAATTCACCTTCTTCATGTTGTCTACAATATTAAAAGGTGTCACAATGTGTACTCTTTGTTGTGTCTTTGGCATGACAGGCTCCACTTCTTTTGGAATTTGGCCTTCTTTGCTTGTAATGACAGGAGCCTCCTTAGGTGTGATGGGATCAGCTTGTTATAGTGGGTCTACAGATATGGTGGCTTTGGCATTGGAATCTTCTCTTTCCATGTCTTGAGCTCTTCTCTTTCCTCTTGTATAGGCAACAAAGGCAACTTCATCATTGACCCCATTGAAGTCTGGTTGCTCCCAATTGAAAAGAGTAGTTCCATTTTCTTGTGGTTCTTGTTGAGGCACTAACCCACTGGATGAAGCCTTTGATTGAGCTTGTGAGGCATTTTGAACCATTAGAGCTTGGTTCATCCATCCATTAGAACATGTAGCCTGATTACAAGGAAAGCACCATTCATTATCCATAGCCATATTATTTTGACTAGGAACCATATCCCTAACTGGATTTGCATAATTTAGAGGTGCAGGGTTATATGGTTGGAATGGTCTCTGATTAAAACTTTGTCTTTGTCCTTGATACCCTCCTTGGTATGGTGGGATATTTTGTTGATGAGGCTGTCCTTGATTTTGATATTGTTGATTAGGACCTTGGCCTTGTGACTGAAATGGTGGTCTAATTCCTTGACCTTGTTTCTTCAAATTTGTAACCTCTTTAGTCAAGGTTTGCAATAAGTTTGTCATTTCTTGCTGACTACTCTATTGGCTATTCCTTATTTCTTGTAGCTCTTGAGAGAAACTAGTTGTTAGCTCTTGATGACTAGTACTGGCCTGAGGTGCTAATATGGTGGGAGTAGGGGTAAATGGGGGTACCTGGGTAGGTGCAATGGGTTGAAGGCTAGGAAAGATGGGCATTGGTGGCCTTCTAGCAATTATGCCTGCTTGGATTAGATAGTTTTCAGGCTTGATAGCTATGTCAAAAGCTTGGGGTAAAGAAGTACCACCCATAGACTGGATCATGACAGAAATTTGACCATTCAAGCTTTGCAAATAGTAAAGGAAAGCATGGTCGGCTGATGGTCTCACAGAGATTGGAATTCTATTCCATGTTTTGAGGAATCTACTATTGTAATCTGTCATTTGCTCTTGAGGGTCTCTATTAATGGTTGTTAACTGCTCAACTAGAGACAAGTTATCTGATTTATCCTCAAAATGCTTACTTAATGCATCCCCTAATTCATGCCATGAAGTAATAGAATCAACAGTTAGAGTTCTAAATCATTCAAAAGCCTTACCTTTTAGAGAGGCTTCTAATAACTTTGTGGCCACATCCTCTTGAGTTATGTTGTGTATGCTACAGATGGTGGTCACATCTCTTATGTGCTCAAAAGTAGTTGTTTTCCCTTCACCTGTGAAATTAGGTATACTCTTTAGTGCCACCAAGGGCACATCATGATGTTGAGAAAAGTTCAATGGACTACCTTGATTAAAGGGTGCAAATGCAAATGGTCTTTCCATTGTAGGAGTTGGAATCTGAAGATTAACAACTATGTGAGTTGTATTTGCCTCTAGATTTGAATCCTCCTCTAGATCTCTGGTTAGAGATCTACCTCTTCTTCTAGAATGAAAGGGAAAAGGTCTCCTTTCTGAGGTATCAGGAGGCATTGATTGAACTCTCCTTGCAGGGGATGTTCTTTGAGTTGACATACCTTTATGACTTCCCTTTGAGGGCAACTCTAAAAATTTAGTGGGCTTTGAGCTCCTAGTCTCAATCTTTCTCACAAACCTTAAACAAGCTTGGCTTGGATCTTTGAAATCAGTGGAGTCGCCAAATACACCTGATGAAACAACTTCTTCAAGTTTGTATTATGCAATCTGTATATCAGAGAGAACATAATGCTTCAAAGATGAACCAATAGGAACACCTTTAATCTTTTAATCTGATCTTTGTCCCACGAGGCATGCCAAAATTGTTATACACTAAGTTTGCACCCTTGTCTCAAGCTCTCATCATCTTGATAACCTAGTATAACAGGGGAATCATCTCCAATTGTGGGACCTATGCTAACTAAGATGAGACCTGCAGGTTCTAGGCTATTTCCTCTTGGATAATCACCTTAATTTGCTTCTAGACATGAAAAGTAAACTTTAGAGGGAAAGGGATAGAAGGAATGCTAAAAGGGAAATGACTTGAAAGCAAACTACCTACTAAGTGATACACCAAAATTAGGGTTTGGATCTTAGTATAGAGGATGAAAATAATGAACAACTCAGGTCTAGGAGATCACAACTCACTAAATAGGTTTGCATAAGTGTCTCATAGGAGGGCCTGAACATAAGACACAACCTATAACCTACAAACAAACATTCACTTCTACAACTTGGCATAGGAATGAGACAAGATTGTTAGGGGGTTGAAGTATACCCAAAAAAGCATTCTCATCCAATAACCCACAATAACACACAAAATTCTAGAAAGTAAGAGGGATCAGGAACCCTAAGATATCACTGAAAACATCATATACTTTAATCCAATAAGAGATAATTCAAACAAGAAAGCATAGGGACATGAAGGATTGTCAAAAAATACCTCTGCAATGTTTTTATTATCAATGGGAACTTTACAACTGTATAAGCCATAGGGTAGAAATGATACCATAGATGACCCTTAAGAAAAGATGAATTTCTTCTACAATTGTGAACCTCTCTTTTTACAAAAAAAGTCAATTCTATGCTCAAAAGCTCCAAAAATACATTATATACATCCCCCTCTTGCATGCAGGCAAGAGTCAAAACCTAAGTAGGGTTACAAGATTAAACAATGATATCAAACCCTAGGGTACTGATCACCTATTAATGAAAATATCTAAGAACCGGTGATCAAATCATATCTTTCTTTGAGTGTTGATCCTTTTGAACTGAAAACACCTACAGACACAACAACCTTGACCTACCAACCCATCTGCAACTCCGCTAATCCATGAAGGCTCCAAATCTAATTATATTTCCCTGGGAGAGGTACTGCTTGAAAAGGTGGCGCCAACTCTTTCTAGCACTTTCTGTCATTAAAACATGGCAAAGGACCCTGCAACGCCGGCCAACAGTCACTTCTATCATCTTCACAACCACAACCATCTTGAGAATTTATTTCCTGATGTACCCGACACTGTGCATAGCCGAAAGAATGCAAAACCCTTGCAGAGACATGTGAATTTTGAAATATAGCGACTAACGGCAGATTTTAAAATGTAACCGTCGATGAGAAACCCTTCTCGGCAGATGAATGATCGTGATGCACTCAAAAATAGCTTGAAAACTTATTTTTGACAAGTCAAACACCACTGTGGAAGTCAACAGCCAATGAAACATGAGCAAATCAACACATCTGACAGACTTGGACCCATGACGTGCAGAAAGAGCATCAGACGATTGTCGCAAGATCACAAGGGCTTGGAAGATCCCTTGTGATCAAGCAACAACCGTAGATCTTTAGTCTACTAACATCCCCATAGATACCCTGACATGGTCCTACCAATAGAGCCCATCTGTCATCTGACCGACCAATGAAGAAGGAGCACGTTAGAAACTAAGGCCCACCTAACAGAGCCCAGAGATAAAGTAAGATCAATGGCGGGTGCATGGTCTCATGTGTCAAAGAAACTCCATGAGATTATACGCCAGCCATTAGATCTTCAGTTGACTAACAACTGTCGGGCCCGCACTGACACAGTGTCAAATCACAAGTCCTAACCAATCACAAATGCACAGCTCGAACTACGTGGTAGGACCCTACAATGGACCCACTACAACACCAATCACCACTACATGGACCAATCAAACATGAGCACATAAGAAAGAAAGGACCCACCATCAGAGCCTCAAGAATAAAGCAAGATCGATGGTCGGTGCATAATCTCATGTGTTAGAGAAACTCCATGAGATTATACGCCAACCGTTGATCTAAAAGGGACATAGTCTGCCAGGCACGCTCTAAAAATTGAACAAGTCACCACCTCATGGACCAATAGGAAGCCTCCATGTTGGAAAACTTGGCAGTGGACCCACTTGACTTTGAAGCGCTGCGGGGAAAGGAAATCTATGGTCGTCACAAGATCACAAGCCTCTGACAGACCCTTCATGAACTTACGATGACCATCGATCTTACTGAACTGGGACCCCACAAGCTGAGATCACCAAACATTTAATCAACTACATGAGTAAATGGAGAATAGACTATCCGCTGAATTGCTAACCGCTGAGGACTTAACCGTGAAACATTGGGGTATTATGTGAACAAGGCATTCGCTGAATCACCGAAAGGAAAAGGTAACTACCAACTATCTTGGAGAACTAGCGACCGGCCAATGAAAAAATAGCACACATGGTTATTCAAAACTTAAGTGGTTGATAAAGTAACAAGGAATTAGAATGAAGGCTTAGGGTTTGTAGGGTTATTTTCCCCAACGACTATATTTATGAATTTTTTGACCTGCAAACTAGGAAGTAAAACAATTTGCAGAGGCCAGAGGACAACTCACAACTTCATGAAATTTTCAGGGATGCCTGGCAGGATAAAAACAAAGACTTTGGAATAGGTTTTAACCAAATTTGCATGTACATGGGAAAATCAGGGTAACAATTACAACACAGGAGTGTTCCTAATAAGTATTGGGTAGAAGTAGTGTTTACTATTGTTTACCTTCTTAATTGTTCCCCTACTCAGGATGTCAAGAACAAAACTCTAGAAGAGTTGTGGTTTGGTCATAAGCTCGAGATCAAGCACCAGAAGATTTTTGGCTCTCTTGCATATGTTTGGATTCCTGATGCTAAACGCTCTAAATTAGATTTTGAAAGTAAGAGACTCATGGTGATAGGGTACAATGACAACCATAAGGCCAACAGATTGATAGATATCGACACTGATCATCTTATCTTTAGTTGTGATGTTGTTTTTGATGCAACTCAAGGACCTTTTATGTCTTCTTTTGAGTAGTGTTCTGAGGAATAGCCTCATAGTGTTCCTCTTCCTTTAGCACCACCTGATGGGAGGGATGATATAGCTAATGCTCACCCTGGGGAACCTGATGCTGATCTTGTTGAGGCCCCTGAACATGATCCTCTTCTTGCCCCTGTTCCTCCTCCCAAACCTCCTCTAGCTCCTCCAAAGGTTGGCTCTTCTACTCTCCGGCCCAAATGGTGGGTTAAAACTATTAGTGATCTCAGGGATGATGAGCTCATTGAGGGTAGAACTTCCAAAAATAAGAGCAAATAGAAACCTACAATTAATTTTGGTCTTATGGCTAACATTCATAGTGTCTATGAGTCCCAGACCTATTCTGAGGCTAATGGTATTCCTGAATGGGAACAGGCTATGGAAGCAGAGTTCCAAAGTCTTCAGGAAAATCACACTTGGGCCCTTTCCAATCTTCCTTCAGGGAAGAAGCCCATTAGTTGTAAATGGGTGTACAAGGTGAAATAAAAAGTTGATGGAACCTTAGACAAGTATAAAGCTCATCTTGTTTCTTGTAGGTTCTCATAGGAAGAAGGCATTGACTATGAGGAGAATTTTTCTCCTACAACCAAAATGAGTACCATGGTATACATGACACAACCCCTTGGATTTAAGGTTTTTGGTCAGGAACACAGAGTTTGTAAACTTGTCAAAGCTCTCTATGGTCTGAAACAAGCCCCTCGAGCCTGGTACATGAGGATTGATAGATACTTAACTGATCAAGGTTTTTAGCGGAGTCCATCGGATTCAAATTTGTATATCAAACATGTAGGTGATCCTATATTGTTTATAGTTGTCTATTTAGATGATCTAATCATTACTGGCAGTTCAGAATATTTGATCACTGAAATCAAACAGGATTTATGTCACACTTTTGATATGACAGACTTGGGACTCTTTCATTATTTCCTCGGCATTGAGGTTTGGCAGAATGAGCATAGTATCCTCCTTTCTCAGTCCAAGTATGCCACGAATCTTGTGGACAAGTTCAGAATGCAGGATTGCAAACCTGTCTCCACTCCTATGGAACCCAGGCTCAAATTGTAAGCTCAGTCTGCTTCACCTGTTGTGGATGAATCTTTGTTTAGAAAACTAGTCTGTGGTCTCATTTATCTTACTATCCCAATTTATGATAGCTCCCAAGGTTGACCATTGGACAACAGAAAAGTGTGTCATGTGCTATGTAAGTGGTACTTCTGATTATGGCCTCCTGTACACTTGGAGTCCTAACCCTACACTATGTGGCTACACAAATTTAGATTGGGTCGATTCTATTGATGATCATAAGTCTACCACTGGATATCTGTTTAATTTGGGATCCGGTGTTGTCACATGGACTAGTAAGAAGCAACAGGCAGTGGCCCTATCTTCAACTAAAGCAGAGTATGGGGGAGTAGTTAAGGTAGCCTGTGAGGTAGTTTGTCTTTGGTGAATGCTTGCGGATATGCATGTCCCTCAGACATGACCGAATCCCCTATTCTATGATAATCAGTGTGTGCTCAAACTGGCAAAGAATCTGGTCTTCCATGAAAAAACCAAGCATGTCAAAACTCATTTTCATTACATTCATCAGGTGGTTGAAGACAAATCCATCCAGTTGTTGTATGTTCCTACATTGGAGTAGCCCGCGGATATCTTCACCAAGTCTCTCAGTTCTGATAAATTTGTAAAATTCAGGGAATCTATTGGTGTTGTTGATAGATTGAGCATTATCGAGGGGTATTAGAATATTTAGAATGTTTCTTTTTAATGCTCACGATATCTTCCTATTTTATAGAAGTCTCTTTTTAGATACTTTCTATTTTGTAAATATCCAGTGGTGTATATATGATTGTGTTGCTCATTGTAAATTAATTATCAATACAAATAATATGTTCATAATTATTTTAGTTAGACTATTTCTAGTTTATGTAGCCCATAAGAACTTCATTGTGTATTAGATGGACGTTAAGTTAACTTTCTTAAATGGCGAGTTAGAAGAAGAGGTATACATAGAACATCCTAATGTTTTCAATCTCAGAAAACAAGTTAACATGGTGTGTTTTTTGAAGAAAGTATTGCATGGACCAAAGTAAGCCCCTAGAGCCTAGTATTCCAGATTGGAAAATTGTTTGATCAAGCTCAGATTCAAAAAAGCTACTACATATAGTAATCTTTATTTTAAAATTTTTAATAATAAAATTCATATTGTAGAAGTCTTTGTTGATGACATTATCATTGGTGGAGATTATTAAAGTTAAGTAAAGAATTTACATTAGAAATGAAGAATGAGTTTGAAATGTTTACATAATAGGAGAAATAAAATTAGGTCTAGGTTTACAAGTCACTCAATCTGACAAAGGAATTTTCATGACTCAAGCTAGTTATATGAGGGAATTGTTAAGGAAGTTTGGATTGTATGACTCACAACCCAAGGGAGCACCTATGGTGATAGGATGCAAGCTATCAAGAGATGATAAGTTCCCTAAAGTTAATCAGTCAAGGTATAGATTAGTGATTGGTGGACTTCTATATTTAAATCATAGAAAACCTAGAATCATGAATGTGGTGTGTCTTATTGCACAATTTCAAGATGATCTTGGAAACAATCATGATGTAGGAGTAAAACTGATATTTAGATATTTGAAAGGGAAAATATAATTTGGAATGTGGTACCCTAAGGATAATTATTTTACCTTATGTGCATATACAAATACTTAGTAGACAAGTGATGTTGATGATAAGAAGAGCATAAGTGGTGACATAGTCTTTTTTGACATTAGATTGATCACATGGATGAGTAAAAAGAACAACTAAATTTCCTTATCTACTATAGATATAGGATATATTGATGCTATTGGCAATTATACTCAAATCATTTGGATGAAGTAGATGTTATCTAATATTGGCATTTTTTATGAACTTGTTGTGATGTTCTATGATAATTCAACTACCATAAATATTTCTAAGAATCTATTACAACATTCCAAGACAAAGCACATATCAATCAAGTATAATTTTATGAGAGAGAAGTTAAAAAAAGAGGATTTGAGATTAGAGTATGTTCCTACATAAGATAGAGAGGTTTTCAAGAAGATTGGTGTACATCCAAGGGGGAGAAATTGATGAAGATAAGAGTATGTAATTACATTAGAACCAAGAAGAGAAAGTTCCCAAGGGGAGAAAAGACAGAGAAGACATGATGAGGTAGAGAATAGTAAGAGAGACCCTAAAATATAATGATGTATTATGGATATTGTTGGTAGTACTATTAGTTTGTGATTACATTACTATGTTTTATTATTTTTTCCATCACATATTGCCATCAATGCCAAAGGGGGAAATTTTTGGAAAGTTGGATGTGTTTTCATTGATTTCAACATGTCTAATATGGTGTTGGTGATACCTATAATGTTCCTTGGATGTCTAGTGTGAAAATCAAATGGTTTTGATATCTTTTTTGAAGTTTGGTTGATAAATATGTGGTTTTTCTAGTAACATAGAATGTTTAGATGAATAGAAGTAGAAGGTTACTAAAGATGAGGAGTCGCACACCTCACAGGATGATGTAGAGGTTGCATACATGCTTCATGTCAAGTTTGAGTTTTTTACATTATGATTTGATCAAGTTATAGTTCCATAGATGAGGACTGGTTAATCAGTCAATGCATAGATCAATTATTGGTGGATTTCTATATTTAACTCATACAAGACCAAACATCATGAATGTAGTGTGTCTTGTTGCAATATTTCAAGTTGATCCCAGACACAATAATGAAGTATCACTAAAAAATGATATTTAGATATCTAAAAGGGACAATAGACTTTAGAATGTGGTACCCTAAGGATAATGATTCCACCTTATGTGCATATGCATATGCTAATTGGGCAAGTGATGTTGATGACAGGAAGAGAACAAGTGGTAGCACATTCTTTTTGGGTAGTAGATTGATCTCATGGATGAGTAAAAAGAACAACTCAATTTCCTTATCTACTATGGAGGTAGAATAAATTGATGTAGTTGTAATTATACTCAATATATTTGGATGAATAAGATGTTATTTGATGTTGGCATTTTTTCAATGAAATTTTTGTGATGTACTATTATAATTCAAGTTCCATAAATATTTCTAAGAATCCAATACAACATTCCAAGTGGAAGAATATATTAATCAAGTATCATTTTCTGATAGAGAAGTAGTATGACAAGGATTTGGTATTAGATTATGTTCTTACATAAGAAAGAGAATTTGTTAAGAAGAGTGGTGTACATCCAAGGGGGAGAAACTGATGGAGAGAAGAGTATGTCTTTAGATTGGAATAAAGGAGATAAAGTTCCTAAGGGGAAAAGAGACAAAGTAGAGGTGATGAAGTAGAGAACAATTAGAGAGACTCTGAAATATAATGATGTATTATGGATATTGTTGGTAGTTCTATTCATTCCCGATTATAATACTTCATTTTATTGTTTTTCCCATCATATGGTGCCATCAATGCCAAAGGGGGATATTTTTGGCAAGATAGATATGTTTTCATTGATGTCAACATGTCTACTATGATGTTGGTGATATCTATAATATTTTTTGGATGTCGAGTGTGAAGATTAGATGGTTTTGATAGATGTTATGAAATTTGGTTGACATATATGCAATTTTTCCAGTTACGTGGAATGTTTGGATGAATCACAGTAGAAGGTTACTGAAGATGAGGAGTCATGCACCTCATGAGATGATGTAGAGGTTTAATATATTCTTAATATAAAGTTTGAGTTTATGACATGATGATTTGATCAAGTTATGGTATCACAAATGAGGACAAGTTATTTTGTTGTTTCCTAGTGTTATAGAGTTGTAGAGACTACTTTTGCACATGTCTTGTAGATGATAAATTTGGTTTCGCAAATGGGAATGTTTTAAGGACATATAAATGTATCTACAATTCAAAGGGTTTGTAATTATGATGATCCACAAGGCATTTATAAGAATTATATTAGAGGATGGTAGTGTTCTTGAAAGTTTATCATAAGATATTGGTAGATCCAATTAATGTAATATATCTATTTGTTTATTTGAGCTTAATGATACCTTAGGATGATCTAGTATTATGTGTCTGATGCTTTGGTACTTTACATTGATCAAGGTGGCCAAGTTCAATGAATCTAAGTTATATTTTTGTAATTTTAACTAACATATCAAGGAAAGATTATAAATTAGTTTATAAGAGATCAATATAATGTCTTAGGGTTATGATCACGATCTTGAGATGTTATTGATAGATTTAATGGATGTTTGGAAAGTGAAAAGAGATCTTGATGGTTGATTTTACGGATGGGAGATGGATGATTATGTATTAGGTTTTTTCTAACCTAGTTCTTGATAAATATGGTGAATTAGATTTTGATTGGTGTGTTGTGTGTATGCGGTAGTATTTTTGAGATTGTAGAAGCAAGTGTATTCTAGTACATAACATTTTTAAATATCCAATGTAGGATGAATTTCTTATTTTTGGTGCGGTAGAAAGAATTGGAGTAAGTGATCTTACTATACTGGAAATGAATTGACTGAGGTATACTGAGATGCTACTATCTAGTTGATGAATTAAAATATTGGTGTCTTAAAAGTGTTTGTAAGTTAGTGAGACTTCTAGATTGTAATTGTAGGTTAGTGTGACTTCCTTAGGATGGGTACCCAAGGTGAATTGAGTAGTAAAATCTAGGTAGCATTCCTGAATTCAAGTGAATTCCTCATATTGTAATAAGATACACTTCTAACAAGGTATCAATCTTATTGTGGGTATCATCCCTAGTATGGTTTTCACCCTAGTTTGGGTTTCCATGATAAAAATATTAGTTTTATGTGGTGTTCTTGTTTTTTGATTTGCATTTACATGCTTTACATCTTTCAAATAAGTAATAATAGTTCTTGCAATTAAGGGTTTTATTCTTGAAGGGTTTAAGGGTTTTAAAGTTTAAGTATTTTGGTAGCAACTGATTCACCCCCCATCAGTTGCTTTCTTCTTATATCCTACATACAAAATATTTAATTTATAGACATTAACTATATAAAATACTTTAAAAGACTTTTCCTCTTTACAACTTGAACTCATTATTACTTTTATTTCACTCTCTATAAAAAAATCAACCCACCCACAATTTTCCTTTCTCATACTTTGTAGAGAAGTTGTATCAATCTACTATGCATAGAACTGAACTAGCAATTGTTCTTTTCTATTTTATTTCTTTAAAAAATAATTTTTTAGTATTTAAAAGAATATTTAAACTTCAAATATCAAATCCATGTATATTAGAGAGAAAATACCAACTTTAGGAATTAATTAATGATTAAAATCATTAATATTCATCACTTTTCATTATTTAAGTAAAAAAAAAAAGTTCGGTCATTTTATTCCCACGAGTATAAATTTATAGGTTCCTATTGCACTATTGTCATGACTGTGTAGTATTGTATAGGCTCTTATGGCCACAATGACAAGATACAAAAACTTGTGTTGCAGAATCTTGATTTTAAACTTCAATTGATTTGGATGTATTGAGGCTTCAAGAGAACATTATGCTAAAGTATGCAACTCATTTAGACAAGCATAAAATCTATTGCAAAGATCATATATCTTTATCTTTGTTGTTATTAGAACAATAAATCACATAATTTAAAATGTTGAAGATCATTCAAATCAAACTAACATCCTTCATGAATACATACAATACTATACCTACATCAAAATCACAAACATGGAAAATTCCCATGTTTTCACATATATAAACAAATACTCTAACATGGTCTGATGAAAACATACTAACAATGTCATGAATTCTCTAACTAATTTCATTAGCATCTAACCATCTTACTCCCCTTTTGACACTGCACAACTGGTTGACATAATATCCAACTAATAGCTCACTTTTTCACAATATTCCAATAAGTAAATACTTATAAGGATAAAGTATAAGTTATGATTTCATTCCAATAGATGCATGCCATGTTTTATTGGGAAGAACTTGGTAATATGACTCAAAGGTAATGCATGATGGGGAGAAGAATACATACACTAGTTAGAAGAATAGTTCTAAAGTGATTTTATTACCTCTTAAGGATGAAGAAAAAGATGGAAATATGTCTTCTCAAAGGGAACCTATCGAAGACATGACAACAATAAGTTTTTATTATGCACCCATGATATAGCAAGAAAGAATTAAAGAATACCCTTTTGAAGATGTTAATGTTGTAGAAAAAAAAGTAAAAATGAGAATAAGGATAAGAATGTATTAATAATAAAGAAAAAAGAGGTAAAGATTAGTTTTCCTAATTTTTTTCAACATAAAATGTAAATAGGAGAAGAGGTGGAAAGAAATTTAGTGGTAAAATATGTGAAGTGTGAGAAAGAAGTGGATTTGAAGAAATAGGTTTTAAAAAGAACAAAGGATATGACTACATGGATTTTGGACAAGAAGATAGTTTACACTTTTAAAAATAAATGCAATAGATATCTGGTATAATGGAAAGGATTAGATCTAGAGAAGAGGCACGTATTAAAAAATAACAACTTGCAGGAGCTACATTCTTTTCAATTAGATGAGAATGATGCAGGAGATTTTGGTTTCTTTTTCAATATTTTTTAAGGTTCTTGAGATTTTAATAATTTCTTAAGATGTTCTCAAAATAATTTAGCAAGTTGAGACTTACTCGATTTTTGAGATTTTAGTATATTTATGAGATTTTAATGATTTTTTTAGTTTTTTGCATAGGAGAATAGAAAGTTTTTTTGAGTTATTAGTAATTTATTTAGATGTTCTCAAGTTGCAGCATGTATTTAGTTTAGAAGATTGATAATTATAAAATAGTAAGTTTTTATTATGGTTAATTATTTAGGGAATTGTATATGAGAGATAATGATTTATTTTTTTAAATTGTAAGGAGGTTGGAGGAAGAATAAGGAAATAAAATCATTAATCTCATTCCTTGAGTTCTTTCTATTTGTATTTTTTATTTTACTTTTTTTCTAAATGTTAATGGTGAATTAGTTGTAGTGAATAATCAAGATGGCCCCCACCTACACAAAGGATTGATTATGGTTGTCTACGAATTCTAGTTTTGAAAGAAGTGTCAATCTTCTCATAACTATGGTTCAAAAAATGCCACCAAAGAAAAGGGTAAAATCTATACTCCTTCAAGGGAACAAGCCTCTTATCAGGGTTTGAAAATTCAACCCTATCATTTCAAACTTCTAAAAGAAACCCTTAATAAGAGGAAAACCAAAATAACCTTCACTATTATTACATTTATGGAGTATTCTACAAAGGTAAAAGTGAAGAAAGGGAAACACACTAAAAATCCTTCCACAAATAATGACAATTACCCTCCTTATTTTCATAATGAGGTGGTGGAAGATAGTGAGGATGCTCTAGAGGGAAAGGATAATGAGGGGGTGGAAGAGGATATAGAGGAAAATGAAGAAGATAACAAAATAGAAGAGGAGGAGACAAATTATGAAAATAAATATAACACAAGGATAGAGAAAAGGATGTCAAGGGTGCATGCAAGAAGTTGAGTCCACTTTTTGGCCAAAAAGTGGAAATGTTTTCAGGGTAGTTTTCAAAATTCATTTAGATTGACCTAAACATCTGAAGCACTTAAAGATTGAATCATTAAAAACTTAGTAATATGAAATGTAGTAATCAATGTTTGGTTCCAAATATGTAAATCATTTCAATACTCTAATGATAAAAATTATTTTCCAGTAGGCATTTCCAAGAACCATTGATTAAAATCTAGTTTTTAGGGTCATATTATGCCGATATATGAAAACCATAATTTGATATAAATGAAAATATATTTTGGAGTCCTTTTGGGAAAAGATCTGCGAGGTACTCAAGATTTTGAAGGACATTTTTAATAATTTTGTTAATATTCTTTTAATAATTATTTATTAGGCATAGTTGTTGTTTTGATAACCCCTCATGTACATAAAAAATGAGTTGACTTGAATTTATCATTTTTTTGAAATTCTTTCAAAGTGAAAAGAAGTGTCTTTAGTTTGTTGTCATATACATTATTTTTCAAAAATATATCAAAAACAAGTTATTAAAAGAATAAGAAAACCTATTATTTCAAGTTTATGGATTTGTTGCATAAGAAATTATTTTAAATTTTATTTTTTTAAATGGAAAAATAGAAAAAAAAAATCCAATTTAAAAAATATATATTTGAAGTCTACATAATCTCATCTATTTTGTATTTTAATTTATTCAAAAACTTCTATACAAAATTTCTTTAGATATATGTCTAAATTCACTATTTTGTATGGACACTCACATCGAGCTTCATATCAAACTAGGTCTAATGTTATGGGTTGGATCTCTAAGCCTCTTTGTGAACTAAAAGCCAATATGAAAATTAGGCCCAAAATTTAAATTTTATGAAACAAGATCTGGTTCACTATTTGAATAAATTTCAACAAATAAAAATTAAATAGAAGCCCACTTAGGATACAAGATCCCATTTTGAAAAGTGAACATGATCCCACTTTCTAAATGACATCTTGTTTCTTTATCATTTTTAAAAATATTATTTTTGTACTTTAACCAATGCTTAATCGTAGCATTACATGTTTCCCTATTTCTCCAATAGTGAAATTTATTGTATTTTTATTGATTCTTGTCTTGTTTATGCTCTTTTTCTTAGAATATTCTATTCAATTTTGGAAGGATTCAAGCATTCAAAGAATTTTAGAGTAGAATAATATACATGATGATCTATTTTTAGGAGTATAAAAAACATTTGTTTTCTTGAATTTAATTGTACAACAAAATTCATTAACCATGTGATAAAAAACATTGTCAAAGTGGAAGGAGGGTCATTACCACTAAGGAAATTAAAGAAAATGGAGAGGACAAAAAATGAGAAAGAGATAGAAAAATAAGTATTTGACACATGCATAATAATTAAGCATCTATATCTATAATAATTGAAGAGATAAACATTGAAGTTACCAGGGGGGATAGGATAGATGTAGCTGATATGAATGAATCTACATGAGGTGAATATAGAAGATAATTCAATTATAGATCATAATCCTAGTTTGGCTTCAAACCTACCTTTCAATGATACAAAGAATTTGGCAAATGATATAAATCTAGGTACATCTTTATATCTACCTTTAAATGATATGGATAATTTGTGATTTTAGATGATATTCATATTGATAATTTATTAGATGTTAGTTATACAAATTTTGACATTTAATTTTTTCCTAGAAAATTTATACAAAGAGGCATTGAAAATTAAATCCTTTGTGTTGGTCAAAATGAAAATCCTTTTGAGAATGGTGAAAAAAAAAAATGTGTTAGATTTAAAAATAAAAATATTTTTTTGATATTTTAAATTAATATTCTCGATAATCTTCCTAGTAATATTTCTTGAAAATAAATAAGAACAAATTCCAATAGATTGTACAAAAAACTTATAAAAAAAGCTATCATGTCAATGTTAATGTGTGATGAAATTGATGAGAATGTTGGAAATGATATAAGTAATAAAAAAGTTACTATTCTTTTGAAACCAAAAAGAAATGATGAATCACTTAAACATGTTATAATACTATTGTACAAATGTCATTGAGTCTATTAGGAAAAATATTTGATCGAGAGATAGGAATGTTGCACTAAGAGCTATAACAACTACTATAGGTATTAAAATAACTTTGGATAAAATAATATTAAAGACAATTGTGAAAATCTAAACATACATCCTAAAACATTGGTAAGAGTAATAAAGAGAAGATAAAATATTTAAAATGATCCAATAAACCAATGTTGGAGTTTTAGCATGGTTGACTCCCAAGATTTGACATCAAATTGAATAGTAAAATCAAATATTTAGTTGCAAAATATTAGCATCATAATATGAGGGTTTCATCTAATGCTAGAGATATTTTGAAATTAAGGGTGCAGTCAAAAAATTGCAATCCTCATAAAAAATGCCTATTATAAACAACTCAAACAATATTTAATAGAAAATTCTTAGATGATGTAGTCTTCCTTATAAATATTACCCCAATTCAAAGATCATTTGAATAATTTAAACCATGGTATGTGAATATTTATAAGCAATGTTTCTCTTGTTGTTGTAAGCTACATCTAGAATATTTTCATTATTATGATGGTTTTGATACATATTTTGTACTTCACATACTAACAGGATCATATAGTATTGTAGTATTAACATGTCATATAAAACAATCAAGGACTTTATAGTAAATTTAGAAAATTATTTTATTTGAGTTTATGGATTTTTTTGACAATACACTAATTATGAAAATCTTTCATTATCAGTAGAATGTATGTATGAAAGTATTTTTGATAGAAAAAAGCAACAAAAAAAGGTAGAAAGTGTTGAAAATAATTTTGGGAAAGAATTATTGAATGTTCAAATACTTAAGAATTTTTAGTATTCTTTAAAAGATTGAGAAACTAGAAAGTGGTATGATTTTTAGTCAAATATAAACTTAGTGTACATCAATTCATATCATAAATCAAGAGTAAGATTGTACCAAAATATGTGAAATGATTTTGATATTTTTGATGGATTGAGCACAAATTTCACACATATAGAAATACATTACTGGTTGGAAGTATGCTATCAGTGGTTGACTTTGTCAAAAATTATACTCTTGCTCTACAAGAGGAAATTTAATCTCAATACTAAAACTTTGTGCAAGTGGATATGTTCTTTCACAATGTTTATAGAAATGTAAATGATAGTATAGAGAATGATTAAAAAATTATGAGGGAGTTACACTTCTATTGTACTAGTGATAACTATATGCACTCCTCCAAGTTTGTTTAATATAGTTTCAACATATTTCATAAAAATCTAAGAGAGCGGAATACATATGACAAGATATATGATACGGTTAAATAATTATATGGGACAATGGAAGAATGCTCAAATATTTAATGGCTAGGTAGAGTTCATAAGGAAAAAAATTCCAACATATGTGAAGTTTCTTTTAAGTAGTCATGGTAAAGGGTAAAATGATGAAGTTGGTACATGAGTTAAGATAATTCTTAATGAAGTAAAATTACAATTTGAGAATGAAATAAAATTTAAAGATGCACATGTGATTATGGATTGGTGCAACATAAAATCATCTACAGAATCAAGTGTTAACTCTAGAATTCAATGACTATTTTTGTTAGTTAGAGAACAAATATTCCACCTAAACATGATTGTAACAAAATTAGTGGATCTCTAAAATGAAAAAAATTAAGAGTTCAAATGCAAAAATATGGACTATTTCGACAAGGGAACTTGTATATTTTTTTGATTGCACGAAAAAATAGGTTTTAAAGGGGACCCGAAACCCCATACAAGTTAGAGAAAAAAAGTTTTAGCATTTAAGCATACTACAGAGAAATAGGACTGGGACCCAGTCCACCATAACCAAAACCAATAGAAAAAACCCCAAAACCAGAAACCAGCCAAAAACCAACAACCAGGGAGAACCAAAAAAGAAAAGGCTAGCACTAGGGACTGAGGGCACTAAGCAAACTCTTTGTGAGTTTCATCAGCTTCCTTCTTCACCTCAGAGATCTTCTTTATAGCAGCATTGAAGTCAGAGAGCTCTTGGATTCTTTCTCCTTTTCACAGACCTGGTACATTTACCTGGGCCTTCCTCTTCTAGGTCCTCAGTATCCTCCTCAAGTTTCTTGCTTGGGGAGCTAGCGTCCAGCTCTATTTTAATGGTTAGAAAGTAGTCCATGGAAGAACCTATAAACATATTATTATCCTGCACGTGTTTGTTCATGGTATTCTCTAGTTTTTCCATTCTAACTTGCATTTCCTGCACTTTCTTGTCCCTGTCAATGTTCATGTTGCCATCCACAGTGTTCGAACCAGACTCTAGCCTTTCCTACAGGGAATCCATCTTAGTAGAAATGGAACAAAATTTTAAATTCAAATTCTTAATTTCCTGAAATACCCATTTCAATAAAAAAATGAATACATGGAAGAAGCCTTTGTAGTCTAGAGAACCCCAAAGGAGGGGTCAATTTTGTCATCCATATCCACAGTTTTAATAAAGGGAATGTTCTGAGAATTGACAGGAGCATTCACTTTCTCCACACCAGGTGAATCCATCTCTGCATCAGGGGAAATCTTCTCCGCATCCGTGGCATTCTTCTAAGTATCCAAACCAACCTCCATGATCACCTCCAGCTTAGGGGAGATGGGCACGTCATGTTCTTCAGAAATATCATAGTCCACTAAGATGGACCTTGCATATTTTTGTTAGTTCTTTTTTTAAAAAAAAATTTCAAGTCATTGGTCCAAGATTGCCAGGATATAGAATGGGTTTAAGACTAGAAGCAAAGGTCATTGGAATCTACTCAAACACGTAATAAATATGAAATTATAATTGATGAAAAAACTAATCAATTATTTTTATCAAATGGTTATGATCATGTTTAAGACCTTGCACAAGAAGGTAATTTAATTAAAAAATTATTTCAATTTAATTTCCGGAATTACCATGTATATACATAGATTGGTCAAGTTTTATGTCACATCAATTATTGATTTTAATTCTATTTGTCAAATATATTTACATGTTGTTTTTGTACCTAAGGAAATATAAGAGGAAAAAAAGTATTTGTTGGCTTGATGTGTGGAGACTAAACACAAGATTATTGTATGAGAAGATATGAAAAGTGTTCATGTGAATATAAGAAAGAAAGATCTGTGTGTTGATGTTAATACAAGCTGACACAATTAGTAGCATGAGTTTGAAGAATTCTATAAAACTTGGCAAGAGAGAGAGGGAGAAACAAAGGGTAATATATGTTTTCATTAAACATTTGGTCTGTGCCATATTTGTTGCACACAATATATGGCACATTCTACCCAAGCCATAGGGGTGGCACACCAAGATATAAGGCATATTCCATATATGATATGGAGTATGATAGACTTTTTCTAGGGGATAGAAAAAGTGATTGGCAAATTTTTGGTACCCCATTTTTGTGAACTTACCCTTTACACACCCAATCTTTTGGATTAAACCCTACTTACCATCTTTTAATGGAAAAATAGGAATGGCCCAACATCCACGGGCCTCCAAAAAGAACCACATTTAGATATTCCTCACAAGTAAAGGAAATGAAAAATAACCCCTTTCCCATGGCCACCACATCAATTTGGCCCTACTTCTTCCACCTTATTGTAACCTAGCTAGGCACAAATAGTTTTAATGTTCATACGAGGACCAATAAATTTTCCAACAAGAGAGTAGTACATGTAAGGTATACATTTGTATATAAGAATATATAGGATGAAAATTAAAAAAGAACTAGGATCACAATCCACACATTGAGACACTAAGGAAAATAATTTACCTTTTAGATAAGCCCCCCAAAAATTAGCTATTTTTTATTATGGTCCATACAAGGAAGACCACTAGAATTAGGATTCTATATACTTGGACCCTCCTGCACACCAGCCTAACCCACCAGGGGGGAAACCAAATTCACGACCTTAATAATGAGGGACAACGAGATACTCTAATTGCTAAAGATTTACCCCTTAGCCATACATGAGTCATAATCTTCTTTGTAATTTCATGAGATACCATCAAAACCTCTACCTCCAACCTTACAACTAGTTCTCACCTTCATTAAATTCTAATTTCTAACTCTGCCTAAAGTCTCCTCTATCACTCGGATAACTTATATTACTATTTATTTCTAGTCTGGGTTGTTCTTTTGTTCTTTGTATCTTATCTAAGTTGATTTTTTTCCTACTCTAGGTGGTTGTCTTTTGAATGGTTTTAATCTACATTTTCATAGGTAAAATAATATAATTAATTTTCCAAGTAAAAATAATAAAAATAATTTTTAAAAACCTAAATACAAAATATATTTAAAATTTTAAAAATGAATTATTTTTACATTTACAACAAAAAAAATTATAAATAGAAAAACTAAAAAAGAAACTATATTTTTCTATTAAAAACAAAAAAAATTACTAAAAATATAAACTATAACAAAAAGGGGGAAGAAGTAGTAACATAGAAATTAGGGTGGTCGAAGGTGGGGCTTGTTGGTACTATGAAAAATCTGTAAAGTTTTGAGCCCGTAATCAGAGAAGTTTTCTTAAGCCAAAGTTTGTGTGCTTCAAAGAATAGTTTAAAGACCTGAGTTCAAAAGCATATAGAAATGGGCTTGATGAATTTCATATGATACAGCTTGGGGAACAGGTTTAACACCTTTCATTTAACATATGCAGTGGGTCCTAGCTCCTGAATTTTAAATCTGTAATGTTTAGGAGGTAGCCATTTTGAGGTGTTCACTTAAATCTGCATTTTTGCATAAGTATCAAATTGTTGTAGTAGGCCCTGTTTGCATTTGAATATCTTGTGTTCTATTGAGTTTCATGGTTCGCCACTTCGGGAATGATTACAATGTATATCATAAAGCTTATGTTTCAAATCTCAAGCCTTTTTGAGTCGGTTTGATAGGTTTTTGGATCCCCCAAAGTTGGCTTTCCAGATTTGTCCTATTTCTCTAATCTGCCCGGTTTTCTTGAATGGCCTTGTTTGACTGGTTATAACTTTTGACCCTGTGACCCAATTGAAAAAATTCCTTTTGCTATGTATTCCAGTGGTCAAATACTTCTTGTGTTTTAGTTTTGGGGCCATGATGAATCTATTTGCCCAGTTTGCAAATCTGATTCCTTTTGCAATTTCTAACATTTTAATGAGGATCAGTTGTACAATTTAGTCAGAGGCCTTGTTCGAATGAGTGCATTGAGTGCCATGTGATTGATCAAGATGTGTCGATTGTTGCATCATATTTTAGGCATGTGAAAGAATGTTCTTGCAAATTTTCAGCCCCCCATGTGCCCGTTTGACATGTTTGTCAGAGCCACTCAGTTTGCAGATTGTTAAGTTTCTTCAGCAGTGCATAATTCAGTCTTCTGGGTAGCTCACTTTGGGGTCTTGTCATTTGCGCCCGGATCAAGGTCAAGCATAATTGAGGGTTGTTTCATAATGTACACATGAAAGTGACTCACCTTGATGAGTTTCAGATTATAACAAATCTGATTGATCACTTTGCTCAATCAATTCTGAATGCAACTTTTACAATTTCATTGTTTTTGGTTTAGGATGTTCTAGGGGCACAACTTTGGAGATTAATTCTTAATGGCCAGTTGATCATCCGGTAAAATTAATCAAAGCCTTGTTTTCTACATGTGATAGTGATCATTTAACCAGGGTTTCATGCCATGAAGGTTCCATTTGATCGGATTGCCAAGTCAAACAAAATGCATTCAGTAATGTTAAAAAGTGCGGATAGCATAATTCTCTAAAGTAGCCATTTTTTGAAATTCGTAGATTTTTTCTCCAGATGATTGTTTTTAGTTGAGGATTGTTTTTTTTTTATCCTTCCATATGAAATTTCTTCCAGTTTCAGTGGCGTCACCTCAACTTGTCGTTTCATATTTTTAATTCATCTCTTTCTGGGGTAGTCGGCAATGTTTTCAGTTTGCGATCTATCGACAATTCTGGATGGGAGTTTTCAAGTTTTAAAATTTCTCACCTCATTCATTTCTAGGCAAAGCCGTCTAACAGGGTTGTTATCTATAGTACAAAGTTTCTATTCGCCAACTTTCAGCTTCCAGCAATAAGTTTTCATCAGTGATTTAATAGCATGACTGGAGGCATTTTAATCAAATTTGGCGACGGGCGAAATCATAAAAATTGAAGTTTTTTTGGGTATCCAATTATCTGGGTCGGATCCATTTGTAAATGCTAGTTGTTCTGGATCTTTTCGGGGCCAGTTGTTTGAGTTCAAAATTTTTTTAGGCCGGACCCGCTGGGGTCTAGCTTGCCTCATTATTTTAAAATAAAATTTTGCCCGCTTCATTACATAGAGCCGCTGAAAATTGGTGAGTTTAAAGGGAAGATAGAAAAGTTAATACGGGGACATTGGAATTAATTCCAAAAATAATGTTGATATATTTCAGAATGGGAAATATCCATTTCAAAAGGAAATGAGTATTGTAAAAAAATAAATGCCTGGAGGATTCACGTGAGGAGTGAGTGTGAATGGATTTGTAAGTTAAAAATTGTGTGTATTTGCACATATGGTGATGCATCTCCTCTTTCCCATGACTCCAGCTTTCTTGTAGAAGGCACTGTCTCCAAATAAATGGGAGGCCAAGCATAAAAAGGGTCTGTAACATTTGTATAGAGCCAACATTTGATAGAATGCAATCAACATGAAGTCAATGCCTACCAGTGCATTAAAAGAAACCAGCGCATGGTGAAAGGAGATGAAGGTTGCATATTTAAAGAAACTCCTCCCCAATCAAACAAACCAATGGAAATGCAAGCTGCCAGAACAACTGGGGGTGCGTGTATTTGTTTAAGGCTGCATATACACCAAATTTGCAGGCCATAAGATGTAGGCCATTAAAAAGGTAGCAGTGTCTGTTATCTTTTTTTCATAGGCTGGACACATTTTTAAATAATATAATGTTGTTGTATGTTATGAAGGAAATGCCTTTCTCCTCCAAACATGTACCCTCCTTTTTGTGTGTTGTTTACAAATTGTAGATATGAGTGGGTTTCAATGTGAGGATGCTATGTAAGGCAGCAAGTTGGACCTACACATTGGTTTCATTGTAGAGAAGTAAGGTGAGGCTGCACTTTTTAATAGTTGATGACAAGTATCAGGATGTTTCCTACGAATAAAATGGAGGCTCAAGTCTTATTTTGAGCAAGATATTGCCTAGCGTGAACAATGGAGGCATAGGTAATTTCAAGTGATTGAAACTTATAAGGGAGGCCCCACTCTTTGAAATAGTATGCCAGCGCAGATAAATGGGAGGCTGGAAATTTGGTTGCTCAAGCATGGATAGCATACATTTTTAATGATTCATACAATCAACTTTGAATAGATCGTGCCTGATCTTACTGTTAGCATGAATGCGGATGAGGAAAGCTCATACTTTGTGAAGAGGAAAGGTCACGATGAAATCTGACATTTGTTTCTAGTCAGCATTGAATGGTGTAAGTACTGTTACACACTGTGACCTGGTGTTTGCATGAGTATTTCAGAGGTTTCTAGAGAAGATTTTCTCAAATGCAGGGCAAATAGTGCTCACGTAAAGGAAATGGTAAAGATAGAGGGAAATACGTGAAGCTACGCATTGGGGAAATATCCCACATCTATCTTGCATAGTATATTTGAACATTTTAAAAGAAACATAGCCAAAGGTAAGAGTAAAGAAAGGAAGAGAGGAGGTGGGCCACTTAAGTTTGTGTGGGCCCAGTTGAGCGCTTGTCATAAAGAAGTATATTTTGAATGAGAAAACTATTATAAACAAAGCTTGAATTATCCCACATTGTTGATGCAAGGAAGGAACAAAAGTTTATAAGCCAATCCACACAATATGAAAATATCTCAAGCGGATGCACAGCTAAGGAGCCTTCTCATGTGCATGGTTCAAGGTAGACATGTGGATGGATGACGTAGATTGGGGGCCCCATATGTCAGGTAAGTATATTTTGATGAAAATTATAGGTGTCAGCTCTGATGCATTGGGATGTGTGCCCAACATCCAACGAATGTCGCTAAAGCGCTAAGATGGAGTTGCAAGGAAGATAACATAGCGAATTAACGAGATGGCGATACCTGTCAATCTAGTTACATGGCATATTGGTACAAGAAAAACACTCAGGTGGATTCGCGAGCCAATCACAGAGTGACGCGTGTCATAAGTGATGATGTAGAGGTCCAACCAAGCAATGAGGTCATTCAAAGAGCCAATCGAATAGTGCCACATGGCAAAATGGGGCCCACCTCAAATTTCAAAGTCTTTACAAAATAAAAATAAATAATATAGTTTCAACTATATAGTAAATTCGAATTTTTTAAGTGGTATCAGGCTGCTCACGGAAAATGATGCCTAGGGCTTAATTTTTACCCAAATATGGACATATTATATGTTATTGGAATTGGCTCGGAATGAGGAACGAAATGGTGATGTTTATTTTCAGTTTTGACAAAGTTGGTGAGAGCAGTAATAGACTGTGTAATCTGAGGTAAAATTTGGGTAAAATTGTAGATATTTGTTAAAGTTGTTCTAGAATGTAAATGAAATCAGATTTGTCTAGGATATTTTTGAGAGTCATAGGGTTGACTGTGTTGCCCTAAAAATGCCCTAAATGATATTTTATTGTTGCATCCTTGTTATTATAAAAGGATTTTTGTGATCATTTAGAAAGGGCTGGCTATAAATTCTTGACACAGGAAGCTGAAAAGCTTGTGTGTATCCTCAGTCCAGATTGTAATATGTTTTCCTAAGTTGTGTCAATACAGTGGAAAAAACTTTTGTATCTTTTGCATATTGTCTAGGTGTTGTATTCTGAAATGGTTTGTAATATAGGAAGTTGAGTCCTCATACTTAATGCATTTTTCCAATTTTCAAATCTCTCCTTTTGTTGTGTTTCTTGGGTTTTGAGCTTTTTGACTCTTTGCATAGGGTTTACTTGTGTATATGTTTTATCTCTTAGCCTTGATCTAGGATTAGGTTAAAAGTCTCTGAGTGAAGCATAGATTCATTTGGTTCAATCAGGAAGGATGTTTGTAAGTAGTGTATGAATCTGGTTTATTGGGTTTATGGCTTGGAATCTGTGTTGTTGTACTCTATATCTGTCTCAGATATATTGCCCAATGGACAAGGCACTGATCAGAAATTAGTATCTCCTATAGTGATGAAAGTTTGGCATGGTTGTTTACATTCTATAAGAAATCACATAATCATTATCAGTCTTTTAAACTTTTATTTACATTTACAGTTGTTCTACCTAGTGATGGAGAGTCAATGAATAATAGGTTGTTATTTAGTACTTTCTCACTGTTATCTGTTGTAAGATCCAATGTTTAGTAAGGAACAGAGTTGAATCTATTGGATCAGGTGTACTCGCCTTGGTTTTTCAGAGCCAAAAGTGAAGAGGGCATTCTTGTCCCTATAGTTGGTCTAGTTGCTTATAGATTTCCCATATTTGCAATTAACCTCTCCTTAACATCAGTCATAAGCATATTGGTATCTCATGCAATGTAAAATCCTAACTAGGATCCAACAAAATGGCGACTCTGCTGGGGAATAGAGATTGTAATCATGAGTAAATATTGCAGGTTCCAAGTTGAGTTGGACTCCTGACCTACCTATTTCAATCAGTTGATATCTCTAGGGTTATGAATCAGTTATAAATAATGTGGGTATGAGTAGAGCTTTGACTCCTGGCTGGCTTATTTGTTATCCAATGGTTTCCATTGAAGTGCAAATAGTCAGTTTTAAAAGTTTTAAAATCATCTCACCAGGTTGTGAGTGGTGACTCTGAGATCCTGTGTTTGATCACTGCAAGTTTCAGAATAAAGATGTGATGTATTCTGCTATGATAAACAATTTTTGAAATTCTGGTGAAGTTTGTGTTGGCTGGAAGAAGTATGCAGAAACAAAGATAAGGTGTTTTCCTCTTCAAGGAGGTGGCGGCTCTATAAAAAAGAAATCTGATGGAGCTATGAAGTGAGCTCTGAAACTTGCCATCGTTTCCAGCCAAAGAAAGAATTGCAGCATCAGAACTTATTAGGTATTTCTCATTAGATGTTTTATATTTGTATAATCCTTACTAGGTGAAAAAGTCACCACATAAAAGGATTTTAGAATTAAGGGTATGCATATTTCTCTAGATTTGTAAATAAAATCTAGGTTATATCATTGGAGGAATGTGTGTGATTTATAATCCTTACGACTGTATAAGTTATTTGTAATAAAAATCTGAAAACCTCATCAAGAGGAAGTGCAATCTGTAATGGATTCAAGTAGAAGTATTTCTGGATAGAGGTATGTGCCATTATGTTTTGATGGCATACATGGTTTCCCAAATGATATTCCTACCAAGATTAGGAAACATTTGAAAGAGTTTAAAGGGAAATGATCAGATTTAGCATGTGATCATCTGCAAGAGTTCACTGATCTGATGGGAGACTTCAAAATTTGCCATGAAGATGTCATCATGAAGTTGTTGGTTCAGACTTTGAAGGATGATGCCAGGGTATGGTTCTATTCACTGCCAGCGAATTCCATTTCTTCTTGGGAGGACTTCAATTCAGCTTTCATGGAACAATTCGCTGAAAGAGTTGATGTGAGTATCTTGCTAAATAATTTAATGGATATTCAAATTGAAGAAGATGAATTGGTTCCACCATTCAACATCAGATTTGTCAAAGCATTGCATGATATTCTGAAAGACTACAGACCCAATGACCATGTTTGTTTAGTGATTTATTTGGGTGCATTCGGTGGAAAGATGAGCTTCCTATTAAGAAATAAAGAGCCAAATAATTTACATCAGGCTTTTATGATAGCAATGGACATTAAAAATAATTTGAGATATAAAATGGCTAAGCGGTTTTTATCCTTTGGAGTCCATTGTCATAATGTTCCAATCGAAGAAAATAGGTGTGAATCAGAAAATGAAACTCAATGTCAAAGTGTTTCCATCTCTGTCGATCTTACTGATCATGTTCCAAGTTCTACTTTTGAACAAAATGTGAATGAAGAAAATTTGCAGCAAACAATGACTGTCCCTGATTTAGAAGTTAACATGATTAGTGGAGAATTGCAGCATTTTCTTGATGCAGAGATAGATATTTACAGGGGGTATATACCGAGTAGATTTGAAACTAGTTCTTCTAGTTATGAGGTTGCAAAGACTTATTGTTTGAAATCAAGTAGTGAAAATGAAGAACGGGAAGATCTTTCATCAAATGATGATGAAGCTCCAAGTGATGAAAGTCTATCAGATTTTAGTGATGCTGAAAGCGAAGAAGATTCAACAACTCAGAGTAATCCTGATCTTCTTGAAGACAAGGCAATGGTCTATGGACAACCTTCTGAAGAAAATGAACATTTATCATGTGCTAAAAAGGAATGTGAAAAGGTTGATATGACTAGAACAATAATGAATCCTTTTGTTTCAAATGACAGTGATAATGAAACTAACTTTTCAGTTTGCATGTTTTCAACTTTTGATTTTTCATATGAAGTTATTGATGTAAAAATGGATGAAGGCTTTTGTGAGCCTGAATATGAAACCATGGCAACTCAATTTTCCCTTAAACTAGAAATGGAAGTTAGTTGGTTTGATTTAGATACTGAAGATTTTGATATTGTTAATGATATAAAGCTAGTGTAACATCAAGAAGAAGTTAATAAAGTTGACAATCTGCCCTACAATAATGAACTATGTGAAGGGGACGTATGTCAAAGGGAGGACATGTACAATGGGCCGCCTACTGGTTTGTTTGAACCATAATTTGAAACATTTGATGAAAATTTGAATGACATTTCAATTTCCATATCAGATTATTTAATTCAACCAGAGGTGTGTCCTTTCCTCCAAAGCTTGGATGTAAAGAGTGTTGATGTCCTATTCTTAGAGAATGTTGAAACAAGTCAGCAAGGACATATTAGTTACCAATCAGAAAATGAATCTTTTAGTTTTCTGATTCAGCATGATGATGTATCTCGAAATCATTTTAATTTAGAACCACTAGTTACATTTCAAAATGATTCTCTCAAAGTTCCTATGTGACACACACATGATTGAGGTTCAGGGGTTTTCTTTTGGTCTTCAAACATGCAATGAAGGTGTTGATTGCTTTCCGTATACAGTGTTGAAAAGTCAGGACAACATGTTTAATGGTTCCAATTTTTACATTGGTTGTGATCTTGTACTGGATACAAAAGTGTGTTTTTCAAGTGATAAAAAATCATACTATCAGGACATAAAAGGAAGGTTCTCTTGTGAGCGGCCCTATGCAAATAAACATCATGATGTTGTTTCCCTTTGTACCGATGGTGCTGATTATGCTACTGATAATGAGTTCAGTGAATATGAAGATGATGAAGAAGAGTCTACAATTAATGATTTTCCTGATAAGTTTGTAGACCTCTCCTTTTATCAACATAAGAGAACAATTCTATTATCCCAGTATAAGAGGGATTTACGCAAACAATAAAGGGATAGATATGATGTGGATGAAAGTTGCTGCAATGATGATTTGATCCAAGAGTTTGCAGTCCCTATTCCAAACAAAAAAGAAGTTTTCAACATCAATCAAGAAACCAAAGAGAATAAAATTGAAATCCCATATACACTAAACAGTGAACAAATCTCAAACCTCTTAGAAGCTGATTTTCAGAGGTTGAACATTTTGCAAGATTATAATGCATATGAATGCAAGGAATACAAGAATGTCATGTATGATGATTATGATGACTCATATGCTGCTATGGATTCAGATTTGGATGATTTTGGTTTGAGTGATTCTTGTTTTGATCAGGATGCTAAAGAAAGTAACAAATCTACTTGTATATTATCAGATTTACAAATGTTACACAAATTGTTAATTAATGATCCATTTTTAGATTTAGAGAGTGTTGGTAAAAGTTTTGATTAGCAAGAAGTCTCAAGTGTTGTGCAATCATGTTTTGACTTGGATGGTTTGAAAGTTGCTATCATGACTGAGATTGAGTCCTTTCTGCAAACTAAAATCCAAGTTAGGTTTGTTTTCAGCCATGTAAAGGGGATGGAATATTGTCTTTTTCATCTTGTCAGCAATGATAAAGAGTGTGACAGTTTTTTGTTACATAATGGTCAATATTCTTAGTATTGGGGTGACTTCCAATCACCTAATGACATGGAGGATGCTTATCATTTGTTATTTGATATGCTGAAAACATTGGGCAATATGTTGGAGCAAGTTGCAAGAAATAATAAGTATCACTTACCTCTGACCCATGGAAGTGAGAATCAAGTTTTTGATAGGGGCAAGTGGTGATTTTAGTTTGATGGTTGTTGCATTTGCAAATAATGTATATATTGTACAGTTGCTTTGTTTTGGTTGTGTGGTTTGTTTCTTTCAGTAAGGTTCCTTGCTATTGAGAAAGAGCAGGAAGTCGGTTTTCATTTTTGGGTGGTCTGCTATACTGAAGATTCATGATTTCTCTACATGCCTACGAGGGGCACGCGTCCCCAATCAGAGCCACTATTGGTACTATGAAAAATCCATAAATTTTTGAGGCCGTAATTAGAGAAGTTTTCTTAAGCCAAAGTTTGTGTGCTTCAAAGAACAGTTTAAAGACCTGAGTTCAAAAACATATAGAAATGGGCTTGATGAATTTCATATGATACAGCTTGGGGAATAGGTTTAACACCTTTCATTTGACATATGCAGTGGGTCTGAGCTCTTGAATTTTAAATCTGAAATGTTTAGGAGGTAGCCATTTTGAGGTGTTCACTTAAATTTGCATTTTTGCCTAAGTATCAAATTGTTGTAGTAGGCCCTGTTTGCATTTGAATATCTTGTGTTCTATTGAGTTTCATGGTTTTCCACTTCGGTAATGTTTACAATGTATATCAGAAAGCTTATGTTTCAAATCTCAAGCCTTTTCGAGTCCGTTTGATAGGTTTTTGGTTCCCCAAAAGTTGGCTTTCCAGATTTGTCCTATTTCTCTAATCTGCCCGGTTTTCTGAATGGCCTTGTTTGACTAGTTATAACTTTTGACCCTGTGACCCAATTGAAAAAATTCCTCTTGCTATGTATTCCAGTGGTCAAATACTTCTTGTGTTTCAATTTTCAGGTCATGATGAATCTATTTGCCCAGTTTGCAAATCGGATTCCGTTTGCAGTTTCTAACATTTTAATGAGGATCAGTTGCATAGTTTAGTCAGAGGCCTTGTTCAGATGAGTGCATTAAGTGCCATGTGATTGATCAAGATGTGTCGGTTGTTACATCATGTTGTAGGTGTGAGAAAGAATGTTCTTACAAATTTTCAGCCCCCCATGTGCCCATTTGACATGTTTGCCAGAGCCACTTAGTTTGCAGATTGTTAAGTTTCTTCAGCAGTGCATAATTCAGTCTTCTGGGTAGCTCACTTTGGGGTCTTGTCATTTGCACCCAGATCAAGGTCAAGCATAATTGAGGGTTGTTTCATAATGTACACATGAAAGTGACTCATCTTGATGAGTTTCAGACTATGATGAATCTGATTCATCACTTTGCTTGATCAATTCCGAATGGAACTTTTACAGTTTCATTGTTTTCGGTTCAGGATGTTATGGGGGCACAACTTTGGAGATTAATTCTTAATGGCCAGTTGATCATCCGGTAAAATTAATCAAAGCCTTGTTTTCTACATGTGATAGTGATCATTTACCCAGGGTTTTATGCCGTGTTAGAAAGTGCGGATAGCATAATTCTCTAAAGTAGCCATTTTTGGAAATTCGTAGCTTTTTGCCAGATGATTGTTTTCAGTTGAGGGTTATTTTTTTTCGATCCTTGCATATGAAATTTCTTCTAGTTTCAGTGGCATGCCCTCAACTCATTGTTTCATATTTTTAATTCATCTCTTTCCGGGGTAGTCGGTAGTGTTTTCAGTTTACGATCTGTCAGCACGGGCATTTTTAAGTTTTAAAATCTCTCGCCTTGTTCATTTCTAGGTGAAGCCGTCTGACAGGGTTTTTATCTATAGTACAAAGTTTCTATTCGCCAACTTTCAGCTTCCAAGAATAAGTTTTCATCAGTGATTTAATAGCGTGACTGGAGGCGTTTTAATCAAATTTGGCGACTGGCGAAATCGTAAAAATTGAAGTTTTTTTGGGTATCCGATTATCTGGGTCGGATCCGTTCGTAAATGCTAGTCGTTCTAGATCTGTTCGGGGCCGGTTGTTTGAGTTCAAAATTTTTTTAGGGCAGACCCACTGGGGTCCAACCTGCCTCATTATTTTAAAATAATATTTTGCCGGCTTCATTACATAGAGCCACCAGAAATTGGTGAGTTTAAAGGGAAGATAGCAAAGTTAATATGGGGACATTGGAATTAATTCCAAAAAAAATGTTGATATATTTCAGAATGGGAAATATCCATTTCAAAAGGAAATGAGTATTGTAAAAAAAAAAATGCCTGGAGGATTCACGTGAGGAGTGAGTGTGAATGGATTTGTAAGTTAAAAATTGTGTGTGTTTGCACATATGGTGATGCATCTCCTCTTTCCCATGACTCTAGCTTTCTTGTAGAAGGCACTATCTCCAAATAAAATGGGAGGCCATGCAGAAGAAGGGTGTGTAACATTTGTACAAAGCCAACATTTGATAGAATGCAATCAGCATGAAGTCAATGCCTACCAGTGCATTAAAAGAAACCAGTGCATGGTGAAAGGAGATGAAGCCCACATATTTAAAGAAACTCCTCCCCAATCAAAGAAACCAATGGAAATGCAAGCTGTCAGCACAATCGGGGGTGCGTGTATTTGTTTAAGGCTGCATATACACCAAATTTGCAGGCCATAAGATGTAGGCCATTACAAAGGTAGCAGTGTCGGGTGTGTGTTTGTCATAGGCTGCACACATTTTTAAATAATATAATGATGTTGTATGTTATGAAGGAAATGCCTTTCTCCTCCAAACATGTACCCTCCTTTTTTTGTGTTGTTTACAAATTGTAGATATGAGTGGGTTTCAATGTGAGGATGCTGCGTAAGGAAGCAAGTTGCACCTACACATTGGTTTCATTGTAGAGAAGTAATGTGAGGTTGCACTTTTTAATAGTTCATGACATGTATCAGGAGGCTACCTGCGAATAAAATGGAGACTCAAGTCTTATTTTGAGCAAGATATTGCCCAGTGTGAACAATGGAGGCATGGGCAATTTCAAGTGATTGAAACTTATAAGGGAGGCCCCACTCTTTGAAATAGTATGCCAGCACAGATAAATGGGAGGCTGGAAATTTGGTTGCTCAAGCATGGCTAGCCCACACAATATGTGAATGCCTTACGCTAGTTTGAGGGATGACTCACATAAAATACCATAAAAAGAAACCAGCGTAACATAAGGAAGAGACCTCACTTTGGGTATGGGGGACCAGAGCATACGTTTTGAATTATTCATACAATCAGCTTTGAATGGGGTGTGTCTGATCTTACTGTTAGCATGAATGCGGATGAGGAAATCTCATACTTTATGAAGAGGAAGGGTCATGATGAAATCCGACATTGGTTTCCAGTCGGCATTGAATGGTGTAAGTAATGTTACACATTACGACCTGGTGTTTGCGTGAATGTTCCAAAGGTTTCTAGTGAAGATTTGCTCAAATGTAGGGCAAATGGTGCTCACGTAAAGGAAATGGTAAAGATAGAGGGAAATATGTGAAGCTATGCATTGGGGAAATATCCCACATCTATCCCGCATAGTATATTTGAACATTTTAAAAGAAATAGAGCCAAAGGTAAGAGTAAAGAAAGGAAGAGAGGAGGTGGGCCACTTAAGTTTGTGTGGGCCCAGTTGAGCGCCTGTCATAAAGAAGTATATTTTGAATGAGAAAACTATTATAAACAAAGCTCAAATTATCCCGCATTGTTGACTCAAGGAAGGAACAAGGAGTTTATAAGCCAATCCACACAATATGAAAATATCTCAAGCAGATGCACAGCTAAGGTGCCTTCTCATGCATGTGGTTCAAGGTAGACATGTGGATGAATGATGTGGATTGCAGGCCCCATATGTCAGGTAAGTATATTTTGATGAAAATTATAGGTGTCAGCTCTGACACATTTGGATTTGTGCCCAGCATCCAACGGACATCGCTAAAGCGCTAAGATGGAGTTGCAAGGAAAATAACATAGCGAATTAACGAGATGGAAACACCTATCAATCTGGTGACATGGCATATTGGTACAAGCAGAACACTCAGGTGGATTCGCGAGCCAATCACAGAGCGACACGTGTCATAGGTGATGATGCAGAGGTCCAACCAAGCAATGAGTTCATTCAAAGAGCTAATCGAATGGTGCCACATGGAAAAATGGGGCCCACCTCGAATTTAAAAGTCTATAGAAAACAAAAATAAATAATATAGTTTCAACTATATAGTAAATTCGAATTTTTTAAGTGGTATTAGGCTGCTCACGAAAAATGATGCCCAGGGCTTAATTTTTACCCAAATATGGACATATTATATGTTTTCAGAATCGGCTCGGAATGAGGAATGTAATGGTGATGTTTAATTTCAGTTTTGACAAAGTTGGTGAGAGCAGTAATAGACTATGTAATCCGAGGTCAAATTTGGGTAAAATGGCAGATATTTGTAAAAGTTGTTCTAGAATGTAAATGAAATCAAATTTGTTTAGGATATTTTTTAGAGTAATAGGGTTGACTATGTTTCCCTAAAAATGCCCTAAATGATATTTTCTTGTTGCATCCTTGTTATTATAAAAGGATTTTTGTGATGATTTAGAAAGGGTTGGCTGGAAATTCTTGACACAGGAAGCTGAAAAGCTAAGTGTGTATCCTCAGTCCAGATTGTAATATGTTTTGCTAAGTTGTGTCAATATAGTGGAAAAACCTTCTGTATCTTTTGCATATTGTCTAGGTGTTGTGTTTTGAAATGGTTTGTAATACAGGAAGTTGAGTCCTCATACTTAATGCAGTTTTTCAGTTTTCAGATCTCTCCTTTTGTTGTGTTTCTTGGGTTTTGAGTTTTTTGACTGTTTGCATAGGGTTTACTTGTGTATATGTTTTATCTCTCAGCCTTGATCTAAGATCAGGTTAAAAGTCTCTGAGTGAAGCATAGATTCATTTGGTTCAATCAGGAAGGATGTTTGTAAGCATTGTATGAATCTAGTTTATTGTGTTAATGGCTTGGAATTTGTCTTCTTGTAATCTGTATCTATCTCAGATATATTGCCCAATGGACAAGGCACTAATCAGAAATTAGTATCTCCTATAGTGATGCAAGTTTGGCATGGTTGTTTACATTCTGCAAGAAATCACATAATCATTACCAGTCTTTTAAACTTTTATTTACATTTACAGTTGTTCTACCTAGTGATGGAGAGTCAATGAATAATAAGTTGTTATTTAGTACTTTCTCATTGGTATTTGTTGTAAGATCCAGTGTTTAGTAAGGAACAGAGTTGAATCTATTGGATTAGGTGTACCCACCTTGGTTTTGCAGAGCCAGAAGTGAAGACTACAATCTTGTCCCTGTAGTTGGTCCAGTTGCTTATAGATTTCCCATATTTGGAATTAACCTCTCCTTAACATCAGTCATAAGCATATTGGTATCTCATGGAGTTTAAAATCCTATCTAGGAACCAACAGGGCTCTCAAATTAGGATCACATTTTCTTTCAAGTGAAAATGACTGACTAGATCATTTTGTAAAAAAGCCTATTACTTTTATGAAATGTGATCTTGCTTAGTTTCAAATAGGATCTCAGTTCAAATTTTTTGGCCTAGGATCCCACTAGAAAATAGGATCTCGTTATGATTTTTAGCTCAAGATCTCAAAGTGGAAAAAGATCCTAATATCTTTTAAACAAGATCCTATTTTTTTTTATCGTGATTTAGCATTTTTGGATACGTCTAAAAATTCCACTACAAGTGGACTTAATTGTGTGCATTTATCCCCAATTAAGAGACCCACTATGACTAGGATGGTGAGAATGACAATTTTGTGCATGGGTTTTATAGGGATATTATACTCCTAAAAGGCCAAGTTGTCCATTTTGAGAACCATGACACTGAGCTTGGAGAGAAATTGGAGCAAATAGATCAAGATAAAAACAACAATCTTGAATAGGGTCTAAACAATATCATTAACATTACTAATGATATTATGAACATAGTTATTATGGAGGTTGTTCTCGAAAGCTCAAAGATCATAAAATAATTAAAAATTAGGGTAGGATTGTGAAAGATGACCAACACGTGGAATGAAAAGACAATAGATAAGATAAGGAGGAATCCATTGATTCACTTACCACCAACTAGAATCTCATAAGATGATTTATTCTTAGTGTTTTAGTCCTTTCCTACTACTATTTTAGTTTTCTTATGTTATCAATAGTTTAGGCTTATGTGCCTTATGGTTGATAATAATGTTTATTTATCTTATTTATACATTAAATTAGTACTTGGCATTGTTTGACTCACTATTTTATGGTTTACTGCTTCATGTTCAATGTCGGGATCACGAACCTTCCTTGCTTTTAATTTAAACACACACATACATGAGAGACAACATAGACATCAAATTCTCTAATGTTACCAAGGAGGGAAGTTTATATTTTTTTTAACTCTCCTTGGTAAAAGTTAAGTTTCTGATGGCTGCATAAACACTAGCCACATACATGTGTGCATGTATGTATATATGTATAAATAAATAATCTTAGACATATAAAAAATAATTTTAATATTTTTTTTTTGATAAAAAAAATAGCAAGAAGGTGTTGGCCCGTGGAACAGAAAGACTAGGAGCACATTAATAGCACATTAATAGCACTAGTCTAACAATAGATAAACATCAATGACATCAATAGTATTCAGTCTGCCTCTATCAAAGACAAACTTAAAGGTCCTAATAAAAAAAAAGGAACCTGAGTAGCTTAACTAGAAAGTATTGAACATAATAACAGTAATATGCCACAGAGGGCTAATCCAAAGTCTTGAGATCTTAACTATAAAATAGAAAAGCAATAAAAGAAACCTAAGGCCAACATACCCAAATTTGAACAAGAAAACCATGGAAATAGCAACAGCTAAGATCTCCCACCTAGACGCTTTGACATCAGGGTAGTAGCCCACTCTTCCTATAGAAACGGGAAGAGGTCTCTATTATCCTCATCAGCCTCCAATTTACCGCCAGTGAACTTCTCCTGCATATTACATAGCATCACGGCCGATGCATGCATCACTTTAAGGGAAAATTTATTTGAATCAGCGATACAAGCATTGATTTCCCTCAAATCCTACTTGAGGCCAAGAATCTCCTTATCTAGCTTGTTGAACTTCTATTTGAGAGAGCCTTTGAACCTGTCATTCTTAGCCATTGCCATGGTATTGTGCTCAGTGTGAGGGGAGTTGACCTCCTAATTGTGGGGGGAAGGTGTTGATGAGGTGTTGTTGTTAGGGATTTCATTCACCACTAGCTAAGGTTTCAAAGGAGGAGTGCAACCAGACTTGGGTGAGCTCAAGTGCTCAGTCGAGGAGCCCTTGATCGAACCAGAGTTGGCAGAGGTCTCCATATCCTCCGAACAAGACTTTTCCTTAGAGGCAATTTCATTGAGTCTTCTTTTGCATTTCTCTTTAGCAATTCTATTGGACCGTCAGATGCTACCACCCAAATCGACTTCCAACTCCACCCGACTGTCTGACTTTTTCAAATTTTTAGGCTTCCTCTCAGCTTCAAGGGTACTATCAACCACCATTTTTTCCTTAGCTTCCATGGACTTAGAGACATGGGATTCCTCTAAATTCTCTGCCCATTTGAAGGGGTTTCTAACATATCTCTTGCGACCTTTACCATCATGCGGGACCAGGTTAGTCTCCTGGATGGACAGGGAGGGGGATAGAGAGGGGTTATTGGCTCCCTCAGGAGAAATGTCCTAGGTGACCTCCTTAATAATAAGGGGGGATTGGGGTGGGGGGAAAATGGCTTTATGGAAATTATACAAACAGAGCAAGAGGCACTGGTGAAAGATGGGAATCAACTTCTCAGGATTCTTGTTCTCTTTTATGTCCAGGATGTTACTTTCCAATGAGTGGAGGAGGTAGAACGGGATCGAAATAAGGTCCCTATTCCTAATGTGGTTAAGGAATGACATATGATAATAATAAAACACAGTAAATTTGACTTCAAAAGTGAAGTATTTCATGACAATGTGACACACCTTAGGCAGAAGTCAGGCAGAAGCTCACGGTTGAATCCCCCAAACTTCTTCATAGGCTTCTCACGCAGCCTGAAAAACTAATTAAGGCTGGTAATGTCCCTCGTTCATCTGGTTTTCTTGTACTTTCATCCCTCTCTAGATAGCCCCATTTCTTTACCTATGACCTCCTCATTAATTTGGAAGTGTATGCCCCCTACCGACACCTTTATGTTGTCCCAAGAGGTCACAAATTGTTTAGAAATTTACTCACCATGTTCATCGTTTATTCTTTCCATGAATCCCCAAATGCCGCTATCTTTGCAGTAGTGAATAACTAGGGGGTCAGAGCAGAACTCCTCTTCGATTTTGTCTGGCTCAATACGTAGATTTTTTCCACCCATCTCGACCAGACTAGTTTCCTTCGTAGATGCCTTCTGAAATTTACAGAGCTGAGCTTTGCATGCCCTGGTGCATAAAACAGAGCTTTTTGAGTTAACTGTTTTATGTGAATTTTGTTCATACAAGGCAGGGACTGGGTGTTTTTTTATAATCGAGCCCCGTACAATGAAATCCAGTGGATCTCAGGGCATAATTATTAGCAGTTAAGCCAATTTTTCCATTTGTTTTCTTAGTAATCAAGATTATCTGTTGATGCAGATAACCATCCTTCCACACATAATCATGCAAAATGTAATTATGAACCTTTATAAGATTTTGCACATACATAGTCATAATGACTATAATCATTATATTAAGCCAGCAAATAATCTTGGTGGTGACCTCAACAATTTTGTCAACAACGTGGCTCATTTTGAATATTGTTGGTGTCATGTTTTTCCTGCCTGATAAGCTGTTGGGTATCATTTGGTAGCTCACTAACGTCCTCCCATTTGACCAGCATAGTTTGCTTAAACCCAATGCTAGCCATAGAATCCACCACTGTGTTGCCTTCCCTGTAGGTATGGGAAATGGTCATGCTTTAGAAGTTGTTGAAAAGCTCACAAATTTCCACTATTATGGTGTTCACCCACCATCCCGCGTTTGACATTCATTTGATAGCCTCAACAATTACTTTGGAATCCCCCTCAATCATTAAAAACCTGATATTCTTGGATATGGAAAATTTTATACCGCATAGAAGAGTCGTGCCTTTAGCTTGATTAACCATACTATTTTTGAGCGGTCCAACATAAGCCAAAAGGAAAGAGCCATTGTGGTCTCTTAGCCCTCCACCCCCACCTTGGGTAAGATTTTTCGCCACCCCATCAAAGTTTAATTTGATCTAGCCAATGGGAGGGGCAACCCCCCTAGTAGCATTCCAAGCCATCAACTTGCAGTTGTTAAACCTAGTGAAGCCAGAAAAAAAATTCCAACTGTCAGCCATTTTGATCTCCTAGGCTGAGTAGGGTGTAGAGGAGAGTTTCCAATTAGCTGAGCCAACATTCTCACATAGGAGCCTTGTGCCCAGATGGAGAGAGGCCTTAGGTGGGGAATCAATCTCCCTGAAGATCTTGTTATTCCATTCTTTCCATATAGTCCAGCAAATGTGCGAGGGAAGAAGACGCCATAGAAGCTAGAGGAGAGGGTGATTGGAAGGGAATCACCAACCAGTGAACTGGTGAACATCATCTCCAGGGACCTAGGGGATCCCCAATTTTCTAATAACTCCCTGCCAAATACTAGCAAAGTAGTCACAGTGTATGAATAGGTGGTTCACAGTTTCCTCCTCTTTCTTAAAGAGGACACATCTACTGGGCAGGGAGAACCCTCTTCTAATGAGGTTGTCATGAGTTAAGACTTTACCATGCATAAGCATCCACTAGATGAAGTTGATTTTTGGAGTAAGAACATGGGATACACACATTTCAAGGTTAGTGCAATTTTGGATCCATTAGTCATGCCAGAATCAGATGGATCTTCCATCCCCGAGTTTCCAGAAGACACCCTTAGAAATCATGGCTTTGCATTTGAAGATATCTGCCCAAAGTTTGGATCCATTGGGAAGGTCGTTATCCTGGTATATCATTCCATAAGGGTGCCCTTGAAGGTACTTAGCTTTCATAATTTTACACCAATCCACTTTCCTCTCAATGAGCTTCCAAGCCACTTTCATGGTGAGGGCCCTATTTAGCATGCCAATTCACCTAAGAACTAGACCTCCCAATCGTTTAGGAAGGAAAACCTTTTCCCAATTGACTAGGGACATCCTCTTTATCTCTTCAGAGCTAGCCCACAAGAATGTTCTTTGTATTTTTTCTAGTCTGTCAACCATGTTGCTTTTGATCTTGAATAGGGATAGAAAGTAAACAGGTATCCCCTAGAGATTAGAAGCTACCAGTTGAAGTTTACCCGCATTTCTCAGAGTCTTCCCTTTCCAGCCAACAAGTTTTCATTGGGTTCTTTCTAGGATTGAATTCCAGATTTCTTGAGAGACCTCTTTGATAGTGAGCGGGAGGCCAAGGTAGGTAGAGAGGAGCAAAGCTGACTGACAACCCAAGATTTGAAGCACTCTAGTTTGGGTATCAATGGGGGTGTTGAAGAAGAAAAGTCTACTTTTATGGTAGTTGATGCACTATTTGGATGCCATATCATAGTTCTTCAATAGGTTCTTCCACTGTCTAGCTTCAATCACCAATGAGTACCCAAAGAGGAAAGTATCATCCACAAATTGTTCTAGGACAGTTTGCTGCAGAATGGAAGTTGGTTTGACTCCTTTTATTCTTCTTGTAAAAGAGAGAATAGTTAGATTCCTGCTGAGGACTTTAGCCACCATAATGAATAAATAGGGGGAGAGGGGGTCAGCCTGTCACAGACCTTTTCCAGGTTGAAAGAAGCCACTCGGGGAGCCATTGACTATCATAGAGAAACTAATAGTTTGCGTACATTCTAGAATAATGTGGATAACCTTATCATTAAAGCTAATTGTACCAATAATTTTTTGAAGAAATGACCAATTAACCTTATCATAAGCCTTAGAGATATCAAGTTTGAAAGCCATACCTGGTGCTTTGTTCCTATCCATGGAGTGGATAATTTCATGTGTGGCTATGGCCGCATCCAGGCTCTGCATTCCCGGAACAAAACCTTTCTGAGTAGGGTTGATCAGTTTGTCCAAGAGGGGCTTCAATCTGTTAACCAAGATCTTAGTGAGGATCTTATAGAACATGTTACATAGACTGATAGGCCTGAAGTCTAGCATATAGGTCTTGTTATGTTTCTTTAGCAGTCACCCCATTCTGAAGAAGTCTCTGGAAGCATGTGAGACTTCTAGACCAACAATATCCCAATATTCTTGAAAAAAAGCTGTGTGGGGAAACCATCAGGTCCTGGTGCTTTATAGGCCCCCATAGCAAAGAGAGCTACTTTGACCTCCTCATTAGAGACCGGCCCCATGAGGCGATCATTGTCACTATTAGTAATGGCACATTGGATGTGTTCGGGGAGCTGATTCTGACGTTGACTCGGCACATGTGTCTAGCGTTAGAGTATAACCCCCTAGAGTAATTGGCTGCAACCAGGTTAATTTTGTCTTTTTCAATAACTTCATTCTCTATGTCATCCTTAATTGTGTTAATGGTATTTCTTCTTTTGTGATTGCTAGTTGATCTATGAAAGAAACCATATTTCTATCTCCTTCAGTAAGCCACTGGATCCTAGATCTCTGTTTCTCGTAGATTTCTTCTCTTCTCAAAGCTTCATGCCACTTGTGTCTTGCATTTTCTTCCTCCATTTGAAGCTGGGGGTTGATATTCCTAGTGGGAAGCAGGGCTTGGAGGGAGTCCAAGGTCTCTATAAGATCTTTCTTCTCCTTATAGAAGTCACCAAAATTGTGTTTGCTCTATCCCTTAACCTCTCTTCTGACAATTTCCAATTTCTAAGCAATCCTGAACATGGCAGTACCCTTAATAGAGGTACCCCACTAGGATTTTACTTGGTCTATAAATGAGGGGTGGGAGCACCACGTAATCTCAAATCTGAAAGGAGCTGGACCAATCCTAGGAGAGTCAAACCAGCATAGAAGGAGGGTGTTATGATCAAGGTAGTTTTGGGGAGGGAAGATAGAGTGGAGGTGGTTATTGTATGGTAGAAAAATGACCACACTTCTATGAACAATTACATGCAAGGTTGTTCAAGAATGAGGCCTAACAAAGTGGCTCATAGCTCTCTATGTATGGATTTGGAAGGGACTATGATGTATTTTCTCTCAGCTAGAGCTACAAGCTTGTGACCTTGCTAGTCAACCACACAATGAGAGATTCAAATGTGGACAAGGGAAAGAGTGCCAATATCCTCAAGAATCACTATGAAAATGTAATGCAATGTAAACTAGTCTATGGAAATGAAAATGCAATGCAACTAAGCTATGAAATGGAAAGAACAAGTGTTACAAATCCTTCCTATTAAGCTATGTGAGTTAAATCTATTGCATCAAAGGAAACTAAGCTAGATGCCATGAAAGCTAAAATGCAAGAATGAAAGACTAAGAACAATAAGGTTTCCAAAAGCTCCAAAAGTCTCCAAGAATTCTTGCAGCATAAGATTAGTATTCAAAACATGGGATGCTAAAATGAGAAGAGAGCTCTTCTTTTATAGGAAATGAGAAAGAATGGACCATGGAGATTAAGAGGCAAAAGGGCTTAATCAGTAGTGGAGGTTGAAAGAGGAGCAATCCATGTACACAAGTATCCTCCAATGAGAGTGAAGTGTTGACTTTTGAGCCTCATGTGAGACAAAAAGTACTTTTTCCTTTTTGTGAAATAAGAATAATGCTTTATTTGTGCAACTTAGGATAAGAGAAAAAGTGGGGCTTTTTATTTAATCAAAAGGGGAGGAAATATTCTTTTTAATTAAATAAAGACTTAGGATAAATGGTTAGCCCAAGGATAAAAATCCAATATATGATCGAAATTAAGACTTGATCAAGAGATTGATAATGTTGAAAATATTGATTATTGATAAAACTGATTCAGGATAAATAAATCAAATAAATGGGGCCCAAAGTCTAGGTGACCATTTTTGGGTGCATACATTTGCCCCTCTTTGACTAATGTGTGATCGATTTGGGAACACATGTAGTCAGAGAATGAAGTTGAAATGTGAGATCGATCTGGGATCACAAAACAACTCAGATGTGAGGTCGATTCGGGATCACATCCGGACAAAGCATAAACAAAGGCCTTTGAACATAAGGTCAATTCGGGATCACATTCAAAGTAAGAGATAAGAATCTTAGATTTGAGAAAAAGCTCACAAAAGATATTTGAATCAAGAAAATCAAGGAATCAAGGATGAGAATCTCATAAATACTGCCCCCTCAGAATCAAAATCAAAATCAGGTAGAGGAGAGACAACAACTAAGGAAAGATTTGATCAAATCAGAATGAAATCACAATCGAATGTAAAGGTCAGTAGGGTAACCATTAAGCAATGAAACATGCCCCAATGATGAAGTAGAAGAATAGAAATAGAAGACTAGAAATAGAGCGAATGAAAGACTAGAAAATTGAGAGACATGGAAAGAAAGAAATTCCATCAAAGATCAAAGAATTATGCCTCAAAAGGTCAGTCAACTACATAGAAGAATGAGAAAATTTGGAAACGTAACTCGAATTTTGATTTTGAGTCTGAAAATGGATAGAAAATGATGTGATATGAAAGATCAGAAATGAAAGATAAGATCAAGAAGAATCAGAAAATGAGCACAGTTGACCAACTAGTCCGTAGATGATAAAAAGGAGAGCTCTCTCCATATGCAAGATGCAAAAACTAAACTATGATGAACCTAAGAATGCAAGCTACTATGAAAGTGGTTGACTTCAAGGTCACAACGCCTATAGAAATCTAATTATCATCATCGAGTGTTATTGGTAGCGTCATAAGATCATACAATGCACACTAGTAGAACTATATGGATATGAATATGATCTTTATCAGATAGAAATGTGGAAATCTCACCTAGGCATCAAAGACATGTAGGTCAAGATGACTAATGTAGTGAGATTACCTAAGTTTGATATGGTGAAATTATGCTTGTATCAAGACACATGAAAGTCAGGATAACTAGAAGCATGCACTCGCAAAACAATCAAGGATAATACCCTGTCAATCCATAGTGTCAAGTAAGACCAGCATAAATGCTCATGACAATTAGGATAAAAAAAATATATCCATAAGCAGATAAAGAAAGAAAACATGTTCTCATATCCTCAGTCTTCTAGCTATGCATCATCAAAAACTTCTCAGGGAGAGACCACTCATCAAAGAAATCCTCATAGATAGCACACAAAGAAAAATAAAGTCAATATATCTCAACAAGTTGATTGTTTAAGTGTGTGTGTGTTGGTCATAGAGTCAAACTTTGATCATTGCATCTGCAAATGAGAAATATCACATCAAACTTAGACTATTGGGTAAGACATCTGATAAGTGTTAAGAAACACTCGACGCAAGGGTAGTGTTGAAAAACACTGTTTGGGTTGGTGTTGAAAAACACCTATTGTGAAATGCCCCAAGAGACAATACGCACCTAAAAGACCTATGCTAACAGTTATGCCCCCTAGACAAAGATAAAGACCAATTCCAGACCAAGTCAAATAGGGTCAAGGCATGGTGGAAGGTGGCTAAGTGTTGAGGATGCATGCTAACAAATAGGAGTGCAAAGGCCTCAAGTAGCGCCTGTTTCTAGGTTTTCACCACTTGGAATCTTTTTCTCTCTTTTTTTGTATTTTTGCTACCAAGGCACCTATTTCTAGGTTTTCACCAAGGCACTTTTTCTTTTTTTTTTGAATTTTTTGAAATTTTTGATTTTTTTAATATTTTTTCAGGACTTTTTATGCTTTTTAGGATTTTTTCAGCATCATATATGAATTTTTTTGGTATTTTTTAGGATCATAAAGTATGTACAAAGGATGCCCCCAGACAGAAACAGGTATCAAGGATAGAACTTTTTTAGGTGCAGAATGTTGATGGGATTAGGGAGTTGTTCTCCATTGGGATCTGATAGTAAATATGCACCAGTACCAAAAGCTGCTGTAATAATGTATGGTCCAAGCCAATTGGGTTCGAACTTTCCCTTTTGTTCTCTATTCTGTTGATTCTTAGGATTCTCTCTCAAAACAAGATCACCTCTCTGAAATTCCCTAGGGTGAACCTTCTTGTTGAATGCTTTGGACATACACTTCTGATACACTCTCATGTGATCAAATGAAGCCTTACGCTTCTTATCTAGAAGTTCTAGTTCCTGTAACCTCATGGTGCGGTAATCCTCATCTGTTATCAATCCTTTGAGTGAGACTCTAAGCAAAGGTATCTCTACTTCTAAGGGCAACACCACTTCAGCACCATAGGTAAGAGAAAAAGGAGTAGCTCCTATAGGTGTATGAATGCTAGTTCTGTAAGCCCATAGTGTTGGATTGATTTGCCAGTGCCAATCCTTGCCATTCTTGTGCACTGTCCTATGAAGAATCTTAAGGATGGTTTTATTGGAAGCTTCTGCTTGGCCATTTCCCTATGGAAAGTAAATGGAGGACCAATGTTGCTTGATTTTAAACTTTTTTCATAAATGCTTTAGGTCCTTATTCTTGAATTGACCTCCATTATCAGTGATAATCTTAGAAGGTACTCCAAATTGGCAAATAATATGATTCAAGATGAACAAAGAGATAGTCTTCCCTGAAGCTACAGAAAGTGGCACAGCTTCCACCCATTTTGTGAAGTAGTCAGTAGGAGTAATAATGAACTTATGTCCACCTGATGAGTTGGGGTGAATCTGCCCAACTAGATCAAAGGCCCAGCGCTGAAATGGCCAATGAGAAATGGAAGGGATCAGCTCCCTACCTGGAGCATGAATCAGGTTTCCATGTTTCTGACATTTTTCACAAGACTTAGCAAAGGCTACTACATCTATCTACATCATGGGCCAATAATACCCCACCCTAAGCAACCTTCAGGCCATGGAAAGACTGTTGGAATGTCCTCCACAAATGCCCTCGTGGATGTCGGCTAACTCTTCATCAGATTCCCCCTTTTCCAAGCACCTAAGGAGTGTCCCATCTAAACCCCTCCTATATAAATCACCAAAGATAAGGGTGTGGTGGGAGGCATTACAGATAAGGTTTCAGCATTTAGAATGGTTGAACATGTCGGGGATGATGCCATCATGGAGATATTAATAGATAGCACCATATCGGGAAGATTCATGGGTGACAAGGGTACAAATGACATGGCTTTCAGATGAGTCAAATATGGGATGGTGTAGCTCTTCCACCAAGAATTCAAATCTTGATTCATGTTGTTCCAACTGGAGTGAAGCTAATGTGGCCATAGCATCAGCAGCTTTGTTCTTTATCTAGGGATTTGTTGAAATGTCACAAATGTAAAGTAGCGTCTCAATGATTCAACCATCTGTTTGTAAGGTACCAATTTATCATCCTTAGTTTGATACTCCTCATTGACTTGGTTGATAACTAGCTATGAATCCCCAAAGACATGTAATTCTATTATGTTCCATTCTATAGCCATTTTCAATCCATTGGTCAAAGCTTCATATTCTGCAATATTATTTGTACATGGGAATAAAAGTTTGTAAGACTTTGGAATGTTGCACCCATGTGGAGAAACAAATAATACTCCAGCACCTGATCCATTTTGCATGTGGGAACCATCAAAGAACATTTTCCAAGTGCGAGTAGTCATATGCAGTATGTGTTCATCTGGGAATTCCACCTGAATAGGCATACCATCCTTAACTGGAAAATCAGCTAACTAGTCAGCAATAGCTTGCCCCTTTATGGCCTTTCTCTCAATGTACTCTATGTCAAATTCAGTCAAAACCATCATCCATTTAGCAAGTCTACCAGTGAGAGCAGCCTTACTAAGAAAGTACTTAAGAGGATCAATTTTTGCAATCAAATGTACAGTATGATCAAGCATATAGTGTCGCAACTTTTGGGAAGCAAACACTACTGCAAGACAAGATTTTTCAATGTTATTATAATTGATCTCATAAGATACTAGAGTACGACTAATGTAATAAATGACCCTTTCTTTCCCAGTGTCATCTAATTGAGCCAACAATGCCCCCAAGGAAGAATCTGTTGCTGAAATGTACAAAATCAATGGTTTTCCTGGAATAGGAGACATCAAAATTGGAGGGTTGTCCAAATACTGTTTTATTTGATCAAGTCTCTTTTGGCAATCCTCATTCCAGACACATGTGGCTCCCTTATGCAATGTCTTATTGAATGGTTGTGCTCTGTCTGCAAGCTATGAAATAAACCTCCTTATGGATTGGAGTCATCCCTGAAGACTTCTCATCTAACTAATGTTTCTTGGAGGTGGCATATCTAAGATTGCTTGGACTTTTTCGAGATCAACCTCTATACCTTTTGCTGATATTATAAATCCTAAAAGTTTGCCTGAGGTGACACCAAATGTGCACTTCTTTCGATTCAATCTGAGATGAAATTATGCCATGTGATCTAGAATTACTTCCAGATCATCGAGGTGTGTGTCCTATTTTCTAGATTTAGCTAGGGTATCATCCACATAATCTTCCATGTTCTTATGCATCATATCATGAAAAATTGTGGTCATAGGTCGCTGGTATGTTTCTCCTGCATTCTTTAGGCCAAATAGCATGACATTCCAAAAATAGGTTCCCCATGCACATGTGAAATTTGTTTTCTCTTGATCTTCGAGAGCTATTTTTATCTGGTTATATCCAAAAAACCCATCCATTAAGGAATATATCTCATAACCCACCGTCATATCCACTATCATGTCTATGTTTGGGAGTGGAAAGTCATCCTTTGGGCATGCTTTGTTGGGGTCTCTGAAGTCTGTGCAAATGTGAATGGACCCATCATGTTTTGAAACTGGAACAATATTGGAGATCCACTCAGCATAGTCGATAGCTCGAATGAATCCTGCGCGTAAGAGCTTTTCTAATTCAGCCTTAACAAGAAGAGCTATATGAGGATGCATTTTTCTCAACTTTTGTTTGACTAGTTTTATTCCTAGAGCTATAGATAGATGATGCATAATAAGATTAGTGTCAAGCCCTGGCATATCAGAATATGTCCAAGCAAAGTTGACTTTCTTCTTTTGCAAAAACTTTGTATATGCCTCTTTTTCTTCAACTGATAGAGACTGAGCAAGGTGCACTATTTGGGGGGCCTCTTCTATATTCAAATTCACTGGTTGCGTAGGCTCAATAAGAACTGATGACCTGTCTTGGAAGTAACTTGGAAAGTTATTAAGTACCCCATCCTTAGGTGCCTCAAAGAGGTTTTCACCCTCAGATACGTCATTTATTTTTACTATTTTTGGTTCTGATACTGCCACAAGGTGGTTTTTGCCATCAGACCTATTTTTCTTTGTTGCTTTTTCTTTTATTTTTAGACTGAGGTACTTAATATCAGGCTCTGTCATGCTTGTTTTTGGTTCACTAGTGGAAGAGGCCATGGGTTTGAGAGCATTCAGATAGCAGGCAATTTCATAATCATTCTGAAAGGTGAGGAGTCTAGGCTCTTGCTGGCGCTGAGACCAGTCAATTAGGTGGAAATGAACAAGGGGTAGGTCAATAACTGGCTCAACATTGTGTATGTGGAAGGTGTTATCTCTGGTGACCATACGATCAGGATTCATCTAGTCCCCTCCTAAGATACCCGAGTCAGGATTTGTCCTATCAAATGAAGCGTCATCCACTAAGGCAATTTGAGGAGTCCAATCCTCCAATCCTACACTAGGCTCGTTGGTCACATCAAGTTGAGTACTATAAGTATGGACAACATCTATGTCCAAATCAACTATTGCATCTGAAAGTGAGTCCCATTCGTACTCATGTGAGTCTGTCTCTGAATCATCATTTGGGCCTCATGATGTAGAGGCCTCAAGATTAGGAAGAGTTTCCCCTCCCCCAACATTAGCACTGTTACTATCTGTCGTAGCTAGGATAGCAACACTTTCCATTGTCAATCTAGCATTCATATAGTCACTATCCGTCACAGTTGGGATAGTAGGACCGTTAATTATCAAATCTTTTGAATCTCCCCAAAGGAGATTTGTTGAAGGCACCCAATCATCAGATATGTCTTGTTGATTGGAAAGATTAGGTGCGTAGTCTGTGTCATTGTCTCTGTCTATCGTAGCTAAGACAGGGATGCCTTTTTGTTTCTTATTTTCAAAACCTAAGCCAACTATTGACTTATTCCTTCATCCAAAAAGGGCATGGTTAAGAGGTTCAGCCCTAGCATCTAGCCTATGACTAAGGGGACCCTGTCCCGGATATCCCATATTTTTCACTAATGTGTGCCCTCTACCGTAAAATTTAGATGAAGGAGCAAAATTCTCATTATGTAGGTACTTCTCTTCTCGGTAAATCTAGTATCTAATGGCAACCTCTTCTTTTTCTTCTTGAATCAGAGCTAAGGATTCCACAAACTTATCGAACAATGTCATGGCCGAAGATGAGGGCTTCATTTCTTGAGAAGGTCTGCCATAAGACCTAGGGGAAATTCACAATTTTGTAAATGAATCCAACTTGTAATCCCCCATACCAAGATCTATCGTCTTGAATTTATTCTTGCATTGTTCAAATGCGGTATCAAAAGTGTTAGCCTCCCTATTCAAAGGAATGTGAGACCTTGCTGAAATTGTGTTGACTGACAGTGTGCTGTCTCCAAGTATGCAGACTTCTATTCCATTGTAAGGGAATTTTACACACTGATGATAGGTAGATGGGACCACTTTCATCTCATGTATCCATGGTCTACCTAACAAAATATTGTAGGCCAAAGGACCGACATCAATAATCTGGAACAAAATATCTTTCTCTACAGGACCAATTCAGATAGGAAGAACAACCAATCCTTTAGAACTACGTTCTGCTTCATCATAAGCCTTGATAGTTATTTTCTTCCTTGTGTCAATGACTTCTTTTGAATAACCCAAGGCCTTCAATAAGCTCAAAGAACAAATATTAAGCCCAGCACCCCCATCTATCAACACACGCCTGACACGGGTCTTGTGGATCATAACCTCTATATGAAGGGCCAAATTGTGTGGGTGGCTTAATGACTTGTCATCTTCCTCTGAGAATGTAAGGTAGTGAGGGCTAGCCAAGTGGTTGACCATATTCTAGAATTGATCTACATCTATATCATTAGGGACATTAGCCGCTCGCAAGGCATCCTCAAGGACATGCTTATGCTTAGGGGACAGTTCCAAAAGCTCAAAGATTGAAATCTGCACTGGTGTACATTGTAATTGGTCAACAAGATTATAATCCAACTCAAGACCAACAATAGATTTTGGAAGAACACCCTTTGACACTGGCTGCTTAGACTTACTAGAGTTAGGACCTCTAATAACAATGGGAGCTTGAGACTGGCTTCTAGTGACAGCATTGAGGGGTTGAGACATCCTTCATGAGTGAGGACCTCTTAGGACCACAACTGGTCCTTCATCAAGCATAGGATTCGAATCCACATCATATCCATAAGGGTCTTTCCCTCTCATCATGTTGACATTGTCACCAACAACTTCAAGCATATTAATAACATTTTCAGCATTTGTGTAGGTGTAGTTGATAGCAGCCTTGCCATTCTTGTTGTTAGAATTATCTCCTTTCTCATATTTGGGCAAGGGTTCTTTAAAAGCTTTATGATCTGCATTAGTGGTTAAACCATCAACTTGTAATCATCCACTTTCAATGAGATCTTGGACAAGATGTTTAAGTTTAAAACGATTTTCTATATTATCTCCAATTCCATTGTGAAAGACACAAAAGGCCTTCTCATCCCACCAATGAGGCTTAGGATCTGGTATGCGGTGCTTTGCAGGATCCTGAGGTTGTGCCAAATTATGGGCAATTAATGTCTTGAAAATGTTTGCATATGAATCCCCAAGTTTTGTAAATTGCCTCTTTTCCTTTTTAGGTCTCCCTTGATACTTGGGTTTATTCTCTTGTTGTCCTGAAGATGTTTGTAGCTTCATGGCTTGAATTGCATGAGAGAGATTAAGAAATCCTTCATTCTTAGGTTGTGATGAGTCAACAACTCCATCATTGACCACCTGATTATTCTTATTCCAATAAGAGTTCTTTTTGTCCTTATGACCATTATTGTTGTTGTTTTGGCTATTGTTGTTGTTAGTTGATTTAGCCAAAATTCCTTGTTCTTTTAGGACATCCTTTATATGACATGCCACTTCTACCATGGTGTCAAAAGAGTTAAATGGGATCTTCTTGACCTCATACCTTAGCTCTGGTATTAAATTTCTCACAATGATGTCTATTCTTTCTTCCTCAGGAATTGTCCTAGGATACTTTGAGCATAACCGTCTCCATCTTTGCAAGAAGGTGACAAAAGGTTCTCCTTGATTTTGTTTGAGTTTGCACAAATCAAGCATCGTGACCGACCTTGACAGATTATAAGCAAAATGTTGAACAAATCTTTCCACAAGCTCTTTAAATGTCTTAACTAGAGGAGTAAGGTTAGTAAACCACTCCATGGCTTGACCCTTGAGGCTCCTTGGAAATAATCTCATTAAATAGGAGTCTTCATGGTGAAAAAAAAAACTCATTATATAAAATTGTCTAACATGGTCATGAGGATCACCAATGCCATCATATTTTTTGTAGGTTGGAAACTCAACCAACACCACACTCTTGTCGATTGGGTTGGGACATATGGAATCCAAATTAAAGGTGATCTTAGGTGCCCTCATCCTTTCTATATCCCTTTGAAGTTGTTTGATCACTTCATTAGTTGATGGATCTTTCTTCTTTACCTTTCGATCCACATCAAAATTGTATGGGACCTTAGCACCTTTGTTGATGAGACTTTCTAGGAACTGATCCTTGTTTTGTTCCACATACATTTCTACATACGCTTGAAAGGATGGTTCTTGTTGTATAGTCATAAAATCCATTTTATCAAAGTTGGTATAGCTTCCTCCATGTTGTCAGCCATGATGTGCTTGTTGGGAGGGTTGCTTTGAATGTCTATGAGGTGATCGTCTCCTATGATGATCATATCTTGAAGTCCTTCTTCCTCTAGGACTTGGGGACCGTGAGGGCATCCTTGAGCTTCTTCTAGAACTTGGGTGAGGGGGTAGATGGGGGTGAGTTGGTCCCACTATTGGCACCCCTCCCATTGAATTGATTTTGGAGTTATTGTGCATAGAGCCTATCTTTTTCTTCTTGGGTAGCTCTTTTTCTTATGTCCAATAATGCACATTCCTCTTCTTCTAGTTGTCTAAATTTTTCTTTTTTGGCAGCTTGTTCATCTAGATAGGCTTGCTTCTCCCTTTCAATTCTTTTCAACCTTGTATTCACATATCAAGAGGTATCTTTAAGTGGAGAATATTGTCTTGAATGCCTTATTGCATTGGCCGCATTGATGTGATGGTCACTAGATTCATTGTTCTGGTCCTCATGTTGTGACCCTGAATCTGAATGAGTTTTTCTATAATGTCTCTCAGCTCACTGGTGAGCATCTAAATATCTTGTATTGTTGGGAGGTGACCCAGGTGGACTAGCATGAGAAGAACCATCGTACTCTGTCCTATGCCGTTGGAAGATATCCTCAAGAGTTTGATTCATGGCTTCTCTTTGTTGTCGAGTGAAAGTGTAACTCATGTCCATACTTGATGAAAGTGGTGCTAAAGAGGTGCTCACTTCACTAGGATTACCCTTTGGATTAAAGCAAACCTCAGATTCACTCTTAGGAGATTGATCAAAAAGGGGTCATTTTCCCTTATGCTATTGGCGAGTCTTAATTGGTGGTAACTGGCTAAAGACAATAGGAGGTCACTTCCCTTGATTGACTTGGTACCTTGTTGTAACTGACATGAAAGAAAGAGATTCTTAATGACAAGATGACCTCTCAAAGTGTCAACACCAAACTAGGATAATCAAAGCTCTCTATTGTCCAAAGAGAAATGAAAAGATAGAAAAAGGGGCTTTACCAACACTGTCAAAGAGGTGCTTTAAATCAGAGGGTGACTACCCTTGCACTTTTGAACTAGGAGGTTGGACTAGGCCAAAATATAACTAAAATTGAGATAAAAATGATTTGGACAATAGGAGTACTAAAATTCTCCAAGAATGTAGCTAACAATCCTAGAGATAAACTTTCTCACTAAGAATATCTTGCTAACTTGATAATTATTTTCAAAGTGACCTTGTAGATCAATTGATGCTATCCCTAGAGAGAAAAAACCAAAAATTTAGAGTCAAGACAGGTCTCTAACAACAGAGCAAGAAACCTACTCCAAGACCTAGCTTGACTACTGATGACTGAGACTAACTAAAATTGAAAATACAGCAAAAACTGCTTAGGGGACACTTTCCAGGCAAGCAAGATGACAGTTTAGATTAGGGCACCACTTCGCCTTAAGGCAGACGATAGTTTTAACTATAGGAAACACTTCACTTTCAGACGAGTGACAGTTTCCAGACAGTGAGCGCGCCACTTTTGGCCAAGCGGGACAACAGTTGTGTAGGGGCGAACTGTGGCACTACAATTCTCAGAACAAGAGGTGACATTATTTAAGTATCATACGACTCTTTGACCAGTGAAGTTGAAAATCTCAGTTTTAAGGCTTGTTTGTTCAAAAATTTTGGTCTGAAGGTTGATTTTTTGATTTTAATCACAACGACAGCAGTAAAGTGACAGGTTTGCAAACAGTATGGGATCAAACATGTCTTCAAGCACTTGAAATAAGGGCAAAAGTAACCTTGCCAAGACAAACATTTGTGATATCAAAAATAAAATTGCACCCTATGAATGCTACCGATTATTTGTATATTGAGAACGTTTACACTGGTATCACACAATCGAAGACAATTCAAGCAAGTCTATCTTAAAAAAGCAAGGCTTAATACTTACCAACTTAGCCCACAACTTGATGTCCCCTTGCCTCACACAAAGTGGTTACCCATGATAGATGTTGGCTTTGTCATGGAAGTGTCAAAGACATAACCAAAGGAACACATATGGTGAGTATCTTAAGGTGATCCGGGTTGTTCCACTTGGATCAATCCTTGCACTGAGAAGATAAGCGACTAAATAAAGGTGGCTTCTAGCCTATGGTTCTTAGTAAGAATTTATGTTCATAACACCCCTCTTGCTCCTCAAAGAGGACTCGGACCTCGTGGCCTCAAGAGTACCTTAGGCATTCTTGTTCAATATTTTCCCCATGGTCACAATCCCATGAGCTACTCACATCAAACGAAGACAAGTGTTATGTCTACCAAATTTTTTGGTGTCCTTGATAGCTTTGAGATTATAGTGAGTTGGAATCACTCACCACCAAGGAAAATGATGACAAGGTTGTCCCCACTTGAGTCGTTCCTCTTGATTACTCAAGAGCAGGCCCACTAAAAGATTCCTAAACTAAACAAAAATGGATAATTTTTGAGGTTCAAGGTTTTTGGTTCACCTCAAAGGTGAAGAGCATACTCTCTTATCTCAAAAACTTCTCCCAAACATACCAAGAAAAGAGATTCAATTACTCCTTTGCTTCCAAAACCTTAAGATGGGTCAAGATTTTTTGATTCACCTAAAGGTGAAGAGCATACTTCTCCTACCACCTCAAAATCTCTTTCACAAGGTATTAAAGTTCCTAATACAATTAGTGAATGCCACGCTTGAAAGGAAATAAATCACAAATTTTTTTTTTATTTTTTTGTTTTTATGCTTTTTGGGCATCCCTGCAAAAACCGTTAGTAGCCTTCTTTGACATGTAATTTTTGGCAAATTTCTTAAGCAAAGGCACCTACAACCACAACTAGTTAGGCCCACAAGGTTAGCAAAATCCAAAATCTAAATGAAATATGCAAGATTCCAAATGAAATATGCAAGCTAACTCTGTCTAATTGAAGTAAATGAAAGAAACAACAAGCTAATCACGTCTAAATTCAGCCAAAAAGATTCATTGTCGGGTATAGGTGACACTGTGATCAGCAAGATTGTCATGCAAGACTTCTCTGCATAACAGTGTGATAGTTCAGACCTAGGGCGACAGTTTGCCCGATAGCAGATGACATTTTTCTCGAAGACAGGTGACACTTTCTACCAAAGGGGGCGACACTTTTCACTCAAAAAACTGTTGCGCGACACTCTCTACAAAGAACTATCGTGCGACACTGGTAAACTGTTGCGTGACACTCTGAGACAAAAAAACTAGAAGCTGAAAATAACGATAAAAAATTGATGAAAAATTGACAGAAATGCAAAAATGAACGGACAAAACACTAATGTTCTACCCCATGGTGGGTGCCAAAAATGTATGGTAGAAAAATGACCACACTTCTATGAACCATTACATGCAAGGTTGCTCAAGAATGAGGCCTCACAAAGCAGCTCATAGCTCTTTATGCATGGAGTTGCAAGGGACTATGATGTATTTGCTCTCAGCTAGAGCTACAAGCTTGTGACCTTGCTAGTCAACCACACAATGAGAGATTCGAATGAGGACAAGGGCAAGAGTGCCAATATCCTCAAGAATCACTATGAAAATGCAATGCAATGCAAATTAGTCTATGGAAATGAAAATGCAATGCAACTAAGCTATGAAATGGAAAGAACAAGTGTTACAAAGCCTTCCTATTAAGCTATGTGAGTTAAATCTATTGCATCAAAGGAAACTAAGCTAGATGCCATGAAAGCTAAAATGCAAGAATGAAAGACTAAGAACAATAAGGTTTCCAAAAGCTCCAAAAGTCTACAAGAATTCCTGCAGCATAAGATTAGTATTCAAAACATGGGATGCTAAAATGAGAAAGAATGGACCATGGAGATTAAGAGGCAAAAGGGCTTAATCAGCGGTGGAGGTTGAAAGAGGAGCAATCCATGTGCACAAGTATCCTCCAATGAGAGTGAAGTGTTGACTTTTGAGCCTCATGTGAGACAAAAAGTACTTTTTTCTTTTTTCTGAAATAAGAATAATGCTTTATTTGTGCAACTTAGGATAAGAGGAAAAGTGGAGCTTTTTATTTAATCAAAAAGGGAGGAAATATTTCTTTTAATTAAATAAAGACTTAGGATAAATGGCTAGCCCAAGGATAAAAATCCAATATATGATCGAAATTAAGACTTGATCAAGAGATTGATAATGTTGAAAATATTGATTATTGATAAAACTGATTCAAGATAAATAAATCAAATAAATGGAGCCCAAAGTCTAGGCGACCATTTTTGGGTGCATATAGTTATGATCAGAGGTAGTTTTAATATATGTTGGATTGGAAATATATATTAATATAAACATGATTATAGATATAAAAGTATTAAGATTACAAATAATAAAAACAAATATTAATGTAAGGAAGGAAATAAGTAAATAAATGACATATGTAAGATTATTAAAGCATTTAATAAGTGAAAGATTTTTTTTCTCACTTTTTAAGTTATTTATGTGTTCCTTAAGTTTTTCACTTATCAAAAGGATTTCAATTGCTCATTGCTCCTCTAATATGAAATGTTATGAATGAGATTTCTTAATCCCTTGACCAAGGTACATCTTCTTCAAAATGATTGATGTTGTTTCTATACTTAGAGAGATTTTATCCAATGATGGATATAGTTGTTACTGTTTCAAAAGTCTCTTGTCTGACTTCTTTTTCAATATAAGATTTTTGTTTTTCAAAACACATGGGTCGGGAAAAAGTTGGTAAGAAAGAAAGAATGTCCATATCATAAGCTTACGAAAGCCGTTCTTAATCGACCTTTTCAAAAGTCAAAGCTCAGCTTTCTTTGAGTAACATTTCGTAAACATGTGCGAGAGAATTAATCAGACACGACTCTTGAAGTCGTGAACGAAGATGCGACGAAAGTTTCTTTAAAAACTCATTAGAGCTTACTCAGCATTAAAATATTAGAAAACCCATTACTTTATACAATTTCTTAGGGAAATATCTTTTGATAGTTGGCAACTGAGACGAATCCAACAACTCTCCCAATATAATTAGAAATGATTTGATGGATTTCAATTATGACGAACGTTAGAGGAAATTGGCAAGTCAATAGTCTCTTAATTTATTACTTCTTCAATTTAAATTTAAAAAGAGAGGCCACTCCACTTGTCCAATTCGGAGGCGATAATGGGTGCACCAACAGGCGACGAAAAAAAATTGTTGAATGCAATTTCTCAGTATTTGCTGGGTGAAGAATACAACGGTATGACAAATTCCCCTGTGGAGGAACAACAATCTTTTGAAGAAAGCGGGCCGAACTTGGTTTCAGAGGCAACTGAAAATAAAAATAAAGAGGGAGATAAACATTACAGGGGAGTGAGGTTCGTTAAGGCTCGCGGAAAATATGCTGCAGAGATGCGAAACCCTAATAAGAAGGGTTCTAGACTGTGGCTTGGGAGCTTTGACACACCCGAAGAAGCTGCCGTGGCATATGACCAAAAAGCTTTCGAATTACGCGGTTCGAAGGCTATTCTCAATTTCCCTCTCAACGTTGAGTCCGGAGAGTACGTGGATCCTTTCTCTCAATCCTCTTCTTCACATACTCCATCTAGCGTACCGAAGAAAATGAAGACGAGAAAGATGAAGGTCAATCATCGAAAGATTTAGGTTCAAATTAATCGACTGTTATAGCGCATTATGGCTCTGGTTCAGGCCAAAGATTAATCGATATTTTTGTATTTCAATAAAGCTATTATTGTGTAACGTGTTTTAGGGGACCCATGTTTCTAATTCTCTCCTCGCCATGCTTATACTAGCAGGCACTATTTTAGAAGCCATCGTGAACTAGTCCACGTAGAATAAAATGATCGTTTCCTAGACTGGTTTTTTTGTATTTCGCTGATCTGAGTCTTTAAATTTTGCTTTTATAATTCAGGAAGAGCACATTGAACACATTCCTGGTAATGGTACTGAAGGAATGATATGGATATTATGCTACACTGTTAAAATCCGTTTCCATAGAACTTTCAAGTGTCTAGGATATATTAATGCATAGGTTATATTCATATATTACAATTTAAACATTGCCGCATTCTAGAAACTGAATAGTTATTTCTATTAATTGTAGTAATTCTCCACTCCCTGATCTCCACAATTCTTTAAAGTTCCCTTCCTTAGTAAAATGCTAGAAGAGGGACAACTTAAGATATTATATAGCCAATCTTCAACAGAAGCATGTAATTAAAGTATTATTCTTTTTCACTCTTTTTAATACTTATTTCATTCAATATTAAATAAGTCTTGATAGTCAAGATCAACATTAACTCTTATCAAAACAAATAACCATCATGATTTGTATGATAAATGGGTGTAAAAGGCGCGAGCAGTAGCGGTCGTGGAGCTGGGGTTTTAAGGGTTTTCAAATCTGCAGAGGCTGAATTTGATGCAGACGATGATGATGATCGTAGTTTTGTGCTATTGTTCTCAAGATTGCTTGCAATTTTCGATGGAACGGTTTGGTTTAGGGTGTGTTGGGGTTGTTTTTTTGCCCTATTCTCCTCTGTCTGCTTGTGTTTAGCCATTTTTTCCCTAAGTTTTGTGGTGTTGTTCATGTAGAGAGTCATTTCCCTATTTCTCGTTGGTCTTGGCCTTCTTTGTTTTTGGTTTGTAGGATTGTGTTTATAGAGATTGGTTGCGTTGTTCTTCGTCTAAGTTCCCTCTCTATTCTTGTTTAGTTGTTGTAGCTCTTTTGTGTTTCTTTTAAATTGTCTTTGGTCGCTTTCTACCTGATCTATTTCTCTCCTTTTCACCTGGTGTTTTTCGCTTCCTGAGAGTTATGGTTGTAGTGCCAGGGTGTGGTGGAAACCTATTTAGTTTTGGATAGGGTGTGGTGGAAACTTATTTAGTTTTGGATAGTGACTTTTATTATTGTCCTATTTTTTCCTTAGTGCTGGTGTAATTAAATATTTTTAATTACACTTTACTTAAGCTTACTTAGAATAATGCATTGCTTAGTAGTTTCTATATGAGACACCTAGGAGTTTGTGCCTTATGGGCACATGGTGTAGGAGAGATTCTACTATGGGTGGTTATAATTTTTATCACATCCCACTTCATGTGTGAGATCTTCCTTTAGTGCTCTTATCACATTATCATCCTCCACATGTTGCACATACTTCATTTCATAATGGAGGATGATCCACTTTTGGTGGACATGTGATATAGCGTTTTGTGGATAATAGCTTATCTACTCCTTATCATTGTCTGTTATTTCCTTGCCTATGTAAGAATGATCATTATGTACATTTTATTCATATCCATTAGCAATAATATCATTCTTGCATATTGTTGCAAATGTCTTTCCATTCTCTTCTAGATGTTACCTTGGTCTTTCATATGATCCCGAGGGTGTTGTAGCATCACCTACAACTCTAACACTTGGTGTTTCCCTACCCTATGGGGTTTGTATGACTTTGTGGAGGGCTTGTGCTAGTGGAGGGGTCTTCTATTGACAACCCTATTCTTTTTTTTAGCAAGTCATTTGCTACTAACTTTTAAGGGCATGTGCTTTTCTATTTTATTTCTGGTTTGGAGCTTTTTACTTTTTTCAGTCTATGTTGTCCCTAGTTCAAGCTAGACTCTTTCTATTCTTTTTTCTTTTGTTGGTGTTACCTGATTTTTGACACATGTGGTAAAAATAGGATAATTTAAAATTTTCCACCCTTAGAAACTTCCTCATTTTGGTCATTTTAAATATAGTCAAGATTTCAAGATTTAAGTATTGTTCAAGAGCTGCCATCGGAGTCTAGGTTTTCAAAAGAAATTATTTATTCATCCACGTCATTTCTATCTCAAGTCATTCTTATCCTTATTATTTCAAGTGAAAAATGATTTATTCCTTAAAAAGTCAAGCATCAACATCAACAAGTACTTCTAGAATCATTTTCGAAACCTAGAGCGAGAGATGGATCCAAAGAAAAAATAAAGGCCAAATATTAATAGATATTTTCATGTTACAATATAGAGATTATTGTGTAACATATTTTAGGGGATCCATGTTTTTGATTCTCTCCTCACCATGCTTATTCTAGAAGGTACTATTTTAGAGGCCATTGTGAACTATTCCATGTAAAATAAAATCATCTCATAGACTGGTTTTTTTGTACTTTTCTTATTTGAATCTTTAAATTGTTCTTTTATATTTAAGAAGAAGCACATTGGACACATTCCTAGTACTGAAGGAATCATATGGATATTATTCTACATGTACTTAAAATTCATATTTATAGAACTTTCTAGTGTCTAGGATACACTAATGCATACGTTACTTTTATATATTACCATTTAAGAATTGGTGCATTTTAGAAACTCAAGAGCTATTTCTATCAATTGTAGTAATTATCCACCCTATGATCATCTCCACAATTATTTGGAGTGCCCTTCCTTAGTAAGATACTAGAAGAGGGGTAATTTAATATACTTATATAAACAAACTTCAACAGTAGCATGCAATTGTAGTATTATTCTCTTTTTACTTTTTTTTTTAATAATTATTTCATTCAACACTAAATAAGCCTTGATATTAAAAATCAATACTAATTATTATCAAAATAAACAACCATCATGCCTTGTATGAGAGATGGATGCAAGATGCGAGAGTGTGAATTGTTGTGGAGCTAGATTTTCAAGGGGTTTCAAGTCCACAAGGGCTGAATTTGATGTGGACAATGACAATGATGGTTTTTGGTGGTGTTGTCTACAATATTGCTCATAATTTTTTATGGCTATAGTTTGGTTAAGGGTGTGTTAGGGTTTGTTTTGGTCTTGTACTTGTTGGCCCATTTTCCTCTATTTATTTTGTGGTCAACCTTTTTTTACTTGTATTTTGTGTTTTTGTTTATGTGGATATTTATTTTCCTATTTCTCATTATTTTATGGTGGTTGGTTGGATTATTCTTTTCCTAGGTCCCCTCTGGGTGACCCCACAATAGTGGGTTACACTTTTTTAGACATGTTGATTTTTGCTGAAATAACACATTTTTAATAAAATATGATGATTTAATCCTTGAGAGGTTCCATTTGAAGGAATTAATTACAGATGGTTAGCTCAAAGCATCTTAGATAAACAAAATCATTGACATAACATCTATACTTGTCATTCATACCTACAATGGAGTCTCCTTCGTACCTATTAAAATGCTAAAAAAAATCACTTCGACTTTATCTTTTGGATGATAAAATAAATTCATTTGACAAACCTATCTATGTAGTAAGGTACTACTGAGAAAAATCTTTCCAATGATTTATAATGTTAATATATATTAAGTTTATTATGACTTTATATTTTTAGTTTTACTAAACATAGATATTTCACCGTATGTCTACCTCTATGTTTGATGCTTATGGAAAAATAGTAAATCAGAATTTTTTTTCTAAAAAATATCTATTCCCTAGGTATTGAAGTTCTCTTTCTATCAAAAAAATAAAAATAAAATTGAAAAAATACACGATAAGTTATGAGCTATGTAGTCAAGGTATGTCAAATTTTTTGTTTTGTCAATTGCAAACGTTAGTAAAATATGCAATAATCATGATAATATCATCAAACCAATTGCATGCCCTCTGTATGCATGTTAAAAACATAAATTCAAAAGAAGCACATTGATATCTATATTAGGAAAAAAGTTATGCTCTATGAAAATAATGTAACTCTTTGAAAATGATATTTTCAGCAACATACAAGTTTTTGTGGGAGAAAGAAAAAACCATTCAAATAAATTCAAAAATAAAATATATATATATATATATATATATATATATATATATATATATATATATATATATATATTTAGAATCTAAATAGAATATCCTAAAAGACTCTAATTTACAACTGACCCCACAATAGTGGATTACACTTTTTTAGACATGCTAATTTTTGCTGAAATAACACATTTTTAATAAAATAGGATGATTTAAGCCTTGAGAGGTTCCATTTGAAGGAATTAATTACAAATGGTTATCTCAAATCCTCTTAGATAAAAAAAACACATGTATATAACATGTATACTCCTCATTCATAACTACAATGGAGTCTCCTTCGCACCTATTAAAACGGTGACAAAAAATCACTTCGACTTTATCTTTTGGCAGATCAAATGAATTCATTTGACAAACCTATCTATGTAGTAAGGTACTATAGATAAAAATCTTTCCAATTATTATAATTTTAATATATATTAATTTTATTATGACTTTCTATTTTTAGTTTTACTAAACATAGATATTTCACCGTATGTCTACCTCTATGTTTGATGCTTATGGAAAAATAGTAAATGAGAGAAAAAAAATCTAAAAAGTATCTATACCCTAGGTATTAAAGTTCTCTTTCCATCAAAGAAAATAAAAATAAAATTGAACAAATATACAACAAGTTATAAGCTATGTAGTCAAGGTATGTCAAAATTACAGTTTAGTCAACTTCAAACGTTTATAAAATATGAAAAAATCATGATAATTTTATCAAACCAATTGCATGCCCTCCATATGGATGTTACAAAACTAACTTAAAAAGAAGCACATTGATATCTATTTTAGAAAAAAAGTTATGCTCTATGAAAATAATGTAACTCTTTGAAAATGATGTTTTCAGCAACATACTAGTTTTCATGGGAGAAATAAAAAACCATTCAAATCAATTCAAAAATATAAATAAAAAATATATTTAGAATCTAGACAGAAAATCCTAAAAGACTCTAATCTACTTCATCATCTGATTTCAAACGGTTTAACAAGAATATGCATCCGAATCTAAAAGTTTTTTTTTCAAAATGTAGAGTTCAATGTCTGTTCAAGCAAAAAAGTGTAACCCACTATTGTGGGTTCACCCTTACTTCATCTTCTAATTTCAAATAGTTTAACGATAATATGCATCTGAATGTGAATATTTTTTTCAAAATGTAGAGTTCAGTGTCCGTTTAGGCAAAAAAGTGTAACCCACTATTGTGGGTTCACCCCTCTCTATCCTCATCTAGTTGTTGCAACTCTTTTGTGTTACTTTTAGATTGTGTTGGGTCATTTTCTACTTAATCTGTGTCTCTCCTTTTCACATGGTGTTTTTCACCTCTTGGGAGTTGTGGATGTAGTAGAGGGGTGTGGTAGAAACCTATTTAGTTTTGGGCGATGGATTTTGTTCTTGCCCTATTTTTTCCTTGGTGTTGTCCTTCCTTGTGGGGTCTACATGGCTTTGTATATGGCTTGTGTTGGTGGAGGGGTCTTTCTTTGGAAACTCTATTCTTTTTCTTGGTAAGCCTATTGCTACTAATTTTTAAGAGCATGTGCTTCCCTTTGTTTGATTTGGTTTGAATCTTTTTGTTTTTTTGGGTTTGTGTTGGCCCTAGTTTGAGTTTCATTCTTTTTATTCTTATTTCTTTTGTGGGATCTTTCTTCTATTATTGGGGTTAGTTCCTATGAAGCCCCTTTTAAGGTGGAGTGTCTCCCCATTGAGGTGAAATTTCTAAGTGATTCTATGATGTGGGTTTTCCTTATTTTCCTTCATCTTTACTCTTTCATAATTCCTTTTGAGATGAAGTTGTCTCCTATGGAGGTGTAGATTTTCTTTTTGGGAGAGATCGTCTGGTTCTTTATATGATTTTCCCTTGTTGTTGGTTGCTTCAAAGTGAAATTGAACTATTTTGTGTTGTCCTAACCTCTTTTTTCATTATTGGATAGTCCTATGGAGGTGGGATCTTCTTCTATTGAGGTAGAGAAGAGTGTTAGTATTGATAATATAACTCTTTACTGGGTTATCTTTCTTATCTTTGGCTAGATGGTTATGGGTTCCATTCTAAAACCCATGTTGAAGGTTTAGGGAGCCTATCAAAACTCCCTGATATCCTTCTTAGTCATGGTTTCTTAGAAGTCCAAACATGTTAATAGAGCCTAGAAAAACCCTTAGATCATGTATCTTCTAGTGAGCATTTATTATCTTATCTATTTTCTGGTGAATGTGAATGTTATGGGAGCCTTGTTTTAAAATCCTATTCATTCTATTGGTGGTTATAGTATGGTTATGGGAACCATTTAAAAACCTATTCTAAACATTTTCAGAGGATTACCAAAACTCAATTCTCAAGTTAATGAAGCCTAGAAAAAACCCTTGGTTAATAATTCTTATTGTGAGTGTTCATTGTGTTATCTAGTTGCTAGAGAAATTAAAGTGGCCTTGGTGAAGAAGTAGAACAAACAATTATTGATAAAAAGGATTTAAGGTCACTAACACCTAAATATGATTCTAAAATCTTTGTTGTAGAGGAAAGAGATAAAAAAAAATCACTTTGGATGAGCTACGTGCTATCTTTACTGCCTATGAAATGAGCATTTGAAATGATAATTCTTCAAACAAAGAAACTGCTCTTAACTTTGTCAAAAAGGATAATGATATATATTCTGAATTAGAGAAATTTGATGAAAGTGAGTTTTTTTAAATTAGAAAACTGAGCAGAGGGTCAAGTAGACATAAACTAAAACTACCCTTTAAATATTTTAGTTGTGGCAAGATTGGGCATTATACTACTCAATTTCTTAATAAAGACCTTTATATTAATGAGGAAGATAGTGGAAAACAAGGAAAGAAAAAATAACACAATCTTAAAAAGAAAAATATTTTGAAAAAGAAGATTTTTTTTTCGTTAATGTAATAGATAGTTGCTGAGAAGATTCTTTTGAAGAAAAAGAAGAAAAACCTCTATTTATGGTCATCATTAGCCCCAATGAAAAACATAACAAAATTGCAAGTCGGTTTGAACTTGTGGGTGAACTAAAATGTACCCTTAGTGAAATTAAAAAAACTCAAAAAGGAATCCATAGTACAAAAAAATTAAACTCAAAAATATATTGTTAATCTGATTTACAAAGTTAGTGAGTTAGAAAAATAAATTTAAGTTCTAAAGCTTCAACTTGAGGAAAAAAAGAAAAATTTAGAAGTTACTCAAGAAAATTTAAAGACCAAAGAAAAGGAATGTTGTACACTAAAAGCAAAATTTTTACATTTGACAAGAAACCTTTTCATGTGTAGCAGTAATGACAAGTTGGTAGATCTCTTAAATAAACAAGAAGACCACAAAGACAAGTCTAGTCTAGGCTTTATAGAAGGATAATTATCAAGTTCCATTTAGCATGCTGATACAACGGAGAAACCTATTGAAAAATGATGTATGTTTTTAGATGTAATCTACATTTCTTTAGCTCTTACATTTATCAAAATCAATATGGGAACAAGGCAACTGAATGCAGGGTTATGTTTAGAAGAAGGTCTAATTTTTTAAATGGAAGTATTTTTTATTTCTCAAAAAAAATGAAGCACTATAACTATGGCAATTTTGGACATATAGGAAAAATTTGTAGACTTGCCTTGATAATATAGTAAAAAAAAACTAGTACTCATCTCAAGACATCTTATAGTGTTAGGAATGAATGCTGAATATATCATATGAGAGTATTGGCACCCATTCTATAGTAGTTGTTTCATTCACGACTATGATTGTCATTGATGTCAACACAATGATCTATTGGAGACTTGCAGAGGAGCAGACAGTGTTTGGATTAGCGCATGTGGGATATTGCAAATCAAGCTATGCGATGTTGAGGATTTACTTTGTGATATGTTTTATATTCATGGTTAAGAGCGCAGATAGTAATTCTTTTATTCATGGAAGTTATGAGCATTTTGGTGGAAGCAGTATTCAGGCAGTGTTCATGAATAACAGTTTGTAGAAATCGGATGATATCTCCTAATCAGGATGGAATATGGTTTTGCGTAGTTAGAGAGTAGTTGAAGACATGTTGATAGTGATGTGGTTGACAACACAAACTTTGAAGTTGATAGTTTTGTATAATTTTGATGTAACGTGTGGAAACTTTATTTTGTAATTTGGATGCCGACTCATTTGTAATTACTTGAGTGTGGTATAAAGCAAGGAATTTTTTTCCTTGTTGTGATATTGATATGGAATGAATGTGATTGTGAAAGTGAATTTATGAAATTGGATATATGAGGTACAAAGATCTGGAATTGAGATCTGGTGTAACAGTGAGTGCGGTTTGGCACAAATAGAGAAGAGGTAACATATTGTTGAGATCAATAATGATTTGATATTATTCTATTGAATAACCTAGAGATCAGTTGGATAGTTTGTTCAATGATCTTGCCATTGAAGTTGTTTGGGCAGTGGGTCCTTTTGTCTTCCATAACTCCTAACAAAGTTAGAATCTTTTAGCAGGGATTCAAAATCTCCTAACAGAGATTCATATGTACTGAATGTATTTCACAAGACTCATAATAGAGTCCATCCTTTCACAAGGAATATTCATATTAGTGCATCTTTTGTGGGAATCATTCCCACCAGGGTTTACTCTTTGATCAAGACTTTCCCTAGTCCACATATCTTGTGTCATTGTGTTATTGTGTATGAATGTCTTTCTATGGTTGTTGGTTATATTTATTACATGGTTAAAATCTATTGAAGTTGATAAAAGTTATAATTATCTAATAACTAATTCACCCCCCCCCCCCTCCCCTCTCAGTTATCTTCCTGGAGCTTACTTTCTAACAATTGGTATCAGAGTGGAAGGTCCTTGAAAGAAAAGTTTAACATCTTAAGGGGATCCATGGTGAATTTTAGGAAAGAAAGCCCTAAGTTTGATGCAGTGAATTTTGACAACTAGAAAGAAAAGATGAAGACACATCTATTATGTTTAGGACCAAGTTATTGGTTGATAACAAAGAATGTGAAGACTATTATTGAAGAAGACAATATTGAAACATGTAGTAATGATGAGAGAGATCTATTTATGTGTAACATACTTTCCAGGGAAGCACTTTTGTTAGCCCTTCCGAAAAATGAGTACAGTCAGGTAAAATCTTTAAAAACATCTCATGAAATTTGGAAAGCTTTGCACTCTACTTTTGAAGGTGATGAACATGCAAAGAAGGTCAGATTACATAATTCGATATGTGCATTTGAAGATATAAGAATGATGGAAGATGAATCTGTTAGAAGCTATATTGGTAGAATGTCAGAAATTATTGCAGGCATAAAATCTTGTGGAGGAACAAAGATAGAGAATGAAGTGATATGGAAAATTCTGAGGGCATTGACTCTTGTGTTTAAGTAGACAACATAGATGATTGAACAAGTTATACCTTGCACTTCAAACTTTACAAGAGAGACTCTTCTTGGAATATTGGAAGCAGCAAAGATAAACCTGAGGTTATCAGGAGACTTGCCTAGAATGGAGACAACATTCAATGCTCTTAGTATTCACCCTACTTTTTCAAGAAGCATCAGTGTAAGTAGAGATTATACTGGTAGTAGCAGATCTAGAAATGAAGAAGACATGAAGATTGAAGAAGGTATTTCCTTGCTTGTGAAGAGAGAACTAGATGATAAGAAATTTTTTTAATGTTGGACTTCTCAAGAGTTTGGTCATTTTGCATCTAAGTTCCTAAGATAGTTAAGAAGTTGATGCAGGAGCATCCTGGGTGTAAGAGCAATCTTGCATCACCCAAGAATATTTCTATTTTTGTATTCAATAAGGGCTATTTTGTGCAGAGCTGCTATTTATGGAAAGTTACTATTTTTGGTAATTTTCATATGTGCTCAGAATGATCTGATTTCTTTCTTGGAGGTTCATGTTGGTCATATAAGTCTGCCAGTAAAGTTTCATTGCCAGATCAAGTGTATATTGGAAGATATTGAAGATTTTCGGTATTGGCAGCAGGGTACAGAAACTTTGAACTCAGTTTTGAAGGCTTTAGAGGCCCCGGATGAGGTCAAAAATTTGGGTGACGGGTGCTTGCGCTAGTCAAGCTTGTTTAGCACTTCGTGGCATTTCTGAAATGGGGTTATAATAGCCGATCGGGTCAACTGGTGATGACTTATGGTCTTCAGAAGTTGGGCCACCTGAAATGGCGAAAAATAATTTTCTTCAAAATTTATGTTCGGGTTTCAAAGGTTATCTTGAGCCGACTATGATGTAATGAAATGTAAAATAAAATAATTCTAAGTTTGGTCGGCCTTATTGGCTAAAATTCTGGAACCTTCCCAGGCGGTGGGGAATTGCCTATATAAGGAAGGCTGTATTATTGTCTTAGGCAGTTCAGAATAGTTCTGGGTAGTAGATCTGGGTATTGATTCGAGGCTTTGTCCTAAAGAATATTGTAAGGGAATGCCCATGTGGCTTTGCATATTGTAATACTAAAAGTTTGTAATTCCACATTTGTGGAGATAATAAGAAGCCAATTTTTTGTTCTTGCATATTGTTGTGGTTTCTCTGTTTCTGTTATGTGTTTGTGGTATTAAGGGGAGCACCCTTCATCAGGTGGTATCAGAGCGGGAGTTCTTGAGTGTGTAAGCAGATAACCGACTGTGAGGTAGTTTGCACCAGGACCGTGGCTAGGGTTTCAGCGCGCATCGTGAAAATGCCTCCACGAAGGGAATGTGGCGGAAGAGCTGGTGTTGTAACACCTGAGGTTAGAGAGCTACAGAGACAAGTGCGAGCATTGCAAGAAGAGATTCACAGAGGAATGAATCTTAATGTCAGAGATGAAAGCGAGGATGAAGCCGAAGAAGAATATCAAGAAGGAGAAGCTGAAATTGTGAACCAGGAGGAAGAAAGACTTTTTCGGGAGATTTCCAAGATTGGGAAAAGACCTAAGATTGAGGTTCCTACATTTTCTGGAAATCTTAACCCAGGGGAATTGATTGACTGGATCAATGAATGTGAGGAATATTTTGAGTATGAAGATGTTGAGGATCCTGATAGGGTCAAATTTGCGAAGGCCAGATTGAAAGGTCATGCGAAGATCTGGTGGCAAGAAATTCAATTAGAGAGAAATAGAAGAGGGAAAGATAAAATCACAAGATAGGATCGGATGGTGGATAAATTGAAGTGACAGTTCATTCCTGTTGATTATGAGCTTGACCTACTGAAGAAAATGCAGAGTTTGAAGCAAGCAGGAAGATCTGTTCAGGAGTATACAGAGGAGTTCTACCGACTTCTCATCAAAACAGGCCATGCAGAAGCTGATAAGGAGAAAGTTGCCTGATACCTTAATGGCTTAAGGCCAAGCATTCAGGAGGAACTGAATCTGGTTCGAATGAACAGTATTGAAGAGGCATACCAGTTTGCCCTAAAAGTAGAGGAAAAGTTGAACAAGAAGTTTGAGAGCAGACAAAATGGAAGAGGTCATGGTGGACGATCTGGTGGACGGTCATACGGTGGCTGAAATGAAGATCTGAAAAGGAAGGATGAGGCCAGTAGCAGTCAGAATCAGCGAGGAAATAATTCCAATCGCTTCCAGGATTAGAATAATAGAGATCAGAGAGGAAGAGGAAGAGGACAAGGATCTGGAAGAGGTGGCTTCCGTGGAACATGTTTTCACTGTGGAGAAGAAGGTCATAGGGAATTTGAATGTCCTCAGCACCAAGGCAGAACGGACAGGAGAAATGAAGGCCAGGCCAGAGTTGCACATGTAGATGAAGATGCCAGATCATCAAATTCTGAAGATGCTGAAAGAGGAGAAATGTTGATTAACAGAAGAGTCATGTTGAGTGGTGAGAATGAACCTGAGCAAAGGAGGAGCCTGTTTCACACCAGGTGCAAGTGTGAAGGTAAATGTTGTGATGTGATTATTGATAGTGGAAGCATTGACAATTTGGTGTCAGAAGAGATGGTGACAAAGTTGAAGCTCAAGAGATAGAAACACCCACATCCATATTGGATTGCCTGGGTACAGGATGACCACAAGGTCATGGTCAATGAACAATGCCTAGTGAAGTTCAAGATCGGTGGGTACCAAGATAAGGTACTATGTGATATCATCTCTATGGATGCATGTCATATGTTATTGGGTAGACCGTGGCAGTTTGACAGATGTGCTGTACACGATGGTCGTGCGAATACCTATTCCCTGACAAAGGATGGAGTGTGACATAAGCTAAAGCCATTGAAAGAGACCGAAGAAAAGGTATGTGGTAATGCAAGGATAACTTTTGTTGATGGAAGAAATTTCCTAGATGGTATGAGGCATGAGCATGTATGTTTTGCTTTAATTCTAAAAGCTGGTAAAGAGGAAGTAGAAGGTGTTCCTGTAGAAGTTGCAGATTTGTTGAATGAGTTTCAGGATATTGTATCCGATAATGTGCCTGATGGATTACCACTAGTCAGGAAGATCAGTCATCAGATGGACTTGATCCCAGGAGCGAGTTTGCCGAATAAGGCAGCACACAGAATGACACCTGCAGAAAGTGAGGAGTTGAACAGACAAGTACATGAACTGTTACAGAAAGGATTGATCCGTGAGAGTCTGAGTCCCTATGTTGTACCAGCGGTATTAGCACCAAAGAAGAATGGAGAATGGAGGATGTGTACAGATTCTAGGGCAATAAACAAGATCACAATCAAGTACAGGTTTCCATTGCCACGAATGGATGATATTATGCACTGTTTGAGTGGAGCTATGTATTTTTCAAAGATAGATCTGAAAAGTGGATATCATCAGATTCAGATCAGAGAAGGAGATGAATGGAAGACTGCCTTCAAGACAAAGGAAGGACTATATGAGTGGTTAGTCATGCCTTTTGGGCTAACCAATGCACCGAGCACTTTCATGCGGCTCATGAACGAGGTTCTGAAAGAATTTCTGGGTAAGTTTGTCATTGTTTACCTAGATGATATTTTAATCTTTAGTAAGACATTGGATGAGCATATGATGCATATTCGTATGGTATTTGAGAAGCTGAGAGAAGAGAAATTGTTGATTAATTTGAAGAAGTGCAGTTTTGTGAAGAAAGAGTTAGTGTATTTAGGATTTGTAGTTTCAGCAGAAGGTCTAAAAATGGACCCAGAGAAGGTACAGGCTATCCTTGAATGGCCTATTCCAAGGAGTGCTACTGAGGTAAGATCTTTTCATGGTTTGGCTAGCTTTTACAGAAATTTTATCCAAAATTTTAGCAGTATTTGTGGACCCTTGACTGAAACAATGAGAGGGGATAGAAAAGAGTTTAAGTGGACTAATGGGGCAGAAAAGAGTTTTCAATTGTTGAAACGAAAAGTTACAGAAGAACCTGTTTTAGCACTTCCAGATTTTAATAAGGTGTTTCAAGTAGATTGTGATGCTAGTGGCACTGCAATAGGAGCTGTTATGAGCCAAGAAGGTAAACCTATTGCTTATTTCAGTGAGAAGTTAAATGATGCCAAGAGGAAATACTCTGTTTATGATCAGGAATTTTATGCTATAGTTCAGGCATTAAAGAAGTGGAGACACTATCTGCTTCCTAAAGAGTTTGTTTTGTATACTGATCATCAAGCGTTGCAATATTTGAATAGTCAAGGAAAATTGAATCCAAGGCATTTGAAATGGGTTGAGTTTTTGCAGAGTTATACATTTGTTTTGAAACATAGGAGTGGAAAGTCTAATAGGGTTGCAGATGCTCTTAGCAGAAGGCAACTATTGATGATAGAAATGCAGATTGAAGTGGTTGGGTTCAAGGAACTCAAGAATTTGTATCCAGAGGACCCTGATTTTGGTGAAGTTTGAAAAGCTTGTACAGAACCTGTTACTCTAGACAGGATGAAATGGTTGGATTTCATCATCTAAGATGATATGCTATTCAGAGGGAGTCAGTTGTGCATTCCACGAAGTTCTATGAGGGAGAATCTCATTAAGGAGAAGCATAGTGGAGGATTGGCTGGACATTTTGGTCATGATAAAACCCTTGGTTTGGTTAGTGAGAATTATTATTGGCTGCAGTTGCAGCAAGATGTGAAGAAGTTTGTACAGAGTTGCAGAGTATGTCAGATGGCAAAAGGAGTGAAGCAAAATACAGGGTTGTATCAGCCATTACCCGTACCAAAGAAGCCTTGGGAGGATATCAGCATGGACTTTGTTCTTGGTTTACCGAGGACACGGCAGGGACACGATTCAATTTTTGTGGTAGTTGATAGATTTTCAAAGATGGCACATTTCATTCCCTGCAAGAAGACTAATGATGCTGTTCATGTAGCAGAATTGTTTTTCAGAGAAGTAGTGAGACTTCATGGTTTGCCAAAGAGCATAGTTTCAGATCGGGACACTAAGTTTGTTGGATATTTCTGGCGTACATTGTGGAAGAAGTTGAAGACAGATTTGAAGTTCAATTCATCACATCATGCCCAGACTGATGGACAGACAGAGGTGGTGAATAGGAGTTTGAGAAATTTGCTGAGATGTTTGGTTGGAGATAAGCCAACAAGATGGGATTTGATTTTACCACAGGCGGAATTTGCATACAATAATTCTGTCAACAGGAGCACTGGTAAATCACCATTCCAGATTGTATATGGAAGTAGTCCAAGAAATGCATCTGAATTGAGGAAGATAGATAAAGGAGAAATAAGTAGTGCTGAAGCTGAGGATTTTGCAGAACACTTGAAGAACATCCATGAAGAGGTGAGGAAGCATATTACCAAGATGAACGCACAGTATAAGGCTAAGGTAGATGAGAAAATGAGGTATAAGGAATTTCAGGTTGGTGATGAAGTCATGGTTCATTTGCGGAAGGAGCGGTTTCCAGTTGGTACATATAACAAGATGAAAATGAAGAAGTTTGGACCATGTAGGATACTGAAGAAACATGATTCAGGAAACGCATATGAGGTAGAATTACCTACTGAGCTAAATATTTCGCCAGTGTTTAACATTTCAGATCTGATAGAGTATCATGAAGGAGGTGTTGAAGATGAGATCACAGCAGCACAGTGGAGTATTCTAGCAACTAGTTCAGACACTAAGGAGATCGAAGATATACTGGACAGTCATGTTGGCAGAAGCACAAGGAACAGGACATATGAAGAATATCTGGTCAAGTGGAAAGGATGACCTGTTGAAGATTCATCATGGCTAACAAAGGAGGAGGTTAACCGTCTTGGTTTTCCTCTGCACACCTGAGTCGTGACAAGGTCACTTCTCCAATTACCCCGGGTGTAAGAGCAATCTTGCATCACCCAAGAATATTTCTATTTTTGTATTCAATAAGGGCTATTTTGTGCAGAGCTGCTATTTATGGAAAGTTACTATTTTTGGTAATTTTTGTATGTGCTCAGAATGATCTGATTTCTTTCTTGGAGGTTCATGTTGGTCATATAAGTCTGCCAGTAAAGTTTCATTGCCAGATCGAGTGTATATTGGAAGATATTGAAGATTTTCGGTATTGGCAGCAGGGTACAGAAACTTTGAACTCAGTTTTGAACGCTTTAGAGGCCTCGGATGAGGTCAAAAATTTGGGTGATGGGCACTTGCATGGGTCAAGCCTGTTGAGCGCTTCGTGGCATTTCCGAAATGGGGTTATAATAGCCGATCAGGTCAACTGGTGATGACTTATGGTCTTCAGAAGTTGGGCCACCTGAAATGGCGAAAAATAATTTTCTTCAAAGTTTATGTTCGGGTTTCAAAGGCTATCTTGAGCGGACTATGATGTAATGAAATGTAAAATAAAATAATTCTAAGTTTGGTCGGCCTTATTGGCTAAAATTCTGGAACCTTCCCAGGCGGTGGGGAATTGCCTATATAAAGAAGGCTGTATTATTGTCTTAGGCAGTTCAGAATAGTTCTGGGTAGTAGATCTGGGTATTGATTCGAGGCTTTGTCCTAAAGAATATTGTAAGGGAATGCCCATGTGGCTTTGCATATTGTAATTCTAAAAGTTTGTAATTCCACATTTGTGGAGATAATAAGAAGCCAATTTTCTGTTCTTGCATATTGTTGTGGTTTCTCTGTTTCTGTTATGTGTTTGTGGTATTAAGGGTGCTCCCCTTAATAACTCAAGAACTCAAGAACTCAAGAACTCAAGAACTCCCGCTCTGATACCACCTGATGAAGGGTGCTCCCCTTAATACCACAAACACATAACAGAAACAGAGAAACCACAACAATATGCAAGAACATAAAATTGGCTTCTTATTATCTCCACAAATGTGGAATTACAAACTTTTAGAAGTACAATATGCAAAGCCACATGGGCATTCCCTTACAATATTCTTTAGGAAAAAGCCTCGAATCAATACCCAGATCTACTACCCAGAACTATTCTGAACTGCCTAAGACAATAATACAGCCTTCCTTATATAGGCAATTCCCCACCGCCTGGGAAGGTTCCAAAATTTTAGCCAATAAGGCCGACCAAACTTAGAATTATTTTATTTTACATTTCATTACATCATAGTCGGCTCAAGATAACCTTTGAAACCCGAACATAAATTTTGAAGAAAATTATTTTTCGCCATTTCAGGTGGCCCAACTTCCGAAGACCATAAGTCATCACCAGTTGACCCGATCGGCTATTATAACCCCATTTCAGAAACACCACGAAGCGCTCAACAGGCTTGACCAGCACAAGCGCCCGTCACCCAAATTTTTGACCTCATCCGGGGCCTCTAAAGCCTTCAAAACTGAGTTCAAAGTTTCTGTACCCTGCTGCCAATACCGAAAATCTTCAATATCTTCCAATATACACTTGATCTGGCAATGAAAATTTACTGGCAGACTTATATGACCAACATGAACCTTCAAGAAAGAAATCAGATCATTCTGAGCACATACAAAAATTACCAAAAATAGTAACTTTCCATAAATAGCAGCTCTGCACAAAATAGCCCTTATTGAATACAAAAATAGAAATATTCTTGGGTGATGCAAGATTGCTCTTACACCCAGGATGCTCCTGCATCAGAAGTATAGAAAGAATTTCAATCGTAAAAGATCTAAATAATGTTACTATGCAAATGATAAAGAACTTGAAGCTAGTTTTGAAAAACCTTTGAGTGAAAATGATACAAAGAATAATGATGATATAGGATTTGTAGCAATTAAGGAACAAAACCCTAAAACTGAAGTTAAGGAAGAAAAGGCTTTAGTTTCTCAAGTAGAAAAGAAAGCTGATTGGATTATAGACAGTGGTTATTCACATCATATGACTTGAGACATGAGAAAGCTCATAAAGTTTAACAATTATGATGGAGGAGTTGTTAGAGTTGGAAACAATGCACCTTGTTTGATTAAAGGTATAGGATCTATTACTCTTGATGGAAAGACTAATACTAATGATGTTTACTTTTTGTATGGTTTGAAACATAATATTTTGAGTGTTGGATAGTTAGTTGATAAGGGATATCAGGTTTGGTTTACTAAGAAAACTTGTGTGATAAAAGATAAAGATGAAAATTTGATTGGGACTGGATCTAGAACAAGAGGTAATGTATTTTAGTTGAATCCTACTGAGATGACATGTTTGATTACTAAAATTGATGACAGTTGGTTATGGCACATAAGATTTTGTTGTATAAATTTTGATAACATTGTGAAAGTGAGTACTACACTTGCAATAAGAGATTTTCCTAGAATTATGAAGCCTACTAACATTATTTGTAAGGAATGTGTGATGGATAAATAGAAGAGAAGTTCATTTCCTAGTAAGAAGTTTACATTTGCAGAGAAGTTGGAGATTGTTCATACAGACTTGAGAAGTCCTACAAGGACTAGAGGATTCTATGGAGAAAGGTATTTTATGATTCTTATTGATGATTTTACAAGAATGATGTGGATTGCATTTCTTAAAGAAAAGTTTGAAGCATTGGATAAGTTTAAGATCATAAAGAATAAAGTTGAGAATGAATCTGGAATGAAAATTAATGGAGGTGGAGAATTTACTTATAGAGAGTTTAACAATTTTTGTGAAGTGAATGGTATTAAGAGATAGTTTTCAACCCCTAGAACACCTGAACAAAATGGTATTGCAGAAAGGAGGAATAGATAAGTGACTGAAGCAACAAGAGTTATGTTATTTGAGAATGACTTGGTGAAGATATTCTGGAGAGAAGCAGTGAACACAATAGTGTATGCGATAAATAGAGTACAAATCAGAGCAGACATAGACAAGACACCCTATGAATTATGGTTTGGACATGCACCCTTAGTTAAGTATTTTAGAATTTTTGGAAGCAAATGTTATATAAAGAGAGATGATGATATTGGAAAGTTTGATCCTAGAAGTGATGAAGGTATATTTCTTGGATATTCTTTCAAAATTAAAGCTTATAGATGTTATAATAAGAGAACTAAGACAATTGTTGAGAGTGCAAATGTTAAAGTTGATGAAAAGTTCAAAATTCAGGAAAGAATGCTTGATTATGAATCAGATGAAGAAACTCATCCCAAAACTAACACTGAAACTAGTGAATTATTCTATGAAACTAACACTGACTTGTTGAATGAAAGCCACAGTGAGATCATTGAAGAAGCAACACTTGAAGTAAGAGCTAAGATAGTGACGCCTAACAATAATTTATCAAGGAATCATCCTATTGAATAGATTATTGGAAGCATAGATAGAGGAGTTCATACTCTAAATAAGGTACAAGAATAGTTATGTTTGATTTCTCAAATTGAACCTAAATGTACTAGTGAAGCTTGTGAAGATGAACATTGGATTACAGCTATGAAAGAAGAACTAGATCAGATTGAAAAGAACAAGACATAGGAACTGGTCCCTAGACCTAAAGATAAGAATCTTATTGGAACTAAATGGGCATTTAGAAATGAGATGAATGAACAAGGAGAAGTAGTAAGAAAAAAACCAAGATTAGTATGTACAGGATACTCACAACCAGAAGGAATTGACTATGAAGAAAGTTTTGCACCAGTTGCAAGAATTGAAGCAGTAAGAATGTTTTTGGCCTATGCAGCTTTTAAGAAATTCAAAGTATATCAGATGGATGTGAAGTCAATATTTCTGAATGGTGAATTGGAAGAAGAAGTCAACATTGAGCAACCTGAAGGTTTTCCTCTGACTCAAGAAGGAGACATGGTATGTAAACTGAAGAAAGCTTTATAAGGACTAAAGAAAGCACCTAGAACTTGGTATGCAAGATTGGATAAGTATTTGTTGAAATTGGTATTTACAAAAGGCACAACTGATAGCAACCTGTACACAAAAGAGATTGAAAATGGTTTATTGGTTGTAGTTATTTTTGTTGATGACATTATTTTTGGAGGAGAAGATGAAGCTAGTGATAAATTTGCTGATGAAATGAAGACTGAATTTGAAATGAGCATGATTCGTGAAATGAAATACTTTTTGGGATTATAGATAACACAAAAAAATGATGGTATCTTTGTAATTCAGATGAAGTACTTGAATGATTTATTGAAGAGATTTGGAATGGAGAACTGTAAACCAGTTGGAACACCTATGGTAACTAGACATAAATTATCTAGAACAGATGAGACTCTTGCATTTGAGAAAAAAAGGTACAGATCTATGATTAGAGGATTGTAGTACTTGACACATACAAGACCTGATATAGCACATTCAGTTGGAATTGTAGAAAGATTTCAAGCTGAACCTAGTGAATTACATTATGCAGTAGTGAAGAGGATACTGAGATATTTAAGAGGCACAATTGAGTATGGATTGTGGTATGAAAAAAAATGATGATTTTACCCTATGTGCATATATAGATGTTGATTAGGGACGCAGTGTTGATGATAAAAAGAGCACTAGTGGTGGAGCATTTTTCCTTGGATGAAGATTGGTTTCTTGGCTAAGCAAGAAGCAAAATTGTATTTCACATAGCACATCAGAAGCAAAATATGTAGCAGTAGCAAACAATTGTAACCAGTTAATTTGGATGAAGCAAATGCTAAAGGATATTGGAATAAAATTCATTGAGCCTATTGTTATAAATTGTGATAACACCAACACAGTTATTATGTCTAAGAATCCTGTATTACATTCTAAGACAAAGCATATTGAGATTAAGTATCATGTAGTAAGAGAGAAATTTGTTGAGAAAGAAGTCAGACTTGAGTACATAAGTACAAAGGAGCAGATAGAAAACATATTTACAAAACCTTTGCCTAAGGATACATTTGAGTATCTGAGAGGTATGCTTGGGGTTATGCCCCAGCCTACTTTTGAGAAGTGATGCAATTTGTTGCATCCATCCAGTGGTATATGAGCCTTATCTTTCTTTTGGACTGGATGTCGGTACTTCCTCTATGGGGGAGTATGTGTATCTGAGCTGAGTCATAAGGACTCTAGTGAATTTATTTTCTGAATAGTGTCTTTTGACATTGGATTTGTTGATGACATAATGATGAAATTTCTTTCATTGATGTCAATGGGGGAGAAGTGTACATGGAAAACCATTTGTACCATTTGTTGGAGAGAACTGAATAGGAAAACGAAGCAAGATTTGATTGATGAAGAGGATTCAAAATTATTTTTCAGAGAAGCAGTGTTGCAGTGTTGGATTTATGGAACATTGGATGTTTTTCATCTATGTTGTCATCAATGCCAATGGGGGAGATTGTTATGAATGAATGCTGAATATATCCTATGAAAGTATTGGCAGCCATTCTGTAGCAGTTGTTGTTGCATTCATGACTGTGATTGTCATTGATGTCAACACAGTGATCTACTGGAGACTTGCAGAGGAGAAGACAGTGTTTGGATTAGCGTATGTGGGATATTGCAGATCGAGCTATGTGATGTTGAGGATTTACTTTTTGATATGTTTTATGTTCATGGTTAAGAGCGTAGACATTAATTCTTTTATTCATGGAAGTTATGAGCATTTTGGTGGAAGCAGTATTTAGGCAGTGTTCTTGAGTAGTGATTTGTGGAATTCAGATGATATCTCTTAATCGAGATGGAATCTAGTTTTGTCCAGATAGAGAGAATTTGAATACATGTTGATAGTGACATGGTTGACAATGCAAACTTTGAGGTTGCACGAGTGAAGAATTATTCTAATTGGAAGCCGACAGTTTTGTATAATTTTGATGTAACGTGTGGAAACTTTATTTTGTAATTTGGATGCCGACTCATTTGTAATTACTTGAGTGTGGTATAAAGGAAGGAATGTTTTTCCTTGTTGTGATATTGATATGGAATGAATTTGATTGTGAAAGCAAATTTGTGAAAGAGGATATGCGAGGTACAAATATTTGGAATTGAGATCTGGTGTAATAGTGAGTGTGGTTTGGCGTAGTCAGAGAAGAGGTAACATATTTTTGATATCAATAATGATTTGATATTATTATGTTGAATAATCTAGAGATCATTTGGACAGTGTGTTCAATGATCTTGCCATTGAAGCTGTTTGGGTAGTGAGTCGTTCTATCTTCCATAACTCCTAATAGAGTTAGAATCTTTTAGTAGGGATTCATATGTAATGAATGTATTTCATAAGACTCCTAACAGAGTCCATCCTTTCACAAGGAATATTCATATTAGTGCATCTTTTGTGGGCATCATTCCCACTAGGGTTTACTCTTTGATCAAGAGGTTCCCTTGTCAACATATCTTGTGTCATTGTTTTATTGTGTATGAATATCTTTCTATGGTTGTTGGTTATATTGCTTACATGGTTAAAATCTGTTGAAGTTGATAAAAGTTATAATTATCTGATAATTGATTCACCCCCGCTCTCAGTTATCTTGGTGGACTTTACTTTCTAACATATAGTATTGGCAAAAATAAATTACTTTGGAAATCAAAAGTTGAAGCAATAATTGTAGTAGGTAAAATGACAAATTAGGAAAACATATTGGAGCAGGTACAATGACAAAAGGTAATGTGTACAGTTTGGAAGATATCTTAAACAAAAACAAATATGGTGATATGAGTCTTATTAGATAAGTTATGGAGAATGTAGGACCAAAAGAAGAACATGAAATAAAAATGATTTGGAAGACTATATTGAGTTTAAGAGTGAGTTGATTTATTCTCTTAAGGAGATAAAAAAGATAGAGAAATAATGTTTATAAATTAAAAAATCAAACTATTCAAGAGAGTGAAATTTTGATTACTTGAAAATTAAAAAATTAAATGAGATGTTTTTTGACTTAAGAAGACAATTTAAGGAGAAGAATAAAGATGAAGAATTTATTTAGAAAGAATTACCATCAAAGGTAGAAGAGCATAAAAATGTAAAAGTGGATTTTGTCTTGTTAAGAAATAAGCTCACAAGTTATAAAAATATCTACATGTTAGAAGAGTTTCCAAGCAATCACAAGGATGCAGTCATAGGATCAGATGGAGAGAGTAGAAAAAATATGTTTAGGAGGTTTTCAAAAACTTCTAACATAATGTTTCCAATCAGGTTAAAATCCTAATCTTTTGACTGTTGTCTCTCTTACAATCATTATGTTCATAAAATCAATCAATTTAGATTCTTTTTGAAGGAAAGATCAAACTTTATTGAGAAACATTCTCTTGACTTAATGAATAATTTAAGATTTTATAATTGCCATATAATTTCTCACAAAGTCAAGCATTACAAGAAAAATGAGGAAAGCCATATTGATAAGGTACAGGAAAATACAGTTGTTCTGAGAACACATGAACATGTGAAAAATATATTTACAAAATATTTGACAAAAAAGGTCTATGAAAATATAAGAAAGCTCAATTGGAAGTCATCTCACTCTCTTCCTTTACTTAAAACTCATCAATAGTGTCTTGGTTTCAAGGGGAGTATTGGCCTTCATACCTCTAAAAATCATCATAAGTTCAAGACGTTTCAGTGTGTTTCCAGGGATTGCATGGTTCTAATTTTTAACTTATTTCTTGTAGTGGTTATTGATTTGATATACATTTCTTAGTGATATCATGACGTTAAAGTGTTCATGGTTTGGTATATCAGATTGCTAGGGGGAAGAGTCATGAAGATTCTTGTTAGTTATTCAATTATTGTGATAAGTTTAGTTTCTTTTGCAAGATAAGAATCTTGGCATTGCTTCTTCTACTTCATCCATTCATCACAATACAATGAACTGTATTCTTTCACTTGGATCACTTGGTTGCTCCTTAAAATCTAAATTGCAGGATTATATATTCCAGTAAATATTTCTAATGAAGTATCTTGGGTTTATCTATATTTGTACCCTTCTTGGAGCGAGATTGGTTGAAGTTTTTAGTTTATTAGTTCAATAGATTAGATGATATCATTGACACTATGGATCTTCCCATTTCCTCTGACAAGGGGAGTTATTCAATTTTATCTTCTATCCCTAAAATATGTGTTCTTTTTTCCTTTGGTTGATATATTGTAACTTGTAATTTTATGTCTTGTACATTTAGATGTTTGTTCTTTGGCAATTCTTACAATGATATTGGTTCATATTTTTGTATAAACAAGTGGCTTGTGGTCATGATAAGATGATAATTTTGGTCTTTTGATTTTAGGCCTAAAAACTTATCAAAAGATATAATTTTGTGTGGTATTATTATCATTGGCACCAAATACATTATTGTTGTTGTTGTTGTTGTTGTTGTTGTTGTTGTTGTTGTTGTTGTTGTTGTTGTTGTTGTTATTATTGTTATTGTTGTTGTTATTCTTATTATTTTTCTTGTTATTCTTGTTATTCTTGTTATTCTTGTTATTCTTGTTATTCTTGTTATTATTTTTCTTGTTATTATTATTATTATTATTATTATTATTATTATTATTATTATTATTATTATTATTATTATTATTATTATTGTTGTTGTTGTTGTTGTTGTTGTTGTTATTGTTATTGTTAGTATTATTGTTGTTATTATTGTTATTGTTATTGTTATTGTTATTGTTATTGTTATTGTTATTGTTATTGTTATTGTTATTGTTATTGTTATTGTTATTGTTATTGTTATTGTTATTGTTATTGTTATTGTTATTGTTATTGTTATTGTTATTATTATTATTATTATTATTATTATTACTGAAGCATTATCATTGACATTATTTTGCACTATACTCATTATGAGTATCAAAGGTATAGTTATTAGGTAATCATTTTGGTTGTTTTGTTTCAAACACTAATATGGTTTGTTAGAGAAGAAAAGTTTCTTGCGAAGGACTATAGCATCTTTTGAAGTTACTCATGTTGTTGAGATGGCTGCAAGACATTGTAGTGAGGTATTTGTAAGGCATGATGTCATTGGTTGTTTGTTTTAGGTGACTTGGTCTATTTTTCTAGTAATAGTTTTGAGCCCTAAATTTCTCATTTCTATTTTTGGGTTACTAAAGTTTAAGAAATCAATTTGGAAGCTTATAGTATTTCTTTTCTTAAAGTTTTTCTATAAATGATACTTATTGAATACTCTTCTTTTTCAATGTCTTGTCTAGATAGTTTGGAAATTATATTTTTGAATGTAGTGATCTTATTTAGCTATAATGACAATTTTGTCAAATAGTTGTATGCACAGCTGTTTTATGAAAACTTTTCACCATTTTGATAAAAATATATACAAGTAACATAGTCATTGTGATGTATTTTTTATGAAGAAGAGGTTCATACTTGCTAAGAGTTAATATTATGTTGTAAGAAATGATGAGAAACCCTTTTTAAAATTGTATATTACTTTATAGTGTTGGTTATATTTGCATAAAAAGATCCTTGAATGCCAAATGAAAATGTGATAATCAAGAAATACTTTGTATTGAAATAAAGATTATACTCTAACTTTTATTTACAAAATAATGATGATGTGAAGGTTTTTCCAATGAGGCAAATTTTTTTAGCCAATGAGGCTTTAATAGTGAGGCACATTTTTTAAGCTAGTGAGGCTTTTCCAATGAGGCACATTTTTATAGCTACTAAGGCTCTATAAATAATGGTTTTTTTTTCTTAGACTAGTGAGGAATTTTACCTAGTGGTTTTCCATACCTCTGAGGGTTTTCCATTCAGGAAAAATATTTTATTATGATTCTCTTGTGAGATTTATTATTTTTCATATTGTCATACAATTTAATTTATTTTGTTTCATAACATTTGATGATGTTTAAGGATTTCTATAGTTTAATACAACTAAACATTTAGTTATATGTTAAGAAAAAGGTTGATTTAATTTTTTATTAGAATATTGATTCACCCCCCTCTTAGTGTTCTCTATACTCAAACATCTCTCTCACTGAACACTAAACCCTTTTCTTGAAACCCTACAACCATAAGCCATAAACCCTAAATCATTTCTCACATTCTTTCTCTCTATTGGCCCCCTCTCCCACTCTTTTCCTCTCTCCTCCATCTCCCTCCCTCTCTCCTTCCCCTCACCCCTCTCTCTTCCCTAAACCCAAGAACCTAAGCCCAAAACACTAAACCCTATAACCCTAATCTCTAAACCCTATACTAATACCCAAATTCTATAACCATAAACTCTCTCTCTCTCTCTCTCTCTCTCTCTCTCTCTCTCTCTCACACACACACACACACACACACACACACACACACACACACACACCTATCCCTCCTCTCCCCCTCTTTAACTCTATCCCTAATATATGTGAGGGAAAGAGAAGAACAAACATAAAGAGATAGACAAGGAGTGAGAGAGTGAGATGTAGATAGATAGTGATTGAGAGTCCTAGAGAGGGGTGAGGAAAATATGTGAAAGAGATGTAGATAAACTCACAAAGAGAGAAAGTGGGGTAAAGAGGTAGAGAGAGTAGGACATGGTGAGAAAGAACTAGAGGTAAGAGATATATATAGAGGCAAGAGACCTAGAGCCTAAGAAGAGAGTGGTATAAGATAAAGGTGAGAGATAGAATTAAATGGGAGAGATAGATAGTTAATGAGGTAGGGAGGGAGGGTTAGAGAGGAAGAGATGGAGGGTGGTAGAGACCTAGAGATGGAGAGATAGATGGTGGAAAAGAGACATATTAATCGAGACAATGGATAGAGAGTGCATGAGATGAAGAGATAGGGAGAGAGGAAAGCATGGAGATGGGGATAATGATGGAATGAAATGAATAGAGAGGCAAAGGGTGGGAGAGACTTAGAGAGGGGAGAGAGAAGTGAGAGAGAGAAGAGAGGTGGATAGATAACTCTAGACTTTAGGGAGATAAAGAGAGGCAGGAAGAGAAAGAGAATACTAATATGAGCATGTTGATTGCTAAAATTTGGCTAAGTCTAAAATTTTATGTGATCTTAAAAAATCTAGAATCTAAATTACAACTCCAAGAGATTTGAAACCACTCTCAGACATTCTCAAAATATATACATGAAATATGGCTTAAAGTATAAGAAAGAAAAAATACAGAGAAGAGAGGGAGATAGATAACTCTAGACTTTGGGGGAGATAAAGAGAGAAGTAGGGAGACCAAGAGAATACTAATATGAGCATGTTGATTACTGAAATTTGACTAAGTCTAAAATTTTATACGATCTTAAAAAATCTACAATCTAAATTATAACTCCTAAAGATTTGAAACCACTCTCATACATCCTCACAATATATACATGAAATATGTCTTAACGTATAAGAAAGAAAAAATACATATTAAAATGTGACTTATGGTTAAATGTTATATTTCATTTATATATTCTTGCTCTAAGATCTCATTTGATTTGAGCTTGAAGAACTTTATCAAAGTGGGAGAGAGAAACAAAGAAAAGTATATTTTCAATGCAACATTTGATATGCATAATATTTGGTGCACAATAGATATGACACATGCCATATAGGACAGGTGTACCCAAGCCCGTGACTTGGTTTACCGAACCATATGGTGTTTGCCATATGCAACACACACCATTTCTTTTTCTTTTTTTGGGTGGGGGGACTAAAATGTTGAGTGGCATCTTTTTGGTCTCCCATATTTGTGCGCTTACATAATACATTTGTAGGAAATTTTTAATATCAGAGAGGGGGCTAAATGTTAGCATAACTAATCTATAGTTACATTCTTCATCGTCCAGCCATTCACTCAAGTTGTTAACAACATGACTGTTGATGCTCCCTATTTGTTTTATATAGTTCCTCAAAGGTTCATAAGTATATTTAATAACAATTTTGGTATTGGGTTAAGTAATGACCATAATTTGGGGGATTTTTTGTCTAGAATAATTTGGTGTGTATGGTTTTAGAGCTCAAGATTGAGCTAAGAACTACACCTTTACAAGGTTACAAGCCAACTTGGTAGAGTTCCACTGGATTTGGGATATAGTTATTTAGAGAAAGTTCTTCTAAAAAATATGTACTTGTTGTATGTAATCAACAAATTATCTAATGGAGAGAGGGAAATAAAGGCAATGTTTTCAAAATCCATGTAATAAGAAGGAAATATTATTATATTTCATACATTTATGATAGTTAAGTAAACAGTTTTATAGTTTACAACTATATTTCTTTATTTATATATATTTTTTATTTACAGAAACAATAACATAATATCATTAATATTAACAACTCAATTATGAACAATCTAAATTTCATGTAAAGAACATAAATTACATAATTTGAGATGTTTATTATTCAATACTTTATGTACTTCAAACATGCTTAATACTAAAATTGAAATTATGATCCGCTTTTGACTACTCTATGTGTACAAACATATCATTTTAAATTAAGCCACACTATTAAAAAATTATATATATAAGTAGACAAACTAAATGATAAAAAACCAAATTCCAAAAAAGAAAACATTATTACATGTGCCTAGTCGCCTAGTTCATGTCATAGCATAAGACATGTCCCCGGGGTTAATGGAGTATCTAAGAGCAAAGTGAGAAGACGACTCTTAACGAGTGCTCACTTAACTGCCTATGTAAGCGAAATAACGTCAACTGAAAATTAAAAAAATGTCAAAGCAGCTGTGAATAAAGAAAGATGAAGAAACTTTGTGGTAAGGACGTTCTAACATGCAATGGATAATAGAGAGTGTAAGAAACCGCGTGTGGTAAAAGTGCAGTTAAATTTAACTAAGGAAGAATATGTCCATGTAAAATTTAACTAGCATGACATCTAAAAGTTAACTTATATGTGTGAAGGGACGTGATAATAAAGATATGTGAAGGGACGTGATTATAAAGATATGTGAAGGGGCGGGTTAATAAGTCATGATCTGACCATAATACAAGTGCCTAATCCATGCTCCTTAAACAAAGACAAGGAAAATTGATCCCTAAGTTATAACAAGAGTAAGATTTCTATCAAGAGATGGGAATATTGAGATAATTTAGGGGAGTGAAACATTTAGAAAATGGGGAATGACTAAGTACATATGACTTCCATGTCTTAAAAAGAATTTTTAATTAAGGAAAGATTCTTATAAAATAAAGTTGAAAACTATTTATTATACTTTTATATTAATGAAAAATAAATAACATAACATTTAGAAAAGAAAATGTTGTAAACTGAAAATGATAAATAGAATAGAATTAACTTCAATAATATAATTAATTCTTATAATTATGCAAAAAGAGGAGGGTCCTACTACAGGTTTCCCCCAAACATCAAGGAGGTTCACATCTTTAATCACCTCTTAATTAATGAAATCAATAGCATCTTCTTCATTTTCTTTAAGGGCTCGTTAAATGCAAACTAAAAAGACAATAAGAATCAAAACATAAGAACCAATTAAAAAAATGATAAATTTGGACATTTATAAAGATATGGTTACACATAGATTATATTTATCAAATCACATTTCTATAGAATACAAATTGACTCTTATTATTTCCATGTTAATTGCTATTTTTTGGAGCTTGCATTTTGTGAATAAAAATAGTTGATGATGGTCTAAGATGTTGGGCATTCACTAATTCTTTAGAGATAACACATTCTTAAATGTCAATTATGAAAAAATAGAATGAGGAAAGATTGGTTCCCACTTATTTCTTCATTCTCCAATACAATTTCATTTTCTAACACAACATAATCCTTTATTTCCTCTTATGCTTTCAATATTTTCCTCTTTAATTTATCAATATATTACAATATATTTTCGTTATTTTCTAATTTAATTTAATTTTTATTTTTTTAAAGAAACCAAAAACTTTCTTGTGAATGTTGAAAAAATGATCTCTTAAAAAGTTTATTTTAATGATATAATCTTTATAAGTTTTTTAATGTCTAAACATGGTCATTACCAATCTAGTAATTGTATCGTCTTTCCTAGGTTGACCTATTCACTCTTAAGTCTAATGAGAGGACATTTACATACATACATATATATATATATATATATATATATATATATATATATATATATATATATATATATATATATATATATATATATATATATATATATATATATATATATATATATATATATATATATATATATATATATATATATATATATATTACTTCATAGATACTTTACATATGTCACCAAATATTTTCCAAGAGGTTTAACATTTGTTGCATGCTTATAGGGTTATTTGACAAATTAATTGTACATTCATTCTGTTAGTACTATGAAAAATCCATGTGGTTTTGGAAGCCATGTTCATCAAATTTTCCTAAGGTAATGTTCGGTGTTTCAAAAGAACAGTTTAAAGACCCTAGTTCAAGAGCATGAAGAAATAGACCTGATGAATTTCATGTCATATGGCTTGGGGAACGGGTTCAACACTTTTCGTTTGACATATGCAGTGGGTTCCAGCTCCTAATTAGAGGATCTGAAATGTTTACGAGGTAGCCATTTTAAGGTGTTCACCTTAAATCTGCATTTTTGCATAAGTGTCAGATCACTATAGTAGGTCATGTTCATATTTGAATATCTTGTGGCCTGTTGAGTTTCATACCCCGCCACTTTGGGAATGTTTACAATGTATATCAAAGAGCTTATGTTCCAAAGCTCAATCCTTTTCGAGTCCATTTGATTATTTTTTGAATCCCCCAAAGTTGGCTTTCCAGATTGGTCCTATTTCTCTAATCTGCCCGCTTTTAGTTAGTGGCCCTGTTTAATTGGTTATAACTTTTGACCCTGTGAACCTATTGAGAAATTTCCTTTTGCAACATATTCCAGGGGTCAAATACTCCTTGTGTTTCAATTTTCAGGCCATGATGAATCCGTTTGCCTAGTTTGCCAATCTGATTCTATTTCCAATTTCTAACTTTTCAATGAAGGTCAGTTTCACACTTTAGTCGGAGGCCCTGTTTAGATAAGTGCATTAAGTGCCCTGTGATTGATCAAGATGTGTTGGTTGTTGCATCATTTTATAGGCATAAGAAAGAATGTTCATGCCAATTTTCAGCTCCCCATGTGCCCGTTTGACATGTTTACCAGAGCCACTTAGATTGCAGAATGTTTTCTTCAGCAGTGCACAGTTCAGTTTTGTGAGAGGCTCACTTTGGGGTCCTGCCATTTGTTCCTGGTTCGAGGTCAAGTATAATTGAATGGTGTTCCGTGATGTAGACATGAAGGTGATTCACCTTGATAAGTTTCAGATTGTGATGAATCCAATTGATCACTTTGCTCCATCGATTCCAAATGCAACTTCTACTATTTTACTGCCTTTCAGTTCAGATTGTTCCAGGTGGCCAACTTTGGAGATTAATAACTGATAATTGGTTAATTGTTTGATGAATCTGAATGTGGACTTGTTTTCTATGTGTAAGAGAGAATCTTCGTCCAGGGTTTCAGACCATGAAAGTTTCATTTGATCGGATTGCCAGGTCAGACAGAAAGGGTGTTCAATAATGATAAAGTACGGATAAAATAACTCTGCAAAGTAGTATTTTTCCAAAATTTGTATCTTTTTGCCAGGTTCTCATCTCCAGTTGACGATTGGTTTTTTCCGATCCTTGTATATGAGGCTTCTTCCAATTTTAGTGGCTCTCCTCCAGCGCATTGTTTGATATTTTTCATTCAGCTCCTTCCGAGGCAGTCAGCAGTGATTTTCAATTTTTGCTTGCCAGTAATTTTGAATGGCATTTTTTGAATTTTAAAATCTCTCGCCTTGTTTATTTCTAGGCGATGCCGTCTGACGGGGTTGTTGTCTATAGTACAAAGTTCGTGCTCGCCAATTTTCAGCTTCAAACAATTTGTTTTGAGCAATGTTTTTAAAAGGCGACTGGAGGCATTCTATTCAAAATTGCCGACTGGCAAAATGATAAAAATTGAAGTTTTTAAAGTTTTCGGATATCTGAATTGGATCCGGTTGCAACTGAAAGTTGTCTAGGTCATATTTTTGAGGTCCAAGTGTTTGAGTTCAAAAAAAAAATTTAGTTGGACCCATTTGGGGTTCCACTTGCTTCATTTTTAAAAAATTGAAACTTTGTCGGCTGCTGGAGATAAGTACTAATTGGATGGACATAATGCATTAAAAAGAAACATGTATGCATATAAGATTTGAGTAAATGCAAAGCCAATACATAGCAAAAAAATGATAATAGATTGTGACATTATAGAGAAAGCACATGACATTATCAACAAATATATCTTTTAAAACTATAGCTAGCATATGTGGTGTTTTGCTTACTTCTTGCAAAACTCATTACAATGTAGAGATTTGAGAGCCAAAGCATCAAACAGAGGATACCAGTAAAATAAAAATGGAGCATGATCAACACATGAGTGATGAGACAAATTACAATACAGAGGGAACTGCATATATAAAGGTTATATGTGAGCGACACAGAGGAATTTGGCATGTATTGTGCACGTCTTGCAAAGGCCAACGAAAATATATGCCCAGCAAGGAAGTGGAAAGAGCAGATCCAACGTAGGCATGGGAGGGTGTAGTGTTTATTTTTTAATGGGCCTTTAATCCCACATGAGTGCGGCCTGAAGTTTTTGAAATATTTAAAAGAAGTACCGTTCAAACATGAAGTAAAGTGAGTGGTAAGAGGAGGGGAGTCACTTAGAATTAGTGGGCCCAGCAGGGCGCACTCCAAGACATTAGTTTGAATGAAATATTATATTTGATTAGGAAGCTTTGTCCCACATTTGTTGTGTGGGAGGAAACAGAGGGATTTATAAGGCCCAATGCACACTACCATAGTATCTCAAGTGGACACCCAGGCTGGAGGTCCCTCTCATGTGCGCGGAAGCTGAGGAAGACATGTGGATGGATGGCAACTTAGCAGGCGAGCCCCACATCGCAGGTGAATAAATTTTGATGAAATGTGTGTGATATGCAAGTCTGTGCATTGAAATGCATGCCCAGATTTGACAATGCTCGCTATTCTGCTAAGATCAAGATGCACGCTAATTAAGATAGCAGTATAGTGAGATGGTGACACCTGTCACCTAATGACGTAGCCCAAGTGATGCAGTTTGGTGCCTAGGTGGATTTGCGGACCAACCAGAGTGTGATGCTTGGTGGAGGACGGTGACGAGGGTGCTAACGAAGCTGAGCTTACACAGATGGTCGGCTACCTTGGGATGCATGCCAATCTGATGGTCATCACTATTCTGAGGATGAAAGATGCTCACTGGTTACCATGGTGAAATGGTGGCAATGTGACACATGTCCCGAGGTGTGCTGTCAGGTGAACGCACAGTCAGCGAGGCTAGCCAATCGGAGAGTGACATGTGGCAGAGATATGATGACAGGTGTGACATGGTGGATGAGGTGGACTAGCAGATGAATCAAGTGTTGCCACGTGGCATGGGGTCCACCTCAAAATTTGAGGTCTCCATAAAGTTATTAAATTTGAAATTATAAAGTCTAACTATATCAAAAGGTGAAAAATTTAAATAATGGAGGTTGTTCACAGAAAATGATGCCCAAGACTTATTTTTTACCCAAATATATACATATTATATGTTTTTAGAATCAGCTTGGAACAAGGAATGCAATGGTGGCAATAAAAATCAGATTCAACAAAGTTGGTGAGAGCAATAATGAATTGTGTATTTTCAAGGTCAATTTTGGGTAAAGATGCAAATTTTTGTAAATGAAGTTTCTGGATTGTATTTTGTATCAGATTTGTCTGAGATATTTTGGAGAGTCTTAGGGTTGACTGTGTTGCCCTAAAAATGCCCTAAATGATATTTTCTTGTTGCATCCTTGTTATTATAAAAGGATTTTTGTGATCATTTAGAAGGGCTGGCTGGAATTTCTTGATGCAGGAAGTTGAAAAGCTATGTGTGTATCCTCAGTCCATATTGTAATATGTTTTGCTAAGTTGTGTCAATACAGTAGAAAAACCTTCTGTATCCTTTGCATATTGTCTAGGTGTTGTATTTTGAAATGGTTTGTAATATAGGAACTTGAGTCCTCATACTTAATGCAGTTTTCAGTTTTCAGATCTCTCCTTCAGTTGTGTTTCTTGGGTTTTGAGTTTTCTGACTCTTTGCACAGGGTTTACTTGTGTATATGTTTTATCTCTCAGCCTTGATCTAGGATCAGGTTAAAAGTCTCTGAGTGAAGCATAGATTCATTTGGTTCAATCAGGAAGGATGTTTGTAAGCAGTGTATGAATCTGGTTTGTTGTGTTTATGGCTTGGAATCTGTGTTCTTATATTCAGTATCTGTCTCAGATATATTGCCCAATGGATAAGGCACTGATCAGAAATTAGTATCTCCTCTACTGATGCAAGTTTGGTATGGTTGTTTACATTTTGCAAGAAATCATATAATCAATACCAGTTATTTTAGTTTTATTTACATTTATAGTTGTTCTACCCAGTGATGGAAAGTCAATCAATAATAGGTTGTTATTTAGTACTTTCTCACTAATATCTATTGTAAGATCCAGTATTAGGTAAAGAACAGAGTTGTATCTATTGGATCAGGTGTACCCGCCTTGGTTTTGCAGAGCCAGAAGTGAAGAGGGTAGTCTTGTCCCTATAGTTGGTCCAATTGCTTATAGATTTCCCATATTTGGAATTAACCACTCCTTAACATCAGTCATAAGAATATTGGTATCTCATGGAGTGTAAAATCCTATCCAGGAACCAACAAAATGGCGACTCTGCTGGGGAGTGGAGATTGTAATCAAGAGTAAATAGTGCAGGTTCCAAGTTGAGCTGGACTCCTGACTTGCCTATTTTAATCAATTGATATCTCTAGTTTTATGAATCAGTTATAAATAACGTGGGTATGAGTAGAACTTTGAGTCCTAGTTGGCTTATTTGTTATCTAGTGGTTTCTATTGAAGTCCAAAGAGTCAGTTTTAGAAGTTTTAAAATCATCTCACCAAGTTGTGAGTGGCGACTCTGAGATCCTGTGTTTGATCAGTGCAAGGTTCAGCATAAAGATGTGATGTATTCTACTCTGATAAATAGTTTTTGAAATTCTAGTGAAGTTTTTGTTGGCTAGAAGAAGTATACAGAAACAAAGATAAAGTGTCTTTTCCTCTTCAAGGAGGTGGCGGCTCTATAAGAAAAGAACCCGATGGAGTTTTGAAGTGAGCTTTGAAACTTACCATCGTTTCCAGCCAAAGAAGGAATTGCAGCATTAGAACTTACCAGGTATTTCTCATTAGATGTTTTATATTTGTATAATCCTTACTAGGTGAAAAAGTCACCACATAAAAGGATTTTAGAATTAAGGGTATGCATATTTCTCTGGATTTGTAAATAAAATCTAGGTTGTATCATTGGAGGAATGTGTGTGATTTATAATCCTTACGACTGTATAAGTTGTTTGTAATAAACATCTGAAAAACCTCATCAAGAGGAGGTGTAGTCTGTAATGGATTCAAGTAGAGGTCTTTCTAGATAGAGGTATGCACCATTGTTTTTCAATGGCATACATGGTTTCCCAAATGAGATTCCTACCAAGATTAAGAAGCATTTGAAAGATTTTAAGGGGAAACAATCAGATTCAACATGTGATCATTTGCAAGAGTTCGCTGATTTGATGGGAGATTTCAAGATTTGTCATGAAGATGTTATCATGAAGTTGTTGGTTCAGACATTGAAGGATGATGCCAGGGTCTGGTTCTATTCACTGCCAACGAATTCTATCTCTTCATGGGAGGACTTCAGTTTAGTTTTCTTGGAACAGTTCGCTAAAAGAATAGAGGTGAGCATTCTGTTAAGAAACTTTATGGAGATTCAAATAGAAGAAGATGAATTGGTTCCACCATTCAACATTAGATTTGTCAAGACATTGCATGATATCCCGAAAGACTATAGACCCAATGACCATGTTTGTTTAGTGATTTATTTGGGTGAATTCGGTAAAAAGATGAGCTTCCTGTTAAGGAATAAAGAGACAAATAACCTACATTAGGCTTTTATGATAGCGATGGACATTGAAAATAATTTGAGATATAAAATGGCTAAGGGGTTTTTATCCTCTGGATTCTGTTGTCATAATGTTCAAATTGAAGAAGAAAGGTGTAAATCAAAAAATGAAACTAGATGTCAAAGTGTTTCTAGCTCTGTCGATCTTACTGATCATGTTTCAAGTTGTACTTCTGAACAGAATGTGAATGAAGAAAATTTGTACTAAACAATGACTACCCCTGATATAGAAGCCAACATGGTTGGTAAAGATTTGCAACATTTTATTGATGCAGAGATAGACATTTATAAGGGTTATATATCAAGTAAATTTGAAACTATTTCTTCTAGTTGTGAGGTTGCAAAAACTTATTGTTTGCAATCAAAAGTTGAAAATGAAGAGGGGGTAGATCTTTCATCACATGATGATAAAGCCCCAAGTGATGAAATTATGTTAGATTTCAGTGGTGCTGAAAGTGAAGAAGAGGATTCAAGGAGTCAAAGTGATTTTGACCTTCTTGAAGACAAGGAAATGGTCTATGGACAGCCTTGTCAAGAAAATGATCAATTGTTAGATGCTGACAATGATTGTAAAAGAGTTGATATGACTAAAACATTAATGAATTCTTGTGTTTCAGATGACAGTGGTGATGAAACTAATTTTTCAGTTTGTATGTTTTCAAGTTTTGACTCACCATGTGAAGTTATTGATGCAAAGATGGATGAAGGCTTTTGTGAGCCCGAATATGAAGCCATGGTAGCTTAATTTGCCCTTGAGCCAGAAATGGAAGTAATCCAGTTTGATGTAGGTACCAAGGATTTTGATATTGTTGATAATATAGAATCAGTGTCTTATCAAGAAAAGATTGATAGTGTTAACAATCTGCCCTACAACAGTGAACTATGTCAAGGACACATTTGTCAGAAGGAAGACATTTGCAATGGGCTGCCTATTGATTTGTTTGAGCCACAACTTGAAACATTTGATGAAAAGTTGAATGATGTTTCAAATTCCATGTCAGATTGCTCGATTCGGCTAGAGTTATGTTCTTTTATCCAAAACTTGGATGCAAGGAGTGCTGATGTTCTATTTTTTGAAGAAGCTGAAACAAATCAGCAAACACATATCAATTATCAGTCAGAAAATGAATCTTTTATTTTTCCATTTCATCATGATGGTATCTCCCAGAATGAGTTTAGTCTAAAGCCACAAGTTGCAGTTCAAAATGATTTTCTTGAAGACTTGTGTGATATGCATATGGTTGAACTTCAGAGTTTCCCTTTCAGTGTTCAAACATTCAATGAAGGTGCTGATTGCTTTCCATATACAGATCTGAAAAGTCACGACAGCATGTCCAATGGTTCCATTTTCCACATGGGTTATGATGTTTTTTTGGATAGAGAAGTATGTTCCTCTAGTAACCCAAAATCAGATTATGAGGACATGAAAGAAGGGTTCTCTTGTGAGAAGTCTTGTGTAGCTCGGTTTGATGATGATGTATTTTCTATTGCTGACAATGTTAATTATGATGCTGACAGTGAATTCAGTGAATATGAAGATTCATATGATAGTAGGAATTCAATTTTTGATTAGCTCAGTGTCAGGGATTCTTGTGAAAATCAGGATACTAAGGAAAGTAACAAATCTGAATATGACTTCTTAGCCCTACAAGTTTTAGAAGAGACATTGTTTGATCATCCAAATTCATGTGTTCAGGACTTTGATAGAGGTTGAGAGGAGAATGTTGGTTTTTAGTCATCTTATGAGGAAAAGATTTCCTTTTCTTCACAAAGTAATGAATCAAGTTGTTCAATGACTGAGGTATTCCACAAAGATAAATCTGAAGATCTTTTACATTTTCAGCCAGATAATTTTTTGGTAATGCATGATGGTCATTATGGCTTATATTTTGATGCATTACTAGATGATTTTTATATTTCCAATCCTCAAGATAAGATAAAAGACATACCATATTTCCTAGAATATGAGAATGATGGTTTTAGATGGAAGAATGTGGGCTATAGCAAAAATAGAATTATTTTTCAGCTCAGGAATGTCCACATATGTAAGCAGTGAAATAGTCATGATACTTTTAGACAACTTATTTCATATGAGGATGAAAACCATATATATGACAGAGGTAAATAGTGGTTTCAGTTTTGAGGCTTGGAGCCTTTGCAAATAATGTATATATTGTATAGTTTCTTTCTTTCAGTTATGTTTTTCTTCAGAAAGGTTCCCAGTTTTTGAGAAAGAGAAAGTGGTCGGTTTTCATTTTTGAGTGGTCTATTATACCTGTTACCCTAATTTTCCTATTCTAGGCAAATTTGGCTAAAACCTATTCCAAAATCTCTATTTTTACCCTGCCAGGCATGCCTAAAAATTTCATGGGTTTATGTCCTTCCTTCCGGTCTCTGTAATTTGTTTCATTCCCTAGTCTGCAAGTCAAAAAAATTAATAAAAACTAGCCATTGGAGGCATAAACCCTAAGTAACCCTAAGCCAGTTTCTATTTTCATGTTACATTATCTCGACCACTTAAGTCCTCAAAAACCCATGTGCACTTTTCATTCATTGGCTGGTCGCTAATTCTCCAAGTCAGTCGGCTATTAGCTTTTCCTTCCAGCGATTCAGTGAATGCCTTGTTCGCATAATACCCCAATGTTTCTCGGTTAAGTCCTCAGTGGTTAGTGATTCAGCAGGCGGTCTGTTCTTCCTTTAGTCGCGTAGTTGCTTAAATGTTTGGCGGTCTTGGCTTGTGTGGTCCTAGTTCAACAAAATCAACGGTCGTCATAAGTTCGCAAAGGGTCTGTCAGAGGCTTGCGATCTTGCGATGACCGTAGATTTCCTTTTCCTGCAGCGCTTCAAATTCAAGTGGGTCCACTGCCACGTTGTCCTACATGGAGGCTTCCTATTGGTTGAGAGGTAGTGACTTGTCCAATTTTCAGAGCGGGCCCAGTAGGCTATGTCCCTTTTAGATCAACAGCTGGCATATAATCTCATGGAGTTTCTCTGACACATGAGATTATGTGTCGATCGTCGATCTTGCTTTATTGTTGAGGCTCTGATAGTGGGTCCTTTCTTACTGATGTGCTCATGTTTGATTGGTTCACGTAGTGGTGAATGGTGTTGCAGTGGGTCCGTTTGTCAGGTGGGTCCTACCACGTAGTCTGAGCTGTGCATTTTTTATTGGTCAGGGTTGGTGATGTGGTGCCATGTCAGTGCGGGCCCAATAGGTTGTGAGTCGACTGAAGATCAATGGCTGGCGCGTGATCTGAAGGAGATTTTCTGACACATGAGATCATGCACTCACTGCTGATCTTACTTTATCTCTAGCCTCTGTCAGGTTTGTCCTTGGTTTCTAACGTGCTCATTCTTCATTGGTCAGTCAGATGACAACTAGGCTCTATTGGTAGGACCGTGTCAGAGTATCTGCAGGGATGTTAGTAGACTGAAAATCTATGGTTGTCGCTTGATCGCAAGGGATCTTCCAAGCCCTTGCGATCTTGCGACAACCGTCTGATGCCCTTCCTGCAGGTCATGGGTCCAGTCTGTCAGATGTATTGATTTGCTCCCGTTTCATTGGTTCCTGACTTCCACAGTGGTAGTTGACCTGTCGGAGATAACTTTTCAAGCTATTTTCAAGTGCATCACGGCCGTTCATCTGCCAGGAAGGGTTTCTCGTCGATGGTTACATTTTAAAATTTTCCGCTGGCAGTTATATTTCAAAATTCAAAAGTCTCCGTAAGGGTTTTGCATTCTTTCGGCCATGCATGACGTCAGGTAGCTCGGGAATTGATTTCTTAGGATGGTTATGGTTGTGAGGATGATAGAAGTGACTGTTGGCCGATGTTGCAGGGTCCTTTGCTGTGTTTTCATGATAGGAGGTGCTAGTAAGTGTTGGCCCCACCTTTTGAACAATACCTCTCCCAGGGAAATATAATCAGATTTGGAGCCTTCATGGCTTAGTGGAGTTGCAGGTGGGTTGGTAGGTCGAGGTTGTTGTGTCTGCAGGTGATTTCAGTTCAGGAGGATCAACATGCAAAGAAACATATGATTTGATCACCGGTGCTCTCATATATTTTCATAATAGGTAATCAGTACCCTAGGGTTTGATATCATTGTTTAATTTTGTAACCCTAGTTAGGTTTTGATTTTTGCCTGCTTGCAAGAGGGGATGTATATATTGTATTTTTAGAGCTTATGAAGCTCAGAGTTGGAAAATTGTAGAAGAAATTCATCTTTTCTTAAAGTTCATATGTGGTATCATTTCTGCCCTCTAGCTTATACAGTTGTAAAGTTCCCATTGATAATAAAAACATTGCAGAGGTATTTTGTGACAATCCTTCATGTCCCTATGCTTCCTTGTTTGAATTATCTCGTATTGGATTGAAGTATATGATGTTTCAGTGATATCTTAGGGTTCCTGATCTCTCTCTCTTTTTGCAACTATTGTGTGTTATTTTGGATGATTGGATGTGAGTGCTTTTGTGGGTATACTTCAATCCCCTAACAATCTTGTCTCATTCCTATGCCAAGTTGTAGAAGTGAATGTCTATTTGCAGGTCATAGGTTGTGTCTTATGTTCAGGCCCTCTTATGAAACACTTATGCAAGCCTATTTAGTGAGTTGTGATCTCCTAGACCTGAGTTGTTCATTATTTTCATCCTCTATACTGAGATCCAAACCCTAATTTTGGTGTATCACCTAGTAGGTAGTTTGCTTTTAGTCATTTCCATTTCAAGCATTCCTTCTATCCCTTTCCCTCAAAAGATTTACTCTTCCTCTCAAGAAGCAAATTAAGGTGATTATCCAAGAGGAACCAACCTAGAACCTAGAGGTCTCATCTTAGTTAGCATAGGTCCCACAACCTAGAGATGATTCCCATGTTATACTAGGTTATCAAGACTATGAGAGTTTGAAACAAGGGTGCAAACTTACTGTATAACAATTCTGGCATGCTCGGTGGGACTACACAAGAAGTTAATTGTTTGAAGATTATCTTATCTTTGATATATAGATTGCATGATACAGGCTTTTAGAAGTTGTCCTGTCAAGTATATGCGACTCCACTGATTTCAAATATCCAAGCCAAGCTTATTTAAAGTTTATGAGAAAGATCGAGACTAGGAGCTCAAAGCCTGCTCAATTTGCAGAGTTACCCTCAAAGAGAAGTCACAAATGCAGGTCAACTCAAAGAACATCCCCTGCAAGGAGATTTCAATCAACACCTCTTGATACTTCAGAAAGGAGACCTTTTCCCTTTCATTCTGGAAGAAGAGGCAAATCTCTAACCAGAGATCTAGAAGAGGATTCAAACCCAGCAACAAATACAGCTCATATAGTTGTTAATCTTCAGATCACAGCCCCTACAATGGCAAGAAAGTTTTCTTTGGCACCATTCAACCAGGGGAGCCCATTGGCCTTTGCTCAACATCATGATGTGCCCTTGGTGGCACTAAAGAGTATACCTGATTTCATAGGTGAAGGGCAGATAACTACGTTTGAACACATAAGAGATGTGACCACCATCTGCAGCATACACAATATTACTCAAGAAGATGTGGCCAAAAAATTATTAGCAGCCTCTCTAAAAGGTAAGACTCTTGAATGGTTTAGAACTCTAACTGTTGGTTCTATTACTTCATGGGATGAGTTAGGAGATGCATTGAGTAAGCATTTTGAGGATAAATCAGATAACTTGTCTCTGGTAGAGTAGTTAACAACCATTAAGAGAGACCCTCAAGAGAAAATGATAGATTACAATAGTAGATTCCTTAAAACATGGAATAGGATTCTAGTTTCTGTGAGACCATCAGCTGACCATGCTTTCCTTTACTACTTGCAAAGTCTAAATGGTCAAATTTCTTTCATGATCCAATCTATGGGTGGTACTTCCTTACCCCAAGCTTTTGACATAGCTATCAGGGCTGAAAACTGTTTAATCCAAGTAGGCATGATTGCTAGAAGGCCACCAATGCCCATCTTTCCCAGCCTTCAACCCATTGCACCTGCACAAGTACCCCCATTTACCCCTATCCCCACCATATTAGCACCCCAAGCTAGTACCAGTGGTCAAGAGCTAACAACAAGTTTCTCTCAAGAGCTGCAAGAAATAAAGAATAGCCAATAGAGGAGTCAGCAATAAATGAAAAACTTGTTGTAGACCTTGACTAAAGAGGTCACAAATTTAAAGAAACAAGGTCAAGGAATTAGACCACCATTTTAGTCACAAGGCCAAGGTCCTAGTTAGCAATATCAAAATCAAGGACAACCTTATCACCAAAATAGGCCACCATACCAAGGAGGCTATCAAGGACAAAGACAAAGTTTTAATTAGAGACCATTCCAACCATATAGCCCTGCATCTCTAAATTCTACAAACCCAGTGAGGGGTTCCTAGTCAAAATAATATGGCTACAATAATAAATGGTGTTTTCCTTGTAATCAACCTCATAATCAGGCTACATGTTCAAATGGATGGATGAACCAAGCCCTAATGGTTCAAAATGCCTCTCAAGCTCAATCAGAGGCTTCATCCAGTGGATCAATTCCTCAACAGGAGTCACAAGAGAATGAAACTGCTCTTTTCAATTGGGAGAAACCAGACTTCAATGGAGTCAATGATGAAGTTGCCTTTGTTTCCTAAACAAGAGCAAAGAGAAGAGCTCAAGACAAGGAGCAAGTAGATTCCAGTGCCAAAGCTACTACATTAGCAGAACCAGTGCAACAAGCTACTCCCATCACACCTAAGGAGGCTCCTGTCATTACAAGCAAAGAGAGCCAGGCTCTTAAAGAGGTGGAGCCCATCATGGTGAAAGTACAACCAAGAGTACACACTGTAATGCCTTTCAACATTGTTGATAGCATGAAGAAGGTCAACATTTCCATGTCTATGTGGGACGCTTTGGCTCTTCCAGGACAACCTGAGATTTTGAAAAAGGCCATGACTGAAGTCACAACTCCTCAACCTATAAAAGAATTTGTAAAGCCAGTGTTGGTTAACACTAATCAAGAAAAGGAGGCTCCAAGTAGCAACTCCAAGGCCAATGCCATTCACGGTAGGAACTCAAAGCCACCTCCCTTTTATGTATCTTTAATCATTGGAAAATCTTTAGTGGATAATTGTATGGTAGATAGTGGAGCTACTAGCATTGTAATGCCTAAGAAGGTAGCTAACCAATTAGGACTAAAATATGAACCCTTCCAAAAGAAGGTTACCCAACTTGATGGATCCTCAGTCAATACTATAGGTGTGGCCAATGATACCAGTATAACCCTTCATCCTAGTCCTAATTTCTCCATCCTCCTTGATATATATATCATAGATCTCCTTGCATTATTTGATATATGTCTTTCAAGGGAGTTTATAGCCAGGATAGGAGGCTACCTATCTTTTGACTAGTCTCACATGCTATTTCACATGAGGTATGGGACCAAGGTCACCACTAAGTCAGAACCATTAGCAACACACCATATAGAACCATATGTGTCCAATACCATCAATGTAAATTTCCCTATATTCAATGACAATGACTTCCAAACCATTAGTGAAGCAAGCACAAAGATAGAAAGCATCCTTGATATTTTTCTAGATGAAAGAGCTTCAGAGGCGCAAGAAAATCTTATTTGGGATTTTGGTTTGGGAAGTTATTTGATACAAGAAAGTGGAGTCATAGAGCCAAGCCTTCTCAAAGAGGACACTGAGTCAAACATTCAGAGCAATCAGGTTTGGGAACTATTTTTTGATGGAGCTAGAAGTAGACATGGTTCTGGTGGTGGTGTTATGCTAGTGTCCCCAAAAGGAGAAAGGTATTATACTACCTTTAGATTTAGTTTCTCCTACACTAGCAATACTGTAGAGTATGAGAGTCTAGTCAATGGACTAGAGTGGGCTAGAAAAAGAGGGCTTAAGGCCTTAAAAGTTTATGGTGATAGTGAGTTGGTTGTCAGCCAAGTAAGAGGGATAAGTGTAACACAAAATGACACCATGAAAGCATACAAACATAGATTTTGGGATGCAATTGAAGATTTCCATGCTTTCAATATTGTTTCCATCCCTAGAAAGTTAAATCAAAATGCAGATAGATTATTTGCTGTTGGATCTCAGTATGACATTACAGATAGTGTTTCAAAAGAAATGGATCAACAGCATATCAAAGTGATTTTCAGACCCTCTATTCCTGATAATGATGTCAATGGGCAAGTTTTTGACAATGATGAACAAATTCTGCAATTCTTGTTTGAAGAAGATGTTTTTGAAGAGCATAATCAAGATAAGCTATCACAAAACTATGGTGATCAAGTGATTCAACTTATGTCTAATAAAATGCCTAGAGGTCTTGTCACCTTGGAGGCTATCTTCAACAAGGATGATGAGGTTAAAAAGAACAAAGCTGGCCTGGTAGTTCAACAAGAACATTGTGTTGACTTAGAGTTGGAGCCAGGTAAGAGCTTACAATTTGAAAAAGTGAACACTGATTTGGAAAAGCAAGCTTATACCCAGCTTTTCAAAGAGTTCAATGATGTTTTTGCATGGCAATATGAAGACCTCAAGGGTTTTGATCCTACTCTTGCTCAGCACACCATTGAATTAGAACCTAATGCCAAGCCAGTGAGGCAAAAGCAAAGGCCTGTTAATCCCAAGCTTGAGCCACTCATGCATAGAGAAGTGCTTAAACTAATAGAAAGTGGTATCATCTACCCCATCAAGCATACTAGTTGGGTTTCCAACCTTGTTCCCATTAGGAAGAAGAATGGGGAGTTGAGGTTATGTGTTGACTTCAGGGATCTTAACAGGGCCTCTCTAAAAGACCACCATCCATTACCCTCTATGGAACAAATCTTACAATGTGTCTTTGGATCTGAGAGTTTTTCATAATTGGATGGCTATTCAGGATACAATCAGATCCTAGTTAATGAAGAGGATCAATACAAGACTACATTTACAACCAAGTGGGTAACCATGGCTTATCAAAAGATGCCCTTTGGTTTGTCAAATGCAGGTGCTACATTTCAAAAAGCAATGGATATGGCCTTTAAGAGCTTCATGTATAGGTTTGTGCTGGTCTACTTAGATGACATAACTGTCTATTCAAATCATGCAGGAGATCACATCAAACATTTGAGGAAGATTTTTGAAATGTGTAGAGAATTTGGGATATCTCTTAATCCCAAGAAATGTGTTTTTGTAGTTCATGGAGGAAAATTGTTGGGATATGTAGTATCCAAAGAAGGGATCACAGTGGATCCTGAGAGAACTATAGCTATCCTAGAGCTACCATTGCCATGTCATAAGAAAAGTCTCCAATCTTTCATAGGAAAGATTAATTTTTTTAGGAGGTTCTTGCCTAACATTGCCGATTTACTAAAGCCTTTGACAACCATGTTAAAAAAGAGTTCAACTTTTAGTTGGACCAAAGAAGGGAAGGTCAATTTCCAAGCTATCAAAGAGGCCTTAATAGAAGCTCCTGCTCTCCTCAACCCAAATTTCAGTAAGGATTTTATCCTTTATGCTTATGGAGGTCATGATTCTATGTCTGCAATGTTGACTCAAGAAAATTCAAATGGATTGGAGCAGCCTATTGCTTTCTTTAGCAAAGGTTTAGAAGAGCATGAACAGAGATACTCTTTTGTAGAGAAACATGTGCTTGCTATGGTAAAGAGCCTTAAAAAGTTAAGATATTTGTTGACTCGTAGCAAGGTACACTTGAGGGTTACTCATCCAAGTGTCAAAGATTTTTTTCTTTCCAAATACCTAAATGAGAAAAGAGTTGGTTGGATCACCAAGGTGATGGATTATGACATAGATATTCAAACTACCAAGCTAGTTAGAGGAAGAGGTTTGTGTGAGCATTTGGTAGGGGATGAAATTTCAAAGAAACGAGAAGCAATGGATGCATCTCTGGTGGTGCATTCTATAGAAGAGCAAGCCAAGGAAACAAGCTAGTTACCTAATATGATCAATTATTTGAAGATAGGACAATGTCCTACATGCCTAGATTCAACAAAAAAAAGATATTATAGATTGCAATCTGTTCCTTTTGTGCTGATAGATGAAGTTCTTTTTAGAAAGGATCACAATGGTGTCCTTTTAAGATGCATAGATTTAGAAAAGATAGCTGATGTCCTATTTGAGTTTCATGATGGACCTTCTGGAGGTCACTTTTCCCCTAGGACTACTACTTTTAAAATCATGAGGGCCGGATACTACTGCCCATCTATCTTCAAGGATAGTCAGGAGTATCTAAGGAAATGCATCAAATGTAGCATGTTTGTAGGAAAAGAAAGGCTTGCAACCTTGCCCTTACAACCAATCAGAATAGAGTGACCCTTCATGAGATTGGGTATAGACTTTATTGGCATGATCAATCCTCCATCTAGTCCAGGCCATAGATGGATAATCACTGCAACAGATTATTTCACTAGGTGGACAGAAGCAATTGGATTAAAAGAAGCCAATGAGAGTGTTGTCCTTGGTTTTTATGATGATATAATTCATAGGTTTGGCACTCCTAATTCAATAATTTTAGATAATGCATTGGCATTCACAGGCCTCAAAGTTTCAGAGTGGGTAGTCAAGAATGGCATCTATCTGAACACCAGTTCCAATTACTACCCCCAAGGCAATGGTTTGACAGAATCAATAAATAAGAACTTGATTAGGATAATCAAGAAGACTCTTTTAGACAACCAAAGGGATTGGCATACTAAACTAAGGTCTGCCTTATGGCTAGACAAAATTACCCCAAAGAAGATCATTGGGAATTCTCCTTATGTGCTAGTGTATGGCAGTGAGGCTAGGTTGTCCATTTCAACTGAATTGCCAGCCCTAGACATATCTACTCAATATGCCCTGTTCGAAGAAGGAGATCCTTTGCAGATCAGATATGCTCAGTTGATGGAGTTAGAAGAACTTAGAGACAAATCCATGAAAGATATGGAGTTCCATCAGATTCAGACAAAGAGGAGTTTTGACAAAAGAGCCAAGGGCAGGAATTTCAAAGTTGGAGATGTAGTTCTCAAATGGGATGAATTCAGATCCAAGCCTGGCAGACATACCAAATTTGATTCATTTTGCGGTGGACCATTTGTTATAATAGAGTGCAAGGGGCCTAATGCTTTTCAACTATCAAATCTTGAAGGAGTTCCCTTTCCTATCTCAGTAAATGGATTCCACTTAAAGCCCTATTTTGAGGTTAATCCCTTTCTATAATTCTTGTAGATATGTGTGTCTTTGCTTGTTTCCCTATTTTCTAGGTTAGTTTCCTACTTTTCAAGAAGTGCCTGTGCACAAGTTCTATCTCCCTGTGAGAATTTTTTATTTTTTGATGACCCCATGCTAAATGGATTGTTTATAGGCCACTAATCCATGTCTAGTAGGCTGACATCGAGCAGAAATCACCAAAATGTTACCCTAATTTTCTTATTCTATGCAAATTTGGCTAAAACCTATTCCAAAATCTCTATTTTTACCTTGCCAAGCATCCCTAAAAATTTCATGGGTTTATGTCCTTCCTTCCGGTCTCTGCAATTTGTTTCATTCCCTGGTCTGCAGGTCAAAAAAATTCATAAAAACTAGCCGTTGGAGGCATAAACCCTAAGTAACCCTAAGACAGTTTCTATTTTCATGTTACTTTATCTCGGCCACTTAAGTCCTCAAAAACCCACGTGCGCTTTTCATTCATTGGCTGGTCGCTAATTCTCCAAGTTAGTCAGCGGTTACCTTTTCCTTCCGATGAGTCAGCGAATGCCTTGTTTGCATAATACCCCAATGTTTCTCGGTTAAGTCCTCAGCGGTTAGCAATTTAGCGGGTAGTCTATTCTTCCTTTAGTCACGTAGTTGCTTAAATGTTTGGCGGTCTCGACTTGTGGGGTCCTAGTTCAGCAAAATCAACGGTTGTCGTAAGTTCGCAAAGGGTCTGTCAGAGGCTTCTGATCTTGCGATGACCGTAGATTTCCTTTCCCTGCAGCACTTCAAAGTCAAGTGGGTCCACTACCACATTGTCCTACATGGAGGTTTCCTATTGGTTGAGAGGTGGTGACTTGTCCTATTTTCAGAGTGGGCCCGATAGACTGTGTCCCTTTTAGATCAATGGCTAGCATATAATCTCATGGAGTTTCTGTGACACATGAGATTATGCGCCAACCGTCGATCTTGCTTTATTGTTGAGGCTCTAACGGTGGGTCCTTTCTTGCTAATGTGCTCATGTTTGATTAGTCCATGTAGTGGTGACTGGTGTTGCAGTGGGTCCTGCCACATAGTCTAAGCTATGTATTTGTGATTGGTCAAGGTTGGTGATGTGGTGCCATGTCAGCGCGAGCCTAGTGGGTTGTCAGTCGACTAAAGATCAATGAATGGCACATGATCTGAATGAGCTTTTTTGACACATGAGATCATGCACCCATCGTTGATCTTACTTTATCTCCAGGCTCTGTCAAGTGGGTCCTTGGTTTCTGACGTGCTCGTTCTTCATTGGTCGGTCAGACGACAACTGGGCTCTATTGGTAGGACCATGTCAGAGTATCTATAGGGATGTCAATAGACTGAAGATCTATGGTTGTTGCTCGATCACAAGGGATCTACCAAGCCCTTGCAATCTTGCGACAACCATCTGATGCTCTTCCTGCAGGTCATGGGTCTAGTCTGTCAGATGTTTTGATTTGCTCACATTTCATTGGTTGTTGACTTCCACGATGGTAGTTGACCTATTGGAGATAAGTTTTCAAGCTGTTTTGAAGTGCATCACGATCGTTCATCTATGGGGAAGGGTTTCTCATTGACGGTTACATTTTAAAATTTGCCGCTAGCCGTTATTGCATTCTTTCGGCCATGCACGACGTCGGGTAGCTCAGGAATTGATTTCTCAGGATGGTTATGGTTGTGAGGATGATAGAAGTGACTGTTGGCTGGCATTGCAGGGTCCTTTGCCATGTTTTCATGATAGGAGGTGCTAGTAAGTGTTGGCACCACCTTTTGAACAATACCTCTCCCAGGGAAATATAATCAGATTTGGAGCCTTCATGGTTTAGTGGAGTTGGAGGTGGGTTTGTAGGTCGAGGTTGTTGTGTCTGTAGGTGATTTTAGTTCAGGAGGATCAACATGCAAAGAAAGATATAATTTGATCACAGGTGTTCTCATACATTTTCATAATAGGTGATCAATACCCTAGGGTTTGATATCATTGTTTAATTTTGTAACCCTAGTTAGGTTTTGACTTTTGCCTACGTGCAAGAGGGGATGTATATATTGTATTTTTAGAGCTTTTGAAGCTCAGAGCTGGACAATTGTAGAAGAAATTCATCTTTTCTTAAAGGTCATCTGTGGTATCATTTCTACCCTCTGGCTTATACAGTTGTAAATTTCCCATTGATAATAAAAACATTGCAGAGGTATTTTGTGACAATGTTTCATGTCCCTATGCTTCCTTGTTTAAATTATCTCTTATTGGATTGAAGTATATGATATTTCAGTGATATCTTAGGGTTCCTGATCCCTCTCTCTTTCTGCAACTATTGTGTGTTATTATGGATGATTGGATGTGAATGCTTTTGTGGGTATACTTCAACCCTCTAACAATCTTGTCTCATTCCTATGCCAAGTTCTAGAAGTGAATGTCTGTTTGCAGGTCATAGGTTGTGTCTTATGTTCAGACCCTCTTATGAAACACTTATGCAAGCCTATTTAGTGAGTTGTGATCTCCTAGACCTGAGTTGTTCATTATTTTAATCCTCTATATTGAGATCCAAACCCTAATTTTGGTGTATCACCTAGTAGGTAGTTTGCTTTTAGTCATTTCCATTTCAAGCATTCCTTCTATCCCTTTTGCTCAAAAGATTTACTCTTCATGTCAAGAAGAAAATTAGGGTGATTATCCAAGAGGAACCAGCGTAGAACCTAGAGGTGTCATCTCAGTTAGCATAGGTCCCACAACTTGGAGATGATTCCCATGTTATACTAGGTTATCAAGACTACGAGAGCTTGAAACAAGGGTGCAAACTTAGTGTATAACAGTACCAAAGATTCATGAATTCTCTGCATGCCCACAGGGGGCACACATCCCTAATCAAAGCCACTATTAGTACTATGAAAAATTGATGTTGTTTTGGAAGCCATGTTCATAAAGTTTTCCTAAGGTAATGTTTGGTGTTTCAAAAGAACAGTTTAAAGACCCTAGTTCAAGAGTATGAAGAAATAGACCTGATGAATTTCATGTCATACGGCTTGGGGAATGGGTTCTACACTTTTCATTTGACATATGCAGTGGGTTCCAGCTCCTAATTGGAGAATCTAAAATGTTTACGAGGTAGCCATTTTAAGGTGTTCACCTTAAATCTGCATTTTTGCCTAAGTGTCAGATCACTATAGTAGGTCATGTTTCTATTTGAATATCTTGTGGCCTATTGAGTTTCATGCCCCACCACTTTGGGAATGTTTAAAATGTATATCAGAGAGCTTATGTTCCAAAGCTCAAGCCTTTTTGAGTCCATTTGACTAGTTTTTGAATCCCCCAAAGTTGGCTTTCCAGATTGGTCCTATTTCTCTAATCTGCTCGATTTTAGTCAGTGGCCCTGTTTAATTGGTTATAACTTTTGACCCTGTGACCCTATTAAGAAATTTACTTTTGAAACATATTCCAGGGGTTAAATACTCCTTGTGTTTCAGTTTTCAGGCCATGATGAATCCGTTTGCCTAGTTTGCCAATCTGATTCTATTTCCAGTTTCTAACTTTTCAATGAAGGTCAGTTTCACACTTTAGTCAGAGGCCCTGTTTGGATAAGTGCATTAACTGCCCTGTGATTAATCAAGATGTTCTGGTTGTTGCACCATGTTATAGGCATAAGAAATAATTTTCATGCCGATTTTCAGCTCCCCATGCGCCCGTTTGACATGTTTGCCAGAGCCATTCAGATTGCAGATTGTTAAGTTTCTTCAGTGGTGCACAGTTCAGTTTTGTGAGTGGCTCACTTTGGGGTCTTGCCATTTGTCAAGTATAATTGAATGGTGTTCCGTGATGTAGGCATGAAGGTGATTCACCTTGATAAGTTTCAGATTCTGATGAATCCGATTGATCACTTTGCTCGATCGATTCCAAATGCAACTTCTACTATTTTACTGCCTTTTAGTTCAGAATGTTCCAGGTGGCCAACTTTGGAGATTAATAACTGATAATTGGTTAATTGTTTGATGAATCTGAATGTGGACTTGTTTTCTATGTGTAAGAGAGAATCTTCATCCAAGGTTTCAGACCATGAAAGTTTCATTTGATCGGATTGCCAGGTCAGATAGAAAGGGTGTTCAATAATGATAAAGTATGAATAAAATAACTCTGCAAAGTAGTCTTTTTCCAAAATTTGTATCTTTTTTCCAGGTGCTCATCTCCAGTTGACGATTGGTTTTTTCTGATCCTTATATATGAGGCTTCTTCCAGTTTTAGTGGCTCTCCTCCAGCGCATCGTTTGATATTTTTCATTTAGCGCCTTCCGAGGCAGTCGGCAGTGATTTTCAGTTTTTGCTTGCCAACAATTCTGAATGACATTTTTCAAATTTTAAAATCTCTTGCCTTGTTTATTTCTAGGTGATATCGTCTGACAGGGTTGTTGTCTATAGTACAAAGTTTCTGCTTGCCAACTTTTAGCTTCAAACGATTTGTTTTGAGTAGTGTTTTTAAAAGGCGACTGGAGGCATTTTATTCAAAATTGCCGACTGGCAAAATGATAAAAATGAAAATTTTAAATTTTTCAGATATCTGGATTGGATCCAGGTGCAACTAAAAGTCATCTGGGTAATATTTTTGAGGTCCAGGTGTTTGAGTTCGAATTTTTTTTTTAGTCAGACCCGTTTGGGGACCAACCTACTTCATTTTTAAAAAATTGAAACTTTGTCGGCTGCTGGAGATAAGTACTAATTGGATGGACATAATGCATTAAAAAGAAACATGTATGCATATAAGATTTGAGTAAATGCAAAGCCAATACATAGCAAAACAATGATAATAGATCGTGACATTACAGATAAAGCACACAACATTATCAACAAATATATCGTTTAAAACTACAACTAGCATATGTGGTGTTTTGCTTCTTGCAAAACTCATTACAATGTAGAGATTTGAGAGCCAACGCATCAAATAGAGGATACCAATAAAATAAAAATGGAGTAGGATCAACGCATGAGTGATGAGACAAATTACAATACAAAGGGAACTGCATATATAAAGGTTATATGTGAGCAGCACAGAGGAATTTGGCATGTATTGTGCACATCTTGCAAAGGCCAACGAAAATATATGCCCAGCAAGGAAGTGGTATGAGCAGATCCAACATAGGCATGGGAGGGTGTAGTGTTTGATTTTTTATTGGACCTTTAATCCCACATGAGTGCGGCCTGATGTTTTTGAAATATTTAAAAGAAGTACCGTTCAAACATGAAGTAAAGTGAGTGGTAAGAGGAGGGGAGTCGCTCAGAATCAGTGGGCCTAGCTGGGCGCAGTCCAAGACATTATTTTGAATGAAATATTATATTTCATTAGGAAGCTTTGTCCCACATTTGTTGTGTGGGAGGAAAGAGAGGGATTTATAAGGCCCAACGCACACTACCATAGTATCTCAAGTAGACGCCCAGGCTGGAGGTCCCTCTCACATGTGGGGAAGCCGAGGAAGACATGTGGATGGATGACAACTTAGCAGGCGGGCCCCACATCGCAAGTGAATAAATTTTGATGAACTATGTGATATGCAGGTCCGTGCATTGAAATGCATGCCTAGATCTGATGGTGCTCGCTATTCCACTGAGATCAAGATGCACACTAATTAAGATAGCGGTATAGCGAGATGGTGACACCTGTCACCTAATGATGTGGCCCAGGTGATGCAGTTTGGCACCTAGGTGGATTCGCGGACCAACCAGAGTGTGACGCTTGGCGGAGGATGGTGACGAGGGTGCTGACGAAGCTGAGCTTACACAGATGGTCGGCCGCCTTGGGATGCTTGCCGATCGGATGGTCATCGCTATTTTGAGGATGAAAGATGCTCACTGGTTACCATGGTGAAATGGCAATAGCGTGACACATGTCCTGAGGTGTGCTGTCAGGTGAACGCACAGTCAGCGAGGCTAGCCAACCGGAGAGCGACATGTGGTAGAGGTATGATGAAAGGTGGGACATGGCAGATGAGGTAGACCAACAGATGAATCAGGTGTCGCTACATGGCATGGGGCCCACCTCAAAATTTGAGGTCTCCATAAAGTTATTAAATTCAAAATTATAAAGTGTGACTATATCAAAAGGTCAAAAATTTAGATAATGGAGGCTGTTCACGGAAAATAATGCTGAGGACTTAGTTTTTTACCCAAATATATACATATTATATGCTTTCAGAATCAGCTCAGAACAAGGAATGCAATGGTTGCAATAAAAATCAGATTCGATGAAGTTGGTGAGAGCAGTAATGAACTGTGTATTTCCAAGGTCAATTTTGGGTAAAGATGCAGATTTTTGTAAAGGAAGTTTCTGGATTGTATTTTGTATCAGATTTGTCTGAGATATTTTAGAGAGTCTTAGGGTTGACTGTGTTGCCCTAAATGATATTTTCTTGTTGCATCCTTGTTATTATAAAAGGATTTTTGTGATCATTTAGAAGGGCTGGTTGGAATTTCTTGACATAGGAAGCTGAAAAGCTAAGTGTGTATCCTCAGTCCAGATTGTAATATGTTTTGCTAAGTTGTGTCAATACAGTAGGAAAACCTTTTGTATGCTTTGCATATTGTCTAGGTGTTGTATTCTGAAATGGTTTGTAATACAGGAACTTGAGTACTCATACTTAATGTAGTTTTTCAGTTTTCAGATCTCTCCTTCAGTTGTGTTTCTTGGGTTTTGAGTTTTCTGACTCTTTGCACAGGGTTTACTTGTGTATATGTTTTATCTCTTAGCCTTGATCTAGGATCAGGTTAAAAGTTTCTTAGTGAAGCAAAGATTCATTTGGTTCAATCAGGAAGGATGTTTGTAAGCAGTGTATGAATCCGGTTTGTTGTGTTTATGGCTTGAAATCTGTGTTCTTGTATTCTATATCTATCTCAGATATATTGCCCAATGGATAAGGCACTGATCAGAAATTAGTATCTCCTCTACTGATGCAAGTTTGGCATGGTTGTTTACATTCTACAAGAAATCATATAATCAATACCAGTTATTTCAATTTTATTTACATTTACAGTTGTTCTACCCAGTGATGGAGACTCAATGAATAATAGGTTGTTATTTAGTACTTTCTCACTGATATCTGTTGTAAGATCCAGTATTAGGTAAAGAACAGAGTTGTATCTATTGGATCAGGTGTACATGCTTTGGTTTTGCAGAGCCAGAAGTGAAGAGGGTAGTCTTGTCCCTATAGTTGGTCCAATTGCTTATAGATTTCCCATATTTGGAATTAATCACTACTTAACATCAGTCATAAGCATATTGGTATCTCATGGAGTGTAAAATCCTATTCAGGAACCAACACATTCCTCCATCTTTTCACAATTACATAGGGGGTTTCATTGTGAATTTTATACACATACTCTCATTTTATGGTATAAATATTTTATAGTATAAATATTTATTGTGATTGTATTTTACTTGGGAAAGTTATCATTGTTATTACATTTTGATCTTAGTTGGTCCATCATGGCATAAGAGCCATGACTAACAACTTTCTAATTTTTTGTTAATCTAATAGTCAAGTTTTAAGTAAAAGGGTATTCTACCTGATTAATTATTGAATTACTTATATCCCTTTCCATATTATTTACTGATGCTTATGTAGGTCATTATTTTTTTGTGTCTAAATTTTTAGGATGTGGACATATCTCATAATCTATAATGATCCTCATCCAAGGTAACTTCATGACTGCTTTTTTCTTTTCAAATTTTATTTTTATGGGGATTCGTATCACACCATTCAATAAGGGAGGTCACACATTCATAATGGCTCATCCTTATTTAGATTAGTAACTCTTCATCTCTAAATATTTGTATTTACTCTCTTTTTGTGATCTAGGTGTTTTATTGTAGGCGCTTCCTACAATTTTAAGGGTTGAACTATGAACTCAAACATAAAATCATAGCTATATCTACAATTCATTATGATTTTTGTGATATTTTTCATATTGTATAGAAAATGGTGCATCATGGACCCAAGCAAACCTTAGTAGCCCACCTCATTTACTTGGCAAATTCTTTTCCAATGACTAGCTACTTAACATGGTAATCTATAGGGAATATTAGGGCCACCATGCCGCCTATTCCATTATTATATTAGGTTTCAAGCCTTCAAGAAATGAAAACTACTTCTATTTTTCCTAACCATTTGATATAATATTCTATCAACCCAAAGTATGTTTTGATGCTAACTTCAATGGATATCACAATGCTGGCAGTCTAATGTCATTTTTACAACTCCCCCTTACTTGTCCCTAAAGCTCTATTCTACCCTAAAGAAGATATTTTGTTTGCTAAATTTTAACATTATAATGCCTATAAAAGTTTAATCTACTTTATTTGATCTCCACCTCATAAGATTTTTCTTGAACCTCTATTTTTTTAAAAATGTTTGTACCATTAGAAAGGTATTTTAGAGATCTTTATAACTATAAACGGTCTTTCTCTATATTTTTTCATGAAGATTTTATTTATTTTGCTATTAGTTTACATTTTAGTTGATTACTTTGACATTTTAGAACTTGCAAATATTTTTTTCATACCAATGACTTCTTTTGAGCTATTTTATATGTATTTCTAGCATGTTAATATTTATTTTTCCATTTTAGTATCTATTTAATGGAATTTCTAAATTTCATATTGAAATGTTGTGGAAGGGATTGTTGTGGAATGGATTATTTCCCTAGAATTGCAAACTAGGTACTTATTTATTCACAATTTTCAATTATATGTCATTTCTTTAGGGAGCAATCAATCGGGCTCATCTTCAGTCCTCAAGGAGAGTTGAGCAGTTTGATTATTTTTTTTCTTTTTTATTTGATATGATTTGATATGATTATGTCATAAAATGATGAAAATTTGACAATTTTCAAATTCAATAGATAGATACAAAATTGAAAGTAAATTTATTAAGTATTAGGAATTTCCTCGTGCGCATATTATTTTTTGCAATGACAACCTTGTCTTCTTTCATGCATGTGTTTCTTGATTTGCACATGCTTTTCCATTGCATGTAGTACATTGTACACATTCTATTGATGTCTCTTGTCTTTCATTAACTATATTGTGACATATTTTTTGTGAACTTTTCATCCTTTCTCTTTTCAGGATTATTGGGGTTTCACGCTATTCAACTTCTAATGCTTTCTTATTTTTAGTTGGAGTAAGACATATCTATTTTTTTTCTATATAGGAGGTGGATATAGTAGCTAGTTACTCAGATTTATTTTTTAGCAAGATAGAACACAACATATAATCACTCTTGCACTCCCATTTTTTGAAAGTGATCTTCCACCCTCAGTTGATCATTTTCTTTAGACTATTGATACATTTTTTTTTAAATTGAAGTTTACTCTATTGAGGTAAGTCATATAAATTGATGTGATATTCCTATCTTTAGATGTTAAATTATTACCTTCTTTTCAATCTAATCATTATTAGTCCCTGCCGTTAAAGGAGGAGACTTAAGTTTTCATCTGCCTTTTTCCAATTAATCTGTCCTAGAAAACTCTGCGGAAAAATTTTAACCTATAGCCTTATTATTTGAATTTTTATTATATTATTTTTATTTTCTGATTGGAGGGAGCTATATTTTTCCCGGTAGTCTTTTCTTTTATCAATCTACACATTCACTGAAAAATGCATATGCTTTGCAGGTGGCATTGAGAAAACGGTTCACGTGCATAGTCTATGCTTCCACCATTTCGCATATATGGAGGAACAGGTGGGAGATGGTGGCTCCGAGCAAGATCGCCTCTCTAAACAGTGTTTTGTTTGGGTTTTGACTCATTATATTGAGGGCGGATGCGGTGAACGCGATGAGGAAGAGGAGCGCGTACTGCCACTAAGAATGCTTCTTACCCTGCAGCTTATGCTGCATGTTCTTTTATAAGAGTAATCTTCATCTCTATTCAAACAGCCCTCCTCATAAAGGTATGTTCAAATTTCATGTTGTAAAAAGTTTGGCCTTATGGAAGCTCTGTTTCGCATTTTTTTGGTATTGGGCATTGAGGATTTAGAGCTTACATCATACTTTAGCAATCTCTGTTTGATAAGATGGGCATATGTCTCTGTTCATTGGCGTTATGTCTGTGTCTGTCTGTGATGTTTTCTATCTTTTTTCCCTCAATCTTTCCACGCCCCATGATTCTGTAACTTGAGTGCCCCATATATTTCAAAAGCGCCACGAATGCCCATCTGGATGCTTCGACCATGGGCGACGGGAGACTGTTGTAAGAAGCAGCGTGGGTGGAGATTGATTTTAGCGTTAGGGTTTAAGATTCATACCAGTGCCCCCTATTCAAATTCATTTATGATTTATGATATTTGTGTCGTCGATTTGTAGACTGTGTGCGGCCCCTGCACTTATGTCATTCGAACCCATCTCCTCTTTTCTCCATCATTGCCACCGCCACTTCAATTTTTTCGTTTATCTAAGGGATCTGCACTTTCCTTCATCAACGTTGTTACCTGTCACGAGGGGCTTTTGACAAATTTTGTGCCGATGATTTCGGTTGACAACCAAAGTATGTGAGAGATATCTTCAAGTTTGCAAATTTTCCTTGTATTCTGTAGTTTTTTGAAAGACTATCCAGTAAACCCTTGTGCGTGCATTATAGCAGGTGTTGCATATGATGACGAAACTCCACCGCCTAAATGATGAATCCACCGCCGGCAACAGGGTGAAATTGTAAGACAGATTGGGCAAGGCTTATGTCATTGGCGATGGGTAAAATACTTCTAGAGGGCATAGGGGGGTTTCAATTATGCACATCCGATCCTATTTTTGAGCTGTTCATAATCTTGGGCTGAAGCTCATTATTTTCATCTTAAATAGCGGTGGTATGTTTTTGTCAGTGATAAACTGGAGTGCATTTTGTATTTCTGGATAAAATTCAATTAATCCCAAATTCAATATCCTAATAGATGATTAATTGAAAATAAAATACATCCAATTAAGTTTTATTTGAATTTATGCTTTCCCTGTTTCACAAGTAAAGATAAATAATCGTTTCAGTTTGGCTATTGTTTGAGTACTTTGAGTTGAAAAACCAGATACCAAATTAGTTATCACAAAGAGAATTCATATCCCGTATCATTTTGTACTTGGTTACTTACTGAAAATCTTCATGGCAGCTGTAAGTGGCCGACAAAAATCATATGCAAATCTTGCAGACCCAAGAACTGCAAATCTTGTATTTCATATGTTTGGAGGACCAGAAAACAAAAAGCTACTGCTCCAACCTTATAAGCATTCCCTTTAAAAGCAGGATTACGATCTTCCATAATATATCTGAAACAGCATAGATGAATACACCCATCAACAAGCTAGAGAAAGTGAATCCCACAGAGCTTTTGCAGGTACAATCACAAGTCATCATCATTGATGTAAAAGTGAACATCAGCAGAGCAATGCTGGAATTTGTTACAGAAGTAGCACTGGCCCATTCATCTGCACCACTTGAAAATATCACTATTATATGCACAAAGCTACCTTAACACCCTAGGCTATACAGTCCCCGTAGCCCATCTAAACTAATTCAAGAATTTTCCTAAGTAGTTTGTAACCTGCTTTAGGAAAGATTGAAGATTCTCTCACTCCTTACATTCATATATATATATATATATATATATATAGATATAAAATCAGAGGCACTCAATGACTATGACACTTGAATGTATAATCCTTCTGGAATTGAGTACTTATATTAATATCTTAAAAACCCATCTTAGAGATACAAAATGATATGAAGTACAGCTGACTACTATGAAAATCAAAAGCCAAGTATAACTTCCCACCAAGGTGATGAATGGAACTAATTTTAATGAACATTGTTACCTTGTATAAGGTAGTTGTAAAAATTATTTATCTGATTAGTTGCATTCAAGATATAATTTGTAGAGTTTGTTGGTATTTTTTACTTTTTGAGCTCGTTATCATTTAAATCACAGAGCGTAATCTAAATGTTGATAGAGAAAATGACACGACAAAATTCAGAAACATAACAAATAGTTAAATTCAGTTTACCATCTCATACTAGCCATTTATAAAGGATGTAAATATGCTGACGGGACAAATATGAGCATGGAATCTGCCCTCTACCATATCATTTCTCTCCGCAATAACAAAATTTTATAGTAAAAATGATTGAAATATCATTATGTTCTCTTCTCTATGTGATAATTAGGAAAGATAAGAACTTGCATGATAATATCTGCATTCAAATGGGGTGATCAGATACTCACACTTGGTGAGGCCTGCTCAGAAAAATCGAGAATGGCAGAGGATTTAAAGAACACTAAAGGTAAGTAGCAGTAATTGTAAATGGTAACTTTGAATATTATTAAGTGGTGTGGTCAAATATCATAATTTATGAATTTGAATTTGACTATTTTTACGCAACCGAATGGGGCTAGTCAAACTTGTTGACCTCGGTGTTGCCAAAACCCCTGCAATTTAATGTATGTGATTTGAAACTTGTTTATTCTGCTATTTTTTTTCTTTGAGGCAGATAAGGGGCCATTTGATTTTGATGTTCCACAAGATATGAGTAATACAAAATACAAGTTAACGAATGACAGGTATTGTGCTTGTTTTGCACAAGACTATAAACATCTTCTACCTGAAAATATCCGATTGACACAAAGCTAATATATGTGGCCATTGAGCTGTTGAGACAGGTAGTGGGATCTGAATTGAAATGACCTAAGTTGATTGATTGTGTTGAACAAGCTGCCTTTTCAATGGAAATCCTATTCCTTTCATTATATCTTCCCTTTGGTCATTAGAACTATGGCTTTCCTTTATGAAATTGCCTTCTCTTTTCCACTCTACTTGCACTTTTAATGGAAGAAATTGCTCTTCATATTAAATCTGTTGCTGCTCTAGAAATATGCATTTTTAAAAAACTCACAACACTCTTGTTAAAAACCCGAGACTAAATTTTAATGCTCTTCAAACCCTTGAAGTGTCGCGTCTTTAATAAATGATTGTTCCCTATCTTTATAGTACTCTTGATATTTCATTGTGAGCTGATTTTTTGCATCCAATTTCATTGTTCTCTTCATAACAAATCTGTTGTTCATCCCTCATTTGTCGCTCTTTGAATGTAAACAGATGTTATGTATTGGATCTATCATTCTCTCTCTTCAAGCACATTGTTCTACTTGTTATTCTTTACTGCAACTTGTTACTTTTGTTTACACTTTTGACTTCTATTTCTCTTGAATATGCTGCTCTTTCCTTTCATTGATGACTGTACAATCAGAATTGGAGGCTCAACCTCAACCTACTAATTTTATTGAGGGATCTAATATGATCTAAGCATTTTAGGATATAACAAGTGAAAGTTAATCAAAACATAAGTCTTTGTTTATTATTTATTTTTATATAACCTCATCATAAAGAATTTGATTGCTGAGAATTAGCAGTGCAAAAGATTATAAATTTGAAGTCTGATTACAATATAAAAAATTACATGTTAAATGATCCTCTTAGGAATAGGGATTAAGAGGAGGCTACATCCCCACTTAGAAGTTTTTTGCTTTCTAAGAGATGGTTTCCCACACTTTTATAATGTCAATTCCCACACTTTTTCCTCCACCTCTACCTAAGGCAGGGACTCCAGCTGCATGCAGCCCTTCTTTTATTAGTTGTGTTGCAGACACTTTTGTAGTTTACTATGTTATTTCTCTAGATTTTCATCCAAATTTTAAAATATGCTCATTATTTTTAACACCACAATGGTAATCTTTCAATAGTTGTCTATAGCTTCTTTGTACTTCAATGGTATTCTTTATGCTCAGATTAGTTTTAGAAACATTTTGGAGACTTATTAGTACTTAATATCTATTTGTATCTTGTATAGAATGTTTTCATATGAAGTTTTTGTTGGTGTAACAATTATACATTATATTCCATGGTGTTATTGTTGGAATCATTTGCCGTTGCACCAAAAGCTTGAACTATCAATGCCCGATACAAATCCCAGATTTAACCCATTCCATGGGAGGCGGTTAAGCCATGTCACGAATCTCCAAAGAGGTGCTGACCACCAAGTCAACAATCTCCCTCTCAGCACCGACTGAGCCTTCAGCCGCCATTGAAGGGAGACTCGAACCTGTGACCCAAGACTTTGATACCAATTGTTGGAATCATTTGCCGTTGCACCAAAAGCTCGAACTATCAATGCCCGATACAAATGTCAGATTTAACTCGATCCATGGGAGGTGGTTAAGCCATGTCACAAATCTCCAAAGAGATGCTGACCACCAAGTCAACAGTTATGCATCTTTCCATGTCCACATCTGTTAGTCGGTTTCTCTTCTTCTATTCCGTTACACATTTTTTCAATTGACTTCATTCCTTATATATCTGTATGTTCTTCACAATGAAGGACACTATCAATCTAAGTTTTTATCATTGGCTGACATATGGAATCAGAACCACAGTTTGAGATTGATGTTTTTTATTGCTGTTTGAAATCATCAGAGAGACAAAGATTTCACAAGTTGTTTTTGGAGAGGTCAGAAAGGTTTTATGCTCATGGCAAGAGAACATAGAGAAGGATGGTGAAGCTGTGGGCAATAATGTAAGTTTTTAGAATTCAACAAAATGTACGAGTTGCACAGAAATGAAAAAAGTTCTTGAAGCAATCAAATAAAGCAAGAAGGAGCCTCTATCGGATCATGTAAAAGGACTCTTTGCTGATCATGTGGGAAAGAGCCTTCCATAATTTATTGTCTTGCATTTAGTACATTATTTGCAGATTGTCATTCTCCACAGCTGCCATAAATTTTTCGTTTAGTTTGAGATCTTTAAAAGGATCTTTTATATTTAGACATGGAATAAATTAGTTTTAAAGATCAAAATGGAATGAAAGGGAGAAGGGGCGTAAATAAATCTTTCTTTCTTTTTATTTGTTATCACAAAAACCATTTGTTAATCCTACATTCCAGTTTATGAAATTGAAGCATTCAAACAATCTCTATTTTTTTTTGATGAATAGAGGCCTTTTCTATTAATAATATAAAAGTACAGTATTCACAAAAAAGGGGTCGGGGGAGAAATCACCCCGCAAGTCACTCAACACTTAGGCCAAAATCATACAACTATTCATCAAAAAACATATAACGAGAGAAACCCTCAAGCTGCAAGAGCAGTAGTAGAAGAGGGAGGAGGTTCTCTGTCATCAGGATTGCCCCAAACATTGGGCCTAGGAGTCTGATCAGGAACGGCCCAGCCATCTTCTGGATCTTTTTCCAATTCTCCTTCCTCTCGCATGGACGAGATAGCCAGCGCCAGGCGAGGGAACTTGTCTTGATTAGCAAGAATAGAGACTGAGGGATGAGCAAAAGTAGCGTCAATAGAAGCAAGCACAGGAGGCCAGCCAGAACCCACATCCCTTCGAAGAGGGGCAGAGGCGAGGCAGAGCAGTGGTGCCATTGATGCAGAGTCCCGGAGTGTATGGAAGAGGAACTCCGGCTATGATGTTGGCCCCTGGGTGGCGTACGGTCAGCTGAGAGAGAATTTGGAGGCACTCGAGCCACAGTACAAGGGGCATTGCCCCAGTGCTTGAGTAACTCCTACAAATGGGAAACCTCAAGAGCTACTTTATCTGCTTGCACCTGGATCTGCATCATGACATTGTTACAAATACATGCCTTAGCATAAAGAGACACATGATTATCAAGAAAACTCTAAGGAAAAAACATAGTGTTGCGATCTTTCCACAAGGTAAACAAAATTTTCATCCTGAAACTATGCCATATTTGGGTGTACTGGGAAGGCATTCTGGGAGAGTCACCAAGAAGAGCCATGTGCCAAGAAAAAGGTTCAGGCCTAAAAGGAGAAAAGAAGTCATGAATCCAGACCCAGTAATTCTGGGCATGACGACAAAACCAAAAAATGTGCATGAGCATCTCAGAGTGACCACAAAAAGGGCATTTAGGATCAGGAACCCCCAAATGCCTGAGTCTAGCTCCTAGAGGTAAGCCCTGGTATAACAAACACTAGGCAAAATGAGCAATTTTAGTCTTAGTGATAGAGTCCCAAATAATATGAAATCTCTAGCCCCAACTCTTCTGAGAAGAAGAGAGATGCCAATGCTGGTTGAGAGAATCAATCATGGGAAAATGAGGCATAAGCCAAGAATACCCAAGCTTAGGCTTGTAACTAGTGAAGGGCGTAGTAGGGTACCATTTCCAGTCTTTCCACCATGGTCTGACAGATTGAATTCCTAATTTATGTAGGAGGTGAGGCGGGATAGCCAAAACTAGCAAGTCAAAAGTCTGACGATCTGGATGGATGAGCCGAAATTGAACTCGGAGATCATCCCAGGATCGGAGATTCATAGTGGCTCTGAAAAAAAGATCTTTCGGGGTTTGAATGCCATGCCTATGAAATCAAAGAGCATGAACCCCTTGAACTCTGGCAAGAGGAGTCCTCTATTGAGCAAAAAGAGGGGACCACCAAATGTTCTGCTAGTTGAAAGAAAGACCATCCCGGAAACCATTCCTAGCCCACCGAAGCCAGGGCTTAACAGACTCCCAGGCTCTCCAAATGCTTTTGGTGACAAAAGTACCCTAATCTGAATGGGCTCTTTCATAACCAGAAGGGTATGAAAACCAATCTCCTTCTAGGCAGGCTTGTGAAAAGGAAAGTCTGAGGAAATGCAGTGCCAAAGTAAAATCTTCCAGGCTTCATTGCTTGTGAGACACCGCACAACTCATTTGGCACAAAGGGCCTACCCTTGCTTCTAGGTATCAATTAACCCAAGCACAATCTCTATTTTCGTAGAAGCAAAAGCTCTAAATAAGGTGAATTAAAGGTATTCTTTTTAGGCTATGATTTAAATGTTTAAATGGAGGATTTATTGATGAATATTTGTTGCACAATGTTGGATTAAAAGTAGTATGAGATTGTGCTAATCTTCAACATGATATGTTGTGGAGTGAGTCATCCAATCGAGATTATGTATGGGTCAATTTTGAAGTTAGTGTATAAATACACCATCTTTGATTTATATTCACATGTTGTTTCATATGGTACTCAAGATAAGCCATAGTTTGTCACTGGACTTCGAAATGAGAATGATGCAGCCAAAAGTGTAAAAATCACTCAATTGCAACATATTAAGATTCATAAATGGCTACATAGTCATTTGTATGTATCATCTATTAGTGGTAACTAGGAGGCATGTTTTTGATAGAAAAAGCAGCAAGAGGGTGCTAGCCTATGGTACAGAAGACTAGAAGCACATTAACAACATATTAATCACACTAGTCAAATAGCAGATAATCAGCAGAAAGTCAACAAAGAAAAAGTGTCTAATCCACCTCTATCAAAAACAAACTTAAAGGTCCTTTTAAAAAATAACGAATCAAAGTAGCATAAGCAGAAAGTAAATAACATATTAATAGTAATTTTCCACACAGGGCTAAACCAAGGTTTGAAAAATTTAACCATAAAATAGGGAAACAAAATAAGAGACTTGGGGCCAGCAGGCCCAAACCAAAACAAAAACCTCATGGTACCAACAACAACTAGGATCTCCCACCTAGATGTTTAGACATCAAGGTCGCGACCCACTCTTCCTGAAGAAACAGGAAGAGGTCTTTGTTATCATCGTCAGCTTCCAATTTGTCACGAGCCATCTTCTCCTCCATGTTGCACATGGTTACAGTCGACACATGCATGACTTTGAGGGAAAACTTGTTTGAATCCACGATGTGGTCTTTGATTTCTCTCATGTCCCGTTTGAGGCTGAGGATCTCATTATCCATCTCATTGAACTTTTGCTTGAGAGAGCGTTTAAACCTATCATTCTCCTCCATCACCACAGTAGTGTGCTTAATGCAAGGGGATTTGGTCTACTGGGTGTGGGGAGAGGGATATTACTGTGAGGCATATCTTCCATCACCGGCGGGGGATTCAAGGGGGGAATGCTACTAGACTTTGGTGAGCTCAAGTGCTCAGCCAAGGAGCCCTCAATTGAACCAGTGGAGGTAGAGGTGTCCATACTCTCTGAATGGGACTTGTCTTTAGAAGTCATTTCCCTGAGTCTTCTTTTTCATTTCTCCTTGGCAATTTTGTTAGAACATCGGACAGTACCCCCCAAATCCAACTCAACCTGACTGCCCGAATTCTTTCATTTTTTGGGCTTCCTCTCAGTTTTAGGGGTGCTATTAGCCACCGTTTTATCCTTAGCCTCCATGGACTCAAAGACATAAGACTTCTCAATATCCTCTACCCTTTTAGAGGGGTTCCTCACACATCTTTTATGTCCTTTACCTTCATGTGGAATTAGGTCAGTCTCCTGAATCTCCTGAATAGACTGGGAGGGGGACAGAGAGGGGTTGTTGGCTCCTAATGGAGAAACTTCCTGGGTGACATCCTTAATAATAAGGGGGGGTTGGGGTGGAGGGAAAATAGCTTTATGGAAGTTGTACAGATAGAGCAGGAGACCCTGGTGAAGGATGGGGGTCGGCTTCTCAGGGTTCTTATTTTCTTTAATATCTAGGATATTGCTTTCTAGTGAATGGAGGAGGTAAAACAGGATGGAGATGAGATCCCTATTTCTGATGTGGTTGAGGAACGACATATCATAATAATAAAACATAGTAAATTTACCATCAAGAGTGAAGTATTTCATAATAATGTGACACACCTTGGGCCAAAACTCAGGGAGTAGCTCGTAGTTGAATCCTCTAGACTTTTTCATTGGCTTCTCACCCAGCCTGAAGAACTGGTTGAGACTGGTAAGGTCTGGTGTCCGAATGGTTTTCTTATACTTTCTACCCTCAAATGATAGTCCCGTCACTTTAGCGATGACCTCCTCATTTATTTGAAAGTGTATGCCCCCAACTGACACCTTCCTATTGTTCTAGGAGGACACGAATTTCTTGGATATTTTCTCGTCATGGCCTCCCTTCATTATTTCCATGAAGCCCCAGATGCCATTGTCTTTGTAGTAGTGGGTTACCAGGGGGTCCGAGCTAAATTCCTCTTCAATTTTATTTGGCTCAATGCACAAAGTTTTTCCTCCCATGACAACCAGAGTAGTATCTACCATAGAAAGATTTTGAAAGTTGTAGAGCCGAGCTTTGCAAACCAAGGCATAAAAGAGGGCTTTTTGGGTTAACCATTTTATGAGAATTTTGTTCATAAAAGGCAGGGCCTGGGTGGTTTCTAGGTAGTCGAGCTTCATACACCAAAATTCAATGGATATCTAGGTGTAATAATTAGAAATTAATCCATATTTTCCCTTAGTGTCCTTGGTAATCGAAATTACCTACTAATGCAGACAACTATCCTTCCACACATACTCACGCAAAAGGCAATTATAAACCTTTATAAGATTTTGCACATACATAGTCATAACTACAACAATCATCAAATTAAGCCAGCACGAAATCAAGGTGGGCCCCTCTGCAATATTGGTGACAACTTGGCTCATTTTAAACATTGTTAGAGTCATTCTTTTCCTGCCTGATCGGCCTCAGGGTTTCATTTGGTAGCCCACTGACCTCCTCCCATTTAACCAGCCCAACTTTCTTAAGCCCAATGGAAGCCATAGAATCCACCACCACATTTCCTTCCTTGTAGGTATGGGAAATAGTTGTGGTTTGGAGGTTTTTGAGAAGCTCATGAATTTCCAGTATTATGGTGTTCACCCGCCATCCATCACTCAACCTCTATTTGATAGCATCCACAATCACTTTGGAATCCCCCTCGATCATCAGTAGTCTAATATTCATGGAGATGGAAAATTTTATACCCCATAGGAGAAAAACTCCTTCAACTTGATTGAAAAACTATTTTTGAGCGGTCCAACATAAGCCAAAAGGAAATCACCATTGTGGTCTCTTAGTACTCCACTCCCACCCTAGTTAATGTTGCTCGCTACGCCACCAAAGTTTAATTTGGTCCAGCCAATGGGCAGGGCAACCCATTGAGTAACATTCTGACCCATCAATCTGGAGTTGTTGAACCTATTGAAGTTAGTCAAAAAATTCCAATTATCAGCCATTTTCATCTCTCAGGTAGAGGGGGGTGCTAAGGGGAGTTTCCAGCTAGACAAGCCAACATTATCACATAGGAGCTTGGTGCTCATACAGAGAGAGGCCTCAGATGGGGAATAAGTCTCCCTAAACATTTTGTTGTTCCTTTCTTTCCAGATAGTCGAGCATATGTGTTGGGGAAGAAGCCACCATAGGAGCTGGAGGAGAGGGTGATTGCCAACCGATGAACTAGTGGATATCAACTCCTAGGACCGAGGGGACCCCCAATTTTCCAATAACTCGCTGCCAAATACTGGCAGCGTATTGATAGTGTATGAATATGTGATTCATAGTTTCCTCCTCCTTTTTGGAGATGACACATCTACTAGCCAGGGAGATCCCTCTTCTGATGAGGTTTTCATGAGTTAAGAATTTACCATGCTTAAGTGTACACTAGAAAAAATTGATTTTTAGAGTAAGGTGTGGAATCCACACCTTATCCCAATCACCTAGATTATTCTATTCTTTTAGAAGAAGGTTGTAAGAAGTCTTAACAGAGAAGGTTCCCACTTGGGTGGGGGTCCAAATGATGGAATCATGGACAACAACTCCAAGGATCTTGACATTCCCCAAGATTTTCATAAGCTCTTTAGCCAAGTGATCTAAATCTGGTCTATCCCTGAACATAATAGCTATATCCTTCCATCTCCCTTCAGACATGTAGTTGGAGGCTTTGTTACCAAGGGTAGGTCTGAGGTAGTTCATGTTACCCTAATTTTCATGTGCATGCAAATTTGGCTAAAATCTATCCCCAGGTCCCTATTTTTATCTTGCCAAGCATCCTTGAAAATTTCATGAAGTTGTGCCTTGTCCTCTGGCCTTTATAATCCTTTAAACTCTATGGTCTGCAGGTAAAAAATTCATAAAACTAGCTATTGGGCCCTTAAAACCCTAAAAAATCCTTTTGGCCTGTTATATTTCTGCATTACCTTTTCGATCACTTAAGTGATCATATTTCCACTTGCTTTAATATTTCCCGAAGTCTAAATGCCTAGCGCTTTAATTTTTCCTAAAGTCTCGATGCCTTTTATTTCTGAGCCTAGGCTCTCTGACACCATTTTAATCTAACGATGTGCATAAGTTCTCATAAGATTTGTCAGAGGCATCAGATTATGTGATGATCGTTGATCTTCCTGCCTGCAGTGAGTCATCTTTTGTCAGTGGGTCCAGCCATGTAGTCTGAGCTGTACACTTATGATTGGTTAAGGCTTGTGATTCGGTGCCATGTCAGCGTAGGCCCAGTGGGTTGTCAGTCGACGATGATCTAATGGCTGGTGCATGATCTGGAGGAACTTTTCTGACACATGAGATCATGCACCCGCCGTTGATCTTACTTTATCTCTGGGTTCTGTCAGCTGTGTCCTTGGTTTCAGATGTGCTCGTTCATCATTGGTTGGCTAGATGATAGCTTGGATGTTTCAATCAGATGATGTCTGAAGGTTTGTGGATGTGACAGAAAGGCAAAGATCTACGGTGGTCGCATGTTCTCATAGAATCTTCTGACCCTATGAGATCATGCAACAACCGTCCGATGAGAATCTCTGGGTCATGGGTCTGATGTGCTACCTGGTGTTGATGTGCTCACATATGAATGGCTGCTATATGATGATGGGGACTCATCTGTAAGTCTAATGTGTCGTGGGCTCCCAGTTCTAACCGGATCTATGGTCGGTGCATGATCGGAAGGAATATTCAAGGCACATGAGATCTTGCGCCCACCGTTAGATTGGAATCTACTTCTTTGTGGGTCTGATGTCAGAGAGGTGTCGAGGTGTATGCCTACAAGGCATTTGGGGTGAATGAAAGATTGCCAAGTGGAAAATGGGCCCAGGGTTAGCAAGGTTCTGTGAATTAGCAACTACTGGTTCTCTCTTGTTCCCTGGACTTAACGAGGGTTAGCCGAAAGACTTAGAAATTTAGTGACCACTTTGTTCCCATAGTCGCTTAACTAGACCAGGGTTATGAAAAGTTCTTCATGAATTAGAGAAAAGTCTTCGATCGCGTAGTCACTGAATTACTTAAGAAGGAAAAGCTCGAGGTGGGGCCAAAATGGCAAGTGTGCCGACGTGCTTGATTCTCATTGGCCGCTGACTTCCACGGTGGCTTTTACTTGTCAGATGGGTTTTCAAGCTATTTTTAGGTACATCGTAGCCATCCATCTGCTGGGAGGGGTTTCTCATCGACATTTGTGTTTTAATTTTAGACCCACTAGATGTTATGATTTGAATTTGAATATCTCTGTGAGGGTTTTGCTACTCTTTTTCTCTTTTGACCATGCACAACATCGGGTAGCTCAGGAAATAAAGTCTCAGGATGGTTATGGTTGTGAAGATGATAGAAGTGATTGTTGGCTGGCGTTGCAGGGTCCTTTGCCATGTTTTCACAATAGGGGGTGCTAGAAAAAGTTGGCACAACCTTTTGAACAGTACCTCTCCCAGGGAAATATAATTAGATTTGGAGCCTTCATGGCTTAGTGGAGTTGCAGGTGGCTTGGTAGGTCGAGGTTGTTGTGTCTGCAAGTGATTTTAGTTCAGAAGGATCAATGCGCAAAGAAAGATATGATTTAATCACCGACATTTAGAGAGATTTTTTTATAATAGGTGATCAGTACCCTAGGGTTTGATATCATTGTAAAATCTATAACCCTAGTTAGGTTAGTTTTTGACTCCTGCCTGCATGCAATGAGAGGTATATAGTTCTTTTTGGAGCCTTAGTACTCAGAGTTGGACAATTGTAGAAGAAATTCATCTTTTCTTAAAGGTCATCTGGGGTATCATTTCTACCCTCTGGCTTATATAGTTTTAAAGTTCCCATTGATAATAAAAACATTGTAGAGGTATTTTGTGACAATCCTTCATGTCCCTATGCCTCCTTGTTTGAATTATCTCTTATTGGATTGAAGTATATGATGTTTCAGTGATATCTTAGGGTTCCTGATCCCTCTCTCTTTCTGCAACTATTATGTGTTATTGAGGATGATTGGATGAGAATGCTTTTTGTGTATACTTGAACCCCCTAACAATCTTGTCTCATTCCTATGCTGAGTTGTAGAAGTGAATGTTTTTTTGCAGGTTATAGGTTGTGTCTTATGTTCAGGCACTCCTATGAAACACTTATGCAAGCCTATTTAGTGAGTTGTGATCTCCTAGACCTGAGTTGTTCATTATTTTTCATCCTCTATACTGAGATCCAAAACCTAATTTCGGTGTATCACCTAGTAGGTAGTTTTCTTTCAACCATTTCCCTTTCCAAGCATTCCTTCTATCCCTTTCCTCAAAAGTTTTACTTTCATGTCTAGAAGCAAATTAATGTGATTATCCAAGAGGAACCAGCCTAGAACCTGGAGGTCTCATCTCAGTTAGCATAGGTCCCACAACCTGGAGATGATTCCCATGTTATACTAGGTTATCAAGACTATGAGAGCTTGAAACAAGGGTGCAAACTTAGTGTATAACAATTCTGGCATGCTTGGTGGGACAAAATGTTTATTCAAATTCAAATTATGTTATCTTTGATATATAGGTCACATAATATAGACTTCTAAAAGATTGTTCTATCAAGTATATCTGGTGACTCCACTGATTTCAAAGGTCTAGGCCAAGCTTGTTCAAAGTTTATGAGAAAGATTGAGACTAGAAGCTCAAAGCCTACTTAATTTTTAGAGTTGCCCTCAAAAAGAAGTCATAAAGGTAGCTCAACTCAAGGAACATCCCTTGCAAGGAGAGTTTAGTCTACACCTCCTAATAATTTAGAAAGGAGACCTTTTCCCTTTCATCCCAAAAGAAGAGGCAGATCTCTAACCAGGATCTAGAAGAAGATTCAAATCTAGCAGCAGATACAACTCACATAGTTGTTAATCTTTAGATTCCAACTCCTGCAATGGCTAGGCAGTTTGCTTTTGCACCATTCAACCAAGGTAGCCCATTGGCCTTTGTTCAACACCATGATGTGCCCTTGGTGGCACTGAAGAGTATACCTGATTTCACAGGTGAAGGGAAGATGACTACTTTGGAACACATAAGAGATGTGACCACCATCTACAACATACACAATATTACTCAAGAAGATGTGGCCACAAAATTATTAGCAGCCTCTCTAAAAGGTAAGGCTCTTGAATGGTTTAGAACTCTACTATTGGTTCCATTACTTCATGGGATGAATTAGGAGATGCATTGAGTAAGCATTTTGAGGACAAATCAGATAACTTGTCTCTGGTAGAGCAGTTGACAACCATTAAGAGAGACCCTCAAGAGCAAATTATAGACTACAATAGTAGATTCCTCAAAACATGGAATAGAATTCCAGTCTCAGTGAGACCATCACCTGACCATGCTTTTCTATATTACTTGCAAAGTCTAAATGGTCAAATTTCTATCATGATCCAATCTATGGGTGGTACTTCTTTACCCTAAGCATTTGACATAGTCGTTAGGGCTGAAAATTGTCTAATCCAAGCAGACATGATTGCTAGAAGGCCACCAATGCCCATTTTTCCTAGCCTTCAACCCATTGCACCTGCACAAGTACCCCCATTTACCCCTGTTCCCACCATACTAGCACCTCAAGCTAGTACCAATGGTCAAGAGCTATGAACAAGTTTCTCTCAAGAGCTACAAGAGATAAAGAATGGCCAACAAAGAAGTCAGCAAGAAATGAAAAATTTGTTGCAGACCTTGACTAAGGAGGTCACAAATCTAAAGAAGCAAGGTCAAGGAATCAGACCACCCTTTCAGCCACAAGGCCAAGGTCCTAGTCAGCAATATCAAAATCAAGGACAACCTTATCAACAAAATAGGCCACTGTACCAAGGAGACTATCAAGGACAAAGGCAAAGTTTTAACCAAAGACCATTCCAACCATATAATCCTACACCCCTCAATTCTATAAATCTAGTGAGGGATATGGTCCCTAGTCAAAATAATGTAGCTATGGATAATGAGTGGTGTTTTCCTCGTAATCAGCCTCATAATCAGGCTACATGTTCAAATGGATGGATGAACCAAGCTCTAATGGTTCAAAATGCCTCCCAAGCCCAATCAGAGGCTTCATCCAATGGGTCAGTTCCTCAACAAGAATCACAAGAAAGTGAGATTTCTCTCTTTAATTGGGAGCAACCAGACTTCAATGGAGTCAATGATGAGGTCACTTTTGTTGCCTATACAAGAGCAAAGAGAAGAGCTCAAGACATGGAGAGGGAATATTCCAATGCCAAAGCCACTACATCTACAGAGCCACTATAGTAAGCTGATCCCATCACACCTAAGGAGGTTCCTGTCATCACAAGCAAAGAAGGCCAACATTCCAAAGAGGTAGAGCCATCATAGTGAAAGCACAACAAAGAGTACACACTATGACACCCTTCAATATTGTAGACAACATGAAGAACGTGAATGTCACCATGTCCATGTTGGACTCTTTGGCTCTTCTAGGATAGCCTGCGATCTTGAAGAAGGCTATGTCAGAAGTGGAAACTCCTCAAACTACAAAAGAAGCTACAAAGCCAGTGTTAGCTAAAACTGATCAAGAAAGGGAGACTCCAAGTAGCAACTCCAAGGCCAATGCCACATAAGGTATGAATTCAAAGCCACCTCCCTTTTATGTATCTTTAATCATTGGAAAATATTTAGTGCATAATTGTATGGTAGATAGTGGAGCTACTAGCAATGTAATGCCCAAGAAGGTAACTAACCAATTAGGACTGAAATATGAACCCTTCCAAAAGAAGGTCACACAACTTGATGGATCCTTAGTCAATACTATAGGTGTGGCCAAGGATACTAGTCTAATCCTACATGCTAGTCCTAATTTTTTCATCCTCCTTAACATATATATCATAGATCTCCTTGCATTATTTTCCATATGTTTGTCAAGGGAGTTTACAGCCAAGATAGGGGGTTACCTATCTTTTGACTGGTCTCACATGTTATTTCATACAAGGTATGGGACCAAGGTCACCATTAAGTTAGAACCATTAGCAACACACCATATAGAACCACATGTGTCCAATACCATCAATGTAAATTGCCCGATATTTGATGACAATGACTTCCAAACCATTAGTGAAGCGAGCACAAAGATAGAAAGTATCCTTGATATTCTTCTAGATGAAAGAGCTTCAGAGGCCCAAGAAAGTCTTGTTTGGGATTTTGGTTTGGGAAGTTATTTAATACAAGAAAGTGGATCCATAGAGCCAAGCCTTTTCAAAGAAAGTACTGATTCAAAGGATTAGAGCAATCAGCTTTGGGAACTATTTTTTGATGGAGCTAGAAGTAGACATGGTTCTGATGGTGGTGCTATGTTAGTGTCCCCAAAAGGAGAAAGGTATTATACTACCTTTAGATTCAGTTTCTCCTGCACTAGCAACACTGCAGAGTATGAAAGTCTAGTCAATGGACTAGAGTAGGCTAGAAATAGAGGGCTTAAGGCCTTAAAAGTTTATGGTGACAGTGAGTTGGTTGTCAGCCAAGTAAGAGGGATAAGTGCAACCAAAAATGACACTTTGAAAGCATACAAACATAAAGTTTGGGATGCAATTGAAGATTTTTGTTCTTTCAATATTGTTGCTATCCCTAGGAAGCTAAATCAAAATGCAGATAGATTAGCTGCTATTGGATCTCAGTATGACATTCCAAATAGCATTTCAAAAGAGGTAGATCAATAGCATATCAAAGTGATTATCAGATCCTCTATTCCTAATAATGATGTCAATTGGCAAGTGTTTGACAATGATGAACAAATTCTGTAATTCTTGTTTGAAGAAGATGTTTTTTTAGGGCATAATCAAGATAGGCTATCACAAAACTATGTTGATCAAGTGATACAACTGAAGTCCAATAAGATGCCTAGGGGTCTTGTCACCTTAGAGACTGTCTTCAACAAGGATGATGAGTTAACAAGAATAAAGCTAGCTTGGTAGTTCAACAAGAACATTGTGTTGAATTAGAGTTGGAACTAGGTAAGAGCTTACAATTTGGAAAAGTGAACATTGAATTGTAAAAGCAAGCTTATACCCAATTATTCAAAGAATTCAGTTCTATATTTGCATGGCAGTATGAATACCTCAAAGGTTTTGACCCTACTCTTGCTTAGCACACCATTGAATTAGAACCTAATGCCAAACTAGTGAGGCAGAAGCAAAGGCCTGTTAATCCTAAGCTTGAGCCACTTATGCATAAAGAAGTACTCAAACTAATAGAAAGTGGTATCATCTACTCCATTAAGCATACTAGTTGGGTTTCCAACCTTGTTCTTGTTAGGAAGAAGAATGGGGAATTGAGGTTATGTGTTGACTTCAGGGATCTTAACAAGGACTCTCTAAAGGACCGCCATCCACTACCCTCTATGGAACAAATTTTACAATGTGTCTCTAGATCCGAGAGATTTTTATTATTGGATGGCTATTCAGGATACAATCAGATCTTAGTGAATGAAGAGGATCAATACAAGACTACATTTACAACCAAGTGGGGAACCATGGCTTATCAAAAGATGCCCTTTGGTTTGTCAAATGCAGGTGCTACTTTTCAAAAGGCAATGGATATGGCCTTTAAGAGCCTAATGTACAAGTTTGTCTTGGTCTACTTGGATGACATAACTATCTATTCTAAGCATGTAGTAGATCATATCAAACATTTGAGGAAGATTTTTGAAAGATGTAGAGAGTTTGGGATATCTCTTAATCCCAAGAAATGTGTGTTTGCAGTTCATGAAGGAAAATTATTTGGATATGTAGTATCCAAAGAAGGGATCACAGTGGATCTCGAGAGAATTGCAGCCATCTAAGAGCTACCATTGCCACATCATAAAAAAGTCTCCAATCTTTCATAGGAAAGATTAATTTTGTTAGGAGGTTCTTGCCTAACATTGCAGATTTACTGAAGCCTTTAGCAACCATGTTAAAGAAGAGTTCAGCTTTTAGTTGGACAAAAGAAGGGAGAGTCAATTTCCAAGCTATCAAAGAGGCCTTAACAGAAGCCCCTGCTCTCCTAAACCTAAATTTCAGTAAGGATTTTATCCTTTATGCTTATGGAGGTCATGATGCTATATTTGCAATGCTGACTCAAGAAAATTCAGATGGATTGGAGCAACCTATTGCTTTCTTTAGCAAAGGTTTAGAAGAGTATGAACAGAGATACTCTTTTGTAGAGAAACATGTACTTGTTGTGGTGAAGAGCCTTAAAAATTTCAGATATCTATTGACCCATAGCAAGGTACACTTCAAAGTTACTCATCCAAGTGTCATGGAGTTTTTAGTTTCCAAAGACCTGAGTGAAAAAAGAGCTGGTTGGATCACCAAGGTGATGGAATATGACATAGATATTCAAACTACCAAGCTAGCTAGAGGAAGAGGTCTTTGTGAACATTTGGTAGAGGATGAAAGTTAAAAGAAAGTAGAGCAATTGGATGCATCTCTGGTGGTGCATTCTACAGAAAAATAAGCCAAGGCAACAAGTTGGTTTCCTAACATGATCAATTATTTGAAGATAGGACAATGTCTTGCAGGCCTAGATTTAGCAAAAAGAAGGTATTATAGATTACAATCTATTCCTTTTGTGTTGATAAATGAAGTTCTTTTAAGAAAGGATCACAATGGTGTCCTTTTAAGATGCATAGATTTAGAAAAGATAGCTGATGTCCAATTTGAGTTTCATGATGGACCTTCTGGAGGTCACTTTTCTCCTAGGACTACTGCTTTTAAAATCATGAGGGCCAGATACTATTGGCCATCTATCTTTAGGGATAGTCATGATTATGTGAGGAAATGCATCAAGTGTGCCATGTTTGCAGGAAAACAGAGGCTTGTAGCCTTGCCCCTACAACCAATCAGAATAGAGCAACCTTTCATGAAATGGGGTATAGATTTCATTGGCATGATCAATCCTCCATCTAGTGCAGGCCATAAATGGATAATCACTGCAACAGATTACTTCACCAGATGGACAAAAGAAATTGCTTTAAAAGAATCAAATGAGAGTGTTGTCCTAAGTTTTTATGATGATATAATTCACAGATTTGGCACTCTTGATTCTATAATTTCAGATAATGCATTAGCATTCACAGGCCTCAAAGTTTCAGAGTGGGCAGTCAAGAATGGCATCTATCTGAATACCAGTTCCAATTACTAGCCCCAAGGCAATGGCTTAGCTGAATCAACAAATAAGAACTTGATTAGGATAATCAAGAAGGCTCTGCAAGACAACCAAAGGGATTGGCATACCAAATTGAAATCTTCCTTGTGGTTAGACAGAATTACTCCAAAGAAGATCATTGGGAATTCTCCTTATGTGTTAGTGTATGGAAAAGAGGCCAAGTTGTCTATCTCAGTTGAATTGCCAGCTCTAGACTTGGCTACTCAATATGCCCTATTTGAAGAAGGAGATCCTTTGCAGATCAGATATGCTCAGTTGATGGAGTTAGAAGAATTCAGAAACAAGTCAATGCAAGATATGGAGTTCCATCAGATTCAGACCAAGAAGATCTTTGATAAAAGAGCCAGGGTCAGAAACTTCAAGGTTGGAGATGTAGTCCTCAAGTGGGATGAGTTTAGATCCAAGCCTGGTAGACATACCAAATTTGATTTATTTTGGGGTGGACCATTTTCTATAATAGAGTGCAAGTGATCTAATGTTTTTCAGCTATCAAATCTTGAAGGAGATGCCTTGCCAATATCAGTGAATGGTTCCCACTTAAAGCCCTACTTTGAGGTTAACCCCTCTCTGTAAATTTTGTAAATATGTTTCTTCTGCTTTCTTTCCCTATTTTCTAGGTTAGTTTCCTGTTCTCCAAGAAGTGCCTGTGCACAAGTTTTGTCTCCCTATGAGAATTTTTTATTTTTTGATGACCCCATGCCCAATGGATTGTTTATAGGCCACTGGTTTTCCATGTCTAGCAGGCTGACATCTAGCAGAATCGCCAAAATGTTACCCTAATTTTCACGTGCATGCAAATTTGGCTAAAATATATCCTAGGTCCCTATTTTTATCTTGCCAAGCATCCCTAAAAATTTCATGAAGTTGTTCCTTGTCCTTTGGCCTCTACAATCCTTTAAACTCTTTGGTCTGCAGGTAAAAAATTCATAAAACTAGTCGTTGGGCCCTTAAAACCTTAAAAAATCCTTTTGGCCTGTTATATTTCTGCATTACCTTTTCAACCACTTAAGTGATCATATTTCCACGTGCTTTAATATTTCCCTAAGGCTAAAATCCTAGCACTTTAATTTTTCCTAAAGTCCTGACGCCTTTAATTTCCAGACCTAGGCTCTCTGACACCATTTTAATCTAACGATGGGCGACGATCATTGTTGTTCCTTCCTGCAGTGAGTCATCTTTTGTCAGTGGGTCTGGCCACATAGTCCGAGCTATGCACTTATGATTGGTTAAGGCTTTTGATTTGGTGCCATGTTAGCGCGGGCCTGGTGGGTTGTCAATCGATGATGATCTAACAGCTGGCACATGATCTGAAGGAACTTTTCTGACACATGAGATCATGCGCCCGCCATTGATCTTAATTTATCCCTGGGCTCTGTCAGGTGGGTCCTCAGTTTTAGACATGCTCGTTCATCATTGGTTGGCTAGACGATAGCTGGGATGTGTCAATGGGACCATGTCAGAAGCTCTGCGGATGTGGCAGAAAGGCAAAGATCTACAGTGGTCGCATGATCTCATAGAATCTTCTAACCCTATGAGATCATGTGACAACCATCCGATGAGAATCTCTAGGTCGTGGGTCTGATGTGCTACCTAGTGCTAATGTGCTCACATATGATTAGCTGCTATATGATGACGGGGACTCATTTGTCAGTTCGATGTGTCGTGGGGTTCCAGTTCTAACCAGATCTACGGCCGGCACATGATCAGAAGGAATATTCAAGGCACATGAGATCATGCACCCGCCGTTAGATTGGAATCTAATTCTATGTGGGCCTGATGTCAAAGAGGTGCCAAGGTGTATCCATACAAGGCATTCGGGGTGAATGAAAGATTGCCAAGTGGAAAATGGGCCCAGGGTTAGCAAGGTTCCGCAAATTAGCAACTAAGGGTTCTCTCTTGTTCACTGGACTTAACGAGGGTTAGCCAAAAGAATTAGAAATTCAGCGACCACTTTGTTCATGTAGTCACTTAACCAGACCAGGGTTATGCAAAGTTCTTCATGACTTAGAGAAAAGTCTTCGGTCACGTAGTCACCAAATGACTTAAGAAGGAAAAGCTCGAGGTGGGGCCTAAATGACAGGTGTGCTGATGTGCTTGATTCTCATTGGCCGCTGACTTCCACGGTGGCTTTGACTTGTGAGATGGGTTTTCAAGATATTTTCAGGTACATCGTAGCCATCCATCTGCCGGGAGGGGTTTCTCATCGATGTTCAAGTTTTAATTTTAGACCCGCTATCCATTATGATTTGAATTTGAATATCTCTACGAGGGTTTTTCTATTCTTTTGGTCTTTTGGCGATGCATGACGTTGGGTAGCTCAGGAAATAAAGTCCTAGAACGGTTGTGGTTATGAAGATGATTGAAGTGACTATTGGTTAGCATTGCAGGGTCCTTTACCACATTTGCACGACAGGGGGTGCTAGAAAGAGTTGGCGCCACCTTTTGAATAGTACCTCTCCAAGGGAAATATAATCAGATTTAGAGCCTTCATGGCTTAGTGGAGTTGCAGGTGGCTTGGTAGGTCAAGGTTGTTGTGTCTACATGTGATTTCAGTTCAGAAGGATCAACACACAAAGAAAGATATGATTTGATCACCGGCATTCAGAAAGATTTTTTATAATAGGTGATCAGTACCCTGGGGTTTGATATCATTGTAAAATTTGTAACCCTAGTTAGGTTATTTTTTGACTCCAACCTGCGTGCAGTGAGAGGTATATAGTTCTTTTTGGAGCCTTAGTGCTCAGAGTTGGACAATTGTAGAAGAAATTCATCTTTTCTTAGAGGTCATCTGTGCTATCATTTCTACCCTCTGGCTTATATTGTTTTAAAGTTCCCATTGATAATAAAAACATTATAGAGGTATTTTGTGACAATTCTTCATGTCCCTATGCTTCGTTGTTTGAATTATCTCTTATTGGATTGAAGTATATGATGTTTTAGTGATATCTTAGGGTTCCTGATCCCTCTCTCTTTTTGCAACTATTGTGTGTTATTGTGGATGATTGGATGAGAATGCTTTGTGGGTATACTTGAACCCCCTAACAATCTTGTCTCATTCCTATGCTGAGTTGTAGAAGTGAATGTTTGTTTATAGGTTATAGGTTGTGTCTTATGTTCAAGCACTCCTATGAAACACTTATGCAAGCCTATTTAGTGAGTTGTGATCTCCTAGACCTAAGTTGTTGATTATTTTTCATCCTCTATACTGAGATCCAAAACCTAATTTCGGTGTATCACCTAGTAGGTAGTTTTCTTTCAGCCATTTCCCTTTCCGAGCATTCCTTCTATCCCTTTCCTCAAAAGTTTTACTTTCATGTCTAGAAGCAAATTAATGTGATTATCCAAGAGGAACCAGCCTAGAACCTGGAGGTGTCATCTTAGTTAGCATAGGTTCCACAACCTGGAGATGATTCCCATGTTATACTAGGTTATCAAGACTACAAGAGCTTGAAACAAGGGTGCAAACTTAGTGTATAACAGTTCATAAGTGGGCCAAATTTTCCACTCAGGGTAGTGCAATTCTGGATCCAAGTGTCATGCCATAAATGGATGGATCTCCCATCTTTGAGCTACTAGAAGAGACCTTTAGATAGCATGGTTTTGTATTTGCAAATGTTTTCCCAGAGTTTGTAACCATTGGGGAGGTCATTATCCTAGTACATCATCCCATAAGGGTGTCCTTGAAGGTACTTAGCTTCCATTATCCTGCATCAATCCACTTTCCTTTCAATGAGCTTCCAAGCCACTTTTGTGGTGAGGGCCCCATTCAATAGGCCAATTCTCCTGAGGCCTAGACCACCCAACCATTTAGGAAGGCAAACCATTTCCCAATTAACCAGGGACATCCTCTTTTTCTCTTTAGAGCCAGCCCATAAAATTTTTTTTTGTATCTTTTTGAGCCTATTCGCCATGTTGCTTCTGATCTTGAAGAGGGACATAAAGTAGTCAAGAATTCCCTAGAGAGTAGAAGCCACCAACTAGAGTTTACCAACATTGCTCAGAATCTTCCCTTTCCATCCAACAAGCTTTTTCTGAGTTCTTTCCAAGATGGAATTCTAGAACTCTTGGGAGACCTCTTTGATAGTGAGAGGGAGGCCTAGGTAAGTAGAGGGGAGTGAAGCAAACTCACAACCCAAAATTTGAAGCACTCTGGTTTGGGTCTCAATGGGAGTGTTGAAGAAAAAGAGTCTGCTTTTCTGGTAGTTGAGGTACTGTCCTAAGGCCATAGCATAATTCTCCAGCAGGTACTTCCATTGTCTAGCTTCAATCATCGATGAGTACCCGAATAGGAAAGTCTCATCCACAAATTGTTCCAGAATAGTTTGCTGTAGAGTGGAAGCTAGTTTGATCCCTTTTATTCTTCCCATGGAAGAGACCATAGTTAGATTCCAGCTAAGAACTTCAGCCACCATAATAAATAAATAGGGTGAGAGAGGCTCACCCTACCAAAGGCCTTTTTTAGGTTGGAAGAAGTTTCCCGGAGAGCCATTGACCATAACAAAGAAGCTCATAGTTTGTGTACATTCTTGAATAATGTGAATAACTTTCTCATTAAAGCCCATTCTACAAAGGATTTTTTGAAGGAAGGACCAATTAACTTTATCATAATCCTTAGAGATATCAAGTTTGAATGCCATACCTGGTGCCTTGCTCCTATCCATGGACTGGATAATTTTTTGAGTGGATATGGCCACATCTAGGATCTGTCATCCCAGAACAAAACCTTTCTGAGTAGGACTGATCAGTTTGTCCATGAGGGGCTTCATTCTGTTGACTAGGATTTTGGGGAGGATCTTATAAAATGTGTTACATAGACTTATAGGCCTGAAGTCCAACATAGAGGTAGGGTTGTCATTCTTAGGGACCAACACAATATAGGTCTTATTATGGTGCTTTAGTAGTTTCTCTATTTTGAAGAAGTCTCTGGCAGCACGAGAAACTTCTAATCCAAAAGTATCCCAATATTCTTGAAAAAAATCAAGGGGAAACCATCAGGTCCCAGAGCTTTATAGGCCCCTATAGAAAAGACAACAACTTTGAATTCCTCATCAGAAACACATTTAGTGAGACGATCATTATCACTGTGAGTAACAACACATTGGATGTGGTCGAGGAGCTAATTCTGCACATTGATCAGGCACATATGTCCAACATTGGAGTATAATTCCCTAAAGTAGTTGGCCACAACCTAGTTAATCTTGTCCTTCTCAGTAACTTTGTTCCCCTTGTCCTCCCTGATTGTATTGATGGTGTTTCTTCTTTTTTGGTTACTAGCAAATCTATGAAAGAAGGCCATACTTATGTCTCCTTCGGTAAGCCACTGGATCCTGGATCATTTCTACTAGAAGATTTATTCTCTTTTCAGAGCTTCCTACCACTTGTGCCTAGCCTTTTCTTCTTCCATTTGCAGTTGGGGGTGTATATTCCTAGTAGCTAGCTAGGCTTGGAGGGAGTCCAAGGTCCCCATAAGCTCTTTCATCTCCTTATAGAAGTCACAAAAATTATGTTTACTCCAACCCTTAACCTCTCTTCTAATGATCTCCAATTTTTGGGAAATCTTGAACATGGAAGTTCCTTTGATAGGAGTGGCTCACCAGGCTTTCACTTGGTCCTTAAAAGAGGGGTGGGAGCACCACATAATTTCAAATCTAAAAGAGGCCAGCCCAATTCTAGGGGAGTCAAACTAGTAGAGGAGGAGGGGGTTATGATCAGAGGTAGTATTGGGGAGGGAAGACAAAGTGGAGGTCAAGAAAAGGTCCCAAGAGGAGGTGGCCAGTACCCATTCTAGCCACACTTGGATGAGATGGGAGCCCTTTCGATTGTTGGACTAGGTGAAGGGATTACCTTTTAGATCAGTGTCCAATAGACTAGAGCAAGAGATAAATTTTGCAAGGTCTCCCATACTATCAGAGTAGTCCATTAAGCCACCACAATTTTTAGAGGGGTAAAGGGGGTTGTTAAAGTCGCTAGCCACCAAAAGATTAGCAGAAGAGTCCTGATCCATACAATAGATAATATCTTTCCAAAGGGACAACCTACCAGTACGGGTATTAGGGGCATATAAATTGATCAAGTGCCAAACAAGCTATTTTTTCCTAAAGGTAACATAAAGGAAGTTTGGAGAGAAGGCCAGTGGTTCACCAACAACAATTTTGGGGTTCTAGAGAGTGGAAATTCCCCCAGTAGCACCCTAGGCTTCAGTGTAAAGAAACTTAGAACCCAGCTAGAGACTGCTAGTGAGGGAGGCAAAATTTTTGAAAGACATCTTAACTTCTTGGATAAGTAGAATATCCAGTTTATGAGCAGGAATGTATTGTTTAACAACACTTTCCTTGAGGGGGCTGTTAAGACCTCTAACATTCCAAGAAAGAAAAATCATTTCTAATTTTTAAAACTTGTTTCTAAGGTTTGCTACCTACCTACTGCAACATCCCTTGTAGTCCCTCTTGACCTCCTGGTGCGTTCTGATGGCCTCCCTTTGGGTGTTTCCAGCCCCACATCAGCCTTTTTGGGCTTAGTTTTCTTTTTATTTTGTTTTCCATACTCCACCATTGTCCTCTCCACATCGATCTTCACCCAGGGAACTAGGTGAGCAAGGGTAGTACTTTTCCTCCGACTGTGGGGGAAGTTTTGAAGTAGCCTTAGGGGACTTTATTTTGAGTGAGACCACAATGGTAGGTTGTTCCAACTCAGCATGGATGCTCACACTTTTCTCCAGGATAGCCGCCGGGGGGTTCTCCAAAGGCACTACCACCGGAGGGGATTTCAGAACCTTAGGTTTAGGGAGCATCATTTCATTCTCTAGGGGGAGACTATCACACCCTCTTCCATCTCTGGGTTATCCAGTTGTGGTTTTTCCAACACTTCAGCCACCAGGGGGGCTATTCTTCTCTCTCTCTTCACCTTCTATCATGGATGGCTCCCCGGAGATTCCCTTATCCTTATTTTTTATTTTTTTCTCCAGGAAGAGAGGATTTTCATGTTTCATTGGTGTGACCCCTAGATTCCCATTTCTAGTAGAAGAAAGTGGAATTCTCATACACCAGAGCTTGGGTCCATCTACCCCACTTAGATTTTAGTATAATAAAGTTGGGGAGAGTTTTATTAAGAGTAACATTAACATAGAATCTTGCAAACACCAATCAGGACTTAGAGCGGGTTACCTGATCTGCCATAATAAAAGTGCCAAAGTAGTCCCCAATCCATCTGAACACTTGTTCATCCTAGTATTCAAGCGGAAGACCAGGGAGGCACACCCAAATAGGAGCCATCCTACTTAGTTCAGTCACCGGATTGAACCCTGGTTTCCACTTTGCCAGCGCGAGGAAGTGCTTGCCATATACCCACGAGCCTGACAAAACAAAGACCAGATCTTCTAGAGTGTTAAACTTGAAGGGGAAGAGCCTGCCAGGCATAGCAAAGACTAAGATAGATCCCTTAATCTTCCATTGGGTGGTCACCCATTTCCTGACCATCTCAATGGTAGGTCGGAAGTTGAAGAACCAACCCACTAGTGCTAGCTGAAAATCTGTCATAGTCCTATTCACAACATAATTAGGGAGCGAGAGTTCAGTGCCTTCCTTGGTCTGAATGAAGTCCACCAGGAGAGATTCCAGACTATTTTGGGCCTTGCCAACGAGAGCGCCTTTCCAACTAGACTTTGGCGGGGATGAAGGGGCGGCAAAGGAGGATGCCCATTGGGGTCCCTCCGTTAACTCTTTCACATCCTATTTCGTGCCAGGGGTAGCAGTCTCGAGACCAACATGGGGTCCAGTTTGGGGACCTGTAAAGGGGGAAGATTCCCCAGGGGAGGCGAGCATGGGAACCGTTGGTTTGAATTTGAAGCTTGGGCGAGAAGTTACAGAGCTATTCTTTTTTTGGAAAATATGTTACCACCTAAGTAGGAGGCATGTTTCTTTGCTAGAGAAGAAGAAATTTAAATTATCTTTATGAGTGTTGTATTATGTCAAGCTATTGATACTACAGGAACCAGGGAAACTATGATTCAAACTATAAAAAAATGGGCTATCTTTGCAAACACTTGAAAAAGCCTCAAAAGAATCATCTATGAAATTGAATGGATAGTGTAAAAAGGTCAATTTGGAGGCTGGTAGAATGGAAGGATGAACTTCCATCAGCTCAATTCATCTTCTCAATTTTATATACTGACAAATCTAAAGAGTGCATATATTATGAAAGTTCTATCTTGGAGATAGGTTTGGCATTTTGTATTGATCTCAATATCGATTGCAGTTTTGTGATTTTTAAAACATATGATCAAGAATTATAGCCTTTGGCAATCATTCAAAAATAATATAGATATGTCATATTTCTTAGGTATTATAGTTGAATACTTTAAAATTTTGTAATTTGAGTGTATGAGCCTGAGAATTTAGGAATGCAATGAAAGCTACACCTTTTTGAGGGTCAAGAAATGACTTGATAGAGCCTCACTTTTTTTAAGATTTATTTCTTTAGGACAATATTTTCTCAAAATATGTATTCCAACATGTTTTTTTATGTACGTCTTAGGAGGTGGTCCTTAGGACAAATGTTGTCTTAATGTTTTTAGGATAATTTTAATAAGGGAGAATGTTGGCATAAACACTATACATTTATTACATTGTGTGATAGAACTATCCATGCCTACACCTATTAATCAATTTCTAATTTCTTCCTCTATTAGTCAATTTTTCAATTGAAATTGAATCCTTATATCTATATGTTTTTCATAGTGAAGGACATATCAATCTATGTTTTAGTCATTCCCTACTAGTTTTGTACCTTTCTTCTATTTCTAAGAGATATTTTCATCTATACAAGGGTACCACATCAGATCCAATTTTTATGACAAATCTTATACTATTTATAAATTCATAATTCAGATTGTTTACCTTCTCCCTAGGTCAAACTTAACTATGGGTGTCAATGTAAAAGGGGATTTACATAGTTAATTATTTAATTGTGTAAATCCCTTGTCAAACTAGCTACTGAAGCTTACTTAGATCATGCCATCTTTTGTATCGCATGTAATAGGATGAAAATACATGTTGTGATGAATTTCAACCCTTACCTATGATCTCTCTAGGGCTTTTTTTAATCTTTCCTTTTATAATTATTAAATTAATGTACCATTCATTGATGGAGGTTTCCTATTCATAATGATTCACATTTTTAAATTAATAATCTCTTACACTCCACAATATTAGTTTTCTCTATTTTCTATGATAAGTATTTTATTTTATATGATCACTAAGAGTTGTAGGGTTAGGGAATCAACTCCAACACTTATCCCTATAATCAAAGAATCATGGAACAAAAAAAATTCTCATTGAGTCTAGAAACCTAACAATAATAGCTCTCTTTTTTTGTAAAATTCTAGAAATTTTTTTTTTTTTTAATATATAAGACTATTGTATGAAATAAAATATATTTATATACATCTTTTTTGTAAAATAGCCAATTTATTTTTTATAGAGGCAACCTCAACTCTACTATCATTTATAAAATATGTTATTTTATTTTTCACATTTATTTGGTGAAAGGTTTAAACTACATTTTACAAGGACTTGTGACCATTTTTTAAAATTTAAATGTTAAAGTAGATCTATATAGGATTATTTTTAAATATAAGTTAGTTACAAATGAATAGTTCAGAGGAAGGATTGTCTAATTGTCTAACCATGCAGCCTTAGAATTAAAAAAACAACTTAGTCATTTGAACACATGATCACAAAATGTTTGAAAATCATGTAATTCAATAGATTTAGAATTTTCATATGTTGCATCTTGCTATTATATCACATTATATATTATGTATTTATTATAGATATAGCGAAAATAAGGACTTAGTGCTCACAAATAATAATTGTAGGAATACATCCCCATCCTACCATAGGGCTTACAAATTGTAAGCATTTTGTAACCCACCCATAAGTCATTGGCACAAGCCACCTATTTGCACCATAGTTAGTTTTCAAGACTCATTCTCATTTTTATTTCTTCAAACTAATCTACATACTTTTTTTCCCCTCCTTTTATTATCCATACTGATGCCTCTAATTTTTTCTACTACCATGTTCCTCTTTGATACTATATTTGTTCACATCCCTCACTCCTTTTATCATTGAGTCAAGTTTCTATTTTCACTACCTTCTTATTTTCGTCATCACTAAATTTATTTTTCTCCTCTTCCTTCTATCCTCTTCCTTGTTAGATTCTCAGATGATCTTGAGATAATGTTCAATTATTCCAATATATAATTCACATGATTTCCAAATTATTATTTTTTATTATAAGGTGGCACATAACTCTAGTCCATGTGAATCATATATTCAATTATGTACCTTGGCCCCAAATCATGTATCATGATGTAGGAATTAATATTTCTCATGTAGTTCTCACTATAAGACATCTTAGACCCAGTCTATCTTCACATGAAATCCTTTTCTTTAAGGAAAATATCAAATATCAAGATTAGCCTCCAAAAATTTAGCATAGGTATCAATCATGTAAACCGTTAATCTAATTTTACGTTGAATACCTTGATAAAACTTTGTGTTGAAATAGGTCCCCCTTAACCTTGGACGAGTCAAATTAAACTTCAATGGATCATCTCTTGGTAATCTGGGATAGATGAGAGGGGTGGTATCATAAGAGACATGCTAGGCACCAACTTGGCTGTCTTTTTTGTCAACTTGGGAGCCCACTTTGCAGAGGTTTACATTTCTTGAAGTTGAGCTAATTGTCACATAAATATTTAGGAAAATTATTGTGAAGGGTGACGCCATGAACATTATCATGATGTTAATAGTAAAATGTACCTTAGGATGAGAAATGACTAATGTAATCACCAAGACTGAAAATATTCTTGACATGGTGGAAATGTTTAAATGCTAGCACATCTATAGGGAAGGCAACTAGGCTGCTGATAGGATAGTGGTGACGCGTCACTTTACCAAAAACTTAATTACTTGTAATGCCACCCAAAATCTCCCCCATGTAGGTCATCTATAGATTGTGAAGGATATTTCCAATCTTTTCAATAATGACACTTAAACTTAAAGATTTATGATGACAAGAAATGCTATGTAATTTCTTTAGGTCTCAAGAATTTGGTTTTCTTTTCTATCATTGTTCTCATTTCTCATTTCAACTTTGTGCTATATTTTGTCAAGGTTATTTCTCTATCTGTAATATGGGAGGAGAGATTAACAAAATTGAGTCATAATCTTGTGATGAGTTCAAAAAAAATTGGTTCTACGACCCATTATCCATGAAGGTCATTTGGACTCGGGATGTCCCACAATAGTGTGTCCCATTCTTTGGCCAACTTTGACACATAGATCAACATTTTGAGAAAAAACTTCAATTTCGAATACCTATTGCCGCAAAAATATTAGGAATTTCAAGATAATGTAAACTAGAGTCTTTTATAATTTTATTTCCAATTTCTAAATATGTATTTTTAAAAAAAATTAAAATTCATTTAAATTCATTTTTCCTTCTCCTTTGAAAAGCGGTTTGTGTGAAAAAACTATGTTTTTAAGGAGTTACTATCACTTGGATCAGCATAACTTTTTTTTAAAATATGATAGCGATGTAATTATTTTGAGATTATATTTTTAACTTCAATATCTAAAGGATGCAATTGGTTTCATTCATTTTGGGTCAATATTTGATAGTTTATGAAGTTCTAAAGTGATAGTAACTATACAATTTAGACATAAGGTCACTTGGATCGCTCTAACTTGATCTGTTTATATCGAAATTCATTTTTATTTTTATTTTTTATAGAAAGGTAACACAAATACTGTTTTCCTACATATTTTTTATAAATTTTTTTTTATAAGTTATTATTTTTCCCGAACTCTTGAAGAGACAAGTTGTTGAATGACCAAACAACCTATTTTTAGTTAAAGTAATATTTAAAAGTGACAATGAACTCAATATGTATTAAAAATATATTCATTAGAAAGCTTGTTACAAATATCATCATACTACATAGATAGGTTTTTCAAATGGATTCATTTGATCTACCAAAACATAAATTCGAAGTGATTTTTTGTCAATATTTTAATAGGTGCAAAGGAGACTCCATTGTAGGTATAAATGAGGAGTATAGATGTTATATCAATATTTTCTAATCTAAGAGGCTTTGAGCTAACCATTTGTAATCAATCCTTCAAATGGAACCTCTCAAGGCTTAAATCATCATATTTTATTAAAAATGTGTTATTTCATCAAAAATCAACATGTCTAAAAAAATGTGACCCACTATTGTGTGTATGTGGAAGGTATGAACGTTTACAACCCTTACCTGCTAGAGAAATTTTCTACTTATTGGGAAGATGGTAAGGTGTGCATTGGTGGTGTGTCTTTTTTGGTTTATACAAAAACCATTTTTGATAGCCATGGGTCTATTAGAAGAAGGAAAAGTGATGCCTTGCAACTCTAATGGCTACTACAAGCTAGATTTGAAGTAGTTCCTTACACCTGGTGAGAATGTCCCTAGGTTGTAGAATGACTCTAATAGAATGGAGCTTCCTGGGGAATAGAAAGAAATTTCCATGGTTCTAATAAAATTCAGTACACTTGAGGGAAGATTTAGAATATTTCACTCTCACCTCTTTCCAGTGTTGAATCATTTTTTCCGCAATGATAAGTTCAATTTCACATATTGGATTTTATCCTCTTTATCTCAAATGGTTTCCAAAGTGAAGAGAATGAGTGTCTCTCCCCTTCACGAAGGTCTCATTATTTGCCTCTATAATTTCTACCTAGACTTGATTCTCGAGGTGGGCCCTAGCCTGTCTCTCACTTTTGAATTAAATAACCCTAAATTTTTCCTTGTCCATCTATTTTATAAAATCCCTCCTCTTAGGTCTACTAGAGTCAACCCACTAATGAAAGCCAAATGCAAGTCTATTGGTATCGAACAACCCAAGGAAAAAACTATGGTGGTGTATGAGTACTCCTCTTTTTCTATAGAGTTGACTTGGACTCATAATATTTTTGCTACTTGTTCCCCTTCCTAGTCTATTAACCCATCCTCCCCTTATTTGGCTCCACCTAGCTATCTGGGAGATCCTTCCATTATACAAACTATTACCCCTCCTACAGTGGTTAGGAATGTTGCTAATGAAGAACACTTCCACCTTGACACTATCGGGAGAAAGGTGGATGGGTTGTGTGTTTTCTACAATAGGAAAAATGTTGTTTCCAAATGGCTCATTCTGCAACTACAAATTGATAGGAAAAAGATAAATAGGTTGGAGGCAATTGATGACATGGAGAAGAGGGTTACTGACTGGGCCTAGGAGAAGGGAGATGAGAGTAGGTGGGGAGTAGCTGATGGTTTTTCTCAAAATCTCAACAATTGGAAAATAATGGAGAAACAAATCAAAGTGCTTAAGAACTAGGTTCTGACTAAGGAGGAGAAGAATGAGATGTTTAGTGTGTTGGCCAATGTGAAGGCCAATCAATCCCATATTAATAGGAAAGTTTAGGACCTACCTACCTGTAGTAAATAGATGATTGAAAATGCCACCCTCTCCCTTAATACATTATAGAAAGAGCTAGAAGAAAAGAAAGCTAAATGTAGGAAGAGAGAGGAAAGCAGGGATGTGTCTCTCAAAGGTGACGGGGCTTCCACTAATTTTTCTATTGATCAACCTCCCAAGAAGGATTCCTTCCTAGACAAGTTGAAGGATATGAATAAAGACTGGAAAGGGTTCTTGTGCCCCCTATGTAATGTCTCGCTTACTGGTCCTGTGTGCTAGTTTTTTTTTCTTTTTGGTCCTATTTCAGGTATCTTTACTGCTTAGTTAGTTAGTAGTTTGAATTTAGTTCTTGTGAATTAGTTTTGTGTCCTCTTCAAATGACTTGTTGCTACTTTAATGTTGGGTCCAGGCTCTATCCCACTGAAATGAATTATAACTTTGTGCTGAAACAAATATTATATAATTAAAATATAACATACATGTCTTACTCTACACAAACTCTAAATTGAAAGAGCATGAAATAAGATACATTGAAATGTAGTATAGTCTTAATGGGACCCCTTAAAACATCCAACAATACCATGAAAAAAAAATAGTTTAATCAAAATGAAATGACTTTTTGTGAGGCTTATTCCGTAATGGTATAAATTTATGAGCATATAGATGGAATACTACTTGCAGCACTTTGAGAGAATTAATTTATCTATATTCTCTACATCTAGGCATTGATTAGGATCATTTAATAAAATTATGTGGTGAGAATGAATTATTTTCACAAGGATCAAGTATCTTATTAAGATAATGCCAGGAATATGATGCAATTGGTTATGTTGAAGTGTGATGTATTTATTTTCTTGGTGAGTGTTATTTCAAATGTATGAGCTCTTATATAACAATTCTAACTCTAATGGTCACCTCCTAAAGATATATCTGCCAATCTATATAGTCTGATAAAAAAAATTGGTGTCTTTGAGACCTTTTATCATGATGCTTCATTATTAAGGATAATTAATGGAATGCATTCGATTAAAAAAAGATATATAGGCATGCTTATCTTTGATTATGTAATCATGTGGATGATACTAGTTGTTTTGACATACGTCCAAGGGTGATATTGTTCCCAATGGGACCTTAGTCATTTTGATATGATATTGAGACATTACCCTATGATGTTGCATTAATGCATATATGTATGTATGCATGTATGTATGTAGGTATGTATGTATGTATGTATGTAATGTGTGTGTATGTACATGTACACACACACACACACACACACACACATATATCTACATACATACATATATGTGTGTGTGTACACATATAAATATATATACACATATACATACATACATACATATGTAGTTATGTGTACATATTGCATGATTTATGTGGTATAGTATCATAATACATGTGAGTTAGTATGTGTGTCGAATGTGTTAAGGTGTTGTGTTGCATCAAATGATGTATTAGGGTGATTTTAGTATTAACATGTTTAACTTACATTTCATGAGATATTTGCATCAAGAACATATACCCCTAACTTTCCATGTCCTAGGCATAGGGTTTAGTAGAAATTTTAGGAGTTAAAAATGAGTAAACTAAGTGTAATGCATAAATTTATTTGAAAAATTCCATTAGTGATGAGTTTGTGGTTGAAAGGATAAATTTTTAAAAGAGAATATGTAGTGGAGGACACATGGAGGCAAGGTTAAGAAGAGAAGATAAGTGTGAAAGAGTGGGCTTGCTCACACATTTGGGAGGAAGTGATGTAGTTGGTACAAAGGGCTACTTAGTTTGAATAAGGAGATTGGAAAAGAATGGAGAGGGGAGATCTATTCATGGTAGTTTTGAAGCAAGGAAATTTAGAAATATAAGCTTCAACAATTCTTTCTTCTTCACCTACTATTAACATTCCTGTGTCTTTATCTGGTGCATCACTACCCCATTTGACTAGTGTAAATTCCTGTGCCCTTTACAAAGGGGAAGATTGTGTGAAAATAACCATCCATAACCATTTCCTTGGTTGTACGATCATTGACTAGCTAGTCGAGAGGTCATTCAATAGGCTCAAATGGGTGTTATGGGAAGCAATGTCTCTGCTCACATTCCAAAGTAAGTCCACCAAAGCATGCATCAACTAAAGTGAGATCTAGGAGGGTCAAAGACATCATATCCGCCTCCACAAATCTCTCAAAATAAATATGTTATATTTGATTATTCTTAATATCAATCAAATAAATAAAAGATTAAATATAGGTATTTTGTAAAACAAGCGTAGGAACGATATTTTATTCATCAGAAAATTATATAAATGAAGTAACTTCTCATTGATCATGTTATTTTTACCTAACCATTCAAACATTGCATATGTTGAATCATCATAGCGTCTTACTCAAACATGTGAGATATACACATCATTTGAAGACAAACAATGTAGTCCAAGAAATTGCAATGATATCTCATCTCCTTCATCACCTATTGCTACATAAGAGTTTGGTGTTGATTCATCCATGGCTTCTATTGGTTGGTTTTTTATAGTGGGATATTAATATATATTTTTGAATTACCACGTTTTGAAATATTTTTCTTCCCCATATCATACTTATTTTAGAGTCTTTCATTTTATATTTGGTGGTCATAATTGACTACATTATGTTATACTAAATAGGTTTTCACCTATTTATGGTGCACTTAAGTCTAATTTAAAAATATAGTAGTATTACATATATCTAGGAGATAGATGATAGCTCATTATTTAATAATTTATTTTGGCAATTATTATACTACATCATCCATTATATATTTATAACAAGGGTAGTTGTAACTACCTTAGCACTTTTCTTATATAAGATAGGCCTTGTTACAAGTGTGGCTGTTGTTGCACCAAAAGATCGACCTGTTAATGCCCGATACAACCACTAGACTTATAGAAGACACAGGAGGTGGTTAAGCCATGTGACGAATCCCAAGGGGAGCGCTGACCATTTTTCCAACAATCTCCCCCCAAGAATTACCCGAGGGGACTCGAACCTGTGACCAAGCTCTGGTACCACTTGTTACAAGTGTGGTTACCGTTGCACCAAAATATCAACATGTTAAGGCCCGATACAACCACTAGACTTATAGAAGACACATGAGGCGGTTAAGCCATGTCACGAATCCTGAGGGGAGCATTGACCATTTTTCCAGCAAGGCCTATGTAAAATGCATGACACATATCAATCTCATCTTAGCTCATTATATTAATATTATTTCATGGTGATTTATTATCTCTCAATGGAAATTTTTGTAGTCATGATCTTGGATTAAGAGGTTGTAAACATTAACACATCTATATTCCATTTTGGTGATAGCTTTAAGGGAGTTGCATCACCATCATTGTCTTTAGATCTTCATATTCTTCATACTCCTTTTCTTCTATCATAGTTTGGTAGTAATTGGAGATATTTGAGTACAATTAAAAGACATCTATTCACTTGGCACGTCATTTTTTAATATCATATCTATATCTAAAGAAATTAATCTTACATTTAACATATAATTGTTTACAATGAGGTCATATAGCATGCATTTGTAATTTTGTTCCTTTCCCATGCAAAGAAATGTTTTTGAACAAACATCTATCTAATTTAGCATCTAAATTTTGAGCATTTTATACCACTATATCAAGTTTTTTGTGTACTGTATATATGGTTTCTCTTCTCATCTTATATTTCAAAGGGCATATTTCCTTACATGGGGTTTTTTCATTCTTTTTTGGTGGATAGTGGGGTGGGATAGGGTAGAGTTGTGTTGATCACACAGACCTTATCTCATTTATCTCTCATTGACGAGAATGGTTATTGTACCTTATACTAGAAATGGTCCTCATACGTGGATGTGTTGGGTGTCTTTTTTTATTAGAAAGGGATTTGTATTTCCTATTTTATTTTTAATAAAAAATACATGGGTACCTATCTTGGCTGATTAGTTGGGACCTATCATCATTGTATTTCTTCTCCCTCGGATGTTCATAATCACTTTCACAATAGTGTTATTTATCCCAATAAATTTTTTACACGTGTCATGTCACTCTATTATATTAGTGCACATAAACAATATTTAAAATAGAATTTACTATAAACAAAGGTCCTCTTAAACCTACTACCTACTTTGAGTTATACATTTGATCAAAATAGGCAATTTCTTGATGTATGAAAAAATTAGAATCACTAAGAAAATTGATATGGGAAGTACACATGATGTTGAAGTTTGATCAATTTATTATTTTATAATTATTTTTGTATCTTTTAAAGAAAATTCTTCTTGGCTAATTTATCCATCACTTACTTATTTGTACAAATAATAAGAAAATGAATTCCACTAGACATACATAAATTTTTGGTAATTGAATTATATTGTTGTGACTTTAATATTACTTGTCACCAACATAGATGTATATTGCATTGCATAGTATACAAAAAAAATAACTCTTGTTAATTTTTGTTTAATGATTTTTGTCATGCGATGATGCTTCCTTCATCCTAACAAATGTTAGACTCACCACCCTATATTGTACCTAGAATCATGATATTCTATATTATAGTATGATATGCACATAGAAATGACAATATTTAACTTGTGCTAGATCACACAAAATAAATAATTTAAAACACACTATAGATTCTATATTGACTATTGTTGTAAAAATATTTCTATAAGGCTTTACTAGGTCTAAGGTTCATTTGTGTATTTGAACTCATTTTCCTATAGTGTTGTGAAATTTCACCAAATTATTAATGTATACTTCATGATCATCCAATAACCAATTCTAATGACTATATTAAAAGAATATGTTCGATGATATTTTAATCGCTTCCTTCCCTTGATTTCCCTTTTCTTCACCCTTTTATAAGATCTTGATGGGGATTTCAACTTCCCCACATTCTCCGATATCTCCATCAATATTGATTTCTCAATTCTCCTATAACCATACTATTTTCACTTTTTCCACCTTTTATAGGATACCAATGTATATTTCAACCTCCCCTTCTTTCCCACAAACCTAAACAAACCTAAACTTACCCTTTTGCTTGCCCCCAACCTTTTGTAGACTTCCAAAGTAGATTTGATCTCTTACCCTTTCACTTCATTGTCTTCCTCCATTTATGGTTGTTATTTTCCCTTTTAATGTGGAATTTAAATGGACTTGTAGAATTCCATCCAAGCAACTAGTTCTAATGTCATGACTTTTATTGTGCAAGTGGAAGGCTAGCAATCATATTCATTGATTGTGAGTATAAGTAGAAAATTTTGAAATTTTAAACTAAAGGACAAGGTTGTAAGTGCAATATGGCCATTAGAATTGTGCTACACTAGATTTAGAATGATGGAATAAAGAGTACATATTCATGAGTCAAAATTATGATATGCTAATAAATTTAAAAAAGTAAAGTAAAGTGTAACAAATCTACATATTTACAACATCCACAAAAACCAAAACAATTTCAGAAAATAAAATATGAAATGTAAACTTTAATCATGAATATATATTTCAAATAAATTAAATAACTGATCATATAAATATATAATACACAAAATAAATATTTATAATATTATATATAATACTGATATATATTAACTCATATTGTCTATGAATTTAATAAAATCATATGATGTCATGATTACTATGTAATAATAGTAGTCATTATATTTTTAATGATATCGCTATATGATCCCATGCATAATTTATGATTTCCTTTTAATACCATTTTAAGGACTTACTTAACCCATTATTATCCACCTTTTCCAAACGTTGAAGCGCAATTTTCCCCGAATAACCTTTGGTAGAAATGAATGCTGAACGTGAATAATCACAAAGGTTAAACGAAATTGCGAGGAGAGTGTTATTGAAAAGACAGCTACCATTGCTCCTTCACACTATAAATATCACAATGCCAAGAAATCAGACGTGTAACATACGAATCTATAAATTTTATAGCAAAATATCCTTCAACATTTGTAACAGGAAAAAGGGCGGCGACGATCATGGCCACGCCAGCAGACGAGGAAAAGAGAATGCTGAACACAATTGGTCAGTATTTGCTCGGGGAAGACTACAACAGTATGACGAATGCCCCTGCGGAGGAACAACAGTCTTCTGAAGAAATTGGGCCCGTCTTGGCCTCAGATGGAACTGAAAATAAGAATAAAGAGGGAGAGAAACATTACAGAGGAGTGAGGTTTGTTAAGGCTCGCGTAAAATATGCTGCTGAGATTCGAAACCCAGAAAAGAAGGGCTCTAGACTTTGGCTTGGCAGCTATGACACAGCTGAAGAAGCCGCCGCGGCATATGACCGTAAAGCTTTCGAGTTACGCGGCTCAAGGGCTACTCTCAATTTCCCTCTCAACGTTGAGTCCGGACAGTATGTGAATCCCTTTTCTCAATCCTCTTCTTCACAAACTCCATCTAACGTACCCAAGAAACGGAAGACACAAGGAAAAGATGAAGGTCAATCATCCAAAGAATTAGGTTCAGATTAATCAATAATTCTAGTCTCCTCAGGCAAAAGATTTATAGCTATTTTCATATTATCTCAACGAACTGCATGAATTTTAAGACACAAAGTTGAAATCCTTCAAAACATAAGTACTGTCAGTATTGTCTTTATAGTTATAAAAATAGTGAAGTATTACTCTAGAAATTGTTTCAAGAATTAAAAACTTCTTCCTTTAACATTAATGTAATCCTTCTATCTGTGACCATGTCCACTGTTCTTCGAAGCGCTCTTCCAGAGAAGCTAGAAAGGGACACCAAGCAATTTAAGATCTTCAAAATTAAATATACTTAACCTTGATGAACTGGAAAGATTAATGTTGTCTAATGTAAAAATTCACAAGATTTCTGTTGGAAATAATTTCTCCCTTGCCGAATATATTCACCGCTTTACTAGAAGTTTCTAGAGACTTCTTACCAACTGTCTGCCACCATTTGACAAGTTGGATCCTTATCTCATTCTTGTCACCGGATGTAATCTGATTTATAATTACTTGCCTTGTACTGCAAGTTAATGAACCGCCTTTTGTTGCTATAGAACAGAGGCTACTGTAATTACTGATGATCACATATCAGAATAGAGATAGAACACCGGAGAACTCTGTATATGTATATATATTTTGTACTCTCTTTGAAATTAATAAAAGTTTTTATTGCTGCAGCAATTCATCAGAGTATTTTGTTTTTGTATGCCATATTTTCCTGTGCTTTGTTTAGTTTTACTTCCATACCCAATAATTGTTATCCGAGCAGATTTTTAAGATCTTGAATGTGATGAGTGTTTATAAGAGTTGAAGATTGTTCATTGGAAGAGTAAAAGGTCGCTTAGAGTTCCGTTGAAGCTATTGAGGGGGGGGCCACTCAGTATAGAGAACGCAGGCTGCTAAACTGTAGAGGAATCACGAGTTTCAAGCTGCCCATAGTGGAAGGAAAAACTGCTTTAGCAATCAGAAATGGATATTGCTGTCCCAGATATGCGAACGAAAATTGAAATCGGTCTGGTCCAAGTGTAAAATAAGCCAAAAGTTATTGGTTGACTGGAGAGACAATCTTGGTAAGTGCTAATTTCTGCTTCCAATAGGATTACAGAACCAGATTGATAAATGTTGAAAGATACTGGCAGATGTAGAAGCCAACTGTGAAGAAGATTATAAATATTATTGAGAGAACAAGAAGACAAATTGTGGTTTATTAAGTTAATTTCAATACTGTTGTTTAAGAAAGGAGGAAAAAAGTTGTAGAGAGGGAAAATAAAAGTTGTAACAGTAAGTTGAAATCATATAAAAAAAAAGAGAGATTAGATTGATTAGGAAGAGGCGCATAGTGAAAAATAAATTAGATTGTGAATTTAAAGTTAGATATGAAATTTTGAGATTTTGAAAGAAAGAAGTTGTCTAAAGATAGTTAGGGATTTTTAATATTGTGAAATAGATTGTTGAAGGAATCCATACAGTAGTGGAGGAAATATTGGAAGGCATGAAAAGCAATTAAATAATATATTTTGAATAATTTGAATAAGGTGAGTTGAGATTATTCGAAAGCTCGGAATGAGTGTTGAAAGAAAATGTAAATCTTAGTTGTGAAATAGATCTTTTTAAGAAGGAATTAATGAAAATGAAGAAAAGTAACTTAGAGATGATAGCAACAATAAAAGAGAAGCAAGGAGAAAAATGTAAACTTTTAGATTAAATTTGTCATCTTTTGAGAGAATTGAATAAAGTTGAAGAGAAAACTAAAAAACTAGAAGAAAATTTAAAGTGGTTTGAAAAGGAAAATTAAAAATCAAAAGAAAAGTTAAAGTTTTCTAAAAATCTAGAAGATAGTTTGAAGAAGTTCAAGAAAGAAAATAGTTTACACAAGAATGAAATATCAAAGTTACAAGAACAAAATAATCAGTTGAGTCAGATGCCCACAACATATCAAAACATACTCGACGCGGTTAATGGAATTTTTTTTATAGCTTGTGCAACAAGACTTCCCAAGCTCTGTAGCTTCCCACCCAAGCTCAGTGTTCAAACTGCGGGCTCCCATGCCCGCATCCCCTGGGGGAGAATCTTACCCCCTGGTAGGCCCCCCTCCTGGACTCCATGTTGGTCCCGTGATTACCTCTGTCATGGACTCACCAAAAGAGTCAATGGAGGGAATCCAAAGGGTGTCCTCTTCTGTCAATGCTCCTTCATCACACCCAAAATCCAGCTGGAAAGGTGCTCTTGTTGGTGAAGCCCAGAAATCTCTGGATGTTGTCCTGGTGGATTTCATTTAGATTGAGGAAGGTGTCAAACTTTCACTCCTAGATTCTGTGGTGAATAGGACTATGGGGGATTTTCAACTGGCTCTGGTAGGTCGATTCTTCAACTTTCGACCTACCATTGAGATGGTTAGAAAATGGGTGTCTACCCAATGGAAGATTAAAGGATTTTTCCTTGTCTCAGCTATTCCATGAGGGTTGTTTCTGTTCAAGTTTACTACTCTAGAGGAGCTGGCTTTCATCTTGTCGGGGTCGTGGGTCTATGGAAAACACTTCTTGGCACTAGCAAAATGGAAATCCGAGTTCAACCCGGTGACTGAGCTGACCCAAATGGCCCCTTTTTGGGTTCAACTCCCTAGTCTTCCGTTAGAATATTGGGATGAACAAGTATTTAGATGGATAGGAGACTCCTTTGGCATGTTTATCACTGCAGACCAGGTAACCCACTCTAAATCCAAGCTGGTGTTCACAAGATTCTATGTGAATGTCACTCAAAACAAAACCCTCCAAAAATTTGTTATTCTGAAATCCAAATTGGGAAGATGGACTCAAATGTTGGTGTATGAAAATGCCACTCTCTTTTGCCAGAAATACGATACCAGAGGTCACTCTAGTGATACTTGCAAGGCCTCCCAATTGGGAACAAAAAAAGGGAATAAGGATAAGGGAACAACTGAAGATCCACCCTTGACTGAAGGAGAGAAGGAGAAAACCCAAAGCGGGAAAACCAGAGAAGGAAGAAGGTGAGATAGTCTCCCCTCTAGAGAAAGAAGTGGTACACCCTAAACTCAAACCGCCTCTACCAATGGAGGAGCCAAATCCCTTGCCTTTGGTGGAGCCATTGGAGAACCCCCCGGTGGCCTCCCTGGAGATGAGTGGGATTAGCCTTACTGTGTTGGACCAACCTACCATTGTGGTTTCCCTTGAGCTAAAATCCCCTAAATCTGATACAAAACCTCCCCCTCAGCTTGAGAAAAAGAACCACCCTCCTCTCCCAACTCTTTGGGTGTAGATTGCTGTGTGGAGGAAGATGACGGGGAACGGAAAATGCAAAAAAAGAAAAACCAAGCCGAAGAAGGCTGATGTGCGAGTGGAGACACCCAGAGGAAGGCCATCAGATCATGTGAGAAGATCAACAAGGACTACAAGGGATGTTGTAGCAGGTAGGTAGCAAACCCTGGAGACAAGGTTTAGAAATAAGAAATGATTTGTCTTTCTTGGAATGTTAGGGATTTAAACAACTCCCTCAAACAAAGTGTTGTTAACATTACATCTTTTACCATAAGATGGATATTCTACTCATCCAAGAAGTTAAGATGACATTTAATAATTTTTCCACCCTAGCTTCCAATCTCTGGCCGGGGGCCGAGTTTCTTGATTCTGAAGCTTCTGAGGCTTCTAGGGGCATTGCTACGCTCTGGAACCCTAATACGGTCATGGGCCAACAACTTGCTTCCTCTCCAAACTTCCTTGCTGTAACTTTCAAGATAAAAAGCCTTGAGTGGCACCTATTCAATATATATGCCCCTAATACTTGGTCTGGCAGGGCTTCCATTTGGAATGATTTGTCCCTTTGGATTGACCAAGACACTTCTGCTAATTACTTGTTGGCTGGCGACTTTAACACCCCTCTTACCCCTTGGAGAAATGTGATGGATTAATGGACTTCTCTGATAGTATGGGGGGCCTTACAGATTTTATCTCCTACATCGGCCTTCTGGACATTGTCCTAAAGGGAAACCCCTACACCTGGACCAACAATAGGAAAGGCTCCCATCTCATCCAGGTGCGGCTTGACCATTTCCTTGCCACCTCTTTGTGGGATCTCAGCTTTCCCTCCACCCTGTTCTCCTCCCCAAAACTACTTCTGATCATAACCCCCCCTTCTTTGTTGGCGGGACTCCCCATGGTTGGCCCGACCCCCTTCAAGTTCAAAATTATGTGGTGCTCTCATCCTTCCTTTCGAGACCAAGTGAAATCCTAATGGGCCACTAACATCAGAGGCATTGCCATGTTCAGGAATGCCCAGAAACTGGAAATTATCAGAAGAGAGGTCAAGGGCTGGAGTAAACATAATTTTGGTGATTTCCATAAAGAGAAGAAGGAGCTTACTGAAACCTTAGTGTCCCTCGAAGCCCAGTTGGCTACTGGAAATACCCCACCCCAAATACAGGTGGAAGAAGAAATAGCTAGACACAAATGGCAGGAAACTCTAAATAAAGAGGAAATCTACTGGAAACAATGATCTAGAATATAGTGGCTCGTGGAAGGGGACATAAACATAGTTTTCTTCCACAGGTCTGCCAGCAACCACAAAAGAAGGAACACCATCAATGCAATTAGGGATGATGGAGGGAATGAAGTTACTGAGAAAGACAAAATCAATCAGGTTGCGGTAAACTACTTTAAAGGACTGTATTCAAATGATGGACAAATGTGCCCCGTTAACACCCAAAATCAACTTTTGGAGCACATCCAAAGTGCTATTTCTCCCAGTAATAATGAATGGCTCATGAAATGTGTGTCCGATGAGGAGGTCAAGATGGTGGTCTTTTCTATGGGTGCTTATAAAGCCCCAGGACCTGATGGCTTCCCCTGGGCTTTCTTTCAGGAATACTAGGATATTGTGGGACTAGATGTTACCCGTGCTGCCAGAGATTTCTTCAGAATGAGACATCTTTTAAGGAAACATAAAAAAATGTATATTGTGCTAGTCCGCAAGAATTACAACCCCACCTCCATGTTGGAATTCAGGCCCATCAACCTTTGCAATACATTCTACAAGATCCTCACTAAGATATTGGTCAACAGAATGAAGCCCCTTCTAGATAAGGTAATTAGCTCTACTCAAAAAGGTTTTCTTCTGGGAAGGAAGATCCTTGATGCATCCATCTCCACCCATGAAATCATCCACTCCATGGATAGGAGCAATGTTCCAGGTATGGCTTTCAAACTTGATATCTCTAAATCCTATGATAAAGTCAATTGGTCATTCTTTCTTAAAATCCTTAGTAGGATGGGGTTCAATGAGAAGATTATTCACATTATCCAAGAATGTACTCAAACTGTCAGCTTCTCTATTTTAGTCAATGGCACCCCAGGTAATTTATTTCAACCTAAAAAGGGGCTCAGGCAGGGTGACCCTCTGTCCCCCTACCTTTTCATTATGGTGGCTGAAGTCCTTAGTAGGAATCTGACAATGCTATCCTCCATGGGGAGAATAAAAGGTGTCAAACCTGCTTCCACTCTACATCAAATTGTGTTGGAGCAATTTGTGGATGACACTTTCCTCTTTGGCTATTCTTGGGTTATTGAGGCCAGACAGTGGAAGCAAATTCTGGAAAATTATGCCTGGGCTTCTGGATAGTGTATTAACTATCAGAAAAGCAAAATGTTCTTCTTCAATACTCCCACTAAGATACAAAATAGAGTGCTTCAAATTTTGGGTTGCCAGTCGGCCTCGCTCCCCTCTACCTACTTAGGCCTCCCCCTAACAGTTAAAGAGGTGTCCCTTGAATTTTGGAACTCCATCCTGAAAAGAACCTAGAAGAAACTTGCTGGATGGAAATGGAAGATTCTAAGCAATGCTAGTAAACTGTAGCTGGTGGCTTCTACTCTCCAGGGGATCTCGGTCTACTTTCTATCTCTCTTAAAGATCAAATGCAACATGGTAGATAGGTTAGAAAAAATTCAGAGAACTTTTTTGTGGGCTGGTTCTAAAGAGAAAAAGAGGATGTCCCTAGTCAATTGGGATACTGTTTGTCTCTCGAAACATCTAGGTGGTTTGGGCTTAAGGAGAATTAGCTTGATGAATAGAGCCCTCACCATGAAAGTGGCCTGGAAGCTCATAGAAAGGAAAGTAGACTGGTGTAAGATCATGGAAGCTAAGTATCTTCAAAGGCACCCCTACGGGGAGATGTACCAAGATAATGACCTCCCCAATGGCTCCAAACTTTGGGTGAACATATGCAAACGTAAAACCTTTCTCTCTAAAGGTGCTTTCTGGTAGCTTGGTGATGGGAGATCCATTAGATTCTAGAATGACTATTAGATTCTGAACTACCCTAACCTTGGTAGCAGATTCAACCCCCTCATGAACTACCTCAGGCCTATCCTTGGCAATAGAACTTCCAACTACATTGTTGAAGGGAATTGGAGAGATATATCTAATTTGTTAGCTTGTGGTGACTAATCAGGAAAGTACTATCCAGGAAAGCACTGTACACTTTTCCTCTCGATGACTACTTTTCGGTTATTTAGGCCGACTACTTATAACTCATTCTAACCCTAAAGCGGGAAAATATTGTATAATATGTGTTAGGGTTAGGGATTTTCATTATGTATGATTTTAGTACTTGCGGCAGAATTGGGCTGTAAAGGATTACGGATTGTAATCAGGTTGTAATCACTAGATAATAATAATATTGGACTCGCTGTTAGTGGACGTAGCCCAGGGATTGGGTGAACCACATTAAATCTGTGTGTCTTGTGTTCTATTCTGTGTGGTTTATTATTTTCTGATATTAGTTATATTTGCACATAATTGTTATTTTCTGCCTTGTTAATCCTAACAAGTGGTATCAGAGCCAGGTTATTTCGTTCGTTCTTTCATCTATTCTCTGAAGCAGGTCTCACGAGTTAGTGGGAGAGTCTCTCGGTTAAGTGGGAGAAATGGTAGACGAGTGTAGGCTGAAGGTTGATAAGTTTAATGGGCAGAACTTCCAGTTATGGAAGATGCAAATGGATGATTATCTCTATCAGAAGGATCTATGGCGGCCATTAGAGGGAGTAGCCAAGAAAGAGAAATCAATGTCTCAGGAGGATTGGGATATTTTGGATAGGAAGGCACTGGGGAGTATTCGTCTATGCCTGGCACAATCGGTGCCATTCAATATTACTGAAGCAAAGACAGCTAAAGATCTGATGGAAACCCTAGCGAAGTTGTATGAAAAGCCTTCAGCTTCAAACAAGGTATTTCTTATGAAGCGTTTATTTAATATGAAAATGGTAGAAGGTGGATCAGTTACTGATCATTTGAATGAGTTTAATACAGTTACAAGTCAATTAACCTCAGTTAAAATTACTTTTGATGAAGAGGTTAGGGCTCTCTTGATTTTGTGTTCTTTACCAGAAAGCTAGAATGGCTTGGTAATGGCTATTAGTAATTCTGTTTCTGGTTCTAATACCCTAAAGTATGATGATGTTATTGGTGTTATATTAAGTGAGGAAATTCATAGGAAAAGCTCAGGGGCATCCACATCGGGTAGTGTATTGAACACATAAAGCAGAGGCAGAACAAGAGATAGAGGAAACAACTCTGGAAATCGTGGGAAATCAAGAGGAAAATCAAAGGGAAAGAGGTCCGAATCTAAAGGGCCAAATGATTGCTGGTAGTATGGAAAACCAGGTCATAAGAAGAAAGATTGTTGGTCTTGGAAGAAAGATCAAGGAGAGAAAAATGATGGAAACAAGGAGGCAAATGTGGTAAGTAACAAATCCGAGGAGGATGCTTTGCTCTTGTCCTTAGAAAGTATTGATGATTTATGGGTTTTAGATTCTGGGGCTTCATTTCATGCTACACCCCATAGAAGTTATTTTGTTGATTATGTCCAAGGGGATTTTGGGCTAGTTTATTTGGGAGATAATGAACCCTGTCAGATTGTTGGAAAGGGAAAAATTAAGATTAAGTTGCAGAATGGAAATCATTGGCTACTACAAGAGGTAAGACATGTTCCAAGGCTGAGTAGGAATTTAATTTCAGGAGGGCAACTGGGTGATGAGGGTTGCACAGTTACTTTTAATGATAAAAATTGGAAGGTTTCAAAAGGTTCCTTAGTAGTAGCAAAAGGTGTGAAAATAGGCACCTTATATCTTTGTATAGGTCATACTGTTCCTTCTACTTTAATTGTTTCAGAAGATAATGAATGTTCAGGAACAGTGGCTGCAGTTGAGCAGGAAGAACATCAAACTGTTGTTGTAGATTCTGACACAGCACTGTGGCACAATAGACTCGGGCACATGAGTGAAAAAGGTATGAAATTACTTCATTCAAAGAAATTTTTACCTGGTCTGAAATGTGTCAATATGGATTTCTGTGAAAGTTGTGTTTATGGAAAACAAAAGAGAGTTAGTTTTGTGAAGAGTGGGAAGGAAAAGAAAAATGAGAGATTAGAGCTTGTGCATACAGATGTATGGGGACCAGCTCAGGTATCTTCCCTTGGTGGCTCTTTGTATTATGTTACATTTATAGATGATGCAACAAGAAAAGTATGGATTTATTTCCTTAGACAGAAATCTGATGTATTTCAAACTTTTAAGAAATGGAAATGCTTGGTTGAGAATGAGACTGGTAAAAAGTTAAAATGTCTTAGATCTGATAATGGTGGTGAGTATTGCAGCACAGAATTTGAAGAATATTGTTCCTCTAATGGTATTCGTAGGCAAAAAACTATACCAAGGACTCCACAAGAAAATGGAGTGGCTGAACGCATGAACATGACAATAATGGAGCGTGCAAGGAGTATGAGGTTGCATGCTAGGCTGCCCAAAAATATTGGGCAGAGGTAGTGAACACTGCTGTTTATTTAATCAATAGAGGCCCCTCTACTCCTTTAGACTATGGTATTCTAGAGGAAGCATGGAGTGGTAAGAAGGTGAGTTATTCTTTTCTCAAAACCTTTGGTTGTGAAGCTTTTGCACTTATAGATTCTGAAAATAGAACCAAGCTGGAAGCTAAGTCAAAGAAATGTGTATTTGTTGGGTATGGCATTGATGAATTTGGTTATAGGCTTTGGGATTTTGAAAATCATAAAATTGTAAGAAGCAAGGATGTCATATTCAATGAGAAAGTATTGTACAAAGATCTGTTGCTGCAGCATGAGAAGAAAGAAAATGACTATGTAGTACTAGATGATACTCCACAAGTTCATGTTGTAGTAGTTCCTTATGCTCCGCAACAATAGCAACAACAAATACCACACACCCCAGTGAGTGTTAGACGGTCAACAAGGCTAAGTAGACCTCCAGAAAGATTTTCTCCATCTTTGTATTCTATTTTGTTAACAGATGCTGGTGAACCTGAATGTTATAATGAAGCTGTGCAGGTGGATACAAATCTTCAGTGAGAGTCTGCAATGACAGATGAAATGGACTCTTTGCTGAAAAATTAGACATGGGATTTATGTAAGTTACTTGCAAGTAAAAGGGCTTTACATAATAAATGGGTTTACAGGATAAAAGAAGAGGATGGAGGTACGAAAAGATTTAAAACCAGATTAGTCGTAAAAGGATTTGCACAGAAACATGGTATTGATTTTGATGAGATATTTTCTCCAGTTGTTAAAATGACTTCTATTCGTACTGTTTTAAGTATTGTGGCTACTGAAGATTTGCATTTAGAGCAGCTTGATGTTAAAATAGCCTTTCTTCATGGTGATTTGGATGAAGAAATATATATGGTTCAGCCACAAGGAGTTGAGGTCAAGGGTAAGGAGAATTTGGTGTGCAGATTGCAGAAAAGTTTATATGGCTTGAAGCAAGCACCTCGGCAATGGTATATTAAATTTGACACTTTTATGAATAGGCATGGATATAGTCGGTGTCATTCTGACCATTGTGTTTATTTTAAGAGGTTGGATGATGACAACTACATTATTTTATGTTCATATGTTGATGATATGCTTTTAGCTGGGTCTAACATGAATCACATTAAGGGGTTGAAACAACAGCTAGAAAAATCTTTTGCTATGAAGGATTTGGGGGCAGAAAAACAAATCTTTGGTATGAAAATTTGTAGAGATAGGAAAAATAGGAAATTGTCTCTATCTCAGGCTGATTATATTGAGAAGGTGTTGCAACGTTTCTCTATGGAAAAAGCCAAAGTTGTCAGCACACCTTTGCCTGGTCATTTGAAATTGACTAAAGATATGTGTCCCAAGACACCAGAAGAAGAGACTAAAATGTCTAAGGTACCTTATGCTTCAGCTGTAGGGAGCTTAATATATGCTATGGTATGTACTAGGCCAGATATTGCACACGCAGTGGGAGTCGTTAGCTGTTATATGAGTAACCTTGGTATTGAGCATTGGAATGCAGTCAAATGGATTCTCAGATATTTGAGAGGCACATCCAGTATGTGTTTACACTTTGGGGGTTCTACTACTACTGTACAAGGCTATGTTGACTCAGATTTGGCAGGAGATATAGCTAGCAGGTGGAGTACTACAGGTTATATATTTACTGTTGGTGGGACAGCAGTGAGTTGGATTTTTCGACTACAAAAGGTGGTTGCTTTATCCACTACAGAGGCAGCCAAGGAGAGGATATGGCTTCAATTCTTCATGGAAGAATTGGGACATCCACAAAAGGATAATTTTCTACATACAGATAACCAAAGTGCCATTCATCTTGCAAAGAATTCTGCTTTGCACTCAAAGACAAAACACATACAGTTGCGGTACCATTTCATTCGATCAGTTTTGGATGATGGACAGTTATGGCTGGAAAAGATTTATACTGATGATAATCCAGCAGATATGTTTACAAAGGTAGTAACAAGGGAGAAGTTGAACTCATGTTCAGCTTCAATTGGTCTTCTAGACTGAACAAAATAAAGGAACAGCTGAGTCCAAGGTGGTTCAATCCAATGGGAGCCTCATGTGGGTAGCGGTATTGCTACAGGATCAGTCTCCAAGTGGGAGGTTTTTTAGTATAGTGTGGATACTGATCAGTCACCAAGTGGGAGATTGTTGGCTTGTGGTGACTAATCAGGAAAGTACTATCCAAGAAAGCACTGTACACTTTTCAGTTATTTGGGCCGACTACTTATAACTCATTCTAACCCTAAAGTGGGAAAATATTGTATAATATGGCTTAGGGTTAGGGATTTTCATTATGTATGATTTTAGTACTTGCGGCAAAATTGGGCTGTAAGGGATTACGGATTGTAATCAGGTTGTAATCACTGGATAATAATAATATTGGACTCACTGTTGGTGGACGTAGCCCAGGGATTGGGTGAACCACGTTAAATTTGTGTGTCTTGTGTTCTATTCTGTGTGGTTTATTATTTTTTGATATTAGTTATATTTGCACATAATTGTTATTTTCTGCCTTGTTAATCCTAACATAATTTAGTTAGAGATAGACTGAAACTAATGCACTTGGCTAAGGAGCTCATGTAATTTTTTAGAAATGTCAAAATCCTGGGAATTGGTGGCCATGATTCCATCATTTGGCCCCCACCCAAGTGGGTACCTTCTTGGTCAAGACTTCCTACAAACTTCTTCTGAAGGAAGAGAATAATCCAAAGGATTGGACGAAGGTGTGGATTCCTCAACTCACGCTGAAAATCAATTTCTTCTGATGAACCCTTATGCATGGTAAAGTCTTAACTCGGGACAACCTCATAAAAAGAGACTTCTTTATGGCTAGCAGGTGCGTCCTATGCAAAAAAGAGGAGGAAACAGTGAGTCACCTACTCATACACTATGATTTTGCCACTAAAATTTGGCAGGATGTTATTGGAAAATTGGGAATATCATGGGTGTTGGGTAATGATGTACACCAGTTCACTCCCTGGAGATCTCCCTCCAATCATCCCCTCCTCTAACTCCTATGGTGAATTCTGCCTCTGCACATCTGTTGGACTATTTGGAAACAAAGGAATAATAGTGTTAGCCCATTTTCCTATCACAGCAAAAAATCTTCAGAAAATAGTCTATCTCTACAATTTTTTTATGGCCTTACCCATTTTCTCCTGCTCTCTGCAATGTTTTATGTGTCTTTGGCTTAAGCCCTAGGTCAAAATTTCATATTTTCTAGTCATTGCATGTAAAAAACCCTAGTTTACCCTGGCCCTGTTCTATTTCTTCATTAGCATTTTAGGCCACTTAAGTCTTTCCTTTATGCATGTGGTTTTTTCTCCTAGTCTTTGCTGAATCGCTTAACAAAGTTTCATGTCCCTTTATCATTCAGCGTTTTAGAGAATACAGTCAGTCTCTTGTTCGCTTGGTTCCTGGTGGTTATATCTTTCTATTCAGTGATTGCCCGACTGCAATGGTCACGTATTCTCTTGTTCCTAGTGGCTTATCTCTTAATAGTTAGCGACCATGTGAGCGGCTTATTTCCTCTTTAGTCGCTGATTCACAAAATGGTGGCCCCTGTTTATAAACGGTAATACATGCGGACTGGTTGTCAGAGGGATGCGGAGGTGGTAGTATTTTATTGGTTGTCGAGTGATGACTAGTATGTTGTCAGTGGGCCCAGTTTCAGTTCCCTTTTGATCCAATGGCTGTCACTAAAGTGCATTGAGTTTGTCAGAGGCTTGTGATGTCGCGACAACCATTGATCTTCCTTTATGCCAAGCGCTTCTGACAGGTGGGTCCGGTGACACATATGCACAAATGGTGGTTCCTCATTGGCCGAGAGAATTGATGATTTGGCTGGGTTGTCAGAGTGACTTGTGAGTGAAGAAAAATTTGTGTCTGCTTGCCAGATTTCATGATGTGGTAGTCCTTGATTCATTGAAGTGTCTTACGTAGTAGGGTGGGGTTACGCTTTCTGTGACATTGGTGAAGATTCCAAATCTATGGTAGGTGCATGATCTCAAAGAATCTTTTGAGCCCTTGAGATTATGCGCCAGCCGTTCGATTCTCCATGTGTGTAGAATAACTCTTGTGGGTCCACTGACAGGTGTTATAATTGGAGCCTTCTTATTGGTTGTGTCAGTGGGGCCACTCGCCAGGTGCTCCCACATTATTTATCTCTGATTGGTCCATGTAATGATGAATTGGCAGTTGTCAGTGGTTGCTGGTATCTGGCATGTCTCAGAGGGTTCTGACATCTGCAAAGGATCTACGGTTGGTGTATGATCTCATGGGTGGTGTCAGAGCCATGAGATCTTACACTTGTCGCCTGATTTGAAGGGATGTATGCAGTGGGTCCTTTGTCAGTGATGATCGAGCAGTAGTAGCAAGTGGTATGGTGACATGTGGCACAAGGCGGGCCCAGGCGATGGTCTAAGGTTTGGTGGTCTGAATAAATAAGGTAAGCAGCCCCAACAAAGTCCAATGGTTTCTCTCATTCATGTAATAAAATGGCGGTGCTCCAAATTGATTGGAAATTCAGTGAAGGAAGGTAACGTAATCGGTAAATTATTTAGTGGAGACATAAAGTGTTTTGTGAACTGGTGAAATCCTTCAGTCGCTAGTGCGCCAAATAAAAATTGGGGTCAGTAACTTTCCTTTGTTTGCTAAGTCACAGGGTTGAGCTCAGGTTAAGTTTTTCATCTCGTGAATAAGAAAAATATTTTGTCACATAGTTGCCAAATGTAACCAAGATTCCTATATGGTTAAGTCATGAAGTGCCCGGGAAAGGAGATCATCTGATAGCCATGATATAAAGTTCATCTTAGTTTGAATATTGACCATCGATTTGCTGTTGGTGCCAAGAAGTGACCATTGAAATTCAAATTTGAATTTTCTGAGGGTTTCCAGCGATAGAAAGTAGCAAAATTTATGGTTTTTGTGGCTGTTTGTGATTGGTTTGGTCACACTGGTTGTTGCCGACTGATCCGAGGGTCTTTTTGGTTAGTGAAATGATGTTTTTGTACCAAGAAAAGTGTGGTTTTGTGCTCGAGGTGTGTTTGCAGCTGGCCGATTTGACTATTTTTCATAGCAATTCCTTGTTGTTTTGTACTATTCTCATAGATTTTGATGATTGAGGATCACTCTGGGATATTTTTTCTCATGGTTGTCTGGGTTTCTTCCCCTGCATTTAATTTTTGACTGATTTGGTTGTTTCAGTGGGTGAAACCCTAACCCTAGTCATCCGAAGCTTGTTGCATCCTGTTTTGGGGATTCCAAGATGATTAGTGTTATATATGGTTGGCTTTTTTATTTTGTAAGGGTTGGATGGTCAAGTATTCTACCTTGTAAATATTTTTTTTTCTCTGCATATAGAGTTCCCTCTTTCCTCTTTGGTTTTGGAGAATATAATACAAATTCTGATAGTTTTTCTTATGTATGAGATTCAATATGTTTCTACTATTATCAGATTGTCTCCATCTTGGGTTTTAGACTTATTGATTATGGCATCAAGGGTGTTGTGATCTTTCTATATGCATTTCCTATGTTTCTGCAGTAGAGTTGTTTTCACAGAAGCAACTAGGTCTAGGATTGGTTTTTTGGTGTGTATGAACTGGGATATCAAGGGTATCTCATGTTTGTCTTTCAGTGGATGTTGATCAATGTATTACTTATTTATAGGTCTCTTCTAAGGGGAGGGTTAAAATCCTTTAAATGGGTGATAACACATTAGGATACACAAGTGGTTTGATAATGTATGGTTTGATCAATGGTGTACGACTGATGTAAGGCATCACCATATTTGAATGTACTATCTTCTTGTTTCATATCTTTTTGTTGCAGTGAGGTGTTTGACTCTGCTACCCATTGGATAAGGCACTGGTCTATGAGAGACTAAGGGTATTTTAGGGCTCCATTCAACCAAACATCAATCATTCAAATCAAATACATTTCCCTTTCATGTTGGTAGTAGTAGTAGTAGGAGGTCCATTCTAGTCTGCAGATTCATTCTATGCAAATAGGGCTATTTCAGAAGAAGTTGTTTCATTGGGGTACAGGATACCTAAAAGGGTTTGAAGACTATTCCACACTAATCTATCTGCAGGCCTTTTATTCATAAAAAAGGAGTCATGAGTGTGTAGATAAGGTAATACCCGCCTGAGTGATGTAGAGCTCAAAGAAGAAGGAGGATTCTTTTCAATCCTCATCAATTGGACTTTTTCCTTGTCAAACTTGAGTGCCTACCCTAAGATTTAAGCCCATCTATTGATTCAAGTTTGGTCTTGCAAAGAAAAGTAACCAACAAAATGGCGACTCTGCTGGGGAAGAACTACATCTATTAGAACCTCTGGTTGTGGTTATATTGTAAAGTCAAAATCTTATATTTTCCAGATTGATTTGCCCCATCCAAGTAACCAACAAAATGGTGACTCTACTGGGGAAGAAGTAAAAGACAGTAAGCTTCCTTGCTTTCCTGGATCATCCCAGAGTCTAGTTAAGATCAAAGAGTCAAATAGACAAAAAATATTTGCAAAATGTTCTCACTAAGTGTTGAGTGGCAGCTCTGATTTCTCTATTTGATCAGTACATCTTCTGATAAATAGTGCATGCTTACTTGGTGGAGTTTTGTGTTGATTGGAAGAAGAAACAAGAACAAGTACATTACTTTCCTCTCCAAGGAGGTGGCGACTCTACATTGCAAAGAATTTGATGGAGCTTCAGGGTGAGCTCTAGATCTGCCCTACCTTCTAGTCAACAAAGTCTTCTGCTACAAAACTCTCAGGTACTTTTCAAGGTCTAGATGTTTCCTTATTAAGTGATCAAGCACTAAGAAAAGGATAAGGTGTGAGTAGAAGTTTGCATACTTCAAGTTTTCAGTTGCATCTTTGCAAAATTGTGTGGAAGTATTGCATTAGGTCTGATGGGAAAGCTTGATGAGGAGCTTGCATTCCTTGAGCAAGGCATCCTTAGGGATTGCATGTCATTGATGAGATTGAAAATAGGATGCACAAAGGATCTATCTATATATCTTTTCTATGATAGATTTTGGGATGTATATAATGAGCTTCTTGATGATGTTGAGTTTTTAGAATCTAAGTTCATTGGTTTATTCTTAGATCTTTTCTTTCATGAGTCAACCAATTGGTCAAATGCATTGTGGGAAGAGTATTATATATGTTTCAGAGATTGGATACTTAGTGATGACAGCCTTGGGCTTGAGGATGCACTTGGGGTTATGTCCTTAAAAGTTGAGAACTGGCAGTTAATGGGGGATAGGAGGTTGAGGGCATTGGCTCCTCTTCATGTCGATCATGAGGAAACTAGTAGTTCTGATGTTGATTCTCATTATGCAGAAAGTGCTGACTATGAGGCTGATTTTGAGGTCAGTGCATATGAGAGTGTTGAAGATGGATCTGAGGTTGATAATATTTCCATTTTGTCTATAGATTTTTCTTCTTTCCAATATCGAGATTCTCGCTTCTTGTCCCGGTTTTATGATGTTTGGTGTGAAGGGCAGAATATTGAATATGATGCAGATGATGATTCCTGCATTGATTTCTTCACACAAAATGATCTAAGACCAGAGATGTTAGTCCTTGTTTCAGAAAGGGATGATGTTTGCAGCACCAAGGGTGATGCTAAAGAAGATGAAAACAAAGCCCAAAGTCCATTGAGTAGTGAAATGATTTTAGCACTCTTGGCTAAAGAATTCCAGAGGTATGCATCTTGTATGGATTTTGATTTGCGGCTCCCCTGTGATATAGTCTTTAACACTGATAATGAGGCCAGTGTTCAAAGTGATCAGAATGACTCATGTATACCAGAGCCCTCCTCATGTAGTAACTCTGCAAAAGAAGAGGTAGAAGGACATGACAGTGTGTTTCCCTATCATAGAGATTGCAGTGATGAACATGCCTCTTGTTCAAACTCCTTTTCTTCTTTTGCTAAATATGGTAGTGATGGTGATAGTATTGAGGACTTTGTCTTCAATGATTGGGACAAAAAATCTTTTAATACACATGATTATGTAGATCAGTTGTTTCCTTGTCACAATATTTATAAAGAAGACCTTCACTTGGTTCATGATCCAGTTCATGAGGACATCAGGGATGAACCAAGTTGCTCATTGGCTGAGGTAACATGTGAAGGTGAATCTAGGGATCCAAGTCCTTCTTAGCCAGGTGTTTCTGATGTAATGCATGATGCTCAATATGTTTTATTTTCGGATGCATTACTAGATGATGTTTTCTTTCCCAGTCATCAAGAAGAAGTAAGTGATGTTCCTTACTTCTTGGAGTATGAATATGAATGTAATAGTTATGACTGGAAGAGCATGGGTAGTGATCATTATAGTTTTATTCTTCATCCCATGAATATTCATGTATGTTGGCCACAGGGTGATCGGGATAATTTCAAGTGGTTGGTCACATGCATAGATGAAAATCAGACCTTTGATTCAAGAGGGTCACTGATTTTATTTTGGTGGCCTAGGGCCACCAAATGAAGTTGTAATTCTGTAAATACTTTTCCTTTCTGTTGTGTGTTTCCTTTCCTTTTCCCTAGTTTGGTTGCTAGTTTTTGAGGTCCCTATTTTTGTCTAGTAGGTGGTCTACTCTCCCAGTAATCCTAAATTCTTGCATGGGTACAAGTTACCCATCATCCCCAACTAGAGCCACTGTTAGACCATTTTCCTATCACAACCAAAAATCTTCAGAAAATGGTCTATCTCTGCAATTTTTTCATGGCCTTACCCATTTTCTCCTAGTCTATGCAATTTTTTATGTGTCTCTGGCTTAAGACCTAGGTCAAAATTTCATATTTTTAGGCCATTGCATGTAAAAACCCCTAGTTTACCCTGGCCCTATTCTATTTCTTCATTACCTTTTCGGGCCAATTAAGTCTTTCCTTTATGCACGTGGTTTTTTCTCCCAGTCTTCGTTGAATTTCTTAACAAAGTTTCATGTCCCTTTATCATTTAGGGTTTTAGCGAATACAGTCAGTCACTTGTTCGCTTCATTCCTGGTGGTTATATCTTTCTATTCGGCGATTGCCCAACTGCAATCGTCGCATATTCTCCTATTCCTAGTGGCTTATCTCTTAACAGTTAGTGACCCGATGAGTGGCTTATTTCCTCTTTAGTCACTGATTCACAAAATGGTGGCCCCTATTTATAAACGGTAATACATGTGGACCATTTGTCAGAGGGATGCTGAGGTGGCAGTATTTTATTGGTTGCTAAGTGATGATTGGTATGTTGTCAGCGGGCCCAGTTTCAGCTCCCTTTTGATCCAATGGCTATCGCTAAAGCGCATTGACTTTGTAAGAGGCTTGCGATGTCGTGACAACCGTTGATCTTCCTTTATGCCAAGTGCTTCTGATAGGTGGGTCCGGTGACACATATGCACAAATGGTGATTCCTCATTGGCTAGGAGAATTGATGATTTGGCTGGGTTGTCAGTGTGACCTGTGAGCGAAGAAAAAGTTATGTGTCTGCTTGCCAGATTTTGCAACGTGGCAGTCCCTGATTCGTTGAAGTGTCTTACGTAGTAGGCTGGGGTCAAGCTTTTTGTGACATTGGCAAAGATTCCAAATCTACGGCAGGCGCATGATCTCAAAGAATTTTTTGAACCCTTGAGATTATGCAACAACCTTTCGATTCTCCATGTGTGTACAATGACTGTTGTGGGTCCATTGACAGGTGTTACAATTAGAGCCTTCTTATTGGTTGTCTCAGTGGGGCCGTTCAACAGGTGCTCCCACATTATTTGTCTCTGATTGGTCCATGTAATGATGAATTGGTGGTTGTTAGTGGGTCCTAGTATCCGACATGTCTCAGAGGGTTCTGACATATACAGAGGATCTATGGTCGGCATATGATCTCATGGCTGGTGTCAAAGCCATGAGATCTTGCGCTCGCCGTCTGATTTGAAGGGATGTGTGCGGTGGGTCCTTTGTCAGTGATGACCGAGCAGTAGCAGCGAGTGGTATGGTGACATGTGGCATAAGGTGGGCCCAGGCGGTGGTCTAAGGTTTGGCGGTCCAGATAAATAAGGTTAGCGGCTCTGACAAAGTCCAATGGTTTCACTTGTTCGCGTAATAAAATGGCGGTGCTCGAAATTGATTGGTGATTCAGCGAAGAAAGGTTGCGTAATTGCTAAATTCTTTAGCAGAGACATATAGTGTTTTAAAAACTGGTGAAATCCTTCGGTCACTAGTTCACTAAATAAAAATTGGGATCGATAACTTTCCTTTGTTTGCTAAGTCACAGGGTTGAGCTCAGGTTAACTTTTTCATCTCGCGAATAAGAAAAAGCTTTTGTCACGTAGTCGCCAAATGTAACCAAGATTCCTATATGGTTAAGTCGTGAAGTGCCCGGGAAAGGAGATGATCTGACGGTCATGATATAAAGTTGATCTCAGTTTGAATAGTGACTACTGATTTGCTACTAGTGCCATGAAGTGACCGTTGAAATTCAAATTTGAATTTTTTGAGGGTTTCCAGTGACAGAAAGTACCAAAATTTATGGTTTTTGTGGCCGTTTGTGATTGGTTTGGTGGCACTGGTTGTTGCTGGCTGATCCGAGGGTCTCTATGATCAATGGCATGATGTTTTTGTACTAGGAGAAGTGTGGTTTTGTGCTAGAGGTGTGTTTGCAGGTGGCCAATTTGATTGATTTTCATTGCAATTCCTTACTGTTTTGTACTGTCCTCATAGATTTTGATGATTGAGGATCACTCTGGGATATATTTTCTCATGGTTGCCTGGGTTTCTTCCCTTGCATTTAATTTTTGATTGATTTGGTTGTTTTAGTGGGTGAAACCCTAACCCTAGTCATCCGAAGCTTGTTGCATCTTGTTTTGGGGATTCCAAGATTACTAGTGGTATATATGGTTGGCTTTTTGATTTTTTAAGGGTTGGATGGTCAAGTATTCTACCTTGTAAATATTTCTTTTTCTCTGCATATAGAGTTCCCTCTTTCCTCTCTAGTTTTGGAGAATATAATACAAATTGTGATAGTTTGTCTTATGTATGAGATTCAATATGTTTCTACTCTTATCAAATTGTCTCCATCCTGGGTTTTAGACTTATTGATTATGGCATCGAGGGTGTTGTGATCTTTCTATATGCATTTCCTATGTGTCTGCAATAGAGTTGTTTTCGCAGAAGCAACTAGGTCTCGGACTGGTTTTCAGGTGTGTATGAACTGGGATATCAAGGGTACCTCATGTTTGTCTTTCAGTAGATGTTCATCAATGTATTACTTGTTTATAGGTCTCTTCTAAGGGGAGGGTTAAAATCCTTTGAATGGGTGATAACACATTTGGATACACAAGTGGTTTGATAATGTATGGTCTGATCAATGGTGTATGGCTGATGTAAGGCATCACCATATTTGAATGTACTATCTTCTTGTTTCATAGCTTTTTGTTGCAGTGAGGTGTTTGACTCTACTACCCATTGGATAAGGCATTGGTCTATGAGAGACTAAGGGTATTTTAGGGCTCCATTCAACCAAACATCAATCATTCAAACCAAATACATTTCCCTTTCATGTTGGTAGTAGTAGTAGTAGGAGGTCCATTCTAGTCTTCAGATTCATTCTATGCAAATAGGCCTATTGCAGAAGAAGTTGTTTCATTGGGGTACAGGATACCTAAAAGCATTTGAAGACTATTCCACACTAATCTATCTGCAGACCTTTTATTCATAAAAAAGGATTCATGAGTGTGCAGATAAGGTAATACCCACCTGAGTGATGTAGAGCTCAAAGAAGAAGGAGGATTCTTTTCAATCCTCATCAATTGGACTTTTTCCTTGTCAAACTTGAGTGCCTACCCTAAGATTTAAGCTCATCTATTGATTCAAGTTTGGTCTTGCAAGGAAAAGTAACCAACAAATAGGATATTCAAGGAGTCTAGTTCCCCACCTGAAGCTTGCCTCTAACTCGAATCCAAGCTCCTCTATGAGAATGCCAATACGGCTAAGTGGAAACTCTCCCAGGGATGCCCCTCTTCCTGGGAAATCAGAATGGCTGATACCTGGAATCTGCTAACGGGTTTCTCCAAGTTTGACAACTCAAAATTGAAGGCTAGGAGGGCTACCCGATGGGTTTCCCCACAAAGAGGGTGGACCAAATTAAATTTTGATGGTGTGGCTAATAATCTCACCCAGGGTAGGGGAGGTGTGCTAAGACACCACAATGGCACTTGCCTCTTGGGTTATGTGTGGCCTCTTAATAATTGCACTATCAATCAAGCTGAGGGCATGGCTCTCTTATGGGGGATTAAATTTTCCATTCAAATGAATACCAGACTACTAGAAATCGAGGGGGATTCCAAAGTGGTGGTGGAGGCTATCAAAAGTAGTGCTAATGTGTGGTGGCATGTCAACACCATTATTCTAGAAATCTGTGAGCTTTTTAACAATCTCCAATGCATGACTATTTCCCACAATTATAGAGAGGGAAATGTGATGGCAGATTTGATGGTTTCTATTGGTCTTAAGAAAACCAGGCTAAGAAGTTGGGAGGAGATCAGCGAGCTACCTTGGGAAACACAATAGCTGATCGGGTAGGAGAAAAATGATGTCGTTAATGTTTAAAATGTGCCAAGCTCTCAATTTTGCTAAAGACCCTACCTTGATTACGTGTCAGCATAAGATGATGATCTTTTTGATTATGAATAAGTATGCCCAAAATTCCACAAAGGATGATAATTGCCTTGCATGTGAATACATGTGGAAAGATAGTTGTCCACATCAACAAGTTTTTTTGGTTAACAAGGACAATAAGTGTAGCTCTGGTGTAACTGCTAATTATGGCACCTGGAGATCTGATGGATATCATTGTATAGAGCCTAACTCCCCAAAACCACCCAAGGCATGCCTTTTGAGTATATTTTCCCCTCTAAATAGTTAACTCAAAACAACCAGTTTTATGCTCTATTTGACGTAGCTCGACCCTACAATTCTCAAGAAAATCTGGTGCATGATAAGGAGATTATCAACATGAGAGGCAATACTATAGGCATTGAACCTGATAATATTGATGATGCATTCACTTTCAACCCTCTGGTGACCCACTACTATAAGGAAAGTGGTATCTGGGGTTTTATGGAGTGTATGAAGGGAGGGCATGATTAGAAATTATCCAAGCAGTTCGTGTCTTCTTGGAACAATAGAAAAGTTTCTGTTTGAGGTATCCACTTCTAGATTAATGAGGAAGTTATTTCTAAGGCAATGGGGCTCTCACTGGAGGGAAGAAAATATAAAAAAAACCAGCAGGACGCCAGACCTAACCAGCCTCAACCAATTCTTCAAGGCGGGGGAGATTCCTGTGAAGAAGTCTGGAGGCTTCAATCGCGAGGAGTTCTTGGAGTTCTTGCCCAAGCCGTGCCTCATTGTGATGAAGTATTTCACCCTGGAAGGTAAATTTTTAGTATTCTACTATTATCATTTACCTTTTGTCAATCATATAAGGAATAAGGATCTCATATCCATTCCCTTTTACCTCCTTCATTTTATTGAAAGTAATATTCTAGATATTAGGGAAAACCATGAAAAGCCAATCCCTATTCTTGACTAGGGCCTCCTGCTCTATCTTTAAAACTTCTATAAGGCCATTTTCCCTCTGCCCCAAGCTCCCCCTGTTATCCAAGAGGTCACCCAAGAGGATTCTCCTTTGAAAATCGATAATCCCACCCAGCACACCTCTCTCTAGGAAATCCTAGAAATGGACCTTCTCCCTAAAGAAGGAAAAACCGCAAAAGATGCATGAAAAACCCTTTCAAAAAGGTGGAGAACCTTGAAGAATCACATGTTTCTGAGTCCTTAGATGCTAAATATTTGAAGGAGATGGATAGTACCCCAGAGACCAAAAGGATGCCCAAGAAATAGAGGATTTTGGATAGCCAGGTCAAGTTAGAGGTGGATTTGGGGGGCTCTGTCCGCCGTTCTAATAGAATTGCTAAGGAGAGACGCAAAACTAGAATCGGGGAAATGGCCTTGAAGGAGAAGTCCCTCTGGGATAATGTTTCCCATCCCACTGAGTTAATTGAGGGCTCTTTTGATGACCACTTGAGCTCGTGCAAGAGTGGCACTACTCCCCCCTGAACCCCCAGCAAACCAGGGAGAGTCTTCAAAGCATGACCTCACCCCTGGGCTCCCCCCGTGATCACCAAACCAAGTCCCTCGCTACTAAGCACAACCCTATGTCTCTAGATGGTAATGGTAGGCTTAAGGGCTCCCTTAAGATGAATTTCTCAGAGTTGGACAATGAGATATTAGGCATCAAACAGGAAATGCAGGACATCAAAAACCGCATCATGGATACTAACAAGTTTTCTCTTAAGGTCATGCGTGCGTCAACTGTGACCCTTTGCAATGTGCATGAAAAGTTGGCTGGTGGAAAATTGGAGGCTGACAAAGACAACAAAGACCTTTTCCTATTCCTGCAGGAGGAGTGGGCTATGACCTTGATGTCCAAACATCTGGGTGGGAGATCTTATCTTTTGCTACTGTCATGAGGTCTTTATTTTTGATTGGGCATGCTGGGCCTAGTTTTTCTATGATGCTCTACTATTTTAAGGACAATCTGTCTAGTTCCTGGTCTAGCCTTGCATGGCATGATACTGTTATTTTGATCGCTACTTTTTTCTTAAGATACTCCGATTTGTCTTTCTTGAAAAGAATTATTTTATTTGTTGTTGATAGAGGCAGATTAGACTTTGGTTTTTCTATTGACAAACTACTGATGAAATGCTCTGACTAGTGCTATTAATATGCCATTAATATGCTTCTAGTCCTGTACCATGGGCCAACATCCTCTTGCTTCTTTTATCTATCAAAAACATATCAAAAGTAAAGTGAATGTTTAAAATCAAAGCAATCAGTATGTGATGTTTCGTGTGACACAAAAGATTTATCTTCTTCATTTAGTAAGTGTGATTTTTTTAATGTTGTTTGTGATAAAGATCAATCAAGATGAAGATGATAAAATTGTTAATTGTGATGATAATGCATTTAATTTTAAACTTCTAATTATTTTTATAGTAATATTGGTTTAAAAATGATAGAAAGAATGGGCTATAAAGGTAAAGGATTGGGAAAGTATGGGCATGGAAATAGAGAGCTTATCGACCTAGTAATGAGAGAAAAGAATAAGGGTCTTGGATTTTTCAATGAGAAGAAAAGTATAAATATTGTTACCGACATTATAGAATCAAAAAATGGAGCTCAAGGAATTTAGTGTAAGCAATGCCACAAAAAAAGGACATAGAGAAGACATGTATTGAGATATTCATCCTTGTACCATATGTGGTTTGAGAAATCATTCTAAGAATATATGCTGGACTAAACAATTAAAGAAGAATTACAAATAAAACTGTATGTAAATGGATTGTACAAATGGAGTTTTGGATCAAATTGGAAAATAATTACAAGTATGATTAAAAATTTGTTTAAGCATGAAAGTTCATATGTGAAAAATGATAGCAATTATGGAAGATTTGAATCTTCAAAGGAATAGAAAATATTTTGGTTCGAAGGAATACATTGTCTCACAAGACATTTACAAAAAATGAAATTGCACAAAATTCTTGATTGAACATTTGTGAGATTGCCACAACAGTTAGATGAATCCTAGATAAATGAATCATCTTGAGAAAAGATCATAAGATCATAGAGATAATTTGAATCTATCAAACAATAAAAGGGTTTTTGAAACCTTGAAGACTTGGGTATGAAAAAAGACAAAAGAAAGATTATAGTTAGGAGAAAAAGAGTTTGTGAATGTCGAAGCATTCTTGGTTGAAGTTAAGGGGGGAGTGCTAGAAATAATTTCTCCGTTGTTGACTATATTCATTGCCTTACTAGAAGTTTGTAGATACTTGTTAACAACTATCTACCACCATTTAACAAGTTAGATCCTTATCTTAAATTCTTGTTATCAAGTGTAATATGATTTATAACTTGCCTTGTACTGCAAGTTAATGAACCACCTTCTATTGCTATATAAAAGAGGCTACTATACCATAATAACAGCTAACCGTATATCAGAATGGAGATAAAAATCTATAGAGATCTATTTCTGTATATGTATTTTGTACTCTCATTGGGATTAATAAAAGTTTTGGTTGCTACAACAATTCATCAGAGTGTAATATTTTTGTATGCTCTGTTTAGTTTGACCAACTCTTTTATTTTCCTTTGATACTCAACAATTTACTTAGGGATGTGGTACAAACTATGCACTTTTAAATATTTGAATAGTGCAATTTCTTCAACTTTGAAAATTTTGAGGTGATGACACTAGGATTATTATAATTGATTCTGCATTCTCTCTTACTTTTGGAGAACCCTATCTTCTCTCACTTGTTGTTATCCATCTATACATTTAGTACGTCTATTTTTGTTTGGTTTTCTTGTTTTGTTCTCACCAGGACCTTGTTTTCAAGGAGAAAATGATAGACCTCATTTTACATTTTCCATGTTATTAGTGTTTATTTAATTTTCAGCTTGCCTTTGTTTCCTACATGACCTTAATACATTCTTACCTTGTGTACAATGCTTTATACTTTCCTCTTGCAAGTAATAGATATTTGTTTTAAGAAGTTCCAGGCTTTGAATATTGACCTCAATTTCATCCCTCGGTATGGTGTTCCCTACCACAAGAAAATGTACCTCCTATTTTATAAGATTCAACTAAACATTCAACATTCTTTTTCTTATCCTTGATAATTTGAACTTTGGCTATGCTTTGTCAGATGCCTCTACAAATCCCATCATGGAGTCTCACATTTCTTGTATCTGAGTTATTGACATAAACATGGATAAGAATTTGTATAGTGGCTATGCCTCTACAAATTCTATTATGGAGTCTTCTATTACTTGTATTCAAGGTTTTGACATAAAACATGAATAATTTACATGATTTTATAGGTAGTTGAGCTGACCACTTCTCTCAAAAATAGAATCTTCTCAGAAAACCACTATCATCCCAATTAAGAATCTCATAAAAGATAACTAAATCATGTCATGAATCCAAAAAAATATGTTGCACGCTTACCAACATATTTGAAGGAACATAATTTTCACAATCTATAATATTGATCTATATTATGCTTTTTTTTTTAAATCATTGAATTTTTTTTCACATTCTTATTCAGAGACAACATAAATTAACTCTATTTAAATAGAGTTGTGTTGCTTCTTTCTTCTAAGCCCCTCATCTTATTTTCATGATTTTTCACTCATACACTAGGCTCACCATTGGTTCCATGGATGTAATCTTGTGGATGTTTGAGAAATTTTCTTCATTTCCCACTTGCATAAGTTTTTTTAAATAAATTGCACCCAAACTCTTAAAGAAGCAAGTAGCCCCAATCACTATATATAGTGCCTTAAAAGATGTGTTAGAAATAAGTTCTATCTAGAATAGCTTAAATAATACACACTAACCATTGATTCTTAAGTTAAAAGTGTTAATTAGTTAGAGTTGACTAACTTTTTCCTGAATTAATTTGTTATTTAATGTATATTGTTTAAATATTATTGTTGTACCCTAAAAAACATAGATTGATCATAAAAAATTATGAGTCAGTAGTAGAACACTATATAAAACCAAAGATTTGAAACTTAACTAATCCCAAAAAAGTTGAACAATAACCCTTAGACATGCTTGCTATAGCTTGTTTCTTTTTTCATTTCTATGAGAGTAGTGTGATGAGAGGTGTCTAACATTTTCAGGCCAATGTCATAAATTATTATAACAAAGAAAACTCTAAACATTATAATTAGCCTCCACAAGGACGTCCACTAACTTATAGTGAATCCTTTGGGATTTAAATTACCTTCATTGTACTATTAGATTCTTCCAAGTAGTCTTGTATCCATAGTATATTCTATGTTCTTATTGATTATATAGTACTATAGGAATTGTAACCTCAATAGGAACCTTGGTATATTCCCTAGATGCATGTATATTCAACCAATAATATTTATAAACCCTAAAACCACTTTTTCATGTCATCCAAATCAATCCCTCATTTCTATGAATGAAATAATTAATGAAGATTTTCCTAAAATTCTACATTATCTTAGTAATTGAGGATCTCAAACCAATTCCAAAATTGTGTAAATTTATCAAAAAGAAGATTTAAAGGAAACTTTCTGTCATACCAAATTTTCATATCAAGATTCTCAATTAAACTATGGATGCAAAAACTATAGCATTCAATCAAATCACCAAACACTGCTACAGAAGTAATGTCTATGAATCATTGATTTGACCGGTATGACATCCAATCAAAGGGAAAAAACATGAAGTTTCAATTTTGTTGGCTTCCCTTCCATTCTTTCATGAAAACTCAATAATTCATAATAAAATGATTGAAACTGGAGCGTAAAAGATTATTTTAAGGGAGTGGAAAAAGGAATGATATTTAGTATTATATTTAAGAATGGATGATTTAAATACATTTTTTTTTTGAATTTATAAAATTTTAGGATATGAAATCAAGGATGTATTCTAATATTCTTCTTAGTATCATAAAATTTTGTATTCTAGGGTTGAATATATTATAGCCATGAAGAAAAATAATTTGTTTTTGATAGTAAAAGTAGTAAGAGGGTGCTGGCCCATGGTATAGAAAGACTAGAAGAACATTAACAACGTATTAATCACACTAGTCACATAGCAGATAATCAACAGAAAGTCAGCAGAGAAAAAGTGTCTAGTCCGCCTCTATCAAAAACAAACCTAAAGGTACTTTTCAAAAATAACGAACCAGACTAGCTTAAGAAGAAACTAAATAACATATTATCAGTAACTTTCCACAAAGGGCTAAACCAAAGTCTTAAAAACTTAACCAAAAAATAGGAAAGTGAAATAAGAGACCTGGGGCCAGTAGGCCCGAACCAGAACAAAAACCTCATGGCACCAGCAACAACTAGGATCTCCCTCCTAGAAGTTTAGACATCAGGGTCACGGCTCACTCTTCCTAAAGAAACAGGAAGAGGTCTATGTTATCCTCATCAGCTTCCAATTTCCCACCAGCCATCTTCTCCTACACATTCCACAGGGTCACAGTCAGTGCATGCATGACTTTGAGGGAAAAAAATTTTGAATCCGCGATGCGGGATTTGATTTCTCTCATGTCCTATTTGAGGCCAAGGATCTCATTGAACTTCTATTTGAGAGAGCCTTTAAACTTGTCATTCTCTTCCATCACCACAGTAGTGTGCTCAACGTGAGGGGATTTGGTTTTTTGGGTGTGGGGAGAGGGTGGGGGCGGGGTATTACCACAAGGCATATCTTCCATCATCGAAAGGAGATTCAATGGGGGAATGCTACCAGACCTTGGCGAGCTCAAGTGGTCAGCCGAGGAGCCCTCAATCGAACTAGAGGAGGCAGAGGTGTCCATACCCTCTCAATGGGATTTGTCTTTAGAAGCTGTTTCCCTGAGTCTTGTTTTGCATTTTTCCAAGGCAATTATGTTAGAATGTTGGATAGTACCCCCCAAATTCACTTCCAACTCAACCTGACTACCTGAATTCCTCCATTTTTTGGGATTGCTCTTAGTTTCAGGGGTGCTATTAGCTACCATCTTATCCTTAGCTTCCATGGACATGGAGACATGGGATTCATCAATATCATCTTCCCTTTTAAAGGGGTTCCTCACACATCTTTTATGGCCTTTAACTTCATGCAGAACCAGGTCAGTCTCCCGAATCTCCTTGATAGACTGGGAGGGGGACGAAGAGGGGTTATTGGCTCCCGAAGGAGAAACTTTCTGGGTGACATGCTTAATAATAAGGGGGGTTGGGGTGGAGGGAAAATAGCTTTATGGAAGTTGTATAGATAGATAAAGAGGCCCTGGTGAAGGATGCGGGTCGACTTCTCAGGGTTCTTATTTTCTTTAATATCTAGGATATTGCTTTCCAATGAGTGGAGGAGGTAAAATAGGATGGAAATGAGGTCCCTATTTATGATGTGGTTGAGAAATGGAAGATGATAATAATAAAACATAGTAAATTTACCCTCAAGAGTGAGGTATTTCATAAAAATCTGACACACCTTGCCAAAACTCAAGGAGCACCTTGCGATTGAATCCTTTGGACATTTTCACTAGCTTCTCACCTGACCTAAAGAACTGGATGAGACTGGTAATGTCTGATGTCCAGTTAGTTTTCTTATAGTTTCTACCTTCTATTGATAGTCCCATCACTTTAGCAATGACCTCCTCATTTATTTGAAAGTGTATGCCCCCAACCAACACCTTCCTGTTGTTCCAAGAGGACACGAATTGCTTGGAGATTTTCTCATCATGGCCTCCCTTCATTATTTCCATAAAGCCCTAGATGCCACTGTCTTTGTAGTAGTGAGTTACTAGGGGGTCCGAGGTGAATTTATCTTTGATTTTATTTGGCTCTATGCGTAAATTTTTTCCACCCATGACAACCAGAGTAGTATCCATTGCAGAAATCTTCTGAAAGTTGCAGAGCTGAGCTTCGCAAACCAAGCCATAAAATAGGGTTTTTTGGGTTAACTATTTTATGAGAATTTTATTCATAAAAGGCGGGGGCTGGGTGGTTTTTGGGTAGTTGAGCTCTGTATGCCAAAATCTAGTGGATCTCCAAGCGTAATAATTAGAAATTAAGCCATATTTGCCCTTAGTGTCCTTGGTAATCGAAATTACCTACTGATGCAAACAGTTATCCTTCCACATGTACTCATGAAAAAGGCAATTATAAACCTTAATAAGATTTTGCGCATACATAGTCATAACTACTGTAATCATCAAATTAAGCCAACACGAAATCAAGGTGGGTCCCTCAACAATATTGGCAACACCTTGGCTCATTTTAAACATTGTTAGAGTCATATTTTTCCCGCCCAATCAACTGCTGGGTCTCCTTTGGTAGCCCATTGACCTCCCCCCATTTAACCATCCTGGCCTGCTTAAGCCCAATGGTAGCCATAGAATCCACCATTGCATTTCCTTCCCTGTAGGTATGGGAAATAGTTGTGTTTTGGAGGTTATTGAGGAGCTCACAAATTTCCATTATTATGGTGTTCACCTACCACCCTGCACTTGACCTCCATTTGATAGCCTCCACAATCACTTTGGAATCCCCCTTGATCATCAGTAGTCTGATATTCATGGAGATGGAAAATTTTATACCCCATAGGAGAGTTGTTCCTCTAGCTTGATTGACAGTACTATTTTTGAGCCGCCTAGCATAAGCCAAAAGGAAATCACCATTGTTGTCTCTTAGCACTCCACCCCCACCTTGGGTAAGGTGATTCACCACTCTATCAAAGTTTAATTTGGTCCAGCCAATGAGCGGGGCAACCCATTGAGTAGCATTCTGAGCCATCAACTTGGAGTTGTCAAACCTAGTGAAGCCAGTAAAAAAATTTGAATTATCAGCCATTTTGATCTCCCAAGTAGAGGGGGCTACTAAGGGGAGTTTCTAGCTAACTGATCTAGCATTCTCACATAGGAGCTTTGTGCCCATACAGAGAGAGGCCTCAGATGGCGAATCTATCTCCCTGAAGATCCTATTGTTCCTTTCTTTCTAGATAGTCCAACAGATGTGTGGGGTAAGAAGCATCCATAGGAGCTAGAGGAGAGGGTGATTGGAGGGGGTACACCAAGCAGTAAACTAGTGGACATCAGCTCCCAGGACCCAGGGGACCCCCAATTTTCCAATAACTCCCTACCAAATACTAGCAGTGTATTCATAGTGTATGAATAGGTGGTTCACAGTTTCCTCCTCCTTTTTGTAAAGGACACATCTACTGGCCAGGTAGAACCCTCTTCTTATGAGGTTGTCATGAGCTAAGACTTTACCATGCATAAGCATCCACTAGAAAAAATTAATTTTCAAAGTAAGGTGTCGAATCCACACCTTATTCCAATCGCTCAAATTATTCTCTTATTTCAGAAGGAGGTTGTAAGCATTCTTAATCGAGAAGGTTCCTTCTTGGGTGGGGGCCCAAATGATGGAATCCTAGCCAGTAATTCTCGGGATCCTAACATTCCCTAATATTTCCATAAGCTCTTCAGCCAAGTGTTCTAAATTTGGTTCATAAGGGGGTCAAACCTTCCACTTAGGGTAGTATAATTTTGGATCCAAGAGTCGTGCCAGAAATGGATGGATCTCCCATCCCCGAGCTACTAGAAGACACCCTTACATAGCATGGTTTTGCATTTGCAAATGTTTTCCCAGAGTTTGGAAGGATTGGGGAGTTCTTTATCCTAGTACATCATCCCATAAGGGTGTCCTTGAAGGTACTTAACTTCCATTATCCTACACCAATCCACTTTCCTTTCAATGAGCTTCCAAGCCACTTTCATGGTGAGGGCCATATTCAGTAATCCAATTCACGTAATGCCCAAACTGCCCAATCATTTAGGAAGGCAAACCATTTCCCAATTGACCAGGGACATCCTCTTTTTCTCTTCAGAGCCTGCCCACAAAAAATTTCTTTGTATCTTTTCCAGCCTATCTGCCATGTTTCTTTTGATCTTGAAGAGGGATAGAAAGTGGACAGAAATTCCCTAGAGAGTAGAAGCCACCAACTAAAGTTTACCAGCATTGCTTAGAATCTTCCCTTTCCATCCAACAAGCTTTTTATGAGTTCTTTCCAAGATGGAATTCCAAAAATCTTGGGAGACCTCTTTAATAGTGAGAGGGAGGCCTAGGTATGTAGAGGGGAGCGAAGCAGAGTACAACCCAATATTTTAAGCACTCTAGTCTGGGTCTCAATGGGAGTGTTGAAGAAAAAAAATCTTCTTTTCTAGTAGTTGATGCACTATCCTGAGGACATAGCATAATTCTCCAATAGGTACTTCCATTGTCTAGCTTCTATCACCAATGAGTAACCAAAGAGGAAAGTATTATCCACAAATTGTTCTAGAATAGTTTGCTACAAAGTGGAAGCTAGTTTGATTCCTTTTATTCTTCCCATGGAAGAGAGCATAGTTAGATTCCTGCTAAGAACTTCAGCCACCATAATAAATAAATAGGGGGAGAGAGGGTCACCCTGTCAAAGACCTTTTTAAGGTTGGAAGAAGCCACCCAGGGAGCCATTGACCATAACAGAGAAGCTCACAATTTTCATACATTCTTGAATAATGTGAATAACTTTCTCATTAAAGCCCATTCTACTAAGGATTTTTTGAAGGACCAATTAACTTTATTATAACCCTTAGAGATGTCAAGTTTTAAGGCCATACCTGGTGCTTTTCTCATGTCTATGGAGTGGATAATTTCATGAGTGGATATTGACACATCTAGGATCTTTCATCCTGGGACAAAACCTTTCTGAGTAGGACTAATCAGTTTGTCTAGGAGGGGCTTCATTCTATTGACCACGATCTTAGTGAGGATATTATAAAATGTGTTACATACACTGATAGGCCTAAAGTTCAGCATAGAGGTAGGGTTGTCATTCTTAGGGACCAACACAATATAGGTCTTGTTATGGTGCTTTAGCAGTCACCACTTTCTGAAGAAGTCTCTGAAAGCGTAGGAAATTTCCAATCTAACAATATCCCAATATTCTTGAAAAAAATATTGGGGGAAACCATCAGGTCCCAGAGGTTTATAGGCCCCAATAGCAAAGACAAAAGATTTGACTTCCTCATCAAAAACTCATTCAGTGAGATGATCATTATCACTGTCAGTAATAACACATTGGATGTGATCGAGAAGCTGATTCTACACATTGACCGGGCACATATGTCCAGCATTGGAGTATAATCCCCTAAAGTAGTTGGCCGCAACCTGGTTAATCTTTTCCTTCTCAGTAAATTCATTCCCTTTGTCATCCATGATTGCATTGATGGTGTTTCTTCTTTTCTAGTTGCTAGTAGATCTATGAAAGAAGGTCATATTTATGTCTCCTTCGGTAAGCCACTAGATCTTGGATTGTTGCTTCTAGAAGATTTCTTCTCTTTTCAAAGCTTCCTGCCACTTGTGCCTAGCCTTTTATTCTTCCATTTGCAATTGGGGGTGGATATTACTAGCATCCAGCTAGGCTTGGAGGGAGTCCAAGGTCCCCATAAGCTCTTTCTTCTCCTTATAGAAGTCACCAAAATTATGTTTACTCCAACCCTTAACCTCTCTTCTTATGATATCCTATTTCTAGGAAATCCTAAACATGGCAGTGCCTTTGATAGGATCATGGCCCACCAGGATTTCACTTTGTCCCTAAAAGAGGGGTGGGAGCACCACATAATTTCAAATTTAAAAGGGGTCGGACCAATTCATCAAACTAGCAAAGGAGGAGGGGATTATGATCATAGGTAGTTTTGAGGAGGGAGGACAAAGTGGAAGTCAAGGAGAGGTCCCAAGAAGAGGTGGCCAAGACCCGGTCTAGCCACACTTGGATGAGATGGGAACCTTTCGATTGTTGGACCAAGTGAATGGATTTCCTTTCATATCAATGTCTAAGAGACCAGAGCAAGAGATAAATTTTGCAAGGTCCCCCATACTATCAGAGTATTCCATTAAGCTACCATGCTTTTCTGAGGGGTAAAGTGTTGTGTTAAAGCGCTAGCCACCATAAAATTAGAAGAAGTATGCTGATCCATACAACATATAATATCTTTCCAAAGGGAAAACTTGCTAGTCTAGGTATTAGAGGCATATATATTAATCAAGTGCCAAACTAGCTATTTTTTTCCTGAAGGTAACAGCAAGGAAGTTCAGGGAGAAGGCCAGTGGTTCACCAACAATAGTGTTGGGGTTCCAAAGAGTGGTGTATCATCAACTTGGTATGTACTTTACAAAACCTTCATGTTGAAAAAGAGAGTTTTGTTTCTTTTAAATTACCACTTTGAGATATGAGTTTATTTCCTTTGAATTAACATTTCAAAATGCTAATTAAACATACATTTGATGCAGGCCCTTAAGAAAGTTAGTAGAAAGAGCAATCAAGATTATAACAATATCCTAGTAGGTATGAATGTGTCAATGGAAGGTTTGTATTAGTAGTGGCCCACGCATTGGGTACTCAGACATTCCACCATGTCAAGGATTATGCAGCCTATTTTGCAATTAAAATGGCTATGGATAAGGTGATGAAGAAGATATGGTTATAAAGTGATTCCCTTGACTTCATCAATTGTTTAATCAGTAAAATCCCCCCAATTTGGACTATTAAAATAATTATTGAAGATTGCAATTATATGCTAAATGGGTTTGAGGAGTATAAAAATATCCCTTTTTTTTTGCAAAGGCAACTATTGGTTGATAGGCTAGGAAATATTGGTGTTAGTTATCAATGTTTAATTAATTGGGATATTAATGACAATATCCCCATAGATATTTAAATACTTATGTGTAATGATGTTGGAAAAGGATAATCTACTCTCTATCTTGGAAATGATGGTTCTATTCTTGAAAATTGGTGTCCTTTCAAGGAACTCATTAATTATGAACTACTAGTGAATTCTAGTGACAATACTGTTAGTTTTTTGTTTTGGTTACCCTAAATTCCAAATTGTGGGTGCTTGGCTTACTAATAAAAAATGGGTGTGGTGAAGATTGTAATAGATCGAAACCTATTATTTATCATAAATAGAAAAAGATTGAGTCTATTTGGAGTGACATTTTTAGAGGAGGCCTAAATTTCTATATGGAAAGATTGTTAGAAACAAGGAAACACACACAACTGAGGCGGGGGGTGAATTAGTTGTGTCAATTAATTCTAAAACTTCACCCACAACTTAATCATAAAACATAGATCTAAAAGATAAACATTAAAGTACTGAAACAAAACACATGAACACATTACACTAGAGTTTTGGTGTGGATTCCTGGTTAAGGGAACAACCATGGTTGGGATGAAACCCAAAAGATAATGTACTAGCACAAAACCATGTTAAAGGTATAATGGGAAATGCACAAAGATTCAAGATCACTACCTAAACCTCACTATTCAAATATAACATAGGGAAACAACCCTTAGATTAGAAGAAGGGCTACAACCCCAAAATAGACTACAATACACTATGGACAACAATCCAATGAATTCTGAACCTACTGATAGCATATGCGATATGCTAATACAACTCCAATGAAGTGTAATGAATTTCTTATTAGATTCCACTTATACCTCTTCAAATACACACATGTACATCTACTCACTCTCATCACAATTACAATTGATTACATCTTTATATACATTTCCATCATGTTAGAGTTAGATGAACAAGGTTGGTATTAACCTTAACTCCTCAATCAAAAATATTTAATCAATTATAATGCGAAAAATGATGTGATCCAAAACATGTTGGAAAGGAAATAGTTAGGACACAAATCTCCATCCACGAATACACTACGATCCATAAATATATCCACAAATCTTTGGAATATGGTATCTCACCAAGTTGGCCAAGAACACTAGACACACCAAAGGAAAGGCATTGAATTTAATCACACAACTCAATGTGATATAAAAACATGAATAAGACATGAACTAGAAACATTAGAAAGAAACATGAAATACCACATCAACATAAACATATGATGCAGGAGCATCCTAGGTGTAAGAGCAATCTTGCATCACCGAAAAATATTTATGGTTTCTTTTCAATAAGGGATATCTTGTGTAGAGCTGCTATTTATGGAAACTTACTATTTTTAGTAAGTTGGTCATATGATCTCAGAATGTTCTGATTTCATAGGTAGAGGTTCATTTTGGTTGTATCAACCTGCCAGTAAAGTTTCATTTCCGGATCAAGTCTAGTTTTGAAGATATTAAAAATTTTCGGTATTGAAAATAAGGTACAGAAACTTTGAACTCAATTTTGAAGGCTTTAGAGGCCCCGAATGAGGTTGAAACTTCAACTGAATGAAGCTTGCTTGATTCAAGTGTTGTAGAGCGATTCATGCCCTTTTCGAAATAGGGTCATAATTGTCAATCGAGTCAACAAGTGATGACTTATGGTCTCCGAAAGTTGGGCCACCTGAAATGGCGGAAAATATTTTTTCTTCAAAATTTCTGTTTGGGTTTCAAAAGTTATTTTGAGCCGACTATGATGTAATAAAATTAAAAATAAAATAATTCTAAGTTTGGTCAGCTTTCTTGGCTAAAATTCTAGAACCTTCCCAGGCGGTGGAAAATTGCCTATATAAGGAAGGTTGTAGTGTTGTCTTAGGTACTTCGGGGTAGTTCTAGGTAGTAGATCTGGGTATTGATTCGAGGCTTTTTCCTACAGAATATTGTAAGGGAATGCCCATGTGGCTTTTCATATTGTAATTCCACATTTGTGGAGATAATAAGAAGCCCATTTTTTGTTCTTGCATATTGTTGTTGTTTCTTTGTTTCTGTTATGTGTTTGTGGTATTAAGGGGAGCACCCTTCATCAACATATATGTCGTATAATTCACAACTGTCTATACAATGCTCATCAAGAACACCAAACCTCTATCACTCTAGAAAAATATATTTCCAGATTAAGGACACACAATCATCTCCTAAACTCACCATCAGGTTTCCAACCAAATTATATAACTGATCCAACAGCTAAAAAATTTCACTTCTTGAACAACTAGAAAATAGTCCTGTGATAGATCACCTCTAGCTCACTTAAATAATAATGTGAACCTCTAACGCTTGAAAAAGATGAAGTACAAACATCACAAACATATCTCCAAGTGCGCAACATCCAATAATCAATACAATAGCCAAATAGATCCAAACACTTTATTGAACAAACGAGGAACACTGTCAAAAAATAAGATAATATTTTGACATCAATGTTAGTATATATATGCAATATATCTCTAAAATCTCCAACAAAGGCTTCATGGGGAAGACACTCAAGTCACAAAATCTTTTGTTGAAGGATGGAAGGAGGGAACTCTAAAAGTGTATAGAATAGAATTAGGGATTAATGAGAACTTATTGAAAATGTCTCACATCTCCTTATGGAGGGTAGAAAATTTATACAGAAAGAAAAAGCACCAATGAAGAAGTGGAAATCTTGTTTGAGTCATGTGAAAGAGAAAAATTCAAGAATAATACAAATGGGGGTTTTTTCAAAGCTTCTCTTAGGTGTCTATAGGAAAATTTTGTTGAGGTAATTATGCATTACCTCACCCTAGATGGAAAATTCTATTTTATTTTTAGTTATCATTTTGTTTTCCTTAACCATTTTAGGCATAGAAAGTGGAGCTCCTAGTTCCCTTTCTATTTTTTGTCTTCTCTTAATCATAGTTTCCATGAACATGCTAAAAACCCATCCTTCTCTATTATTCATGAGGGTTTGATTCTTATTTTAATAGGGCATGCTAGTGCTTTGAACATAGAAAGGAACCCTCCCTTAAAACATATATTGAGTTTAAGAAAAATGTGAGCATTCATTATAGTGATACTTCCTCTGATCAGGAAGAAGTTTATTCTAATAATTTCATGAGGTATTTTATTTGTATAAATGGTAAGTCCCCCCATGTATTTCCCCTTCTCATAAGAATGTTTTCATTTTGGATGATAATGATTATGATTACACTCTATTGTTTGATATTGTCTTTGATTCTTTGGACACCAGTCTTGATGTGAAAGGGGAAGGGAAAACTAGGTTTTTTGCTTTGCGTAAATCCAATCAAAACAAGAAACCTTCTTGGTCCCTCTCAGCCAAGGAAAAGAGAAAGTTGTCTAGTATGGAAATTTTTTATTTTTAGTCTGATTCTAAGTTGTAACCTTTTTCACATGTTTCTCCTCAAGTTATGATGTAAATGGATGTGGGAATCCATGTGTATATCATAGTTAATGTGGAGAACTTGATACTCCCATTGAGAGGGGTTGATAAGTCCTAGAAAAACCTCATATTAAAAAAGATACTTAAAATATGATTGACCATCTAGAGCTCTACCTTTTCTTGGATTTTTTATTTTGATCGATGCTTTAAAAGATAGACCTTATCCTTCAAATAAGAGACTCGATAGAATTACAGAAAGTACCCAAGATTTATCAAATGGCAAGGGTGATTTGAAAGAAGATGAGGAACAATGCATTAAAACACCTGAGAAATATTTGTGGGTGATATAAGATAAGATGAGAGATATTATCACAGTTAGTCAAAATTCCATGGATAACACTATGAATGGTTTGAAGAGAATGAATGAATAAGTGGAGGTTTTACAGGTAGTATCTAAGGATAACTCTATGCCACCATCTATTAGTGTGAAGTAGAACAAGAGATATCACCTCATGGACATAGGGAAGGACATGAAGAATAAGCATTCTAGTGATGTGTGCAAAGATTCCAAAGAGATGATGTCTGTTCTTGCTACTATATCACGTGAAGTAAAGATAATGGGATCACCCATATTGATAGTATTGTAAGAAATATTAAAAGTATTAATGTTGATATAATTCATAAAAATTTAAATTTTGGTAAAAATTATGTAATCTATGTTAGGGTGTGGGTCCCCTATTTTTTATTCTTTCATCTATTGAATAATGTATGTGTATCCATTGATTACTGATCGCTTCTTTTAGTAGTTATTTTTGTAAAACACTTGGGTTTCAAGTCCTTGTAAAATTATTTTTCCTTTAATAAAAAACAAGTGTGAATTTATCTTCATAATCTATCTTAAAATCATCCCTTGTTCTTAATTGTCTCTTCCTTTATTGAATAATTTTTTACTACCAATCTAGCTTTGAATTTATCAACATTACCATCAACTTTAAACCTAGTTCTTAACAACCATTAGGAGCTTATAAAAAAAATATTTGAGCAAGTAATTAAATTATTTCTCAAATGCCATCAACACATAGTGGTAGAGAAAGTTTCTAAGATGATTGAAATCTCTTTTGAAACATTGAGGTAATATCTAAGTACTTGTATTGGATTTTGGATAAGTGGGACTATTAAGGAAATATAGCGACAAAAGGAGTAATAGTATTTGGTTCGTGCATTATAAAGCATTATAACATATTATCTTGCAATTTTAGTATGTATTTTTTGGATATACATAGAATGTACATTAAATTTTTCAAGTGGTAAAACTTTTTGCAGGTGAAATGGTAAGGTTCTGAGTATTGGTTTGTACAGAGACAGAGTTTCCACAAATATAATAATCTCCATTACTTTTCCATTGACAATATTTTTCTATGACTTTAAGATATGTTTTTTTGACGTCAAATAATGATATGTTATTTATCCAAAGTATTTTGGTTGTCCACATTGTGTATTTAGGTTGATTAGATGGATTTCTTTATGTGTTCCCCTTTCTAGAGTCAAGTAGATTATTTTTGAACTATTTTGTTTCATGTGGTGATTGATGCTAAGTATTAGAAGTACTTAAAGGTTGTGTCAACTTGGTTTGATTTTGTACACTTCCTTTCCTTCTACAAGGCATTATAGATAGTGGTATTGGTCAATACATTGCATACTAGACATTTAAGCTAATTAGGCTAACATAATTGATATTGTTTTATGTTGTGGAAGATATATAAGAGAAAAACATTAGAAGAATTTGCATCTCCATCAGGTGTGGAGAATTCATCAACCAAGTAAGCCATTTTTGGCTTAGGGGGAGAAAAGCAAGGTTAGATCAATCTTAGACCCTTGAGAAGAATGTGTGGTAAATTCTATCTATATATTTAGATTCATAATTGTGAATTTTGATGTGATGTACAAATTGAAGGTGAAAGGGAAGTGCAAGTACAAGAAGAGGAAGGAACTTATGTCAAGGATAAAGAGAAAGAAATAGTAGTACAAATTTTGAAGATATCAATATTGGTGATGATGATGATGATGATGATGATGATTACTTGGTCATACAAGGTCGTACTAATATTTGTTCTTTGAAATTAGGTGAGATGATAGATATTTATACTTCCTTGCAATCTAAGTTCAAGAAACAATTGATTAAGGTGCAATACAAAGAAGTCCAAGTCATTCAGTAAAAAAGTGATGTATTATCAGATCTGATACATGAAATTTCATATGGTGAGTATGCCATAATTATAGCTAAATTTGATAGATTGGTGACTGTCATAGGAGAAAAAATGAAAATTCTAAAGGGTGCAACAATGTATTGAGTCCAAAAGATATGGACATAAAAGGAAAAATAAATTTGTTCAGTCCATTGCATTGGAAAGATTCAATTTACCAGTAAGTTTGAACCAAATCACAAAGCCTTACAGAGAGGTGGTAAGATTATTGCCACTATTTTTTATTTTTCACTTGCTTGTTGAAGTTCTTAAGAAGAATAAAGTTCAGACACATGAATAACTCAAGAAGCTAGTGTATTGTCTTAAAATGGATTTCTTAATGGATGACATATTCATCAAGAAGCTAGTGTATCGTGGTATCAAAGCATGAGATCATGAGCAATGGATGACGATACACGATCATGCCCAAAAATGCACCGAAGACCCTCAAAATTGCAATTTACTAAAATATATGAAATTTAAAAAAATTAGATTTTGGTATTTTTTCCAATTTGATCCCTCAAGGTGGATTCCAAGCATACAATCATGGAGGTTTAGATTTATATTCGTTAGTGTTGATTCCAAGCTTTCATATTAACATACTTAATTGCATTTCAAATACAATTGCATATCTATTGAATATCATAGCTTCGTTGTTAGATCTACTTCTACTACTTGCTAGCATTCTCTATTTCAATTGAATTATTAAGGTTGATTCCAAACTGGGGTTTGACTAAGGCAAACCCCTCTCCCAACAAACAAGACCATTTTTCTTGTAGGTACAGGTGCGGGATGATGAATTAAAGTGCAGATCTAGATACCCTTTTTGCCGAACTTCTGGTATCCGTGAACAAAGTCAAAGTTGACCTTCAAAATCTCAAGGTAGTCTTTGACCTTTTATCTAGGTCAAAGACTACCTGCTTCTAGAAAGACACAAGTTTTTTGGGTTTTCTCTGTCTCGGCATTTCCAGTCTAGAACAGGTTGCACAATTGCCTGAAACTGTACACAGGCACCAGAAAATAGGTATTTCCAAATTAATTTCATCATGATGTACGTATCTTATTTTATCTGATTTCAAGTATTACCAAATTTACATTCTATCCCTTACAATTCAAATGTATGTGTAAAATATCAATTTTGGGGTCTCTTTTATGTGCAAACCATTGTTCTAGGACCCCATCCATATTTTATACTATACATTTTGGCCAGCTCGATACGCTTACCCTCCTTTCTTTTGTGGATTTAGATGCTCTACTGTGTGAGATCTTCCTTTGTATTCCCTTGTGTGTTCACCTTCACTTTACATTTTGGTGAACCCGACAAGCTCACCCCCTATCTTTTGTGGAATTAGATACCCTATTGTGTTTGATTTCCTTTTCATGCTTTTCATTGGGATATATCTAGATCTATTTTCTATGAATTTCTTTATTTTTTATCATGTTGCACAAGTTGTTTCAAATATTTTTGAAACATTCTTCTATAACTTTTGGGATTACACAACATTCTCCTCTTACCTTACCATTGCATGATGTTACACCTAGAAAGAGTTTATCTAGTGTGTGTGATGTTACTTTGTCCTCTTTTGAATTACGTTGTAAGGATATATTAGAGCAAGAAGATGACTTTAATCTATCTCTCCATCATATTTCTCTTTATGGAGATGATTTGGGGATTGATGTTAATTCTTCTCCTAATACATGTCTTTTCTATGAGCCTACTTTAGAATATAATTTACCTTCTTTCCCCTCTAGGGATCCTAAAATGTGCTTTATTGGTAGGGATTATAATCCTCCTATTTGGGATGAACCTTTGGAATGGGATGTCGATTACTCTCTTCCTCATGACACCATTGTGGATGATCCCTTGGATAAAGACATTGATCTATCCCCTCCTCGCAAAGAAGCCTTGATGCAAGAGGGTGATTTCTTAATGGATGACATATCCATACATGATGATAACTCTTTTTCTAAAACACATGAAGACATTTTAGCAAAAGAAGATGATATTATAGATGCTTTACCTCCATTTTGGATTCCTTCTAGTGGTATGAATTCACTTAATCCTCTCTCTTTTAGTGATGATCTTATGGAGAATCAAGATCTTACCTCATCTCCTCCTAGGATGTATTATTTTCTTCCTTCTTGTGAGTCTATTTGTAGTGTTGAGACAACTAATATGGTTTATCCCAAACCCTTGTTGACTATCAAAGGTTTCCCTCACATTACACTCAAAGGTAAACCTATGTATTATTTCAATGATCAAGATTTGATATCTCACACATATCATATAAGGAATAACCTTCAACCTAATCCAGTGGTTTCTACTTCTTTACCACCTTCTCAACCTATTCTTCCTCCTCCACCCCGTCTTCCTAGCAAGCAGTATGATTTGATAAACCAATTACAAAATAATCTTGCCATGATTTCTTTATGGGAGCATCTTCAAACTTCACCTACCTACTATGAAGCCTTGCAAAAAGCTCTAGCAACTCTTCCCACTCCACCTCCTAATCAAGAGAACATTAATAACTTCTTACAATGCATGCATGCTACCCGGGTCCTCCTAACATTGTATTTACTCAAAAAGATTTACCTTCTAAAGAAGTTAAAAAGAAATATGATGGTCTTATGGTTGTTGTTACTATCAATAAAAGTATCATTCGTAGGACACTAATTGATAATGGATTTGGGCTTAATATTTGTAGCATGGACATGCTCAAAGCTATTAAAGCTGATGTTTTAACTATTCAACCTAACAATGTTCCTATACGTGGCTTTGATAAAATTGCTAAGAACACTTTAGGAATCATTACCTTACTTATCAAAGTAGGTTTGGCCATCCTGAATACACCTATTCATGTTATGCCTAGACCTCTCAATTATAATCTTCTTTTGGGTAAACCTTGGTTGCATGAGATTCATGCTATTCCTTCCACCCTTCACCATAAAGTTAAGTTTATACATAACAATAAGATGTATAAACTTCATGTGGATGATGCCCCTAATCCTTGTTTGAATATTCAAACCCACACTACTCCTACTCCTAATAGTAATCCTTCTTCCTCTAATACTCTTCCTGGCAATGATTAGGGAACCTTGGATTTTACTCCTACCTTTATTGGAGAGTATAAGATTAATGATCTTGATTTTAAGAAGCAACAAAGAGAATTTGAACAACAATTTTTTACTTTTACTTCTAAAGCCCTTTGTAATAACTTTTTCGCTGCTTCTACCAACAATGAATCTATCAAACCTACTAATAATGACATAGTGACTACTGAAGTTCCATTGACTCTTTCTGATATGGTTTCTTGTTATGGTCCTGGTTATCATTTCCAAGTTAAACATGGATTCCATGGTCAAGCATGTGGTAAGCATAAAAAGGGAATTCAAATGCCCTTACACACTGGGGGGCATGAGCATTCTTATGGATTGAGATTTAATCCTCAACAATAGATCAATGTTAACAACATCTCAAATAACACTTGAAAACATGATGAAACTATGAAGGAATTTGACCAAGAAGTTCTTTTGCCTAAAATCCTTCATGCTAAGATGATTACTAGACCTAAATGCAAAAAGAAACATAGTCCATACTTGAAGACTCTTCCTATTTGTTTATATCATAGATTTCATGATCACTCTACTAATGAATTTCATGCTTTACATTATAAGATTAGGCAACTCATTGATAGTAAGGTTATTTATATATCATGTGGCAATGAGTTGTATTTCAATCCCATTTTCTCTAAATAATATTTATGTTCCTATTATGGAGCTCCACATTATGTAAACAATGTTAGCCTAATAATTGGGGGCTCGTTGTCTTGCATAGTGTTGCAAGTGATATAATAGGTCCTCTTTCATCTTTGTTCCTACACTTGGGGGGCAAGGATGTCATCTCCTTCTTTTCTATCTTTTCAGGATTCACCTCTTTCCTTGGTTGAGAAGTACCTATCTATTATGTGATATCCAATTATACATGAAAATTTTGGTTTAAATTAAGGATCTTTTTCCTTGATCGCAACCTATTTTTTTCTTTGACATTGGATTTCCATGGTTGATATATCTCTCACCTTGGAAGCTAAATAGTGTGTTATCCCTCACAAGGGTTACTTTTTCACTTCTTGCATTATATCTCTTTGCATTCATCCCTTCCATGGCCTCATAGGAGTTGTGACCTTCTTGGCTTGGACTAGGCATTGTCTATGGATATTGTCTTGATGTTGAAGAAGGCTTTATCCTTGTTCTTTTCTTTCCTTAATATGTCAAAATAGTATGTTTTTTTCCATATTAAGGAGGGGGGCATATATGTGGCCTCCCTTGTTCTATATTATGCATTTTTGTTCTAACCTTTTTGTCTTGCAACATGCTAAATCTTGGATGGTAACGCACATAAGTTTCTAAATCTTGAAGGGACACACATTTCTAATTTCAAATATGCTAAATCTTGGATGGTAATGCACATAAGTTGTTAAATTTTGAAAAGACACTTATTTCTAATATGCTAAATCTTATGAAGGTAACACACATAAGTTGCTAAATCCTGAGGAGAAACACATTTCATATTCATAGTGATACATGAAGGTGGATCTATGGGTATTCCAGAAGCCATCAAAAGATGCATTACAATTGCAAGCATAGTTTATGGGTGAACCTATTGGGCTCTCCCTCTAGGGTGATTCATGGTAAGGTGGGCATCTTACTAGGTGAAGTGATCACTATCTCCTTTCTCTCTTTTTTGCTTTCATGCTAGTAGAACTAGATCATGAAGCTATGTTATTTATAGTGTTGCTTTTGTCTTACTTATGTAATCATTTATGCTTTTATGATAGCTTTCCAAATATGATATTATTATGAGAAATATTTCTTAGCGAGGTTTCTTATGCTAATTGATTTACGTTGTTTAGTACTAACCCCTATTATTTTGGTTTTCTCTTTTTGCACCCTCGTGCGTGTATGTTGAGTTAGAATCCTTAGCCTGGGGGCTTGTGTCGTTAAGTAACTATTATTTTATCTCATTGGGAATCCACTTGGATCTCCTCTTTCTTCTCCTTTACCAAGAGTTTGCATCAAGTCTATACTCTTGCTAAAGTGGGGACTTAATGTATCGTCTTGAAATGGAAGCACTTCCATGTTAAGATCATTTAGCCATCCAAGTAAGTGGTTTGGGGTCATGTTGAATGCCTTGAATTGGTATTTTCTTGGATCTATCTTTTTCCCCATTTTCCACTTCTTTTATGCACTTGATTCCTTCATTCTAGGTGAAATTAGGGTTAGGATTCTGAGGATTCTCCTTAATTTCCCTCTTCTATGGATCTATTTTCTAGGTAGCACTTAAAAATAGGTCCTCCTAGAATTTATCATGTTCATCATAGGATTTTGTGCCTCTTCGTGGCACTCTTGCTTGATTCTACCCCTTTTTCCACTTTTTGGTTGCATTTTCCCAGCACTCTGCACTGAGACCCTGAGATCTGTGACCTCAAGGTCAAGAATGACCTTGAGGGGTCAAGGAAGACCTTGAGGATCAAGGAAGACCTCATCCTTGACCTAGGGTTCAAGTTTCAAGGTCTCATAATATCTGGATGTCGGGTTTCAAAAAGAATTATTTTCCCGCTTCTGGGTCGGCTGTTTTGGTCTTTGAAATAGTAAACTCTTAAATTATATTTAATTTAGCTCCATTACTAAAGGGTTGAGACCTAATTGGAATTTAATTACCCAAGGTGGCCCCTATAGAGGATTTTGCCCTAGATCACTATAAAAGGAAGCCTTCCTCTCTCATTTTCTCCACCAAGTTTCTATCCACTTTCATGATCAAGGCATCAATTTTTCATGCTCAAGAACTCTCAAGAAAGGAGATCAAGGAATAATTTCATCAAGAAAGATAAAGAAAGCATCCAAGTCCTCTTCTCTATTCAAGTTCTCTATTGAAGATCAAGGGCTCAAGCTTGCAAGCCTTTGAAGGGATTTGGTTCAAGCATTCAAGATTCATCATTCAAAACCCTAGATCTAGCCATCATGGTGGTGTGATCTTCCTTCAAGATCCTTTGTTCATCTTGAAGATCTATTCATTCTTCCCTCAAGGTGGATTCGAAGCATACAATCATGGAGGTTTCTATGTACATTCATTAGTGTTGATTCCAAGCTTTCATATTAACATACTTAATTGCATTTCAAATACAATTGCATATCTATTGAATATCATAGCTTCATTGTTAGATCTACTTCTAATACTTGCTAGCATTCTCTATTTCAATTCCATTATTAAGGTTGATTCCAAACTAGAGTTTGACTAAGGCAAACCCCTCCCCCAACAAACAAAACCATTTTTCTTGTAGGTAAAGGTGCGAGACAATGAATTAAAGTGCAGATTTGGATACCTTTTTCGCTGAACTTTCGGGATCCATGAACAAAGTCAAATTCAACCTTCAAAATGTTGAGATAGTCTTTGACCTTTTATCTGGGTCAAAGACTACCTGCTTCAAGAAAGACAAAATTTTTCTAGGTTTTCTTTGTCTCAGCATTTCCAGTATGAAACAGGTTGCAGAATTGCCCGAAACTATACATAGGCACCAGAAAATAGGTATTTCCAAATTAATTTCATCATGAGGTATGTATCTTATTTTATCTGATTTCAAGTATTTCTAGATTTACATTGTATTCCTTACAATTCAAATGTATGTGTAAAATATCAGTTTTGGGGTCTCTTTTATGTGCAAACCATTGTTCTAGGACCCCATCCATATTTTATACTATACAACTAGTAGAATTTTTTTTGGCTCACTCATCTACAAATTTTGGCATATTGGTTGAAGCGGAAATAGCGAGAAAGAAAGAGGATTGAAGAATTATGAGGTAGACTTTCTCTACTAGATATCAGTGCATTTGATCCATTAGGGGGTAAGTATTTTTTTTGAAGGACAATTTTTTTAACTAGAAAACCTATTCAGCAATTGGAATGGTGATCTTCAAGCATTGAGGACAAGTTTTGTTGAGTGAAAGTTTTGTAAAGAGGGAGAAATAGCTCCTATAGATTTGAATCAATAGTAAGTGATCAACTAAGGGAGAAAAGTTAGAAACTGAAAAGATACTTGTAGAAAATTAGGACTTAGGCATGTTACACATTTTGCATTGTTGTCAAAGGGGTAAATGAATTAGTGAAGAATCAAAGGGGGAGAAGTATTAGTAAATGAAGAAGATTAAGCGAAGAAATATTAAGGAGAGAATAATTAGACAAAGGAGGATAAAGAGATCAAGAACATAGAGAGTATTAATCTACTTGGTATTATTGGTGTTTTCATCAATGCCAAAGGGGGAAATTGTTAGAATAACTAATGTAATTGATGTTAAGATTAGATGAGTATGTTATGTTATGTGTTTGATGTAGTTATGATGAGAGGATGATTAGTTATGATGTTTTCATTGATATCAACTTACTATTTTTTGGTTGACAATGTTCCTCTTATGTTGAGGTATGTTCAAGAGGTTGGATCTAGTGCTAAGGTAAAAAATGGAGTGTACGATCATAAAGGAATATTAAGTGATGTCTCTAGATGATATATACATGACTACACATATTTATCTTATGTATATTGTGACTTATAATTGTTTCAAGGTTGACATGGAGAATAGGTTGAAGCCGAGGAGTGATGATTTGATGATTGTGTCAAATTGGTTTGGATTCTGATGTTGCGACTCAGGATGTGTGACCTTGATGATATTATATGAATTCTTATGAAATTGCATCAAGATTGGTGATTGTTGGACATAGTTATAGTGGACTGAAGATCACTCAACAAAAGGTTAGGAACTTCTTAGAACAATAGGTCACATCCTTAATCGGTGATGTTGCACCATGTCATGATAATTGATTATGTGTTGGAAGGATCTTAATGATGTGTCAGATCGATGCGGAATGATGAGTTGGCATTTTCATGATTATGATGATCAGATTTCTTGGAGTTGTGCAAGGAAATTGGAAAGTGTGATATGGTTTGACTTTCCTTTGTCAAATTGATTTCGTGATGGATCTAGAGACTAACATGAATCTAAAATTATGAATGATAATTGGAATTATGTTTTAGAGTTTAAGGAATGAGAGGGAATTTATTATAATTCAAATGTATTAGGTCTTGGCCAACGTAATTTAAACGATTGAGATGAACCAGTGTAGCTTCAAATTGAACAATATTCACTATCAACTAAAGAAACCATGAAATATTCATAACATGCAACTATGAAGCAATAAAATAAATAAGCACCCACTGATTCATTTTATGTTTTACATGTTAATTACCCCAAATGAAGAATTATGATACAAGAAGAGAATTTCTTGTTAGCCTCATTAATATTTTCACTAAATAAGATAACCATTTTGCTATGTTGACTCAACACTACCGCTATTGTATAACCAACAATATCACATTTAATTGTAAATACCCTATTAAATTCAAGTAAAGCTAATATAGGATGATGCACTATCCTTTTTCAGATATTGGAAACTGAATTCAACCTCACTAGACCATACACATTTCTTCCTCTTAACCTCGTTGATGGTGTCAATGATTGGAGCACATATCTGACTAAATTTTTTAATTAGTGTCCTATAAAAACTTGCCAACCCATGGAAACTTCTTACCTAAACAACTTATTTGTGTACATATTCTAACTTAGAATAGCTTCAACCTTACTTGGATCCATCTTCAAGGTGCCGTTTGTAATAAAAAAACAAAGATACATGAGTTCTATCCTCATAAACTCACATTTCTTCAAATTAATCATTATTTTTTCTTCATTCAACCTTCTCAATTACAAATTCATATGGATCAATATTCTTCCTTACTTGAACATAAAATATGAATATCATCAAGATAGAAAACTAATACCTTACCAATGAATCACTTGATAACTTTATTCATCAACCTCATTAAGGTCATTGGTGAATTGGAGAGGACAAAAGGAGTTATAAGAAATTTTTAGAGATCTTCAATTTTTTTTTAGGCTTCATACACTCATCTCCTTCCCTAATCCTCATTTTATGGTATCTAATTTTGAGCTCTATTTCGGAAATGATGCATGCTCTATATAGGAAATCCATCAAGTGTTCTATCATTGGCACAAGAAACCTATATTTTCTTGTGATCTTATTTATGGAACTTTAATCAACACGCATCGTCCATTCACCTCCTTTTTAAGGTGATAGAATAGTGGGAACTACACATGCACTAATGATTTCTCTTATCAACCCCTTATTTAGGATTTCTTGTACATGTCTCCTAATCTCCTCATTTTTTTTGTGGTTTCAAATTATAGAATACCTTATTAGGTAATCTATCCCATGGAATAAAGTCAATGTGATGGCTAATATCCCTTATAGGAGGCAAAGAACTAGGAATATCTTCAACCACTATATTGACATACTCCTTGAGAAATTCATGAACTCATCCATCTCAATTATTATTATAAGAGTCCAAGGATTTATTATGACTATAGAACCTTCTTATCCTTTTTATTTCATGGTTTTTATGAACTCCTTTTCACCTATCATCGTTAAACTAGGTCCCAGTAGTGGTGATTTATCTTCATCTTTCAATGGTGTTCGAGTATATGAGACTCCATTCTTTACTATGACATAGGTATTCTTTCTTCGATCGTGCTATGTATTTCTATCATATACCATGGTCTACAAAGGAGTACATGTAAAAAAACAAATGAGATGATTTCAAACAAGCTCCTATCCTTATACCCCCCTATATGTGGTGTAGGGAACCTCCCACCATGATGAGTTATGAATGTTTAGGGGTCTTAGGAGTTTGTGATAGTTTGATTAGGAGTTTGGCGTAAAGATCCATAGGATTGGATCTTTTCATTTGATTGTAATAGCCAAATGAGATCAAGGAAGAATAGTGGTCCATTTGGTCTAAATGGCCTTAGAAGTCTCTAGATGTTGGATTTTGTTAGAAATTGCCTAATTAAGGTCTTAGGCCCTTAAATGACTTTGTTTAGAACTTAGGAATCATTCCTAGTTTTTGGATAGGTCTAATAAGCCAAATGGCCTTAGAAGTCTCTAGATGTTGGATTTTGTTAGAAATGGCATAATTAAGGTCTTAGGCCCTTAAATGAATTTTTTTAGGACTTAGGAATCATTCCTAGTTTTTGGATAGGTCTAATAAGCCAAATGAGACCTTGGGCAAAAAGTTGCTAAGCAACTTTGCAAAGTTGCTCGAGCAACTTTTGCAACTTTTTGTAAAGTTGCTCAAATGGAAGTTCAGGTAGTTGTAACCACCCATGATCGGTATATGAGAATGAGGATGATGAATTTTTAAGGTCAATGAAGCTTGGATTCAAATTTTATGATTAAGAACTTCATGTATGGATGCCATGTATTGATTGTTCACTATTTGCAGGGTTTCACTGTTAGTTGTACGACCTGTATGGATTGGTTGGAGAGATCCAAATACATGGAGGTTTAGTTTGGTGTTTAATCTTCCTTCTACATTGATTCATTTTAGTATAGGCTAGAGTAGTGTTACTTAACAAGTCTTTCAAGCCACTAGTATGTGAAACTCATTTGCAGAGCAACCATGCTTGGAAGAGCTCTAACCTGAACATCCACCGGTGGAATTGGCTAAAACCATGGGGGATGTTAGGTTAGAGTTTTTATTTGTAATTTTTTTTTCCATTTGTGTTGTGGCACCAACGCTTCAAGGCCAACTTGGAAGCCCTATGGCTGACTGTTGAAGACATGTGAGCCAGGACAAGGTATAGAAGGAATTGACACGTGCACCCATGACTTTGGGGAAAGAACTTAGATGCATTGGTGGAAATATATAAGAGTCTCCTATAGGATTCAAGAGGTTTTGTAAGGTTTTTGGAAGTTTGGAGACCAATTTGATGGTCTTTTATGCATACTGGTCCAAAGGCCTAATTAATAGGCTTAAAACTACGGCCTGCTACTTCATAGGGTTGTGGGTGCATCCAAAATCTTAAACTTAGGATTTGGAAGGGATTGATAGATAACTTGAGCATTTTTAAGGTCTTCTATGAGGTTTTTTTGGTATTTTGGGAACTAGAAGCATAAATTAGTTAAAATAGGCCTAATAGGATTTGTGCCAGTTAGGCCTCCTATTAAGTTTAATGCATAATGACTTGGTAAAGAAACTTGAAGTATATGGGTTGGTTCTAAATATTTTTGAAAGGTTATGAAGCTATTTGGAAGATAGAATCAAGTGTGGGAAGATCCTAAGCAGAGGTTTGTGGTTCTGAAGGGGTAGTCCTTGTGTAGGAACCTAGTAGTTTGAAGGCCTAAATTGGTCTTGGAGGAAGTGTAACTTCTAGAAACCAACTATACCTAATGTACACACTAAATAGTGCACTTATCTAAGCCATTGCTTCCAAGAGAATCTATGAATGGGAAACCTTGAGAAAGTGACCTAGAGCTCCCTAGGCATGGAGTCACAAGGATGTTGATGGTGCTCTCAGCTAGAGCTATTGAAGCATGCAACCTTGCTAATAAACCGCACAATGGGAGATTCAAAGAGACAAGGGCTAGAATGCCAATATCCTCAAGAATCAACAATGGAAATGAAATGCAACTATGCTAAGAATGAAGATGCAAGATAAGCTATGAAAATGAAAGTATTACAAACCCTTTCTAATTAAGCTATGTGAGCTAATCTAGAGCATAAAGGAAACTAAGCTAGAAAGCATAAACATGAAGCTAAGATGCATGAATGAAACTAGAATGAAATAATGATCTCCAAAGCTCCAAATTCTCCAAGGAATCCCGTAGCATAAGATTAGTATTCAAATTTGGGATCTTAGAATGAGAAAAGAGCTCTCCTTTTAAAGGAATTGAGAGAGAATGGACCATGGAGATTAAGATGCAAAAGATTTAATCAAGGGTGGAGCTTGAAAGAGGAGAAATCCATGTGCACAAATATCCTCCAATGAGAAAATAAGAGTTGACTTTTGTGTCCATATGAGACAAAAAAAGGCCTTTTCTTCTTTTTATAAAATAAGAATAATGTTTTATTTGTGCAACTTAGGATAAGATGAAAAGTGGGGGCTTTTTATATACTAAAAGGGGAGGAAATTCCTTTTAAATAAATAAAGACTTAGGATAAAATGGTTAGCCCATAGAAAATAATCAAAAAAATGATAAAACTAGGATTTGATCAAGGAAATTGATATTTGAAAAATGTTAATTTTTGAAAATATTGATTCAAGGATTTGATAAATTGCTGAATGGGGGCCCAAAGTCTAGGCGACCATTTTAGGGTGCATACACCTAGGAGGAGAAGTTGGTGAGAGGGTCTAGGAGATAAAAAGTAGTGAAGATTACACTAAAACTAATCGTTCGATGGTTACAGAAGGTTAGGAACCTTGGAGAAAAGACTACGACCCAATTCCTCTGCATCAAAGTGGTATCAAAGCGGGAAATTCTTGAATTTTGTGTATGTCTGATGAAGAGTAGAGTCAAGAGGTTGACAATATGGCTCCTAAAACAATGAGTAGGGGGTCTATAGTGAAATTGGTCAAAGAGTTATTGGCAAAAGCCAACTCGACAGAGTCAAAGGGAAAGAGAGTCAGTGAATGGGGTGATGAGAATGAGGGTCAAATAGGGGAGACATCTAGTAAGGGTAAAGAGATAGTAGATGAAAAGGACAAGGTGTTCTTGGATGCATTCAAATCCATGAACAAGGATAGCATGGAACACATACCTTTTTTATAATGGTGGACTGAATGGTGAGGAGTTGTTGGATTGGCTAGAAGCCATTGATAACCAATTTGATTACAAGGAAGTGGCAGAGGAAAAAAAAGTTAGTTATGCCAAAGCAAGGCTTAAAGGATCTGGGTTGGTATGGTGGAACATGATGCAAGATGATAGGATAGCCAATGGGAAGAAGAAGATAGTTTCATGGGAGAGGATGAAAATCAAGTTGAGGGCTCAATTATTGCCTACTGATTATGAAATCTAGATGTATCAAAGGTTGCAAAACCTAAGACAAAAGGAGATGATAGTGAGTGCTTATACTAAGGATTTCCATAAGCTAAGCCTAAGGGCTAGAAGACAAGAAGATGAAATGGAGAAAGTAGTATGGTATCTTAATAGGTTAAGACAAGGGATACAAGATGAGATTAGCATGATGGATCTTGAAAGTATGCATAAGTGTTTTCAGTTAGCTTTGAGGGTAGAGGATAAGGCTAGAAGGAGGAATCATTTCAAACAAAGAGGAAGAAGTGGAAATAATAACAGGGGTTTCAAAGGCAGGAACAATTATGGAAGAGGATAGAGTCTTAACAGACAAGAAGAAAATCATTCTATGGATAACAGTGGTGGCAGTTAGTTTAGAGGATCTTTTCAAAGAGGAGGATATAGAGGAAGAGGGCCTCATAGAGGAAGATTTCAGACACAAGACATGGAAAATTTAGTCTTAACTAGTAGGTGTTACAATTATAACCAAGTGGGACACACCATGGGTAGGTATCCTACTAAAAGTTCATAATCTTCAATGGGGGAAAGAAGGAATCAGTTGGTTCTTGATGATGACACACAAAGTGTCACTTCTCCCATTTCCAAGGCAGGGCCAGTAGTGGATGGAGAGAAATTGATGTTGAGAAGGACTTTGTTGAAAGTTCCTAGTTCCATAGAACCACCACAAAGGAAGAGTTTGTTTAAGACAACTTGTAAGTCTCATGGAAAGATCTGCAAGGTTATAGTGGACTTTGGATCAACTGAGAACATTGTGTCTATAGAGATGGTTCACAAACTGAAATTAATAAGGATACCTCATACCACACCATATAAAGTTTCATGGTTGAACAAGGGACAACAGATAGTGGTAGCTGAACAAACTTTGGTAGAGTTTGAGATTGGTAAGTATAAGGACAAGGTCCTATGTGACATATTGCCCATGGATGCATGTCACCTACTACTAGGATGTCCATGGAAATTTGATGTGAAAGATATACATGATGGTGACAAGAATATCTACCTAATCACCAAGCTAGGCAGGAAGTTCCAAATGGATCCATTGCAAGATGTTAATGATGAGAAGCAAGTAGGAGCTAGTGCTATGATTTTGAGTGGGAAAGAGTTCCTAAAAGTTATGAAGAAGGAGAATGAGATCTATTGTGTAGTGGTAGTGAAGCCAAAAGAGGAGGCTAAAGAGAAGGCTAGCATAACTTTGGAGGTATAATCATTGTTGGATAAGTACCATGACATAGTGGAAAATGGGTTACCAAGTTCATTGCCACCCATGAGAGAGATAAGTCATCAAATAGACCTTATTCTTGGAGAAAATTTTCCAAACAAAGTAGCCTATAAGATGACACCTAGCCAAAATGCAAAGATAGCCAAGCAAATTCAAGATTTGTTAGATAAGGGGTTGATAAGGAAGAGTTTAAGCCCTTGTGTTGTACCTACTATCCTAGCACCAAATAAGGGAGGTACCTGGAGGATGTGCATTGATTCAGGGGCCATCAACAAGATCACCATAAGGTACATATTTCCAATGCCAAGGATTGAAGACTTGATGGACAATTTGGGAGGTTCATGCTACTTTTCTAAGGTGGATTTGAAGTCAGGCTACCATCAAATCAAAGTTAGGCCCGGTGATGAATGGAAGACAGCCTTCAAGACAAATGAATGGTTGTATGAATGGCTTGTGATGCCATTTGGTCTCACCAATGCTCCTAGTACATTCTGAGACTCATGAATGAAGTGTTGGTAGATTTCATAGGTAAATTTGTTATATTTTATCTTGATGACATATTGATTTGTTATAGTTTGTGGTTCTAAAGGGGTAGTCCTTGTGTAGGAACCTAGTGGCTTGAAGGCCTAAATTGGTCTTGGAGGAAGTGAAACTTCTAGAAACCAACTATACCTAGGAGGAGAAGTTGGTGAGAGGGTCTAGGAGATCCAAAGTTGTGATGATTACACTAAAACTAATCATCAAATGGTTAGAGAAGGTTAAGAACCTTGGAGAAAAGACTAGGACCCAATTCCTCTGCATCAATATGGAGTTCTACCCAAATTTTTTAATTCACTAGCAATTGTTTCCCTTTGTTTAACCAAGATAATTTTTATGGGGTGGCATTACACAATCTCTAGAACATTAACTTCTCTATAATTTCAACAAAAACCAATTTATTATTACTACCAAAATCAATGATAACTTTATAACATTTACCTTGGCATTTGCATTTAGCCCTGAAGATTGACTTTCTTTGTCGTGGTTCTTTCTCCATGGGAACTTTGATCAAGGTTCTTATCATCAAAAAAGCAATCTCTTAAATTCCTATAGAAAGGTTTTATAATGGAAGATTAACACTTTCATTGTCCTCATACTTTCTAATTTTATTTCTTCTTTCACCTCCAAATGAGGTAGTAGACTAATCTTCAGGGCATTTTCCATTCTTGGTGGCCTAAAAATTTATTAGATTTGTAACACGATGAATTCACTGGATCCTCCCCTTTAGCTTCCAAATATGACCCTAATATTTGATCTTCTTCCCCTAAAAATTCCCCTTGACTCTGAGGTTTTTTCTTGGGAATTACTTCTTTCTTCATGAGACCTTTGGGACTATCCTCTTGCAGAAAAAATCCCTCTTCCTCTAAAGTTTTTCCTTTTCCTTCCTCTACTCTTCTTCTCTTTCTTCCTTTGCAAATTGTATTTGTCCTTTAAGACAAATTGATAGCATTCTTCTTCCATCCTTCGACATGTGAGATTCATTTCAATTTATAGGCTATACTTTAGCCCATTCAAATTCCTTGCAACCTTATCAAAATTTCATTCCATGTGGCCTGATCTAATGCTAAGTTTATAGAAATATTTTGTGTAGGTCTTCACATCCATGTATTTTTGTTCTATATTTTTCAACTCACTATACAAATGAATGGCATAGTAACTAGGTAAAAATTTTCCCTTCAATTTTTCTACCATTCTATCTATGATGTAATATTTTTTGTACCCTTATTCTTTCTCTCTTCTTTCACATAATGCCTCCATAGGAATCCATGTCCCTTTATTTTTGTTCTTTCCAGTTTCACTTATTTCCCCTCAAGTATCTATTGAAAATTAAAATACTCATCCATTTAACTCCTATCCAATCCAAGAGTTTTTCTCCATCGAGACTTCCCAAATATACGGAGAGTTCCATCTTAACTTTGGAACCATCACTCTTTATTTCCTTTATCAATCTCCCCATTTTAAACTCTCCAACATTTGTTTCTTCTTCATGTGCTATATTTTTTCACCCACTTCTTCTTGGTCATTGAAATCTCCTTAGACCACTCCTCTTCTCTTATTAGTCTCAACTATTCAGAGTCTTGCATCAAGGCTTTCCTTCATGGCTCTTATTTCTTGGACAAGAGATTCTCTCACCTCTCTAACTATTCTCTCCATATTCATTATTAGAGGCACCTTGGCCACTTGAATTATTTTCTAATGTTTATCTAATCCTCTTATTTTTCCAACTTGAAATCCTTTTAGATCCAATATAAATTTGATGTAGAGGAAGTACACTCACAAAAGTATCAATATAAAATGATCTAGTAATTTCATACACCATCCTTTCAAGTTCTCTTGGATAAATTTACTAGGAATCTAAGAAATAAAACCCTATAAGGGTTTGAGATAACATTAGGAGGGAAATGTGGACAACATAGAAAACTCATTTTTGTGCTTATGGACTCATGATAAATTTTTAGTAGTGGTTCTCAATAACGCCACTCCTACTAAGGTTGATTATTATCCTTTCGTAATTAAGACTATCAACATTGATAGCCAAAGGTCAAATCAACACATGAATGGATCAAATTTAACCCTAATTTGAGGTACCCTGCACAAAATCTAGGATTATTTCCCTTGACCATTAGTCATTCAACTGTTTAATAAGACCCTATTTTATGGATAATGACACTAGTTTACAAAATTATCAAAATTTATCCCTTTAGATCATTTAATTATGCACTTTTTATCACTTAGAAAAATGGGATCCAATCAAGTTGATTTGATTAATTGGGTCCCTACACATCCTTCAACCACCAAAAACAAGGTGGATCAATCATATGTTTCCTTATGAGGCATTTCTTCAATCTTTTTGTCCTCCATAGTCTGATACATAGAGATATTAGACCTTATAATACCTCAACAAATGTGCAAACCTTCTCAAAAATATCTAAAAGTATATAATATGATACATGAAAAAATTATAAATTGTCTCTCCTCGCATATTGAGAATTTTCCACGGGTAGAGGACTTAGTTATACATTTATTTACCCCACTAGTTATCTTATGTATGGTTTCTACCTATCTAGAAATAAATTAGAATGTCTTTCTTGATAATCAATGGATTTGAATGAAAAAATATCCAAATAAAATTATATTCAAGGTACTTTCATTTCCAAGTGATGTCAGTTCTCCAAGTGACAAGTACAATCCATACCAAAAAGAATTTAAAGACTGATATTTTAGAAAATACATAGAAATTGGTGTGTATTGAACAAAACTCAAACTTAAATGCTTCCAAATTCTAGGGTCATGTTAATAAGGCTTATTTATACCTAAAAAATTATTTCTCAACCTCTAACTGACCCCAAACTAACTTTTAACAACTTTTCAGAAAGCTATCATTACAACAAAAAAGTTGTCATGATAACTTTGACAACTTTTGAGTAACATTTGCATCTTTTGCCCAAATGACCCTAAAACTTGAAAAATGGTCATATATGATCTCTAATCATCCAAAATGAAATCATTGACATCAAATATCACAATAGAAGACAAAAACCCAAAATTGGATCTCATAGGCATGTGGATGCCCCTAAACTAGTCAACCACTACAAACACTTCAAATCAATGTGGTTTATAAAAAGAGATTCTATACCAAGAGATAAAGTGGACCGAAATAAATCAAAATAAACTTTCTAAAAATTAATTAATCAAAGTGCACACAACAAAAAACTCTACAAATTTGGTGTCGAATGTAATGTGTAGCAAAGCATAAGAAAATGTTAATTAGTTATAAATCACACCACAAAATAAAACTAACTTATAAATCATATCTCCAAAGAATATCTAGACTAATAAGCTATAAATAACATCACCAAAATAAACTAACTTCGTCAAGGCCCAAGATAGACAAATGCTACACATAGAGTAACATATTTTCACTTGTGAAAAAAATTGACATAAAATATCTAAACTAGACAATTGCAAAAAAATTGGGAACCTATGCAAAAAATCAAAAAATTGGAAACATCAATATAGAGAAATGAAAAACATTTTCCAGACTAGTCTGGATAGTTTCTAATAGTGATGATCACTATCAGCCAAAAAAAAAAACACAACTCAAACCTCTAAACTTCTATGGACCTGAAAGTAGGATAATGCAACATTTACATATCATACATTAAAGAATCAAATTTTTAATTCATCAAATTATTATTTTGAGAATTCTCCCATAAATAATTTAGATACACTTTCCTACATATACCACTTTTCAATGCTTGTCACCTTCTAGGTATAAAAAAATCTCACTTGTCATCACTACCAATCATTAGAACAATATTTGCATATATTATATCATACTTCAACTACTCTTTCATGAATATTTCATCTTTTCATACACACACGACACACATCTCTTAATTAGGAAAAATACTAAACTCATAGAGCTCTTCATCGGGTTGACATTAATGTATAAAATAGGTTAATAAATCAATAACAACATTGAACACACATTAGTAATAGTTAAACCACCTTCTTAAACAAATTGTTCATTCTTTTCTCATGTCTCTTTTAAACCTTTTTCTTAATCATTTTGTTCATCAACTCCTCTACATTATTAAACCATTATTCATTTAGAACCTTGGGCATTTATAGTAATATATCAATGTTTTTCTGCACATCTTAGGTGGGTGAACCCACAATAGTGGGTTACACTTTTTTGCCTGAACGGACACTGAACTCTACATTTTGAAGAAAACTTTCAGATCCGGATGCATATTGTCGTTAAACTATTTGAAATCAGAAGATGAAGTAAATTAGAGTATTTTAAGATTTTTTGTCTAGATTCTAAATATATTTTTTATTTTTATTTTTTAATTTATTTTAATGGTGTTTTCTTTCTCCCACAAAAACTAGTATGTTGTTGAAAACGTCATTTTCAAAGATTTACATTGTTTTCATAGAGCATAACATTTTTTCTAAAATAGATATCAATGTTCTTCTTTCAAACTTAGTTTTTTAACATCCATACAAAGGGCATGCAATTGGTTTGATGATATTATCATGATTATTGCATATTTTAAATTAACATTTGAAGTTGACTAAACCATGATTTTGACATACCATGACTACATAGCTTATAACTTGTCGTGTATTTGTCCAATTTCATTTTTTATTTTTTTTGATAGAAAGATAACTTCAATACCTAGGGCATAGATATTTTCTATCATTTAATATTTTTCCATAAGCCTCAAACATAGAGGTAGACATAAGGTGAAATATCTATGTTTAGTAAAACTAAAAATACAAATTCATAATAAACTTAATATATATTAAAATTATAATCATTGGAAAGATTTTTCTTAGTAGTACCTTACTACATATATAGGTTTTTCAAATGGATTCATTTGATCTTCCAAAAGATAAAGTCGAAGTGATTTTTTATCAGCATTTTAATAGGTGTGAAGGAGACTCCATTATAGGTATGAATGAGGAGTATAGATGTTATATGAATGTTTTTTAATCTAAGAAGCTTTGAGCTAACCATTAGTAATTAATTACTTCAAATGGAACCTCTCAAGGATTAAATCATCATATTTTATTAAAAATGTGTTATTTCAGAAAAAATCAGAATGTCTAAAAAAGTAACCAAAAAGTCCTTCTCTATATTCCCTCTATGTGAAATTGGTTCTTATACACCAAAAAAGTAACTTCATCTATGTATTTCCACACCAAATCTTGAGGGATCCTTTAACTTTCTTTCACTTCTATTTAAAAATTCTTGAAGAAACCCCAATAATTGGTAATATATGCAAGTTTATAATCCTTAAAACTATCTATATGTGCTTTAATTTGTGTTGCAACAAGAGAAAAATTATTACATACCTTACCCTTTATTCATAGTAATCGATTCAAGAACAAAAATGCCAAAAAATAATAGGAGACCCAAATTGATTATTTTGTCTTCTTTGTCCACTCTAGGAACTATTTAAAATTCTCTCCTTCCATAAGTTACATAGATTAAATATTGCACCCTCTATCACTATCTCGTACATTATATTAATGGTAGTTGTTGTTTTGGTACCCTCACGATTCTAGAAATAGATCTTTTATGCAATACCATTTTTCACATATCAGACACCAAGATCTTGAAGGAATCGGGAATCAGATATCTATTCTGATCATTCAATACAATTAAATAACGTAGTAAATAGTTAATCATAAGTATTAACTACTTACATGTACAGAGGTTTAACCAAACTATAATGTATTATGCCAACATTCCCCCCCTTAATACATTGATCCTAAACATATCAAAAAACTATTTTCCCTTGGGATCCCCCCCTTAAGGCTTACATAATGAAACATGTTGATTACATAATATGAATACATATATTGAGAAAATCTTCTTTTTGAAGCTGCAAATCCTGAATCATGAAAGGCTCCATCAAGCTGTCTTGTGACCCTCAGAAAGGTGTAGCTTCAAGTTGTGTTCTTAAGCTCCCAGTCCTAAACTCTTGAATCACACTCTTGAATTATTCAATAATGATCCCTAAGAGATGCAATAGATATCTATCATTGTCTGGTGACCACGAAAGGGTATACTTCTCAATCATATAGTCTGAAGCTCTCTTGACAACAATCCATATTGGGCGCACTACCAAATCTTAAACCTATCTTCAAAATGAGTCTTCACAAGACATACATTCTTCAAATTTTTCAGCATTAGAAAGCAAAACAAAAAAATAGAAAACTAAAAATGCTTCTCATGCAGAACATCATCTCAAAGTGAGAAGTTAACTTGAGATGATAGAAATTCCTCCATCCTCCAATACTGCCACCCTCAAGAAGTGCAAGTTCAAAGCACAAGATTGTGATTAATAGGAGACTAGATATCATTAATGACCTCTCCATCATCTGATGTGTCCTCATTTTCAATACAGGCAACATTTCCTTCTTCAGATTGTTCTTTGATTTTTCCTTTAAGAACATCACTAGCTCTAGTTCTACAAATTCATGTTGTGTGCCCCTTTTTCTTACTGTAAAAACATCTATTGTCTCTTCTATTGTTATTTGACCATTTTTTAGTACTTTGTAAGTATAATGCCTGATCTATTTGATGAGCTTCTTCTATGACTTCTTTTGTCCTATTTTCTTCTGCTAGAAGTGTTGAAATCATATCCTCTAGAGTCTATGAAGTGAGTTGACTTAGTGTAAAGACAACATTACTATATTTGGAAGATAAGCTATTTAACAAGATGGCCTTAGCATCATCATCATCAACAAGAGCCTTAACACTCTTGGAAGAAATGGTTCACTTCAAGAAACGGCTGCAAGTCTACCAACACTTTGCTCTACTAGCGTGGTTTTGCCCTCCATTTACTAGCACTATCTTCATCGCGGATTGAGACTAAAATCCATTACCATGCAGGTCTGTACATAGTATAACATGTTGTCACCTTTCCATGCTCATCGTACCAAATGTACAAGATAACGGTCTTAACGGTCTTCAGAGCCTTTGTCCATCTCCAAATGCACAAGAGAACAGTCTTAATGGTCTTCAAAGTCTTTGCCCAACCAGTAAAAAATAGTTAAAGAAACTGTAACCAACACTTTGTTTCTACATACGTGTGCTGAGAATTACAACCGGTAACCAGCACTGCGTTTCTACAACCAGCAATTACTAGCAATCAACACTATGTGCGCTTTATTCTGTCATGCGTGTTTGCACAAAGTATGCGCTCCTTTTGCCAGCATAGTGGGTGTGAACTTCAATTAGCACAATCTTCTCCAAACTGCTACGTTGGTGCTCCGATCTCCTAGTACAGTTCACCAGCATAATCAAAAGCGGCTAATCCAATTACACAGCAACTCCATTGTCGATTCAATCCATTTGTTTTCTTCGATACCACATGAAGGAATCAGGAATCATATATCTATTCCAATCATTAAATATAATTAAATAACATAGTAAACAGTTAATCATAACTGTTAACTACTTACAAGTATAGAGGTTTAACCGAAGTATAATGTATTATGCCAGCAGATCTTTGATATCTTCCACAATCATACTCTAGTTATTGAACTATGCACTAGTTAGCTCAGTAACTATGTCATTCTTTATTGAATTCATAATAGGAATCATTCTAGAAACACAAAAACCATTCAATTCCCTAATGCAATCCTTAGTAATCTTATATGGCCATTCCAAATACATTACACCATCAAATATTTTTCTCAACATTATCCTGAGCCACGTGTACTCATAGCTAAAATCTGGAAATTCTTTCTAGATGTCCACACCCTTCTCTAGAATGTGTGTGTATTGTAGTTTGAATTTCCTCATACCACTTACCATAAGCTTTGACCTTAGATCATTGAAATATATGTGGCTTATCTTTTTCAATTACACATGAATGTATGCCCTAATATCCTTAATATTAATTGCATCCACTAGAACACTTGAATATGGACTCTCTTTGTCTTTGTCTATCAACACAAATGGATATGGATTGAATTTAAATTGACAATTCACTAATCCGTCAAAAACTATTGGTGTAGCCACCTCAACTTCAATACTTCAAAGAAGATTTCTTTGAAACCGTAAATTTTTTGAGAATGCTATTGGTAAGGCTTCCTCATTCTTCCCTATAAGAGAGATATTATTTTCACAAGACTTCTTTTCAAATCACTCATTTAGAAGTGATGAAACAAATTCCTAAAATGGAGTTATCATATCTACTAAAAACACTATGTAATTCAAATTGGTTGCATCTTATTTGGTACAAATAATAAAATAAAAAAAGACTTGAAAAGCTACAAAAATTTCTACAATAAATTTTCCATCTTGAATACCACCTAAAAAACCAAGCTTAAGGGATGTTCATAAGTATTTCAATAAAAATTATCCCTTAGGAAATTCTCTTTATTTAGTTTCTAGAAGAAATATTTGCACCACCACGAGGTACAAATTTATCCATTTCTTTATTTTCTTCCTTATCACTAAATTTCTTAAATATTTTGCATTTCTCCCTTTCTTAATTTGCATATATCTTCTTTAATGAAATAAAAGTTCTTTCATCCATCCTTCCCTCTACATAATCTAGAAATATGTCCTGGTTTATTGCAATTATAAAAAGTTGGAATATGTTACAAACTATTCACACTCCCTCTGTTATGAGATATACACTCAAGATCCTTGTTCCAAATCAATTTTCATGTATAATTGTAACTATTAAAAGACTAAATATTTGTACCATTGTTAATATTAATGAAGACATTCTTCATCATTAGAATTTTGTAATCATTCACATTATGTCCATTTTTTTCCAAGCATAGAATTGACCATTAAATTATTGATCTCTAATCTTTCTTCTACATTCACAAGCTCTATATCCAAAATTGTAGTGTAAAAAATAATTTGCATTGAAGGATTCCAAATACCTAGTTTGAACATTAGCTGACTTCTTAAAATTCCTCTTCATCTGAGCCAGAGTAAAATTGTCACAACCCATTTCTGAAGTCAAGTTAAGTTCCGTAATTTTAGGATTAATTGTTAGTGGACTATTAAATTGTATGTCAAACTATGTTAAAGTCTCCTTGCATTAAGAATGAATTAATATTCACGGTTTGAAGAAAATCAGGAAAAAGCGTACATGTTGGCACATGTCTTGTTCACACACACACAAACTGAACATGCATGCAGATTGTTATAAATCAACAGTAAGTTTGTACCTTAACTCATGTTTTGGACTGTGATTAAAGGCGGTAATGACCAGAAAGATTGAAACTCATGGGAGTTCGATAACAGAAAAAGTTTTCTATAAAATATACAATTTAGTGGAAGGCAAAAAAAAGAAAACAGGGGAAAAATGACATAAAACAGGGAAAGGAGAAAAACAAAAGGAGAGATAGCAGAACAAAAGAGAAGGAAGAAGAATATACGAGGGAGAGCTGCATGCAGGGAAAGAGCAAGAGGACACATAGGATTTTGCAAAAGGGACAGAGTGGTCAGGTTGGTGGCGTCTGCAATTCCATGATAAAAATTCTAGCTTTTTGTTTTAAGGAAAAAGTAATATAGTTAGAATTACTCAGAGTTTAAATCTTTTTCTAATTCTGATAACATTTTCTTCTTTTATAAAGAAGCATCTTATTCAAATATAAACTGTTTTGTGTTAAAATCCACCTTGTGCAATATCAATCGGGTTTGATTTTTCCTTTGAGTTTCAATCTTAGGTTCTATTTGCTGCTGTAGTTTCATTTTTTTTTTTTCTTTTCTTTTACTGAAAACTTATCAAAATCTTGATTGCAATCTGTTTATGTCTTCTTTGTGGAAAATTTGTTATGAAACAGTCTTAGCTATGAATTCTCATTGCAGCTTGTGAGCGCTATTAATTTTATTGTTTTTGTAAGTCTTACGTCGCTACCTATGAGCGACGGTAGTCTTAATTTAGAGCTGGTTAAATCTCATAGCATAGAGCTTGATATAGCCCACTTTGTAGCTGCAAGTTTGCTCATTTTAACAACTCCAAACAAACTGATTTAATTTCAATCTCATTTTTTTTGCTACCATCCAATGATGGAGAAGTGTGACTCATGAAATTACATCTCTCATTTCACAGTATATGTTTACCAAATAGGATATCTTGACCGACTTAAGAGCATGATAGTGTCGTCTATCAACAATCTTTGCATTGTGTAGGAAACTAGATTCTCATTGAAACATTTGTATTCTTTCGATATCAAAAAAAAACTAAAATTTAATGTGTACATACTGATACCAAAACCGTAAATATTAGAGATATGGTGAGCTCATGCAAGGGCATATGATTCAAATTGTAGTCAAAACCCTTTGGTGACTGTATATTGTTTATCAGATGTGACTCTTGTAATTAGACGTGAAATTGCTTATTACTTTCAGATCGTAAGACTTTTGTGCTAGTTGGACTTAATTGTAAATCTCTTCAATTTTCAATTAAATTCTATTTTAGGGAGTCTCTGTTATTGTTTCTTTGGTAATAATTGTTTAAGATATAATCTTCGAATCGAGCTCCTAGTTGTCTGTGACCAGCTAAGGATACTTAGTGTGGAAAATCCAGGGAAAAGTTAAATTAATTTATTAATTAAGAATTATTGAGCGATCTCAGGTTTAAGTTAAATACGAACAGGAACCTTGCCCAAATTATTGGTGCAGATACAAACAAATATAACTATGAGTTTATAATGACGCTCAATCAGCATAAGTCTAGAACATGAGGAATGGATACCAAAGCTGATAAAAGTAGTAAGATGACTCTTTTCTGTTTAGAATGAAATGGCTTTGATTAGTTATTAAATTTCTCCTTGAATACAGAACTGTAATTCATTTATACGGTCTACAAACAAGTTTACATTACTACAATTAATATATATCCTTAGGATCGCTAGAAATATCTTGAGGTTGCAATGCAAATTGCAATAATTCTTGTGCTGATAAGTTCTTCCCAGTATATATCCAATTTGTCAAGCATCTATACAACTAGTACATTTCTACTTTTTAACTCAAGTTGTTTTTAAGCCATATGCGTGCACAGTGTGAATTTGATAGGTATTCATGATAATTTAAGATGTTCCTTATGAACCTCCAATAACCCAATAAAGCCATTGCTCATTATGCACAATCAATTTGAGGATCAATATGAAAACAAAAAGAGATATAATATGTTCTACTGGTCTAAATATGAGAGATTAGGTGAATCTTACTAGATGGATATATCTACTTATGATCACCTCTTTTATTGATGTCTGACGAATCCCATATAAGGGTTTGAATCATAGAGTAACGGTCATCTTCCTCCGAGAATGACCCGGACTGGGTAATTCTTACTTATACGAATATTTGTAATTGACTTTTATGTCTTCTATTTGCCATCTTTATGTCTTCTATCTGCCATCTATTTGATTAGCAATTTCTTTGTATTGAGATAGGCTTATGGCATATAAATTAGAAAACTTAGTGGTTTGATTTCTTTTTATAATACAATGTGAATGAAGAGTGTTGGAAACAAAATTATATAGAAGGTAATGCCTAGTTGGGTGTATATTTTTTTTATGAGTGCATTTATTGATGCACTCAAAGCTATTTAGTTTAAGGCCTATTACAACTCTAGATGTAAAGATTTTGTGAACCCATCTCTACTTGTGAACATACCTATGAATGATGAAAATAGATGTTTTCTGAATAAGAAAGGAATGTGTCTAGCAATGAAATGTTTGATATCTTGGTTTATTTATATTTGTATTCATGACATTGGTGATCATGACGCTTAGTGAGTTTTAATAATCCTCTTTTCTAAAACAAAAGGATTGGACACATACTTGAGCTATATCTAAGTGTAAATTTTGAGTTAGTTTGAAAATATGAAATGGTATAGTACCGTTAAAAAAAAATTATATTGAATGCTGATGTAAAATTCATGATTGTTCAAAATGATGATATTTTCTACCATTTGAAGTATGCATTTTGACTTGCACAAATTCCATTAGTCCTTAGTTTTACTTTGTTAGACTACTTCTAGCTGGGCTGGGTATCCTTCATGTCAGGAAGGATTCTGGGGAAGTGTCAATGCTTCGTGGTAGGGTGGAAACGTACTCCCACAATATTCTTGCCCTTACTAACTTTTGTGAATAGGTTTATGAAGCTTCTTTCAAGAAGGACTTTCCTTACAGTGCTACGTTTCTTTGTTTTCGACATGGTGGTATTTGGTAATTTTTGTGATTTAATTTTGTCATTAATATGAAAGTATATATATTTTTAATCTAATCTTATCTTTACTGATATGATATGGCAGTTGGTCAAAAATCTCTTGAGTTGTTATCCTGACTTGATAGTTTGTACTTGTTAGTACTTGATGGGGCCTCTCTTATTGTAACTCCATTACTAATTCAACAGATGGTCGACATTCTGCTTATCTTTGGACAAAGGTATGCTTTATCATTTCGACAATTATGGTCATAATTGTACTTCTCTTATTTCTATATTTTAGAGAATATATTGGTATCTTATCGACTTATGCATTCGACCTTTGACTTGTTAACCGACTCCCTAAAATTGTGAGTTTTATTGATGTGGCCTTTTGTGTCGGTAGTTCAGTCATTACATATGGTATCAGAGCTCTAGGTTCCATACTAGGGCCTTGACTTCACTATGCTTAGTTGCAACCCTTAGTCACAGAAATTGCGAATCGATTATGCTTGATCTATGAACGTAACTATGGTTCCCTGGATTGACTAGAGTGTCTTCCAATTTTAGTTTATCTTGATAGAAAAGGATAGGATGTTCCTTGTTTGTTGGGAAATAGATGCTTGAGAGACAATACTTTTTGTTGTGTAAAATTTCTTGAATGTTCCTGGTTGTTCTTGAAACTATGAAATTTTGAAACAGTTCTGTGTGCTTGAAAACTATCTACCTTAGAGTGTTGTGACTGCTTCCTATTGCAAAATGTTAGAATATATGAAAAATTATGAGATACATTGTGTGTGGGGTACACTTAGAAATTTAATGTCTTTTTCTCTACAATAGTGTAGTAAAGAAAGAAGATAAATTCTATGAGATATTGTGTGGTTAAATAATGATGGTTATGCAGTAAAGGTATGAGAGCTTGCCCAAATTTAGGACTTGGCTTGTGATAAATGAAGGAAATATGTACTATTGTAAGGTATATTTGCAAGTTTTATGAAATAATTTTAATACTAAAATCTTATGAAATTCTTAGGGAAGAAGAATTCAACATGTTTTATATAAAACATAGATTTGATGAAAATTTGTGAAACTATATTTATATGTCATACCTTGCAAGGCATGAGATTTCAAAAGAAAAGAGAGAATTAACAATCCATGAGGGTTGGCTTTAGTGAATAGAGCAATCATGTTTAAGGTAATTGAATGTGCTATTACATGATGATGTAAATTTTGAGATTTATGTTCTAGAAGTATGGTCATATTCTTAGCATACCTTGGATGCAAGGTGACATGTAGCTTTTACTCCCTTCTAGTGGCTAGTGTTAGTTACTCTTTAAATATGAATTTGGTTTTCAATTGATGTTTTATTTGAACTTGATGAACTTTAAAAGTGGTGAAGGACTAGCTTGAAATTTTAACCTCTTTTGTGACCACCTAGCCACCAATTTTGAGTTTTTCAATCAGTTGAGATTTTGATCACACATACTCCTTTTGATTTTTCATATAACCTTTGAGGTTTTGAATTGAAATTTGTGAACTTTGAATTTTGTGATTTCTTATGATCTTGTGGTGGTTGGGATATGTGTTTTATGTTTCTAATCCTATGATGTGAAGTAATGTCATCTGTCATGTTCAGCATATAACATTGATAGATTGTAAAAGGGAATAGATTGCAAAGAACACACCATACCTAATCTTACATTCATATCTTACTTGAAATATGTTTCAACTATTACAAAATGATCAAACTGAATTGACTACATGCAAAGGGCTATTAGAAATGCATTTTATGAAATAATTAACATTGGTTGATATTCTTGATGTGATTTTATGTATGCTATGAGGAGCAATGTAGGGATATTCATGGAATGATGGAATCCCTAGAAAATACTTATTTTTACATTAATATGATACTACTAGCACATGTGTGATTATAAATGAGACCTTGCATGAAATTACTATGAGGTGATTGAAATGGATGTATTAGTTGATACATTTGATTATTGTCAAGTAGGTCACCATTTTTCTATGGAAATGGAATAGAATATTTTGATTATGAAGCATTATTGGTGTTTTTGACAGAATGGTCAACACTTCATTCTTTGAATGTGTATGTTTATTTGACTAGATGATTCAAACTATGTGATTGCCCATGATTAATAAGATCTTTCATGATGAAGGGCATAATTCTTTTGCAATGAGTAGATAGTTGTATGATTTGCAATGCTATTGTTAAACGTATTATTGTATGAAAGGAAATTATATGAAATGCACGAATTGCATCTTTTTTTTTTCTTACTTTATATGAGTATTGGAAAGCTTACCATTCGGTGAAGGTGCTAATGTGGAAGAAGTAAACAGGGAAGGGTAGAAATCGATGTTCTCTACCTACCATTTTTCATTCCTGGTGATAAAAAGATGCTTTGGCCAAAGCTTTTTCGCATATGTTTTTTATAAATATCCTGCCCATGTTCCATCTCCCTGCCACATTCATGAACAATAGAAAGTTTCATGGCTACACCAGATACCCCCTGCCTATTATTCCTTTTGGGCATTGCAAGGTTGGGAATTTTGAAGGATGATAGAATCCCAAGGAAGTGTAAGGCTTTGTGGATAGAACAGACAAGTGTCCGAGCCACATTCTTGTCTTAGAATTTGCAGATGGATGACTGACTGTCCAATGGCATAGGAGACATGGACTTATAGAAGGACAGATGTCCAATTACAATTAAGTATCTAGTATCATGATTGACCTTTATTGTTATGTATTTGGATGCATTTTTATAGATCTATGACATACATTGATGTGCTAATTTTATATGGTGACAAATTATCATGATTTATTTGGATGCTTATGCTTAGATGAAGCACACTTGCATTACATTGATGAAAAGGTGGATACTTATTTGTAATAAGATGTAAGACTTGTAGGAATCATATTGTTTTAGAGATGAAATATAAATGCTATGATGAAATGATTTCAAATTTTCTTTTGAAATATTGTTGTGACGAGAAGGCTATGAGGGCCTAAGTCACATAAATGGAAAAATGGATCCTCTAAACCTTTCAGGTGATTTCTAAGGATGCATGAAAGATTTTCTCGCTCAGGGAGTACCAAGTGTTAAATGGTATGTATTAATGATTTAACTTATTTATTTATTTATCAAGTTGTGATCTAAAGCTAAGTTGAGTTAAGAAATTCTAATCTTTACATGATTAAGTTGTCTCTTGATATTAAAATTTAAAACTTTTCTTTTATGAAGTATTGACACTATGATTGGGCTAAAATATTGTGAGTGTATATATATAAGAATATGATAGGAATGTAAATACATGACACCCAATAGTGTGATCAATTCATTATAATGACATGGTATGGTAAGAAGCACAGGTACGCATGTGCTCTTTTGTAAGTTGAAGGTATTATACGGATTTATTTGACTAAAAGCATTAGGATGATGAAATGATATATCTTGATTGTATTGAAAACATGTACTGATGCTTTGATGTTGTTCCTATGTATGGCAGATGGAACAACACATGATAATAGAGGGGGAATATTGTCAAAAAGAGGTAACTGTAACCTTGTAAAACTATAGGGTAGTAATGAAATTCACACACTCACATAGAAAATGTTCTTGAAATGATTATGACTCAAGTGTGTGTGGGTTTTGCTCCAATGAGTTTGTTTTGTTGTGTGCACTTACTTCAATGCATAACTAATGAAAATTTTGACTTTATGTAAGAAAATGAAATTGAATCTTGTTGATTTTATGCTAGATTCTAAAAGTGTATACATGCATTACCTTGAACCTTTGAATAATGAAAGATTATTTTAATAATGTCAAGTGTGAATTTCTTGATTTTCTTTGTATATGATCGCAAACTTTAAATTATGCATCGAGACGATGCATTCTTAAGAGGGGAAGGATGTCACAACCCATTTTTGAACTCAAGTTAAGTTCCAAATTTTAGGATTAATTGTTAGTGGACTATTAAATTGTATGTCAAACTGTGTTAAACTCTCCTTGCATTAAGAATAAATTAATATTCACTATTTGAAGAAAATCAGGAAAAAGCGTACATGTTGGCACATGTCTTGTTCACACACACACACAAACTGAACATGCATGCAGATTGTTATAAATCAACAGTAAGTTTGTACCTTAAATCATGTTTTGGACCGTGATTAAAGCCAGTAATGACCAGAAAGATTGAAACTCATGGGAGTTCGATAACAGAAAAAGTTTTCTATAAAATATACAATTTAGTGGAAGGCAAAAAAAAAGAAAATAGGGGAAAAATGAGATAAAACAGGGGAAGGAGAAAAACAAAAGGAGAGATAGCAGAATGAAAGAGAAGGAAGAAGAATATACGAGGGAGAGCTGCATGTAGGGAAAGAGAAAGAGGACGCATAGGAGTTTGCAAAAAGGACAGAGTGGTTAGGTTGGTGGCATCTGCAATTCCATGATAAAAATTCTGGCTTTTTGTTTTAAGGAAAAAGTAATATAGTTAGAATTACTCAGAGTTTAAATCTTTTTCTAATTCTGATAACATTTTCTTCTTTTATAAAGAAGCATCTTATTCAAACATACACCGTATTGTGTTAAAATCCACCTTGTGCAATATCAATCAGGTTTGATTTTTCCTTTGAGTTTCAATCTTATGTTCTATTTGCTGCTATAGTTTCATTTTTTTTTTCTTTTCTTTTATCGAAAACTTATCAAAATCTTGATTACAATCTGTTTATGTCTTCTCTATGGAAAATTTGTTATGAAACACTCTTAGCTATGAATTCTCATTGCAGCTTGTGAGCACTATTAATTTTATTGCTTTTGTAAGTCTTACATCGCAACCTATGAGCAACGATAGTCTTAATTTAGAGCTGGTTAAATCTCATAGCATAGAGCTTGATATAGCCCACTTTGTAGCTGCAAGTTTCATCATTTTAACAACTCCAAACAAATTGATTTAATTTCAATCTCATTTTTTTTGCTACCATCCAATGATGGAGAAGTGTGACTCATGAAATTACATCTCTAATTTCATAGTATATGTTTACCAAATAGGATATCTTGACCAACTTAAGAGCATGATAGTGTCATCTATCAAAAATCTTTGCATTGTGTAGGAAACTAGATTCTCATTGAAACATTCGTATTCTTTAGATATCAAAAAAAATCTAAAATTTAATGTGTACATACTGATACCAAAACCGTAAATATTAGAGATATGGTGAGCTCATGCAAGGGCATATGATTCAAATTGTAGTCAAAACCCTTTGGTGACTGTATATTGTTTATCAGATGTGACTCTTGTAATTAGACGTGAAATTGCTTATTACTTTCAGATCGTAAGACTTTTGTGCTAGTTGGACTTAATTGTAAATCTCTTCAATTTTCAATTAAATTCTATTTTAGGGAGTCTCCGTTATTGTTTCTTTGGTAATAATTATTTAAGAAATAATCTTCGAATCGAGCTCCTAGTTGTTTGTGACTAGCTAAGGATACTTAGTGTGGAAAATCTAGGGAAAAGTTAAATTAATTTATTAATTGAAAATTATTGAGCGATCTCGGGTTTAAGTTAAATACGAACTGGAACCTTGCCCAAATTATTGGTGCAAATACATACAAATATAACTATGAGTTTATAATGACGCTCAATCAACATAAGTCTACAACATGAGGAATGGATACCAAAGCAGATAAAAGTAATAAGAAGACTCTTTTCTATTTAGAATGAAATGGCTTTGATTAGTTATTAATTTTCTCCTTGAATACAGAATTGTAATTCATTTATATGGTCTACAAACAAGTTTACATTACTACAATTAATATATATCCTTAGGATCACTAGAAATATCTTGAGGTTGCAATGCAAATTTCAATAATTCTTGTGCTGATAAGTTCTTCCCAGTATATATCCAATTTGTCAAGCATCTATACAACTAGTACATTTGTACTTTTTAACTCAAGTTGTTTTTAAGCCATATGCGTGCACACTGTGAATTTGATAGGTATTCATGATAATTTAAGATGTTCCTTACGAACCTCCAATAACCCAATAAAGCCATTGCTCAGTATGCACAATTAATTTGAGGATCAATATGAAAACAAAAAGAGATATGATATGTTCTACTGGTCTAATTACGAGAGCTTAGGTGAATCTTAGTAGATGGATATATCTACTTATGATCACCTCTTTTATTGATGTCTGACGAATCCCATATAAGGGTTTGAATCATAGAGTAACGGTCATTTTCCTCCAAGAATGACCCGGACTGGGTAATTCTTACTTATACGGATATTTGTAATTGACTTTTATGTCTTCTCTCTACGATCTTTATGTCTTCTATTTGCCATCTATTTGATTAGCAATTTCTTTGTATTGAGATAGGCTTATGGCATATAAATTAGAAAAATTAGTGGTTTGATTTCTTTTTATAATACAATGTGAATGAAGAGTGTTGGAAACAAAATTATATAGAAGGTAATACCTAGTTGGGTGTATATTTTTTTTTACGAGTGCATTTATTGATGCACTCAAATCTATTTAGTTTAAGGCCTATTACAACCCTAGATGTAAAGATTTTGTGAGCCCATCTCTACTTGTGAACATATTTATGAATGATGAAAACAGATGTTTTCTTAATAAGAAAGGAATGTGTCTAGCAATGAAATGTTTGATATCTTGGTTTATTTATATTTGTATTCATGGCATTGGTGATCATGATGCTTAGTGAGTTTTAATAATCCTCTTTTCTAAAACAAAAGGATTGGACACATACTTGAGCTATATCTAAGTGTAAATTTTGAGTTAGTTTGAAAATTTGAAATGGTATAGTACCGTTAAAAAAAATTATATTGAATGCTGATGTAAAATTCATGATTGTTCAAAATGATGATATTTTCTACCATTTGAAGTATGCATTTTGACTTGCACAAATTCCATTACTCCTTAGTTTTACTTTGTTAGACTACTTCTAGTTGGGCTGGGTATCCTTCATGTTAGGAAGGATTCCGAGGAAGTGTCAATGCTTCGTGGTAGGGTGGAAATGAACTCCCATAATATTCTTTCCCTTGCTGACTTTTGTGAACAGGTTTATGAAGCTTCTTTCAAGAAGGACTTTCCTTACAATGCTACACTTCTTTGTTTTCGACATGGTGGTATTTGGTAATTTTTGTGGTTTAATTTTTTCATTAATATGAAAGTATATATATTTTTAATCTAATCTTATCTTTACTGATATGATATGGCAGTTGGTCAAAAATCTCTTGAGTTGTTATCCTGACTTGATAGTTTGTACTTGTTAGTACTTGATGGGGCCTCTCTTATTATAACTCCATTACTAATTCGATAGATGGTCGGCATTCTGCTTATCTTTGGACAAAGGTATGCTTTATCATTTTGACAATTATGGTCATAATTGTACTTCTCTTATTTCTATATTTTATAGAATATATTGGTATCTTATCAACTTATGAATTCGACCTTTGACTTGGTAACCGACTCCCTGAAATTGCGAGTTTTATTGATGTGGCTTTTTGTGTCGATAGTTCAGTCATTACAAAAATTGTTCTAATCTTTATTTTTTATGTTTGATTCATCCTTTGACCTTTCCTTCTCTCTTTTATTCTTTTTCGATATTCTTAAAATTTTCCCCTTTATCAAAATGGAGAGCACCTTTTTCCTTGTGTAATTTCTAAAAGTTGAAAATTTCAACAAGAAAATCACTATCATTTTTTAGTTTAAATCCTTTGTCAATTTGTTCATTTTCATCCTCCAACTCCTTTCTCAAGGTAACAAATTCTTCCTCAATATTGGAACATTTATTAGATTTATCAAGTAGCTTAGTTTCTAAACAATATGTAGTCTTCTTTCTATCTTCAACTTGAATCTTCAGATGGACTATGTTATATTCTACTTTCTTAATCTTTTCCTAATATTTTTTGTATAGACCTATGGCATCTTCTGTATCATCAAGAGAAAATCTCAAATTCTTCTTCACGACCCACTATTCTATGAACATACCATCCTTCATGTTTCATCACATCCAATTCCTTCCAGTCAAACATTGCGCTCAGATGTAGGATCTACCTCACATGTAAGGCTATTACCTCAATAACCTTTCTTTGATACCAATTTCTAAAAACTTTTCCATGTTGGGATGTGAATCAAAATAAATTAAAACTTAACCAATTATTATACATTCATTCAGTAAAATACATATGCATGAGTATATAGAAAGAGAAAAACATGAAATAGATAGGAACACCAAGATTTTTATGTGGAAACCCAAAGGTGGGAAAGACCATGATGAGTTCCAACTCATACTATATATGAAAAATAATTATAGCAATATTTTAGGCTCAAGGACAAGGAAGCCCATTGCTCCATATTTGACTTTTAGGCTAATGTGCACAACCTTAGGACAAGATACAAAGACTTGTATACAAACCCTTCTAGACTAAAAATCATTTTTTTAGAGAAAGATACAATATATCATATGAGTAAAATGAGATATATTTGACAATATGAGATACAAAAGGAATTCTATGCAATGTTGGCTATAGTTCTCTACTCTATAGATAAAAAAATAACTTCATCATTATATTTTAAAATATTCAGTTATCATCTACTATGTATACACATTTGTACACCTTTTCATACAAATTTCACACACATCCTACATTCTCCAAAAATATTTAAACACATGTGTATCATTTTCAACATAAAACAATATCAATAAAATTGATGTAAATAGATATATGTAGAATGTAATCAATCAACCAAGAACACTATCTCTAATGCCATGTGGAAGTGAAACAATTATACACCATCAAGCCAAGTCGATACAACCTCTAAGTACTTCCAAAAATTTGCATCACTCAATACATAGAAACAAATAATCCCAAAACACCTTGGTCGACTCTACAAAATTGAACAAGTGAAGGGACCCAACTAATCAATCTCAACACGCCATGTATGAACCACTGAAATACATGTGTTGGACACTCTTTTTCTATACAAATCAATAATCAAAACATTAAATATTACCTGCAAAATTTTCAACACTCGAAAACTAGAATTTACCTTCCATGTTTATAAAAAAATACATACTAAAGTTGTCAGCCATGATGTTATAATGCAAAGTAATGTCGACAAAAATATCATTACTCGATTTGTCACTCTTTCACCGAAATAGACACAGTTAGCCAAAATCTAATATAAGCTCTTGGATATCAGCTCAATTTTCCTATTGCCAAGTGAATTACCCACATTTTTAGCTTGTTTTGGAAGCATCTCAAGCCTTCAAGATTGAAGTCCAAATTCTTCTTCATAATTTCTAAAAATTGAAAGTTTAATATCTTAAAAAATAGACATGATCTTGCAAGGAAAATTTACTAGCATTCTTGTCTAGCCCAACTAAACCTTCCAAGAAACAATAGGGAAAAATGGTGCTCAAATGAAAACTTACTCAAAATAGTAATCGTATGTAAATGCAACATTAAGACACAATTTCGTAACACTACAATGTTTAATGTTTGAAGATTTGAACTTTATCATAATTTTCTTGAATCTAACTCTTTTTATTTTTCAATATGCAAGTACCTTTGCACTAATACTATTCACAATGAACTAAAATATCCACATGTCAAAACCTAGCAATGAAAACCTTGGAATGCTTAAATCTAATTTCAAAGTATAATTTTCTTTCCAAGAAAGATGTAAGTTCATTAGGATTTTCATCTAATTTGATAGTGTCAAACACATGCATTGTAGTCTCTGTGGTAGAAAGACAAGGTCTTACATCAAGTATCATACCACTCTAAACCTTCACATTTCAGCTCATATCTATTCTTTGTGGCTTGTGCAACACACCAAATGTTTCACCATATCATTAAGACCTCGTTTCTGACATTTTTTATTCAAACAATTTAAGTAGACCTAATGCATATCGTCTTATCTCATCCTAGCTTGAATGTAAGTTAGTTTATAACACAACTATTTTCTCTACACAATCACTTTTATGATTATATTTAATGCACTATAATTAAGGAATATAATTTAATATTATACTTTCTATTATTCAAATCAATTTGTCTAATGCAATACTCTTTTGACATACTTAATATTGGTGTTAGCTAAGCTCCAAACAGAATACATCAAAAACAAAAACAAAAAAAGTCAAATTTCTTTTTCTCAGATTTGAAAAAACACAGTGATTTGTTTACAATTTTTTTGTGGTTTTCAAGCATATCATGAAGAATAGATGCTAAAAATTTCGTGAAAAACTGTTGTATTTTCTATTTTTTGAAATTTAGTCAACGGTGCATTATGTCTGGAGCTTAGCTGCGTTCCTTAATATTTGTATGTCTTTTGTACTATGTAGTTTCGTGTACCAAATAACGATGATCTATACCAAAACAAGAAAGATGAGTGAAAGTAATAGAGAAATTTAAGACATGAATCATATATCCAAATTCTATATTTGTAAAAATATTATAACAACTAAATAATGAACAACCTAAATTTAATATCTGAAACATCAATTATATGATTTGAGAATATATCTATCTATATATATATACGCCTATGCGCCTGGTTCACGTCATAGAGGAAGACGTATGTCTTTAAGAAAGATGAAGAACCTTCTAACATGGAATGAAAAATAAGTGCAAGAAACCGCGTGTGCGTGCTCATTTATAATTGGACTATCATGACATGTAAAATTGTAAAAGTAACATGTGAAGAGACGTCGTAATAAAGATACGTGAAGAGAAATGGTTACAAGGATATGTGAAGAGACGTAAATATAAGTGAAGATTTGACTAGAATACAAGTGCTTCATATGGAAAATAATCCATGCTTCTAAATAATAAAAAATAGAAATTAATAAATAACGTTTGCTTCATCCCTAAGTTACAAGAAAATCTGAGATTCCCATTAAGATAGAGATGGAAACGTGGCGATTAATGGAGTGGGGAATTTTGAAATCGGAAATGACGAAGTGCATGTGAATTTAAAGACTTCATGTCTTATAAAGCAAATTTTATCAACAACGAACTATTCTTATAAAATCAAGCTGCACACTTTTTATTAAATTTTATATGATAAATACAATAGAATCAATTTTAAGAAAAAAATTTTTATTTAACATTATGGTTATGTCAAGAGAGGAGGAAGGTTATGATATCAGTAAGGTTAACAGTATGGTGATATTGTTATCCCTTAAGTTTGACTTTTGTACTGTTGGGTCAGCACCTTTTTTTTGCTGCTGCTTTAATCAAAAATATGATTGTGATATTGCTATCCGAGTTTAAGTGTGTAGTTTTCAAGTTAAACTTCTAATTGGTTATGCTAGAAGAATTCAACATGTTTTCATTATTAATTCCATATTAATTGCTAGTGTTTGAAGCTTGCCTTGTGTGAATTAAAATAGTGGATGATGGGCTAAAATGTTAGTAATTCACCAATTCTTTAGAGATAAAAACATTCTTAAATGTCCATCAAATTACTCAAATAAGGAGTCAAACTCCTAACATGCTATGAGGGTTAAAGAAGCTTATATATTTAATCAACTCCTAACTAGTCAAAGTGATAGAAACTTCTTCATTCTCTTCAAGGGGCCGCCAAATGTGAAGTAAAGAGACAATGTAGATGAGAGATGAGAAAATATGTGTTTGCGTGTATGCCCATGCACACCTATACATGTATGTATGTATGTATATATGTATTTAGGGGCCGCTAAAGAATTTGAGAAGACAACATATAAACTATCAAGTAAAAAAACTACAATTTAATCCAATCATTACAAATAAATTTACACATAATAATTTACAAAAATAAAGACATAACAACTGATTACATAGAATATAGTCTATAACACTAGCCTATGTCCTTGAAGTGTCCTCTAACATCGTTACTTGAACAACACATCACAATCTAACTAATTAGAACCAAAATAGAATACATTTCTTGAACCATGAACATTATTAACATTAACATTAACACTAGATTTGTTATAAACACCAATTCTAAATGTTCCTAAATCCTTTTACATCATAGCAATAATAACATATGTCCTTAAGCAATGATTAAATATAACCTTGTCTAACTCTATTCTCTTATTTCATAAACCATCATCTGTTGGCGTAGTGTGTTACATTTTCTATTTTAGAGTTAGTTTAATCCAATAAACTAGCAACTATTGGTTTCTATAGTGTGGTTATGTAATAGTTTTGGTTTTGTATATTGCCTATTTAAAGGCACGACAGGAATCAATAATAGATCATCAAGTCATATTTCTCCTTTTGTCTTCTTGCACTCTCATGTGGTATCAGAGTATCTATGTTTCTGTTCTTGTGCCTGTGATGGAGGTCAGTCTCTTGTGGCGTTGAAACTATTGGAGCAAGAAGAGCACTAGCCGCCTTCCTAGAAGTAAAGCCAGTACTGCTACATTGGAAGCTCGGTGGTGATATTTTCAATTCCATTAGTAGATTCATTAGTAATATAGTATCTTCTTAGTCTGAACAATTTATCTAACAGTGCAATGAAGAGGATTCTTTTCTCTGCCAGTGCAATAAAGAGGTTTGTATGATATGCGATGTTTGAAATCCGTTTTTTCTTGTTTCCCATTAAGAGCAGTTTTCTAAGTCCTGCTTGGGAGATATGTGGGCTATGATATGATTTTTGGTCATATTAAACACCGACTAACATCCATATCATATTGAGAATTTGTGAAGGTTTTCGATAGATCTAAACAATGGAGAGATACAACACAATAATCATGGTATTTCCACCAAATACCCATTTGTTTCAGGTGGAATATCCATTGGAGGCCATTTGCCCGAGTAATGCAGGTGTTAGGGTTTGCGAGGTTGATAATATTATTCTTTGTATTGAGAGGAAACTTACAACCAAGCTTGAACATTATAGAAAAATACAAACTATTGTAATTATAGATAACAACATTGCATTGGTTTCTATAGGACTTAAATAAGATTCTCGTATTTTGATAGTTAATGATATTATTATTGTGGAGTGTATCACTTTCTATATTGTAGGTCATCAAAAGAAGCACGTGCAAAGTAGTGGAGTGAGGACACTTGGTTTTTTCACATTTTTAAAAGTCTTTGAAAGATCTTTTCTTTACCAAACAAATTCATCAGGTACATTCTCTATATGAAAGGCTATTTCTATCATAGAATTTTTATAAAAGATGGATGAAACTATAAAGCTTGTAGCCATAAAAATCTTACTTGAAGTTGTGGAGAATAAAGGAAACAAAATAGAGATTGTTGTGACAAGACAAGACAAGCGTTTATGAAATTGTGAGCAATCAAAAGTTAAGGAAATTATTGCAAAAACAATCATAAAAGGTATATTTTACAATTACAGCTTAAAAGGGTCCTACATGGGGTTGGAGGTGACGGACATAGGAGGGTACCTATCATCTCAAGCTAGCTTCTTGCTCAAGGATGACTCATTGCATGAGAAGCACCCTATTTGAATCTCATAAAAGTTGGGGCTTGGCATTTTTTGTCCCAAAGGAAAAGAGGGGGCTTGGCATCGTGATTATCCCTTCAAGGAGAAAGGGGGGAAAGATTTGGTTAGTCATTTGACTAGCAATTGACGAAGCATTGGATACACTTGCAAGAGATGTGGAATTTAAAAGGAAAGACATCTTGAATGTACATGAATGTTGGTGTTGATTTGTGTAGTAGAGGAGGGATGTTTCTATAGAACTTCAGGAGGCATTAGACACACTCAGGAGATGTCTTTCAAAGGAAAGACATCTAATGTACAACAGTAGAGGATCAATTATACACACTTAAAGGAGATGTGGAGTTTCAGAGGAAAGGAGTCTCATGTTTAGTATTGGAGGAGGCATTAAACACACTTGGAGGAGATGTGGAATTTCAGAGGAAATGTGTCTCATTATGCATGAGAGATGGGAACACTCATGTTGTACATATGACTTTAGGTTATGCGGTCAGGAGATCCCCTGATGTATTCAGTTTAGTGCCCCTTGGATAAGCAAGGAGGTTGGGAGATCCACTGATGTAGTCAATTTAGTATCTCTTGGATAAGCAAGGAAGTGAGGAGATCCACTAATGCAGCTAGTTGTGTGTTTGACCACCTTAACTTGCTCAATACTTAATAAATTTAATTTTAATTTTTGCATAGTATGCAAAGCATAGAATGTGGCACATATTTTGGATTTGAAAAATGTTATACCATTTCAAAGTTATAGACATTTTTTAATTGGCCTATTAATAATGACTTTACACGTAAAAAACAAATAATAATTATTTATTAAACACACAACATGAGAGAATTTATATTGCTTGAAAGCTGAGAATATCCTTAAAAAACCATTTTTGTTTCATCAATTTTGAATAATAAAAAAGTCATCAGCTACATGGTTGAAATCTGGAAACACAAGGAGATTTCAAAAACACATTTTTGGTTTGACTTTCTAGGTTTGACATTCACAAGCCCAAACCCATAGCAATCCCAACACAAATCTCTAGGATGCATATTTGTGTTAGATGTATCCAATATTAGATACTTATGTATATATTTATTTTCAACTATATATAATATATACTATATATTATTATAATATATGATATATGATATATGATATGTTATCACTCAGATAAAATTTCATGGCTTCTGGTCTTTTCCTTTGGTCTCTGTAGTATTTTTCATGCCTTTGGCCTCAAGCCCTAGTTCAAAAATTCAAAAAACTAGCCGTTGGGTGGAAAAATTTCAAAAATGCCCTAGCCCTGTTCTTTTTCGTCGTTACCTTTTTGGTGACTTAAATCCTTAAATCTGCATGTGTTATTTAAAGTGACCTTTTATATTGTTTGGAGGTTAGGTTTTTATGTCTGGCGAGGTCCCCTTTAATTTTTCCTATAGTTTCAGCCTTTAATATTTTCTCAGGCCCATGCTTCTCTGACACCATCTCAATCCAACGGTGGGCGTAAGTTGTTATGGATTGTGTCAGAGGCATGCGATCTTAAGACGACCGTTGATTCTCCTGTGTGACGTATCTTTTAAACTGAGTAGGTCCACTGCCATGTTGGCATAGTTAGCGGTTTCTTATTGGTCGATGAAATGCTGAGTGGGATCCTGTCAGTTGGGCCTGCAGAGAAGGCTTTTAAATCTATGGTTGGTGCATGATCTCAAAGAATATTCCTACCCCATGAGATCATGCGCCATCTATTTATTTCAAATCTGACTTGGATGTGTCAGTGGGACCTGGTTGCTAGTGTGTCTGTTAGTGGGACCTGACATCTACAGAAGATCTACGGTTGGCGTAAGTTCTCATGGAAGTTGTCAAAGCCATGAGATCTTACGCCAGCCGTCAATTCTACTTTTCTCAGATGGCTGACAAGGGTGAGTCCTCTGACAGGTGGGGTTGACTTGCATTATTCTGATTGGTCGAGTGAGAAGGTGATTTGGATTTGTCAGTGGGCCCAAATCTTTCAAAGGGGCTGAAAGTGTGGTAGGATCTATGGTTGTCACATGATCGCATGGAATCTTTGCAGGCCATGCGATCATGCGACGACCGTTCGATTAAAGTCTTATACTTTGTGGGTCCTATCTACTACACGGGGCTGACATGCATGATTCTTATTGGCTATGGTGTGTTGACAAGTGGCATAAAGCAGGCCCAGGTGGGGGTCTAAGGTCTAGGACTCTAGATAAAAATGTTTAGCTGCCTGACAATTTTCAAAGAATTCACTCGTTTGCGAAGAAGAACGACGGTGCTCCAAGTTGACTGGCGATTCAGTGAACAAGTGTTCATCTAACTGCTAAACTAAATGGCAGAGAGATAAAGTATTCTGTGAACTGGAAAAGGTCTTCGGTCGCCAGTTCGCTAAATGTGGCTACAATTTTTTTTTAAGAGATAAGTCATTAAGCCCGGGAAATATGAGGATTTGATGGTTAGGACTTAAAGTTGATCGAGTTTCAAATATAGACCGCCGATATGCTGCTGGCGCCATGCAAATGACCATTGTATTTCAAATTCAAATTTGTAGAGGGTTTCTAGCGATAGGAAGTACCAAATTTATGGTTTTGGCGGCCATTTTCGATTGGTTTGGTGGCACTGGTTATTTCAGTTTGGTCTAAGGGTCTTTGTGGTCAGTAGCATGATTTTTTTGTACCAGGAGAAGTGTGGTTTTATGCTCGAGGTGTGTTTTCATGGAAATTCCTTGCTGTCCTATACTATTCTCATAGATTTTGATGATGGCAGATCTGTTTGAGATTCATTTTCTCTAGGTTGCCTATGTTTCTTCCCCTGCAATAAATTTTGTTGTGTTTTGATTGATTGGGTAGTTGAAACCCTAACCCTAGTCACCCGAAGCTTGATGAATCCTCTTTGAGGATTCCAAGGTGACTAGGGGTTTAAGTAGTTAGTTTTTTTATAGAGTAAGGGTTTGGTCCTGAGGTTCTATTTTGAATTTCAGTCAGTTCCAGTGGTTATGATTGTATGAACATTTGAGGAAAGAGGAGCTGGATTTTGGGTATGTTTCCTATCTTTGTGTTTCTTTGATTGTATATTGATCCTAAATATGTTAATGAGAATGCTATTGAGTTTCAATCTTATACTTGTCTATGTCTTCTTGTTTTGGTTTTGAGTGTTAGAGTAGTCTTATGTTAGCTAATAATTAAATCATTTAATTATTAGTTTATCATACTCTAGGCTTAAGTTTCACTTAGGCGCTTTATAATTCTTTAGGGTTTTAGCCTTTAGGGTTTCGTGTTTCCTTTTATAAGGATTCACTTCTTTCATTTCAATAAGGAGATTGTATTATTTTCATCATTGTTAATAGAAGCTTATTTTCTGGCAACATGGTTTTGCAGTCTCTGGCCTATTGGCCGCCATAGCTTTCTGTCTCTTTTTGCTTCTTCTTTGTGACAGTCTTGCATGCAGGTGTTCTTGGGATGATTTGCGTTTGTCAAATCTAACATGGTATCAGAGCTCTCTTGTTGTTCGCTGTTCGAGTTTTATTGAAGCACAGAGGGTTTCAGAAGTTTTTTTTGTGGATCTGGGGGGGAGCCGAAATTTGGCTCACCTTGGGCAAAAACGGACACCACCATTGTGTCCGGAAGGCCCAAGAACCCCTAAATCCATATAAAACTTGTCCATTTTGGACACAGTGGCATCTGAGGCAAAATTTTTTTGCATAGCAGGGCCGTACGGCCCTGGCACGCACTCCGAGGTGGGTACACGGTGATTTTTTTATAAAAAAAATTATATTTGGGGCCGCCGCCCAGCGGCCACCCCCGCGCCGCCCCGCAGCCACCGCAGCCGCGGCCACCGCCTGAGCGGCCACCGCAGCCGCGGCCCCCTCGGCCCGCCGCCCGCGCCCTCTGCTCCGCTCCGCCGCGTTCAAGCGGGCCCCGGCCCCCGCTCCGCCGCATTCAGCGGCCCCCGCTCCGCCCGGCCCACCGCCGCTCCGCCGACTACGCCGCCGCTTGGGCCGCCGGGCGGGTGTTTAAGCCCGCGGGCTTATCTATGCCCAGCGACGGTCCTATGGGGACCAGAGGCTCGGGGTTTAGCCCCCTGCGCGCGCCATGCGCCCAGGGGCTCCTTTTTTTTCTAGCCCCAGGGGCTTTAAATTTTCTTTGGAGCTTTTTTGACCCCTTGACGGTTTTTTCGCTCTACAGGGAGCATCCGGGGGTCTTTTTCTGACTTCTTTATATCATCGGAAAGCTCTTTCTGAGCCCTTTCCGATGATGGAGGTTAGGATTTTGGGTTCTACTATTTCAATATATTTTTTTGCTGTTGAAGTCTGATGTCTTTTTTTGCCTTCCGGGAGTCATATCTGGCTCATCCGGACTCCTTTTTCGGCAAACGAGATATCGTCGGAAAGCTGGTTCTGTGTACTATTCAGTGGCAGAGGTATTTCTTCCAGATTCTACTCCAGGTTTTCACTCTTCTGAGTTATGCAGTTTATGCCCTCTGGTGGTGTGCTTGGTACTACAGGTCCGGGGATCTCTTCTTCTGGTTTCTTAGTGCACTCTTCTTTCTGACTTCTGAGCTTGCATGCTCTTTCTGATGTATCTTTGTTCTGTAAACGCACTGAGATAAAGTGCCTTCTTCTGCATTTCTGGGATCTTTTTCACCTGGTTCAGTTTTAGTATTCGCACTCAGTTATAAAGTGCCATGGGGGGATTCTGATGCATTTGCCACTATAGGCGCATCCACTCTTGTCAAGTGAGCGTACCTTCCATGACATTAGCCCATGTAGACTGTGTCTATGACACCGCCCTTTATCCTGTGTGTGTGCTTCTGTTGCACTGTTGGTGTTCCTGGTTCTTCTTCTGCAGCTATTTTTGGCATCGAATTTCAGTGTTCCTGTCACCTCTCCCAGTTCAGCATTATGGGGGGGTTCACCTGTTGGTTCTATTGCTTCCTAGTTCGATTGATCAGCTCTTCAGACACTTGTCTTCTCTACCTGGTCATGCACTTCAGTGGGGGTTCCAGCAGTATCTTCTGACAGAGTTTTTAGACATGCTTCAGAGGAGTTTCTTGCTCTCTTCTTGTTCCTTTCTCTGGGACATCTTTTGCTTTATGTTTGGGTACCTGATCAGGCCTAGTTGCCGGGACCCATCTTTCCTGCTTTCTGTAGTAGTTTAGCTTTTTTTGCTTCTCCCTAAGTTACACTTAAGGGGGGGTGTTAGAGTAGTCTTATGTTAGCTAATAATTAAATCATTTAATTATTAGTTTATCATACTCTAGGCTTAAGTTTCACTTAGGCGCTTTATAATTCTTTAGGGTTTTAGCCTTTAGGGTTTCGTGTTTCCTTTTATAAGGATTCACTTCTTTCATTTCAATAAGGAGATTGTATTATTTTCATCATTGTTAATAGAAGCTTATTTTCTGGCAACATGGTTTTGCAGTCTCTGGCCTATTGGCCGCCATAGCTTTCTGTCTCTTTTTGCTTCTTCTTTGTGACAGTCTTGCATGCAGGTGTTCTTGGGATGATTTGCGTTTGTCAAATCTAACATTGAGCTCATATATGTTAGTGTTGAACAAAGTTTATTAGCATATGGTAAACAAAGAGTATTGTGAAGTCATCTTTGAGTTCCTAACAAAGTTAGGATTAAAGTCTTCTAGGTGACTTCAGTGGGCTTACAACAAAATAAGAATTTGATGTCCTGGTGTTTGAGGGAGAGGGGTAATAGGCAAAGCACTTATCTTGAGCCCAACAGTGTTTGATTTAAGATCTTCAGCTGATGTATGTAATTGGGTGACTCTTTGCCCTAGGTTAAGGCACTGGTCCATCCTTTGGAGGCATTTCATTGTCATCAACCACACACCCAAATTTAAATGATAATATCATTCAATCAGTTAGTAAAGGACATAGTTGTATATTGTTTTGAGACTCCTTTGGAGAAGTGAGTCAAGGGTACACCCACCTGAGCATTAAGGCTCAAAGTGTAGGAGAATCTCATTGTTGATCTTTGTTAATTGGCCCTCTTCCTTGTAGACTTTGGAGTGGTGATAGAGTCAAGGTATCATTAAAGTTATCCATCAAAGTATAAATCTACAAGTTGAAGATCAAAGGGAACGCCCAAGAAAATGGTGACTCTACTGGGGAGAGTCTAAGGATAAAGTTTTCAAAGTGCACTCTTTTTTTCCTGTTGTATTCAATTAAAGATTTCCCACTTTGGTGGGTGGCGACTCAAAAGGGTTAAAACCAGTGTTATAGACTACAAATCATGGACAAAAGAAGGAATACTAGGTCCTTTGTCAAGAAAAATCTGGAGGTCACTCTGGAACAATTACCTAGCCAGGGGAAGAAGAGTTGGATCAAGAGGAATGGTGAGTCTACTAGTGCTCCCATAAGACAACAAAGAAATACCAGAGGCAGAGCACCACATGTTTCCTCAAGTGAGGAAGGTTCACAAGATAGAGTTTCTAGATCAGATGGTGGTCGCTCTGAAGATAAATTTTATGATACCATAGAGGTTGTATTTCAAGACAAGGGTTCATTGCCTACAGGTCAGGATGAACAAGCCAGAGAGATGGGTTTTGAGATTTATTTAGATCTTGATGAGGATAATTTCATAAGAGAACCCATGAGACCAAGGCAAGTCCATTTCCCATATCAAAATCTCACTAATATGGATGTGTCATCAGGTTCTGATGACATTATGAAAGACTTAGATGATTTAAATGCACTTAAGTTGTAGTTGGAAGACTAGGATGCCATACATAAGAGGTTACAAAAGGAGAGAGAAGCTGAAAAGGTGAATGCTCTAATAGAAAGATAGTCTCTCCTTAGAAAGATTAATGAAATGAAGGAGAGAAACAAGATGCTTGCTTCTTCTCCTAAGACTTTGCAACATGATGTCTTTGGTGATCTTGATGCTTTGAGGAGTGAGCAGGAGCACTTACTACAAGATCATGAATTTGATAAGGAGGACACTATGGTTAGACAGGTTCAAATTTATGCTTCCCTCCCTAAAGATAAGGATGGGCATGAGATCATTAGGCATGTTGTTTCCGCTAGTGAGAAAGGAAAGAAAAAGGTGGTGGGACATCAAACAAGTAGATCATTGACAATACTAGGGGTCCCACCACCCATTTCAAATAAGGACATGGAGATAGAAAGAAGAAGAAAAGAAGATGAGGACCTTGCAAGAGAATTAGAAAAGGATGAAATTGAAGCCTCCATTGTAGAAAAGAGAAGAAAGATCCAGTTCTTGAAGGCTTCATTAGCTAATGTTCATGGCCCTTCTACTACTGAGCTAGGTATGCCATTTATGACTACTACTATTCCACTTAGTAATGCTGCTACTAGTTCAATTCCTTCTTCATCTACTAGGATAGGTGTTGATCCTAGACAATAGACAAATGCACAAGTAGATGGAAATGTAAATGTAAATGTTGATCCTAGGGTTAACACTAGTTCAAGCTTTCAAAGAAGACCTATGCAACTAGAAGGCTATAGGCAAATTAGTTTTGATGGGATTCCTGGCTACCCAAATGCTTTTCCAAATGATATAAGAGATAAGGTACCTAAGTTTGTTGGTAATAATGCTATTAGTTGTAAGGAGCATCTTAGGTTATTTGTCGATATGCTTAATGATTATGAGGTAGAGCATGAGGATGTAGTCATGAAATTATTTGTTCAATCTCTAATGGAGGATGCTAGAGATTGGTTTAAGAGACTTCCTGATAAATGTATTGATACTTGGGATTCTTTTGAGAGATGTTTTAAAGAGCAGTATGGTGACAAGCCTAATGCTAGTTTCATGTTGAATGAATTCAATACCACAAGGAAAAATTAGAATGAATCTGTAGTTGAATTTAATATGAGATTTCAGAATGGTATGCATAAGTTGTTCCAAGTTATGCAGTTAGATGACAATGTTTGTCTAGCTACATACTTCAATGCATTTGATGGAAAGATGGGTTACTTGTTGAGGGAAAAGGATCCAAGAACTCTCAGAGATGCTTTTAGGATTGTTGTCAATATTGAGAACAATATGAAGATATTAGGGAAGTTGGGTGGGAAAAGAGATGATCCAAAGTTGTTTGGGGACAAGAAATACAAAAAAGAAAATGATAGGAATGTTGGAGCTAGGAGGCAAGAAGAAGATAAATTGGATAAGTTGCTCAATGCATTGAAGGATTTGAAGGCACCTGCAAATAGGAACATCAATGCTCCTACCAATGAAAGGCCTCAGTTCAACAACAATTTCATTAAGTAGAATAGATTGCAGAACTACCCCTACAACACCCAATGGAAGGATGGCAAGCCTATTGTCCCTTCTACAAGAGGTAATAATGATAGAGGTGTCCCCAACCTTCTACAAAATGCTTCAATAAATTTCATGGAGGACATACCTTGGTCTAGTCCCCTCATTCTGTCGAGCATTGTGTGGTTGCACATTCTATGGCTGCAAATCAAGATTGTGGCAATGAGGAGATAGATCAAGAAGAAGATCAAGATGATGTTAGATGCAACATGGCTACTTCATATCTAGGATATGAAGATGATTCTAATTTTGATGAAGAAGCAAATGTAAATGTGAAGAGACACAATTAGGCCCTTTTTCATCAAGAGGTTTTTTCTGATAGTGAAGACATTGATAAGAAGACATGTAACATGAACTCTTCTTCTGAGCCAGTAAATTTAGAAAGACCTTCTAGAGAAGAAATGGATAGGATTACTAGAGAATTGATTGCCCAAGTGAAAACTAGAGGCATGGTGGCAAGGGATACAAATGGAAAAGCCTAGAGAGCCTAATGAGAAAAAATCAAAAGGTGATCAAATGGTGAAATTCAAGAATGTAAAAGGTAAGAATTGTGAGCCTAAGGGAGTTGGAGTTGAAAGATTTTCTAGAGAGATTAAGAAGCCAGTTAACACAATGGCTAAGATTGAAAAAGTGAGGGTGACCAATACACCTAATGTATTAGATAAGCAACAGGATACTAAGGCTATGCAGATTGATATTCCTCACTTTGCTCCTATTGATATGTTATCTGTATTGTCCCAAATTACAGTTAAGGTTCCATTGTCAGAATTGTTGAAGATCCCTGAACACAAAGACAGAGCTATTGCATGGGTAGATAATGTTCATAACAATGATGTTGCATGCAATGGATCTTAGGATACATCTTTGAAAGGTGTTGCTGCTCAGGGAATTGTATCTCAAATTCCTCCTATATATTTGGACAGTTCTGTCAATGCTAGCCTTGAAAATATTGATCCATTCTTTCTAAGTGTCCTTGTGAATGGAATGAAACTAAGAAATTGTATGATTGATAGTGGTGCCTCTAATATTGTTATGCCTTTTAAGATTATGGAAAAATTGGGCCTTAAAGTTGATACAGTTCAAGGTAGATGTTGTGCAATGGATCAGAGGGAGGTACCGGTCATTGGGACTATCAATGCAATGCCATATAGGCTAGCAGCATATCTAGAGAAAGAGTTGACAATGAGTGTTTTGGTGGTGGATATTGCTCCTCATTATGGGATGCTGCTATCTAGAAGGTGGAGTGCTACCATGGGTGGAAGTTTATAGTGTGATCTGTCCTATGCCACTGTCAAGATTAATGATCAGTTTGTCAAGATTGAGTGAGAACCAAGAGTATGCCACATGATTGAGAGAAGTATTGATAATGAAACTACATGTTTTGTGGATACTAATATTAATGCTTTTAGGGAAGAGATCCCTGTACTTGAGAAGGAACCTATTTTGTCACCTATCTCTATTGAGGTAAGTGTTAATTCTGTGAAGGGTGATTTGTGGGTAATGTACTTTGATGGTGCAAATTGCAAGGATGGAGTAGGAGCAGGTATTTTACTTATTTCTCCTAATGGAAACACCTACAAATTTTCTTTCACATTGAATTTCTTTTGTACCAACAATATAGTAGAATATGAGGCATTGTTGTTAGGACTGAGGTTGGCACAAAAACATGGTATTAAGTGCTTAGGTGTTGTTGGTGATTCTAAGTTGGTGGTGTCCCAAGTCAGGTCAGTATATGTTTCCAAGAGCAAAAGGTTAAAACAATATAGGAATGCAGTTTGGGATTTGATTGAACATTTTGATGCCTTCAATATTGAGTCGAAGGATAGGAGTAACAATAAGATGGCTGACTTGTTAGCCAATATAGCAATCAATCCCAGTGATATTACATTTACTGGTATCTCCAAAGTTGAAATTCAGGCTAAGCCTAGTGTACCAGACAATATTGAAAGTTGGCAAGTTTTTGATGATGATAATGATATCTTGAAGTTTATGAGTTGTAAAGATTAGTATCATGGTCAAGAATTTGATTGTTTAGCCTTGGTTGAGTCAATAGAAGGAAAAGAGGTTGTCTTTGGCAATGAAGTTATTCAGCTTAGAACTAACAAGATGCCCAATGGACTTCTTGTTTTGGAAACTGTCTTTGATAACCGGGAAAGAGTATCAAAAGAGAAGATCATGTTGATCTAGAGGAGATAAATCTTGGAACACATGGGGCACCTAAGAAGGTATACATTGGTAGGGACATGTCTCACAATGTGAGAAAATCTTTGATTGAGTTATTGAGAAAGTTCAGGCATGTTTTTGCATGGTCATATGATGACCTAAAGGTTTATAGAGAAGACTTGTTTCAGCATATCATTCCTTTGAGGGAAGATGCTAAACCTTTCTGGAAAAAATAAAGGCCTATAAATCCCACTTTGGCACCTAAGATGTAGGAAGAATTGATGAAGCTGAGAGATGTTGGAATTATCAAGCCTATAAGGCACTCTTCTTGGGTGTCAAATCTTGTCCCAGTCAGAAAGAAGAATGGTGACATCATACTTTGTGTGGACTTTAGGAATTTGAACACCAGCTCATTAAAGGATAACTATTGTCTGCCCAATATGGAAGCTATGTTGCAGAGAGTGACCAGATCAGAACTGATGTCTATGATGGATGGTTTCTCTGGTTATAATTAGGTAATTGTCAAGGAATCAGAACAGTTTAAGACAACTTTCACAACACCTTGGGGGACATATGTTTATGTGAGAATGCCTTTTGGTCTCACAAATGTTGGTGCTACTTTTCAGAGGGCAATGGATGTTGCCTTTTCAAATTTTATTGATGACTTCCTTGTTGTTTATCAAGATGATTTAACTGCCTATTCCAAGAAGGAAGAATACCATTGTACTCATTTAGAGAAAATATTTGTGAGGGCTTTGGAATATGGCATTTCATTAAACCCAAGGAAATGTTCATTTGGTGTCACTAAGGGTAGGTTGCTTGGCCACTTAGTGGGGAAGCAAGGAGTTAAAATTGATCCTGAAAGGGTGGCAACCATTGATAGGATTCAGAGGCCAAAGAATATTAAAGGAATTCAGTCCTTCTTTGGTCAGGTAAATTTCTTGAGAAGATTTGTAACAAACTTTGTTGAGGTCACTAGACCTATATCAAAGATGTTAAACAGGGGATCTGCTATTACATGGGAAGGTGAGCCTAATGAAGCTTTCAAGAACATCAAGTAGGCTATTAAAGATGCACCTATTCTTAAGACACCTGATTATAGTATCCCAATGCATATCTTCTCTTTTGCATCTTTTCACACTATTGCTGCAGTGTTGTTGCAGAAAAATAAGGATGGTTTTGAGTAGCCTATTGCATTCTTTTGTAAATCTTTACAAGTTTCTCAATTGAAATATGACATCAATGAAAAACAAGCATATGCATTGGTTAAGGCTGTGAAGGCTTTTAAATGTTATCTAATGGGAGCAGTTGTTATTTCCTTTGTGCCAAATGCAGTAGTCAGGGATATTTTCTCACAGCAAGAGGTGTCTGGGAGAAGATGTAGATGGATCAGTAGGATCCAAGAATTCAACATTGATATCCAAATTACTAAATTGGTTAGAGGACAAGGATTGGCGAAACTGATGGCTCAATCCAATCTTGATGCAAATCAGATCAATCAAGCTGAAATTGATTATACATGTGACATGGATGATTGTATCTGGTATCAAGATATTATCTACTACTTGGGAAACATTAAATGTCCAGCAGGAATGAATGATAATAAGAAGAGGACATTAAAATTACAGGCCATCAAGTATGTAAATGTGAAATGTAAATTGTATAGAAAGAATTTAGATTGCATACTTTTGAAGTGTGTTGATGAGGATCAGGCTAACAAGTTGTTAACGGAAATGCATGAGGGAGTTTGTGGTGGGCATTATATGGGTTAAAAAACTACTCATAAAATCTTGAGAGCAGGATTCTAGTGGCCCACAATCTTCAAGGATGTAGAACAATTGATAAGGAGGTGTGATGCTTGTCAAAGGTTCTCTGGTAAGCTTAAATTTTCAGGTAATGTGCCCTTAAGGCTAGTAGAAGTACAAGCTCCTTTCCAACAATGGGGAATTGATTTCATAGGGGAGATACCAAACAAGTCAAGTGGAGGACACTCATGGATCTTAGTTGCCATTGATTACTTTACAAAGTAGGTAGAGGCTATACCTACAAGAAATGCAACTAGTAGGGTGGTAATTGATTTTCTATTGAATAATATTGTTACAAGGTTTGGTTGCCCTAAGAGAATTTTTAGTGATAATGCAATGTGCTTCAGGTCTGTTGAATACAAGGAATTCTACCAAGGTCTAGGAATTTAGATGTCATACTCTTCTCCCTATCATCCACAAGGGAATGGACAGGCAGAATCAACAAATAAGAGCCTGATGGAAATCCTAAAGAGGATTCTTGAAAAGAATAAGAGGGCATGGAATTCAAAACTGCCATTAGCTATATGGGCTGATAGGGTAACTATGAAGAGGGTAATTGGTTGTGCACCATTTGACCTAGTATATAGAATAAATGCAAGAATGCCTCAAAATAATCTGCTAGAAATGTATAAATTCGTGCAATTATATGATGATGATATAGATGATGAGATGCATTTGAGAATTGAGGACCTCATTAGGTTGGATGAGACTAGAAGAGAATCAGTTGCAAGAAATGCCAAATTGTAGTTATAGGTTAAGAATTTTTATGACAAGAAGACTGTTGAAAGAAGGTTTGAGCCTGGTGATTTGGTATTAAATTGGAATGCCAGACTAGAGGATAAAGAAAAACATGGTAAATTTGATCCACTCTGGCTAGGGCCATATCTAATTCATGAGAAATGGGGCCAAGATTCATACATTGTCAAGGAATTAAATGGTGATATTCAAGAATTGCCAATTCATGGACAATTCTTGAAGAGATACTTCTTTTGAGGTATTTTGTTTTCCATGAATAGTAGTTAGGTTTGTACATTTTGTAAATTTTGTAAAGTTGCTTGCCACTATCCTGTTTTGTCCTGGTCTATTGGGTTTTGGTCCTATTGCTCTTTGTTGTCAGTTTTCCAGTGGGATGGTCTGCTTTAACTAGTGATTCTAAGTCCTTGCTATGCTTGCAGGAGGCATACATCCCCAGAAAGAGCCGCTATTATCACTCAGAAAAAATTTCATGGCTTCTGGTCTTTTCCTTTGGTCTCTGCAGTATTTTTCATGCCTCTGGCCTCAAGCCCTAGTTCAAAAATTCAAAAACCTAGCCGTTGGGTGGAAATATTAAAAAAATGCCCTAGTCCTGTTCTTTTTCATCGTTACCTTTTTGGTGACTTAAATCCTTAAATCTGCATGTGTTATTTAAAGTGACCTTTTATATTGTTGGGCAGTTAGATTTTTATGTCTGGTGGGGTCCCCTTTAATTTTTCCTAATGTTCTTCCGCCTAGTGCTTTAATACTTCCTAAGTCCCTGGGCTAAATTTTTCCTATAGTTTCGGCCTTTAATATTTTCCCAGGCCCATGCCTCTCTGACACCATCTCAATCCAACGATGGGCGTAAGTTCTTATGGAGTGTGTCAGAGGCATGCAATCTTAAGATGGTTGTCTATTCTCCTGTGTGACATATCTTTTAAACTGAGTGGTTCCACTGCCATGTTGGCACAGTTGGCGGTTTCTTATTGGTCAATGAAATGCTGAGTGGGATCCTGTCAGTGGGGCCTATAGAGAAGGCTTTTAAATCTACAATCGATGCATGATCTCAAAGAATATTCCTACCCCATGAGATCATGCGCCATCTATTGATTTAGAATCTAACTTGGACATGTCAGTGGGACCTAGTTGCTGGTGTGTCTATCAGTGGGACTTGACATCTGCAGAAGATATATGGTTGGCGTAATTTCTCATGGAAGTTGTCAGAGCCATGAGATCTTACGCCAACTGTTGATTCTACTTTTCTCAGATGGCTGACGAGGGTGGGTCCTCTGACAGGTGGCGCTGACTTGTGTTGTTTTGATTGGTCGAGCGGGAAGGTGATTTGGATTTGTCAATGGGCTCAAATCTTTCAAAGTGGCTGATAGTGTGGTAGGATCTATGGCTATCGCATGATCGCACGGAATCTTTTCGCGCCATGCGATCATGCGATGACCATTCGAATAAAGGCTTATACATTGTGGGTCTTATCTTCTATGTGGGGCTGATGTGCATGATTCTTATAGGCTATGGTGTGTTGATAGGTGGCATAAAGCGGGCCCAGGCAGGAGTCTAAAGTCTAGCAGTTTGGATAAAAATGTTTAGCGACCCGACAATTTTCAAAGGCTTTGGTCATTCGTGAAGAAGAATGGCAATGCTCCAAGTTGATTGGCGATTTAGCAAACAAGTGTTTGAATAACCGCTAAACTAAATGGCGGAGAGATAAAGTATTCCAGGAATTGGAAAAGGTCTTCGGTCGCCAGTTCGCTAAATGTGGATGGGGTTTTTTTTAAGAGATAAATCATTAAGCCCAGGAAATATGAGGATCTGATGATCAGGACTTAAAGTTGATTGAGTTTTATATATAGACCACTGATATGCTGCTGGCGCCATGGAAATGACCATTGTATTTCAAATTCAAATTTGCAAAGGGTTTCCAATGATAGGAAGTACCAAAAATTATGGTTTTAGCAATCATTTTTGATTGGTTTGGTGGCACTGGCTATTGCAGTGTGGTCTGAGGGTCTCTCTGGTTAGTAGCATGATGTTTTTGTACCAGGAGAAGTATGGTTTTGTGCTCGAGGTGTGTTTGCAGGTGGCTGATTTGACTATTTTTCATGGCAATTCCTTGGTGTTCTGTACTGTTCTCGTAGATTTTGATGATGGCAGATCTATCTAAGGTTCATTTTCTCTAGGTTGCCTATGTTTCTTCCCTTGCAATAAATTTTGTTGTGTTTTGATTGATTGGGTAGTTGAAACCCTAACCCTAGTCACCCTTAGCTTGATGCATCCTCTTTGAGGATTCCAAGGTGACTAGGGGTTTAAGTAGTTAGTTTTTTGATAGAGTAAGGGTTTGGTCCTGAGGTTCTGTTCTGAATTTTGGTCAGTTCCAGTGGTTATGATTGTATGAACATTTGAGGAAAGAGGAGCTGGATTTTGGGTTTCTTTCTTATCTTTGTGTTGCTTTGATTGTATTTTGATTGTGAATATGTTAATGAGAATGCTATTGAGTTCCAATCTTACATTTGTGTATGTCTTCTTGTTTTGGTTCTGAGCTCATATATGTTAGTGTCACAAAGTGTATTAGCATATGGTAAACAAAGAGTATTGTGAAGTCATCTCTGAGTTCCTAACAAAGTTAGGATTAAAGTCTTCTAGGTGAGTTTAGTGGGTTTACAACCAAATAAGAATTTGATGTCTTGGTGTTTGAGGGAGAGGGGTAATAGGCAAAGCATTTATCCTAAACCCAAGAGTGTTTGATTTAAGATATTTAGCTGATGTATGTAATTGGGTGACTCTTTGCCCTAGGTTAAGGCACTGGTCCATCCTCCAGAGGCATTTCATTGTCATCAACCACACACACCCAAATTTAAATGATAATATCTTTCAGTCAGTTAGTAAAGGACATAATTGTATATTGTTTTGAGACTCCTTTGGAGAAGTGAGTCAAGGGTACACCTGCTTGAGCATTAAGGCTCAAAGTGTAGGAGGATCTCATTGTTGATCCTTGTTAATTTTCCCTCTTCCTTGTAGACTTTGGAGTGGTGATAGAGTCAAGGTATCATTAAAGTTATCCATCAAAGTATAAATCTACAAGTTGAAGATCAAAGGGAATGCCCAACATGATATATGGTATATGATATATGATATTTAATATATAATATATAATATATAACATTTATTATATAATATGATACTATGTGTTATAATAGTATATATTAACTATTATATTTGTCTCCATTGAACCCTACATTCTTTTTGTAGGTGACATTATTTTTCAGATATTAACTAATAGAATAAGGATTTTTTAAGCATTTTTTTCATAAATTATCATTTTGGCAATCATTATACATCATCATCTGGTAGTTGCAATAGTGAGCAATAGTCATTGAAGGCATAAATGAAAGAGAAAGCTTACAAAAGATAAAATTGAAGCATATGGACAAATAGATAGGGAAAGCCATAGGAAGAGGAGATAAGGTATGTTAAATGTTAGTGAAGGTGAGGCCCTAGTTCCACCCATAAATGTTATTTCAAGTGAAGAGGATATTTCAATTAAAAATATTGAGTATAGTTTTGACAATAAGAATGAAAAGGTATATATTGAGAAAGAAATTGTAGAGATTGGGAATTAAATGTAGAGATTGAGAATAAAAATGTTGAGATTGGGAATGAACATGTAGTGATTGAGAATGAAAATGTAGATATTAGGAATGAAAATGTAGAGATTCAAAATGAAAATATTGCACAAGATATTCAATCTAGGATTGGCATAAAAAATAATGTTGACGAACCAAATACATGTTATATATCTCAAAATGACATGAGAAATGAGGTCCCTTATGTGAAAGAAAGAAAAAAATTAAATTCAAGACCTTTAAGAACACCAAAATGGTTACATAAAATTGACAAGAACATTATGAGAAATTTTGAAGGCAAGAGATCAAAAAGAACAGATTGGTTGTGTGCTTCAAAACATTTTCATGATGTTTTTAGCAAGAAGACATTGATTGAGAAATACCAAATTTTTGTACAATTGCTAAAGATGCAAAAGATAAGACCTATGCTAGAGAAGTTGAAGATTTGTGTGAACAAGAAACTGAAGATAAATGCTAATATTATGAGAAATATTTTTACTTCTCTCAATTATCTTGGGAAGAATAGCATAGAAAAATATAAGAGAGCTGGTCAGAGGGTTATTACAACCTACTTAGTAAGTCATCATTTGAGAAAGGGTTTCTTTATGAGACAAACTTGTCTTGATTTCAACATCAATTGAAAAAATGTCAAGGATAGAGTACTTGCAAGAAGAGTAAGACTTGATGATCCTCTTCAAAATGATACATGGGCTTATGGTGGGAGGCTTCCACATTTTGATAAGAAGTTAATTGATAGTGTGAAAAAGAAAACTCAAATATTTTGGCACTCTAACTCAAGAGTTCCAACAAATGCTAAGGATGTCTTAAAATTAAGAATTAGCGATCGAGACTGAACGCCATGTCCTAAACATCATTTGGAAGTAAGTAAAACAATGTTTAAATTTTTTTGTGATACACATGCAACATCAAAAATATCACAAAGGGATTTTGAATCCTTAATTCCATTTTATTGTGTACCTCTTAAGATAAGAAATAATTTTTGTAAATATCATGTGGATTTTCCAATGCACCATGAATTATTATACTTCATTCGTTCTACTTTTCATAGAAATGAAATGTTGCAAGATTGTGGTGTGAGTTATCTTCCAAAATCATCAAGAGACTTGATAGGTAAATTTTTATGTCCCAGAGATGATGGTTTTTTATTCTATAGAAATGATTTACTAAATAGTAAGTTCTCAAAATGTTGTGGCTTGTTGAATTTTGTTTCATGTTTTCACAAGGGTAGCAAACATGAATTTGGAAAGAAAATTGTTCAAAAAAAGATATATGAGACAGTCAAATATATTTTGAAGACTGGAGATGAATTTTTGAGATGTGACTTGGTTACAAAAGAATGTAGTGTTGCTGATTTTATTTCAGATACCAAGGAAAATATTCTCTGGAAGTGGGCAAGGCATAGTCACATGTCTTAATGGTTGGATTGAAAATTCAAGATGTGTAAGGATTATTTCCCAATTGGAACTATTATATTGGTGGTTGAATTCACAAAAAACTACATATTACAAGAACAAAATAATATGCAAGATAAGTATTACAATTCCATTTAGATTGTTATTATTTTTCCACGTGACATATATACATTCCCTTGATAGTATAGAAAAGGATAGTAAGATAATCAACGTGTACCATTTTTGTATGAGTGATTATTGATCTCACTCTTTTGAGTATGTGCGACATTATTTTAAGATTTCTTTTGATTTCTTGTGGGAAAAAGACGTTGCACATCTTATTTGGTCAGATACCTACATGGGTCAATTCAAGAATGCTTGTATACTTTACTGGTTGAGTAGGATGCATGTAGAGAGGGGTGTAGCTCATATTTGGAGATTTTTTGAAGCTAATTATGTGAAAGGGGATCATGATGGAGTAGGAACATGTGTGAAGAGAGCTCTATTTAAGAATAAATTGAGGATTTTGGAGCTACACTTCATGATGTTGGTTCAATTAATTATTGGTGTAGTTCAATATTGTCATGGGGAGGGACACCAGGTTCAACTATGTGTGGATTCTTTTGGTTAGTTGAGGAGGTAATGGTAGGAGACATATTCGATTGTTACATAGTTAGAGACTATTCAAAGGTGCATTCAATTTTAAGTTCAAATTAAAGTACATGGACCATTTGGACATTAGAGTTGTCTTATTTTTTCCCAACCATTTTCAATGTGATTGGGATCAATATGAGTCAAGTGATTGGGTAAACTGGTTGCACAATATCTAACTCATTTATCTTAAATAATAACCATGAAAAATAATGACATGGAAATTTTAGTTGAGTACGACCATCTTTCTAATCTTCTACATCCAGGACATGTTTTTGTAGTGGTTACACCACAAGGGAATGATGAGAGATTTGATTACTAGTTGGCACAATGTGTACAAGGAAAAAAGAAGCTAGTACAATTGATGAAAGATGATGATGAGATCACATATCCTACTGGTGGGTATGTGCAAGATCATGAGGGGCCAAACTATGCCCTTAAGTGGCAATGAAAAATCAGCAAATTAGGGTTAGTCAACTTGACGTGAAAATTTCAACTAGCTATGAACCTAATATCAAAAAGTTGTAAGAATAGAATCTATAGAAAATTGAATGTAGTTTCTAAACTACTAGGCCTTTTTTGAGAAGAAGTTAGTATGATTGGTGAAAATTATAGATTTCAATGCAGCAGTACAAAAATTTCAGGAAAAAAATAAGAAGTAGGTGTATGTCTGACCACCATAATGATAATCAAATGATAATATTTTATTATAAGATTTTATATATAAGTAGTAGACTCATGCCCATATGTGACGCATATTTTTTTGTAATTTTATTCTAAAAAAATAATTAATTATGAATTTTTTGCTACAACATTTTCAGAATAAAAAAACTCCCATGTCTGACCACCATAACTCATTCAAAAATTTACAAAATTCAAAAAAAATTAAAATTTCCTTATAGTAGGCGAAGTATAGAATGTGACGCATTTTTCAGATTTCAAAAATGTTATACCATCTGAAAGTTATAGTCATTTTTCAATCAGTATATAAATCAACACTTTAGAGGTAGCTCAATTAGAAAATAACTAATAATTACTTACCAAATTTAAAATTTGATAGCAATTATATCGATAGAAAGCTGATAATCTCCTTAAGATACCATTTTCATTTTATCAAATTTGGGTGAAAAAAAAGTCGTCAGCTACATTGTCAAAGTTTTGAACTGACATTGCCACTTTTTGGCCCCTCATGATCTTGCACATACCCTGGTACAATTTTTGTTGCTGGAACATAGCTATGAATAGACATGACTAGAAAGAACGGCATACCTACATTTGAAGACTATGAGAAGTGAAAAACCATTCTCATGTATCCATAGCTTATTATAGAAACAAATTTTAAGCTGTTGAAGCATCAAGGAATACCAAAGACAAAAGAACTTTGGACTATTAGTAATGTTTCAATCATGAAGAAATATTGGATACCATTAAGAAGAGAGATGAGCCTTTGGCCACACTTAACTAGGTCAAAGGAAATGACTACTTGGTTTATTACATTCATTATGCTTTGATTCATTACATTAATTACACTTTTCCTCTTTAATTTATTTGGTCAATAAACTTAGTCCTCTCATGAATAACAAATATAGTTGGTTACAAATACATGACGGACTTACAAGATTTAGGCACACTTGATTAGCTCATACCAAATTATAGTAAGGTTCATTATGCTTAGGTTCATCATATTTTTTGGTTCATTATGTTCATTATGTTTTGGTACATAAAATTTTTTGGTAAATAATCTTACTCTTCTTGTGGCTTGGGAATGAAGGGATTATAAATATAATGGATGTACGAGACTCCACTACTATGGTTTGGAGTTTCCTTTAATTTTATTATTCATTTGTACATTTTATTATTATTATTTCTCTAACATTAATATTTTGTACACTATTGCAATGTAGGTGTCTTCAAGAGTATTGGTGGTTAGAGCTATACATTATAGAGTTCAAATATCAAAATCAAATATATTAGTTGTGTATCTATGATTTTTTTATAACATTGATGTATTTATATATGATGTGGTAATGCTAATGATATACAATGTATTTGTACATGATGAGATGAGAAAAGATGTGGACATGAGTATCTATGATTTTTTAATAGAATTGATGTATGCAGACATGATGTAGTTGTATTGATGATATATGATACATATTGGTACATGAGGACATGAGAAAGTGTAAAGACATTAGTATCTAGTATTTTTTTGTAACATTGATGTATTAATAGATGGTGTACAATATATTTCTATTTTCAACATGAAATTAAAAAACAACAATCTCTAAATAGGATTTCCTGCTAATGTAATGATTAAGCTCTTATAATCTGTTCACTATGTATCCTAATTTATTTTTCAATCTCTTATAATGTGTTTATTAAGTACAAAAATTTAAAGAAAAATGATTGTAAACTATCCTAAAGGTATTTATGATTACTTGAATTTATGAGTGAAGGATGGTATACCTCATACACTATATGAGGAAGATAGAGTAGTTGATATGCATCGTTTGGGACCCAAATGTTGATCTCTAAAAATTCTAGCCTAAAAAAATCAATTATGTTAACTAAAATGTCTAATCATTGTTAAATTAAGGGACACCACAAGTAGGGTATGGCGTTGAGTGTTCCAATGAGTGGGGACCAAAAATGAGACCATGCTTAGGGTAAACCCACCCAACTAGACATGTTTTTGGTGGTATTTTGGGCCCACAACTAATAGAGAAATATTTGGGCTACCTTGTAACTTTCCATTGAATGCATCTAATAGTTTTGGCATCGTCAAAAAAATTACTAGCTTAGAAAAACTACATAGACTCTTGAAATTATGAGATAGGTTATTGTAGAGGGGTATCCAACAATCCTATACATTCAGACAAATCATTTGTAGGTGTCATAGATTGAGACAAATAGCTTGTAAAATTTCATCTCTTTTGTACACTTACGGTACTCAAGGGACATCGTCGATAGGGTATGACCCTAATAATTCCAAAGAGTGGGAAGAAAAAATAGGATGATACCTAGGTAAAATTTCCCAACCAGATACAATCATGGTGGCACTTTGGGACCACAATGAATAGAGTGAGGTTTGTGCTACCCTGCAACTTTTCATTGAATGCATTTGATGATTTTGGCATCAATAGAATAATCACTTCCTTACAAAAACAACATGGAGTCTTGAAATTATGTGATAGGTTATTTTAGAGGGGCCTCTTGCGATCCTATTAAACTATGATAGATTGGGAGAAATAGCCCATAAAATTTCATCACTTTTTTGCACTTAGAGAACTTAAGGGACATCACCGGCAAGGTATGGTCCTAAGCATTTCAGAGAGTGGGGATCCAAAATGGGACCATGAAAAGGGTAATCCTACCTAACTAGATTTTCTTGTTGTGGTAGTTTGGTCTCATGACAAATAAAGTGATATTTGAGCTACCTTGCAACTTTCCATTGAATGCATATGACGATTTTGGTGTTGACATAAAAAAAAATTCCCTACAAAAACTACACGGATTATTGAAATTATGATTATAGAGGAGCCTATTGAGATCCTATACTTAAGGGACATTTCTCGTAGGGTATGGTGCCAACAATTCTAGAGAGTGGAGGAGCTAAAACTAGACCATCCCTAGGGTAAAATCACTCAACTAAAGGCATTCATGGTGATAGTTTGCACCCATGATGAATAGAGTCATATTTGGGATACATTCCAACTTTCCATTGAATGCATGCATCTGACAATTTTTGCATCGATTATAAATTTTATTCCATACAAAAACCACTTCAATTATTAAAATTTTAATATATTTTATTGTATAGGGGTCTCCTACAATATTATATGTTTAGATAGATCATTCACAAGTGTCATGGATTATGAGAAATAACAAGAAAATTTTCATCACTTTTGTGCACTTGAAGGCTATCACCGATAGATTATGGCACCAAGTGTTCCGCTAAATGGGGAGCCAAAAAAGGATCATGCCTAAGGTAAACCCACCCAATCGAATGTGTTTTGGTGGCATTTTGGGCCCAAGACAAATAAAGAACAATTTGGGATACCTTACAACTTTCCATTGAATACATTTTACAATATTAGCATCAAGGAAAAAATTACTTCCCTACAAAAACCACGCAGAGTCATGAAATTATAATATATGTTATCGTATTGTACTTAGGGCACTCAAGAGACATGGCTGCTAGGGTATTGTACAGGGAGTTCTAGAGAGTGGGAAGCCAAAATAGGTCCATTCCTAGGATAAACCCACCCAACTAGACATATTCACAGTGGTGTTTAACATGCATGAATAACCTAGCAGTATTTTCCCTACCTTGCACCGTTCTCACTTAGTGTGACTCTCTCAAAAAGTGGTAGTAATGAAAGGTTGCAACTCTTTCAAAGGGCAAAAAGGATGAATGATTGTGACTCTCTAAAAAGGTTTTAATAATAAAAGGTTGTGACTCTCTCATCATGAAGATATAAATAGGAGAGAAAGTCATTTGTCGAATCCATGCAAGAAGGCATCATCACTCAATCTTTGAATTCTATATTCCTTCAATCATCATTCACAAGTGTAATGGTGTAAATATAACCTGCCAAAAGAAAAAAATATTCCCTTGAGAGCTAGGTTCACAACATACATTAAAATATCTCTAAACTATATGTAATAGTGAAGATTTTTTATAGATAGAGAGAATAAATATCTTGGTTCCTAAAATGGAAAGACTAGATGATAGAGAGTGTTTGGTCCAAATTTTAGCATCTCAAACAAGGATGGAAACATGACACATTGTGGTCCCATATGATCTGCTACAAAACATAATCAAAATATAGACAAAACTAGGTCTATGGTTCACCTAGATAACCTGCAAAATGAAAAAGTCAGAAATGTGATATAAGTATATTAAATAAAAAATGAATAAATTAAATATAAGAAAAGCCTTGTGTGTTTGAATTATTCCAATAAACTTGGACACAAACAAGAAAGGAAAAATGTTTTGGGCTATTTGGAGACTTTCCTTAGTCAAGTCATTTCTTTGGTGTTTCCACCGCCACCACAACCCGATAGATAGATTGATTGAAAAGACAAATAGATAAATGATTTTTTTAAATAGTGGTAACCTAATGTATGGTCTACACCTGATATTATATATATTATAATATGTATCTTCTATCATGCCTATATCTGATATCAGATACATAAATAATATTGTAATACATATTAAATTATATTATAATAAAACATAATGTATATTATATACATATTATATTATAATATAACATAAGTGGTGACTTATTTCCCTGAAATAAGGTAAACTTGAACTTCAAAGACAAATTCAAGGGTCATGCATTGAAAATTATAAGATGTGTAAAGAATAAGAATTGTAGTCATCTAAATCTAGTTTCTAGACTACTAAAGTTTTTTTTAAATGGACAAGATTAAGAGGATGAAACCTTATGAGCGTGAAAAACTATTCATGACTTTAAGAAAAATATAACATAGTTATTTATGTGTGCTTCACAAAAGATATAGTTAGATTTAGTCTTTTGCAAAACATTTTGGTAAGATGATAGGTAAGAGTGATATCTATAAGTTGTTTACTTTTCTGTAATTTTATGTTGAGAGTTTCTTTTTTAATGATTTTTTTTAAGTGAACGCATTATGAAAATTGGGTAACTATTTGTGCATTGGGTATAACTTACATCAAAGTATTAAAAAATGTAAAATTTGTTTTAAAAAAGTGTATAGAATTAGGTATAGAATAGTAATATGTAATTTGTTTTGAATTTGGTCAATTAGATCAAAAGTTATTAAAAAAATGGTAGACATATATGTCTATGAGAACTGTCTAGACACTAGTAAAGAAAATTAAACTTTACTATGCTAATGTTGTCCAAAAATAGAAAACTTTATATGGTTAGAAAGATGAGAAGTTTCATGAGATTATGGTGGTAATTTTAGAGACACCCACTTTATCATTTTTAAACCTGACAATGATGAAGTTGACAAATCAACTTGGAAGACAAAAAAAATGTTTAAAGGGACAAATATGGAAGAAAAATGAGCTTGCAAGCCTTAGAGTTAGTTTCCAAGCCTCTTACCATGCCATAACATGTATGGGTTCCTATATGTCAAATAACATGCATGGGTTATGCAAATAAAAAGCACATCTTCAAGTTGTACATAAACCATGAGGGCTATGTAGAACTAAAAGCATCATTTTTGGTTTTCACGAACCCACACGGGTTATGAAAACATAAAAATGTAAGCTTCTAAACTTAACATACACAAAAAATATGTATATAATAACATATATAATATGTGTATATCTATGTATATCTATGTATATATATACCTATAGATAGACACACACACACACACACACACACACACAGATATATATATATATATATATATATATATATATATATATATATCTCAGGTGTTAGAAATGAGCCTAGTAATAGGATTAACAAGACAGAAATAAAAATTACATGCAAATATAACCAATTATCAAAAAAATATAAACCACATAGAAGAGAACAAAAGACACAAATATTTAACGTGGTTCACCCAATTCATGGTCTACATCCACCAAAAGCGAGTCCAATATTATTATTATCCATTGATTACAACCTGATTATAATATGGAATCCCTTATAGCTCGATTCCACTACAAATACTAAAACCATACATTATGAAATCCCTAAACCTAATCCATATTATACAATATTTTGCCGCTTTAGGGTTAGAATGACTTACAACATGTCGGCCCAAAATCAGCCAAAAATATGTTAGCGCCGAACCCTGGTGAGGGTAGGAGAAAAAGTGTACAATACTTTCCTGATCAGTCACCACAAGCTAAAAATCTCCCACTTGGTGACTGGTCAGTATCCACACTAAAAAACCTCCCACTTGGAGACTAATCTTGTAGCAATACTGGTACCGTATGAGGCTCCCCCTAGATTGAACCACCCTGGACATAGTTTTTCCTTTATTCTGTTTAGTCTAGAAGACCAACTGAAGCTGAACCTAAGTTCAACTTCTCCCTTGTTACTACCTTTGTAAACATATCTACTAGATTATCATATGTCTGAATCTTTTCCATCTTTAACTTCCCATCATCCAAAATTGACCGAATGAAATGGTACCACAACTATATGTGTTTTGTCTTTGAGTACAAAAAAGAATTCTTCGCAAGATGAATGGCACTTTTGTTATTTGTATGCAGAAAATTATCCATCTGTGGATGTCCCAATTCTTCTATAAAGAATTGAATATCATCTCCTTGGCTGCCTCTGTAGTAGTAACATAATCTACCTTTGTAGTGGATAAAGCAACCACCTTTTGTAGTTGAGAAATCCAACTCACTATTGTCCCACTAAGAGTAAGGACATAGCCTGTAGTACTCTGCCTGCTATCTATATCTCCTGCCAAATCTGAATCAACATAGCCTTGTATAGTAGTAGTAGATCCCCCAAAGTGTAAACACTTACTGGACGTACCTCTCAAATATCTGAGAATCCATTTGACTACATTCCAATACTCAATACCAAGGTGACTCATATATCACTAGTACAAAAACAACAATATATGATCAAATAAACTACCAAAAATTGTAGATAAATGACCAAATTTGGTCACATGATCAGTGGTCATTTATTTTCGATCATTTATCTCGCGACCAAATTTATGACTAAACTATTTTAGTCATTTATTTGGTCATTTATTTGGTCATATATTTGGTCATTTATTTGGTCATTGATTTGGTCATTGATTTAGTCATTTATTTGGTCATTTATTTGGTCATTTATTTGGTCATTGATTTGGTCATTGATTTAGTCGTTTATTTGGTCATTTATTTGGTCATTGATTTGGTCATTGAATTAGTCATTTATTTAGTCATTTATTTAGTCATATATTTAGTCATATATTTAGTCATTTATTTAGTCATATATTTAGTCATTTATTTAGTCATATATTTAGTCATATTAGGGCACGATGGAATCGAACCACCATCCTCCTACTTGTAAAGTAGGTGCTCTTCCATTGAGCTAGTTCCCTTTAAAGAATAATCTCATCACATAATAATTTGACACCCTATCAATGTAAAACAGGTTAGACACATAAAACATATATAAAAAAACCATTGATATTGAGTATTTTCTTTTAGAAGTTGAAGTTTTGTAAAACACAATCACACTCAAGAGTTCATTTCATAGAAAGAAAAACACAGCATGATGCAATTACATAAATGGTTGGATAATATTAGAAAATATAGGACCCTTGGACTAATTGTTGTCTTTTGATTATGCACACTAGAAAAACTTAAACAGAAGACTTTCAAAACACGTGAATGGACAATTGGCAAGTAGAGATTAACTTGTTATTTTCCTTAACTGTTTGGAAAAGAGCATTAATAGTGTTGTTACAATGTAAAAATCACTCAAGGCAATGACCAAAACAATTTAAGAAGCAAGAGACTAAGCATTGTCATGGAGCTATGACAACTAATGAAGCTGTTGTTTCCAAACACTAAAGGGCATTCATGAAGAACACATGAGAAATGACAGTTCACAAAGGGCATTCCTGTTCCATAAGCAAGTCATGACTATCATATGAGCAGAAAAAGCTATCATGGCTGCTACAAATCACAAAGGTATAATGCCAAATAGTTTTTTTGTTCAATACAATTACAACACAAGGATACAGAATAGTGAACATTGAGGTTCAAAACAACCATATAGATTACAACACTTAACAGTTCATCAATAGTCCAAGGATCAAAGGGAAGTCATATAGGAAGTTTGACAATGACTTTTAATGAAAGAAGAGATGCAAGGTTCATGAACCATAGTCAAGGGAATACACAAAAATAGAGGATAGAAAAGTCCATCGTGAAAGTCACAAGTAACATTGATTTTAATGTATGATAGCAGTGAAAGGAAAAAGTTGAAAGACAGTGACAAAGAGCAAAAATAAAGAAACAATGATAATTCTAATGCAATTATACAATGACCACAAACAATGAAAGGTGAGCAAGAACACTAATGGAGAACCACATCATTGTCAATGGATATGCCGCTATTTTTTAATCAGAGGTGAATAAGAGATAGAGATCCCTGATATACAATTAAGGGACATCCCTATTTCAACACAACCATGACAGCCAAGAAGGTCATAAAGACAACACTGCAATAGACAATAAAAGATACCATTCAAGTCATAAAAGGTACAATGGGTGATAATGTTTAGGCATGGGTATGTTTAAGAAGCATCAAAATAGAATGATACAAGAGCCAATTGACACAAAGACAAAGATGTGAAAACAATGGTTAGTATTTTAGACAATAGTCTACTACAATCAATGAGAGATGTGAAAATGGTGATAAGAGCATAAAAAATATAGTGGGCAATATCTCAAAGACATTTTTTCAATTTAAAATATTTCATAGGACAATGAACCAAAATAGAAATTTCCATTTTTAGGATAGTAGAGTAAAAGATAATCATGGCATGACACATTGTCCAATTTTCTATACTAAAATAACAAGGGATAGATCTGCAGCATAAGACATCTCTAATGGTTATGAAGAATGTGATTGTTCAAGGAAAAAATCAGAATTCTGATTGCAAGAAAATAGTGACTAAGAATGGAGTGTTGATAGCTACACTATGGTGTCCTATAGTGCCAAAAATGAACAGAGATGTGAGCCTATCCATGAAGGATCAGGGAAAGGGTTTAGTTGATCCTCTACAAGTTATGAAGCATTTTGCAAGGGTAAAAGATGACTGTCCACAATCAGCAAGGAGCAAGGTTGCCATTGATGGTAATAAGTGCACAAATTTATTTTTTGATCCTAATAGTTTGATTGCAAGGAAAACCATCACGTTTAACGATACCCCTAGCAATACCCCTAGAAAATTGAACTGAGGAAGCCATGGGTATTTTCAATTCCATAAATAACAAAAACATAAAACTAGACTGCAATACATAAATAACATTTGTAATTTTCTAGTTGTGTTCTACTTGTGCAAGATGATAAATTCACTTGATGCAAAGGGTTTTGAGAAGAAAAGTTTAGTCCCCATCTCCATTATGATGCAGCTAAATTTTTTACAACAAATCCGAAGAATTGGATGGTTTTTAAATTTTCTTTATGGGCCATATAACAAGGACTTATGTTCTGTTTATTTTGAGAAATTGAAAGTAATCATTTTAAGGCAATTTAGCGGTTATAGCTTTTATAACTTCTCTATATGTCTTCAAAGGATAGTTTTCTTGTTTATAATGAGAGGCTTATTCACAAGCTGCTTTAAAATCAATTTTAGCAATTTTAGTTTCAAGCAAAATAATAGTTGTTACTTGCCTTAAGTTTTGCTAAAGACAATCATATGGTTTGCCAATCTATATCACATTCAAAGGCAGTTCCTAAATTTCATAGCTTACTTCAAAGTGAGAAAATTTATTACTCATGCAAGACAAGCATCTTAAATATTATTGCATATCTTGTCGAAGACATAGTACTCGGACAACAATTGTAAATCCAAGTTCATTTCCAACTCTTATACTACATTGTCTTCAGTCATCAATGTGATGCTCAAAATAGTATAGTAAGACTTTATGGTTTAGCCTAGAGGTGCATTGGACATTACTAAAGATATGGTAGAAACTGCAAAATGCTTGGTGGATGAATGGTTATTGTTAGTGTTTCACCTCTGTATGTTTTTTTGCACCAAAAGTGGATAATGTGCAACTATTGCTCGAAATGAATGGATGGCCATTGAGTTACTATAAGCTTATAGGAAATGTTGTGGTGTATCAAAAACCATGGAAGTATTCCTTCACTCTCCTTCTCTTCCGTAGTGCTCCACCACTTTCATGTACATAAACAACTCCTAATGCCAAAATAAAGACTTGTAATTTATTCTGGCATTTACCTAATTTTAAATTTTCTCATATCTATAGAGTACATCCTAAGTTCTACTAGCTGCATGGATATTTATATTTTTGTGAAATAGAAAATTCAATAACAATCTTACCTTCCCCAAAACATGAGCCATACCCAGGATAACAGAAGCCAAGGTAGAATGGACATGCTATGAAGAATCTATTGACAAGTCCTGTCAAGACAAATCTAACTTAATGAACAACTAAACAATAGAAGTGAATGTATAACAATTTTTAAACCAAGCATAAAGAATTCTGATGAAAGCATAGCTTGTACAAATCAAATTACCTTCACACAAGGAAGTACATGTTGGATTGCAAGCTGAGGATTCAATATTCTACAAAACTTGGTCACCTTTCCTGCAGCTGCAATACAAAAAATAGTGTTAGTCTTAAAAGACTAAGAAATGACAAATCTTAAACCTATCCATAACATTTGAAATTAAACAACACAACAAGATCCAACAACAACGTTGACACAAGATATAAACAACTTAGAAATTAAACAACACAACAAAATCCAACATCAACGTTGACACAAGATATAGTCTAAAGAAATCCTCTGGGTGTTAAAACACCTTCTTGTGTCAAATGAAATCAGCAAGATCACATACCAATGCTCAGTTTCAATCCACCATAAACATTGCCAAGCTATTGCAGCACCTCTATAATACATCTTGTTTTCTTTTCTCTGCAACTTACCCAAACCATAGAAGTACATATATTTATAATACTACTAGATATCTTGATATATATTTTCTTAGCAAGTTGCCTGAAAACTTCTTGAAAACATCACAAGTTTTTTAATATATCATTGACCTCAACTTTGACCAAAATTTGCACAGTTGAATTGTAATATTGCTGGTAATATCATGATAAAATCTCATTTTTCAATATAAGTGTCAAACCTGCAATTTTTCATCACTTTTCTTTGACACTTGTACACCTTGAACATTGTAAGTAGCTATCAAGATTTCTATCTGTCAACAAATTTCGTAAATGGCATTTGTACACTCAATAGATATTCAATTGACAATTGTTTTCTCATTAAAATTGCAAAAAGTACACAGTGTGAGATTCTTTTAGGATAAACAAATTAGCATATGAAGTTTTACTAATGCTATATGAGATAGTTTTTGTGGACCTTATGAAAACAAAACATGGTTTAAAAATGTTGAACCATGCAATATCAGTGACATGCAAATCTCAGTTGAGTTAGAAAATTTTTACTGTGATTTAAACTGAGGTCATCACCAAGTACACCATCAGCAAGATCTACAACAGTATTGATACAATATAAATCATATGCATACTGATGCCATTTGCAATCACATCATTGCAAACAAATCTAGAGAGAAACGTTCCATATTGATTTCTACTATAGCTAGAATCTACAAGCAGAAAAACTAGTTGAAGAATATTAAAATTCTCCGCAGGTTCAATGTCTTAAATCTTCAAGATAGCAACTTAAATCACACCCATGTTTTTAATACAAAGAAAATATAAATTGATAAAAAGTTTGCAACTTGCAAGGAATTCAATACTTGGTGAAGCCAGGTAAAGATCAGATACTGTCTGCCATATGCTAAAAAAAGAACATATATAATCTTAATATTGACTGATGAGTATATCAGTCAGTATCAAAAACAAACTAATCAAATGATGAGTACAACTGCCAACTATATAAACATACTAATTAATGAGTACAAAAGCCAATATAAGTCAGCAGTCATGGAGAACTCCAATCCTAGAGTGCATATAGCCATTTGAAAGGAGTAAAGCAAGGCTCCACACAGACATATCCACTGTCCTCTAGAGGCAGAAATCACATTCACGATCATTTTAGAAACCAGGATTACATTTAAATCTTCATGCATCTTCAATAAATTGCAAATCATTCATTACTAGATGAGGTTCACTACCACTATAGGTATTCTAAATATATGTTCAAAGAGTCCACATGCCTTGCCTAAACTCCTTGTTTCCCTCTCTATTTACTTCCCTCCAAAAATATCATACATTCACCTCACACTTTCATCAATATTTCCCCCCATAACATATTTCCTCCATAACTGGTTTATAAAATATCTTAAAATATATTCCTGCAGAAATATTGGTGATGTGGAGCTAAGCTACAACATACTCAAAGTTCAAACAGATTCAAATGGTTTATGAACAGGAGCAAATAATACGTTGATAGCTAGCAAATATCAAATGAGAGTACTCTATGCAAGATAGAACTTAAGAATTGTGATATATCATGCTAGAACTGTAAATTACAAGATTGTATTATGCAAAAACTCTGTACAAAAAAGGAGACCCGATATATTTTAAGTAACCATGTTGCAATGTGCAGGTACAGAAGGGAAAAGGGCATCATGACATGCACAAGAAATGCAATGTCTCGCATCCTAACAGTTCAGTTCTTAAGGGATCAGTTACACCTCTGACTGTACCTGCAGGAATAACAGTCAAGTGCCTAAAGTTAATGCCAATGTAATGGAATGCATGTTGAGGGGAAGATAGGAGTTTTGTCAAGATCCAATTTTTGTGGGTTTTAATATAACAGACAATGCAAGTTTTTGCAATAAAAAGTTGTTTCATTTTGACAGTTTATTCTTTTTTTTGTGATTCACGACTCTTGATATTGTTTAAGTTGATGCAATCACGTAAGGATTGGTTTGAGTTTGGTTATGGTTTCTAAGTGAAAGTAATCCATTCATCTTGTTTTTGGATAGGAAAAGATGCTTGTGTGAGGGAGAAATTTGAGAAAATTGTGGCCCTAGTTAATTGTATTTGTCTTCTTTATTCAGTCTGTGATAATCAGAAAAAAATGGTCTCTGTTCGAAGGCCATAACTTGCAATGTAACCGTTGGATGTTTCCAAATTTTGGATATATTTTCCAAAACCTAATTTTCCACCTTCGGACCAAAGCGATTTCCAAAAGAATGTCTTGTCAAAAAGTTATTTATGATAGAGTACGGGTGTATAAAAACTGTCATCAAAATGACAGTGACACTGATGTTCTCTGTTTAACACGATACAGTAGAATACCAGATTAATAATAGTTATCAATCTTTGATTCTTTTGATTGTGACATGCCCCAGATCTTGGAATCTTGTCTATGTAAAGGTGATTAAAACCAAACAGTTTAGGATTTGGTGCTTAATTTTTATGCATATGTAAAAAAAATTCAATAATCTGCCTAGTCAAAAGTGTATAATAGTATCATGAGTGGTTTGCTTAAGCTTTTTGAATATTCCATGTGTTTTTAACATTTGATCTGCCTTGGGTTTGACAGGTGTGTGTGTTTTGCCTCCATGAAAAGTAAATGAAACACCAAGTTTTCTACTGATATATTACTTATCTGACCTTGAGTTGGGTCGTTATTCATTGAATGAAATTTTATGCATTGATGTCTGCATGGGGCAACTTGCCATGGCCTATGTTAGTAGATCCTACATTTCTTTTTAACTGAAAGGGCATTGGTGATCCTAAATGCTTGTTAGCATGAGATTTTCTATTAGAGCCTCAATAAGAATTTTCCTTCAACTTAGGCCTAATACTCACTGTTTGGGATGGGTAGAAATTCTACTTGAGTGAGATTTTGCATTGAAATTGCATTCAACTTCAAATAATGGTATGTAATTCTTCCTAATATGTATAGCGTATGTCAGGAATATGGATGCTTTTTCTATTTAAAGCTTGTTTATAAGAGTTCAATGCAGACTATTGTTCCAGATTGGTAACTTTGATGTTCTAGGAATTTTGGTGGATCAGAAATCCTCATATTTTCAAGTTTTTTTTTTATGATTTGTACTATGAAGAATTCTATGTATGATTTAGCATTGTCTTAAAACTCTTTCATTCTTGATTGCTTCACAATTTTCTTATTTTTAATATCTTTCTGTGGGTACAATGCCATCCCAGTTTTTTCCTCAACAACATACTGGTATCCTGCCCGAGTTTGATGTAATCAGATTTATTAAAATTTATTGGACGACAGTATAGATGACACCCCTTTTGTCTTATTAAATATTGATTCTGTCATTGCATCTACTGCATTTTTTTTTCTCACAGATGTACTAAAGATTGTTACTGCTCTGCCCCTCCTTGCAGATGGTGTCAACGGTGTACATATACATTCAAATGAGCTTATGTTTGTGGATTCCATTTCTACTGGTGATATTGATAGACATGTTGAGTCTCCGATGGACAAGTTGAAAACCTTTAGTGATATTCTGTGCTCTGCACATGATGATAACATGGAGCACATTTCCATTCATATTGGGGATAGTGTTGGTGACCTATTGTGTCTTCTTGAAGCAAATATTGGAATAGTAATTGGTAAGAGCTCAAACCGGAGAAGGGTTGGAAAAAAATTTGGAGTATCATTTGTACCTTTGTTTTCTGGTCTACTCAAGAAGGAAAGAGCATATAGGGAAGGTCTTAATTGTTGGACAAAACAAAGTGGAATTCTTTATACTGTGGAAAGAGCATATACTGATGGAGGAGTAATTTGAACAGCTCCTGCAGTCAGGTATTGTGACCACTAGTCTACCGCCCATTTCAGCTCGTATATTATGCCAGGGCTGTCAGGGAAGAGTCAGATTTGCAGGTCTGATTTATATGTTACAGCTCCAGACATTTATGATAGTGAACTTTAATGAGTAAATTTTTGTAAGATGTTCCTGTTGTTAATTAAATGTTATTAGAGGAAAAATCTGTATATATTGGGGTCTTGAATCAAAGCTGTCAAAACTGTTGATCAACTTGCCAGAGGCCTTGAATCCTGTCTTACAGGATGTTATTGGAGATAAACAATTTTATGGTGCACAAAATGGCCATAATTTTACCATTAAATAATATTCTTCCATACCATGTACGTTTCAGCACACAGAGGCTCATATATATTTGAATAGAGAAACTTTTCTAACTGTCATTGGCACAGTCATGACAATTAGACATTTTTTTGTATAGACAGTGGTTTCAAACTCTCACCCATTGGTTGGAAAGGTTGCTAAATCTTCCTAGCATTTGTCTGACTTGATTCTTCAACAGTATGGATTCAAACTTTAATGCAATCGTATAATATTGTGACTGCAACAGTTGTTGTTATAGGACAATTCGACAGTAAGTTCATTCATTTGCAATACAAAAACCACTGTTATGAATATTAGAGGGTCACTTAGATTTAATCCAACCTGTTCAATCTTTTCTTAACAATTAGAAACTTCCACATAATCAAACTTGATCAAAAGAAAAACATTCACTACCTGTAGACAGTCAAATTCAACATACGAGTCGTGCTAGGGCCTTGGATTTCTCCCAAAATACATATCCAGTTGGCCTGAGACAAAAAACAATTAAAAGACCATTCAAAATGCTAATGAATTCTAGAATCTTGTGTTTTTCCCATGTTCAACATAAGAGTAATCCACCATTTTGTGATCAAGCCCTTAATATTGAGGGTTTTGTGATTGTTTTTAAAGAATTAGATCAAACTCTTCTCACAGAGCACGACAGAAGTTCAAACTTGACTTAAAAGAAAGGTATTTCACCCTAATTCCATCTCGAATTGGTTGCAGACCAAAATAAATCCATGGCACAAAGAAATGAGTGATTGATCGGTAAAAAAATTGGAAATGTACATTCAGATCAGTCATGAGTGTCTGGTTTCATTTTAATGTCTAATTGCTTTTCCACGATCATATCTGTCCAATCTTGTGACCGTGACAGAAAATGTGAATATTACTAAAGGATGGATATGTTGTGATAAGTTTGTAATAGAGTCAATTGGCCTTCAAAACATCTTGATTCATATTCTACACAAGTTTCTAATGGTCGTAAGAACAAGCACAATCATGACTGTCTGATATAGAACAGTGGCAACTTATTATTCTTGGGTTCCAATTCCTTAATGTTTAATGTCATATATTCATGGAGATAGATGTGTTCTGATGGTCATAAGTGTCCCTACTTTCCCCTCAAGGATATTACGTGTTTCGATCCCATATAATAGTTCAATATTATGCAAAGAGGCTGATCACGCCATTCACTGTCAACATCCAAATGTCTCAGTCATATCAAATTGTTTAAGAGTTTCTAGTATGTAACAGACAATACAATAATTCCAATTGATTTGTAATACACAATTACTTTAAGAGTTTCTAGAATGTAACTGTACAAATGTGTATCTAGATCACATAAAGAAGATGAAGAGAATGGAAATTAAGGAAGCCTAGAAACATTGGTGCCCCTTGGGGGTTATTACTTATTATTCACTATATGAGAGAATAAATTTGTTAACCAATGAAACATCTCATTTCTCTCAATTATAATCTTAGCTTCTTCTTTATGGATAATAAGGATACTTATGGGATTTCTTTCTTTCTTTTCATACTAACTTTTCTGGCACCTGAATTTTTCAACAAGGAATCAACATTCCAGATTCAATCTACATTTCCAAGAACATCTAAACCTGTAAATTGCTAGTGGATTAATCAAAGAGTACCTACAAATGCGCCTTGTGGGTCCTATTTTGATCCCTAGTGAATCTATGTTTTAAATTTTCCAATAGATCCACTGTCACATTTGATACAAGTATATACCAACCTAGAACATGGACAAATTTTCGACCTTCAAAAAAAAAATTCCAGGAATAAAAGCACAGAACACCACAGCTAATAGGAAGTAAAAATTCAATATTCTTATTTTTCTGAGAATTTGACCATATATATTCAACTAACCCCTTTATTGACTGATTTTTATCAGTACTACTACTTATGTGAGATTTTCTCATGTACAAAAATAACATGTTGAATGGATTGAGGTTGAGTGGTAAGGCATCAAGGTAGGATTGGAAGCCCAACCTTACATTGTAGAACTCACAAGTACTCATGCAACAAAAGCCTAAACAAGTAACCACCATTAATATTGACCATGAGTTTTCAAAAAGACTCACATGTTTTCCACAAAAAATCATGTAACTCAGAGGAAAATTGCTCAACTTGAAACTTACCAAAAAACTCACAAAAGGTCAAAATGTTCATTTTAACACAATTTTCTTCATCTGAATTCAAGTCAACATTTTACAGTGTTTAGGCCTTGTGTGACATTTTCGGTCTCCATATCGCATAAATATTGCCTCGGTCTCGTGTTTATTTCTGCTGGCAGCTACATATTAGGCTAAACTTTTCTCATCTATCTGCAACCCTGCATTTTTCCATTTCCACTTTTGGGGCTGCCTATTTATTTTCTGAATCTGGTATGTGCTAGGCTTCTATGGTTTTGATTGTTAACTTAAATTTAACTATAGTGAATATTTTTTCTTATTGTCGGACATCAAGAAGTTTCACAATTTTATTTTAATGACTGTCACAAGCTGTAATTATAATGAGAAGTTTTTTAGTTCTAGCCACTAAGCTGCTAGGGATTTTTCTTCAATGTCAAGAAAAATACAGAATGAAAAAAAGTACCATATTTTAGAGCCCAAGATTCCATGTCAAAATGGATGTTCAGGAAACAAGCAGTTCAAAAATAATCATGAACCCACAGGTCCACAAAAACTACAACACAAAATTCAAAAAAGTGAGCAAACTTGCATTGAAAAGAAAGTTTATCTTTTTTGCAGGATGTCAATTCTTGAAAAAGTTTAACAACTTTTCTCCCATACATAATAGATTTAGGAAGGTTGAAACCACAAAAATGCAGACATCACAAACCTCGGTTGCACCTCCTGCAGAAAATTCAACTAGACCATATATTTTTCATGGTCAAAATTGCAAGTCTAGGAATGAAATAATATATTGAATATCTCATGCTAGACGAAAGTTTAGTTGAATTTCTTCTTGTAACATGATAAAAAGGAATTTAAGTTCTCCAGACAATTAAAAAAACAAGAAACAAAATAAATATTACAGATGAAAAATATTTAAAACCAAAAGGAAAGAAAATGGAAAACTTGTCCCTATTCAATGATGCAAAAACTGTCTGCTTCCAAAAAGCAGACAATATCACCTAACTATTTCAACAAAAATAACAATGTGCCTCTACATGGATGAAAGAAATAAAATAGACTATGTTGACACTTATGATCTATGAGGTAGAGCAACCATTCTCCAGTAAATTTAATTGAAAGTGATAATGAAATCAAAACATCTATTTTTCTATCAATATTGACAAGCATCCTTGTACAATTGTTGAAGTTTCTTCAGTTTTTAAAAGAAGCACTACAACAAATAAAAACAATAGCCAGGGGATACTTGCTTACATGATGCAACACAATTAAAGGATATAATCCGTAAGCACAAACTTTCCATATGATCACATTATTATTAATAAAGAATTCATCTTAAATGATATAGGTCATGAACAAAACATATCATGTGAATACGCCCACTAACTAGGTTAACTATATGAAATCAACTACATCAATGAAAGTTGTAGATTCTACTTAGATACCATGTTATTGGGCTCTTCTAGTTTGAGTGTTGTTGTGTAACATTCCCACTATTGCTAATCAGAAATTTATTTGAAACCCCCTTCTAATCTCTATTTTTCTAGGTTAGCAGCCCAAAAAGGTATGCAATGGTGGAAAAAGCTTTAGCTGACACAGGTTAAACAATGATGCCTTAACCTTATAATTTCACAAAACACTTAATAGTATAGAAGCACTGTAAATACAAATCAGATATTTGAAGTAGATATATGAGATCAACAAAACTTTAGTCATATAAGCTAAATCTGTGTATTACATTAGGGAGCAGCGGTGCACTAAACTTGTCACCCAAACTAATAATAGTGACCTTACAGGTTCATATTGACTATAGCAGCTGATCATGGGAGGGAATATGAAATCCAGTTTCTGAATGTGTCATTAGTGCTGCATTGTAGCAATTCAAATGCCCTGTTCTATGCTCTCTTCTGCAGATGATCTAATTCCTGGTGTCCCAGATGTGACTGGTGGTGTGGAGCAATGCTCTGTGAGTTTTGCCGCATGGAAATGAATTTGACATTGCTGGGTGCAGCTAAACCCTAATTATCAAACAATCGATCTCTAATTACTGCATGCCTGTAATGGTTGGAAGGGCGGTAGCAATCATCCTAACAAAGGAATTTCTCTAGATCTGTTGACCGCTCAACTAGGAAGGAGATTAACGAATTTAATCAGTGCTAGAATGCTTTTAGTTTAAACTAATGAGGTAGGGTTTTTGTCCTAATCTCTAATTGTGCATCCAAAGGGGTCATCATCCTTGAAAACTTGTTACTTCATTAAAAATTTTAAAAACCACCAGTGTCATTTTTTTGTCTATATGTGTATGGTATAATGTAATAGATTTTTATTAAGCTCTTAACTAAATCTAAAAGGATGTTGAGAATCAAAGTCAAATGGTTCCTATGTTGGGAGAACAAGCCACCCTCCAAGCTCCAAAGAAGACAAGAGCACAGAGTAGAGAACCTTGGTATGCTAATGGAACATACTATGTTTGAGAACTAGCTGAAACATCACATGTTTGAGAAATAGTCAAGAACCTAAATTTTCTATGGGTTAATATTGGAGATATCAATAAACCCTTCCATACTACCCTGTTAAAGAGGGTTTCAGAGCAGTTCTGAGAAAATGCATTAAATCTTTCATTAAACTTCATGAACCATTATCAAAGTGGACTCAAAATATTGTTAACTCATTACTCTAGTCTCTAACATCTTCAATCAACTAAAAGACCTAATGAATCTATTTTCATATATAAAACTTCAATATAACAGCAATGAAATACACAGTTGTGGGGAATGTCAATGGTTTACACACAGAACACCAAACTTGTACTTAGATTATTAATAAAAAATATTCTATGGAAATAAATAAAGAATGTTTTCAAAACAATGGCAATGCTCAAGACAAATTGTAATTGTGTGATTCACAGAGACAATGATCTCAACAATTGAAACCTTGCATTCTCAAAGCCACACAAATCACATACCTAGTTTAAATATTTACGCATCATGGAAACCTTGGTGAGCCTCTCTTCTACTCTCCAAGTTGCGGTGGGAGTGAGAATCTTGCCTCTTTCTTCACTCTTCAATGAACCAGATAGAATCATATCATATTTTTGTCAATAAATCAAAATGAAACATTAAATAAAGTAAAATTTTCTTCAACCAAAATCAAAATCATAAAGAAATGCTAGGTAAACTAAATTTTCTTCAAGAAAAATGGAAATGTTAATGAAACCCTAGGTAAAGGAAATTTTCTTCAAGAAAAATTGAAATTGAAATAAAACCCTAAATAAATAAATATGGCCAACAAGCTCTACCTTAAAGACATAATCATGAGGAGTTTCCTTCTCATTGACTCGTGGAAATGTATATAAAATAACAATGGAGTCTCTGCAACAATATCTGATCTTCCTCCCAATTGACCTGTGTGAACGGTAACAACATTTTAGAAAATAACTTCCCGCCATTCTTTTATCTTTTGCACCCTATTGGAAATGCTTGATTCTTTTGTGTGAATTTTGAATTTAATAAAATTAAATTAGTATCAATGTTTAATTTATAATAACTAAAATAATAATCTAAGTATTTAAGATATATAGTAATTTTGTCTTTAAAAATATTCTAAACTATTTTCTTCTCTAATAGTGCTTTGGCTCAAGTTAGGCTTTGGAATAGTGAATCTTTTTCAAATGTGAAACTCAAATCTCTCTTTTATTTTAAAAGGATACTTTTAAAATTCTAAATGGTGATTTATTAGGATTTGAAACAAATGGCAAACCCCTTTAACATATAAAATACACCTTTGAAACCTTGTTAATCGAGGAGCTTCCTCTAACACATAAAACCTTTTATAACTTAAAATGAAAAAAACATAAATAATACTAAGAAAATATAAATCATATATCAAAGAAATGACTTAGAATGAAGACCCATAATATCAAAAATATAACTCTATGTACAATTGAGGTTGAAAATGTGAATTACACAACAATCACTATAGCTAAATCTATTAGAAATAATGTACCAACTTATAATAGTGTACCCTCTTTGGATGGAATTCTCCCACATATCAAAATATTTTTGAGTTTTCCATAGACAATATTGTGCAACCTTTCAATTGATTACTTGTAAGAGACAAATGAGGATCACACTCCTTGCAACCTAATGCTTAAGTTTGTGTAGATGTGGGCATCTCTAGGAAACTACATCTAAAATCTATCTACTTTTTACTAGAGCTCCCTTGATAAAAAAATGTGTTGTATCTCAGTCTACCAATTCAAAAAAATTAAAATTTATGTTTGATTATGCCAAAAGTCAGTAGCTTCATTAACTATATTTTCATTAGTTTGAAAAATGTTTAGGTTATGGGTAATGCAGCTGCACTAAAGCAATCAAGTGACCAGTTAGCTTTATTGAAGATGCAAAATTTAAGGGTTGTTTTTGTGGACATGGCATCTTTGCCTAGACATATTTTTTGTTTTAAATCAATCTTTTATTTCTTCATGTCATGTTGAATCCATATATATACACTATAACAACACTTATCATTTTCTTGGAAACATTACCTTTACTTCTTCCTGATCAAATAGGCTACAATCAATAAAAATATAGAAAGAGAGCATCTTTTAATTAGTAATGTTTTAAACATTAAAAAATACATAACAGTAAGTATATTTAATATTTAAAAAATTGCTAATTATAATCTATATTTTCTATTAATTTTATTTTTTTAATTTAATTTATTTTCAAATGTCACTCTATTGGATAATGTCCTTTGGTAAAGCAACTTGGTCTTTCTCATCGAGCAAACTCTGAGTCAAATTGTGATATTAATACTATAGGATTCAACTTGTAGTTTTTCAATAAAACTCATTGACCCTATTTCATACCATTGACTTCATAACAAGGTTTTTATCAAAAAGAGAGCACACATAGAATAACAAGATCCTAGTTGATGTCTTTTGACACTACCCCTTTCAAACACAAGTTCTAAGTATAAAGGTGAATAGATTCTTTAAATAAAACTTTAAAAAACCTTGATAATGTCTATGAATTATATGCACCTGATCTATATAAATTCTAATTGCAAAACACTTAGATGAGTTTTAAATATAGTTACCATTTAGAGATATTGACAAATAGCGGCGGGAATAATGTTCACACAATAAATCTATTGGCGAACACACATTATTGGTGAAATGCAACTTCTAAGATATAAGTATATGATATTATCAAATGTTAATGTGTAAAGGAGTATTAATCATTCATTTAGTCATTTTTATTATTAGGGTGACTAATTATTTAGTCATTTATTTAATCATTTATTTGGTCATTTTACCCGATGACCAAATTGGTCATTTATTTAGTCATTTTACCTGATGACCAAATTCATCATTTATTTAGTCATTTTAGTTGTGATTTTACCTGATGACCAAATTGGTCATTTATTTAGTCATTTATATTTGTGAATTGCAAAAAATGGGTAGAACATGATCAGTTTTAGTCACGTGACTAAAATATTTAGTCACCTAGTCATTTATTGCCCAAATTCTACTAGTGTATCGACTAACGACTCCCATTGCGTGTGCAATATCTAGCCTAGTACATACCATAGCATACATTAAGCTCCCTACAGCTAAAGCATAAGGTACCTTAGACATTTTAGCCTCCTCTTCTGATGTCTTAGGACACATCTCCTTAGTCAATTCCAAATGACCAGGCAAAGGTGTGCTGACAGTTTTGGCATTCTCCATAGAGAAATGTTGCAACACCTTATCAATATAATCAGCCTGAGATAAAGTCAACATCCTATTTTTCCTATCTCTATAAATTTTCATACCAAGGATTTATTTTTCTATCCCCAAATCCTTCATAGAAAATGAATGTGCTAACTATTGTTTTAACCCCTTAATGTGATCCATGTTAGACCCAACTACAATCATCAACATATAAACATAAAATAATGTAGCTATCATCATCCAACCTCTTAAAGTAAACACAATGGTCAGAATGACACCAAGTGTATCCATGCTTAGTCATAAAAGTATCAAATTTAATATACCATTGCCGAGGTGCTTGCTTCAAGCCATATAAACTTTTCTTCAATCTGCACACCAAACTCTCCTTACCCTTGACCTCAAATCCTTGTGGTTGTACCATATATATTTCTTCATTCAAATCACCATGAAGAAAAGTTGTCTTAACATCAAGCTACTCTAAATGCAAATCTTCAGCAACCACAATACTTAAAATAGTACGAATAAAAGTCATTTTAACTAGAGAAAATATCTCATCAAAATCAATGCCCTTTTTGTGTACAAATCCTTTTACAACTAACTTGGCTTTAAATCTTTTCTTACCTCCATCCTCTTCTTTCAGCCTGTAAACCCATTTGTTCTATAAAGCCTGTTTACCTACAGGTAACTTGCATAAATCCCAAGTTTTATTTTTCAGCAATGAATCCATTTCCTCTATCATTGCAGACTCCCACTAAATCTTTGTATCTACCTGCATAGCTTCATTATAACATTCAGGTTCACCAGCATCTGTTAACAAAATAGAATACAAAGAGGGAGAAAATATTTTAGGAGGTTACTTAGCCTTTTTGACCATCTAACATTCACTGGGGTGTGTGGTATTTGTTGTTGTTGTTGCTAAGCATAAGGAACTACTAGAACATCATCTTTTGGAGTATCATCTAGTACTACATAGTCATTTTCTTTCTTCTCATGCTGTTGCAACAGATCTTTGTACAACACTTTCTCATTGAATATGACATTCTTGCTTCTTACAATTTTATGATTTTCAAAATCCTAAAGCCTATAACCAAATTCATCAATGCCATATCCGACAAATACACATTTCTTTGACTTAGCTTCCAGCTTGGTTTATTTTTAGAATCGATAAGTGCAAAAGCTTCACAACTGAAGGTTTTGAGAAAAAAATAACTCACCTTATTACCACTCCATGCTTCCTCCATAATACCACAGTCTAAAGGAGTAGAGGGACATCTATTGATTAAATACACAGTAGTGTTTATAGCCTCTGGTCACATGTTTAAGGGCAGCCTGGCATGCAACCTCATACTCCTTGCACGCTCCATTATTGTCATGTTCATGCATTTAGCCACTCCATTTTCTTGTGGAGTCCTTGGTATAGTTTTCTGCCTACGAATACCATTAGAGGAACAATAATCTTCAAATTCTATGCTGCAATACTCACCACCATTATCAAATCTAAGACATTTTAACCTTTTACCAATCACATTCTTAACCAAGCATTTCCATTTCTTAAAAGTTTGAAATACATAAGATTTTTGTCTAAGGAAATAAATCCATACTTTTCTTGCTGCATCATCTATAAATGTAACATAATATAGAGAGCCACCAAGGGAAGATACATGAGCTAGACCCCATACATCTATATGCACAAGCTCTAATCTCTCATTTTTCTTTTCCCTTCCACTCTTTACAAAACTAACTCTCTTTTATTTTCCATTAACACAACTTACATTTAAATCCATATTGACACATTTAAGACGAGGTAAAGTTTCTTTGAATGAATTAATTTCATACCTTTTTCACTTATGTGCCCGAGTCTTTTATGCCAAATTGTTGTGTTAGAATCTATAACAACGGTTTGATGTTCTTCCTGCTCAACTGCAGCCACTATTCCTGAACATTCATTATCTTATGAAACAATTAAAGTAGAAGGAATAGTATGACATGTACAAAGATATAAGGTGCCTACTTTCACACTTTTTTCTACTACTAAGGAACCTTTTGAAACCTTCCAATTTCTATCATTAAAATTAACTATGCAACCCTCATCACCTAGTTGCCCTACTAAAATTAAATTCCTACTCAGCCTTGGAACATGTCTTACCTCTTGTAGTAGCCAATGATTCCCATTCTGCAACTTAATCTTAATTTTTCCCTTTCCAACTATCTAACAGTGTTCATTATCTCCCAAATAAACTAGCCCAAAATCCCCTTGAACATAATCAAGAAAATAACCTCTATGGGGTGTAGCACAAAATGAAGCCCCAGAATCTAAAACTCATGAATCATCAATACTTTCTAAAGAAAGAAGTAAGGCATCCTCTTCGGGTTTATTACTTACCACATTTGCCTCCTTGTTACCTTCTTGTTTGTCTCCTTCTTTATTCTTCTGAGACCATCAATCTTTCTTCTTATGACTTGGTTTTCCACAGTACCAACAATCATTTGGACCTTTGGATTCAGACCTCTTTCCCTTTGATTTTCCTCTTGATTTCCCATGATTTCTAGAGTTATTTCCTCTCTCATTGGTTCTACCTCTGCTTTGTGTGTTTAAGACACTACTTGATGTGGATCCACCTGAGCTTTTCCTACAAATTTACTCACTCAGAATAACACCAATAACATCATCAAATTTTAGGGTATTTGAACTAGAAACAGAGTTACTAACTGCCATTACCAATCCATTCCAGCTTTCAGGCAAAGAACACAAAATCAAGAACTGACCTGCCTTCCACCATTTTAATATTAAACAAACACTTCATGAGAAATGCCTTATTTGAAGCGGAGGTATTTTCATACAACTTCACTAGGCTTTTCATCAAATCTTCAGTCATCATTGCTTGTGTAATATTGAATGCCACCGATTGTGCCAGGCATAATCAAATACTACCAAGAGAATTTCTATCAAGAATTGTCCAGTCCTCATCATAAATGCTTGCCACTTTGTTGGATTTTCCTTCCAATGGCTAGCATAGATCCTTTTGATAGAGATAGTCCTCCATTTTTATTTTTCATAACTAAAAGTTCTACCCATTAAACTTGTCAACCTTCAACCTAGCCTCGTCTGCCATTTCTCCAACTCAACCGTGAGACAGCCATTAAACCGTGAGATCTTCCTACAAAGGATAACTAAAAAACAACCTCGCTGTGATAACACTTGTTAGGATTAACAAGATAGAAATAACAATTACATGCAAATATAACCAATTATCAGAAAAACATAAACCACATAGAAGAGAATAGAAGACACAAAGATTTAACGTGGTTCACCCAATTCTTGGGCTATGTCCACCAACAGTGAGTCCAATATTATTATTATCCAGTGATTATAACCTGATTACAATCTGTAATCCCTTACAGCTTGATTCTGCCACAAGTACTAAAACCATACATTATGAAATCCCTAACCCCGGTGAGTGCAAGGGGAAAAGTGTACAGTACTTCCATGATTAGTCACCACAAGCTAACACCTAGCCCATGAGTTGAGAAAAATAATATGGTTCTTCATAACCCGTGTGGGTTATGATTTTTTTTTTGAGATCTTCATAACCCGCTTAGGTTATAAATAACTTTAAGTTTTTTTAATTATTTTTTTTCAGCTTAGCATGGCTCAATTTTTCCAAGCTTTACTATTTTGAATTTCAAATAACTTGCATGGGTTTTGTAAAATTTTGAGTTTTTTCTCATGTGACCAATTTTCTAACTAGCAACTTGGTGCACTTCATCATTAGAATTTTGTAATCATTCAATTTATGTCTGATTTTTTCCAAGAATAGCATTGACCTTTAAATTATTGATCTCTAATATTTCTTCTACATTCTGTTACCCTAATTTTCATATGCATGCAAATTTGGCAAAAAACCTATCCCTAGGTCTCTGCTTTTATCTTGCCAAGCATACCTAAAATTTTCATGATTTTATGCCATGTCCTCTGGCCTCTGCAAATTGTTGTATTCCCTGGTTTGCAGTTTAAATATTTGAAAAAGTAGCTGTTTGAGCTAAATAAACCTTAGAAACCCTTTGGCCTGTTATATTTCTTTGTTACTTTATCCGCCACTTAAAAATCCCAATACCCACGTGCACTTTATTTTCCTTCAGTCACCAATTCTCTAAGTCTTCCGGCGGTTATCTTTTCCTTTTGGCAATTCAGCAACTATAGCACTCCCCTTAGTCATGTAATGCTTGGCTGTTACATTTTCCCAACTAGCGACTCAACAAAATGGCTAACTTCTCTTCAGTCACATAGTTGCTAAGTGTTTGGCAGTCTCAGCTTGCGGGGGTCCCAGTTCTATAGGATCCGACGGTTGTCGTGAGTTCACGAAGGGCTTTTCCTGACACATGCGATCTTGCGATAGTCGTCGATCTTCCCCTTTTCTCAGTGCTTGAAACTTTTGTGGGTCCACTGCCACGGTGTCCTACTTGGAGGATTTTTATTGGTCAAGGGATGATGACTTGTATTTTTTGTCAGTAGGCCCAGGGATGTCAAAAGCTTGGAAATCTACAGCTGGCATGTGTTCTCATGAAATGTGTCAGAGGTATGTGATTATAAGATGACCGTTGATTCTCCTTGGTGACGTAACTCTTCATGCCTGGCGAGTCCACTATTACGTGTACACAAATGGTAGCTTCTCATTGGTCCACATGGCAGTGATTTGACAATGCGTCAGTGGGACAAGGTTTCTAGCATTTTAAAAGGCTCTGACATCTGCAGAGGATCAACAGATGGCATATGTCCAAAAGGAATATTTCTGACACATGTGATCATGCGCCCGCCATTGATCTTACTTTATCTCTGGGCTTTGTTAGGTGGGTCTGCATTGTCAGATGGGCTGATGTGTGAAGCATTTGATTGGTTGCTGCGTGCTAATGAGGACTTCCAAGTGGACTGATGTGTCAGTTGGGTCACGGCTTAATGAAGATCTATGACGGGCATATGATCTAAAAGAATATTTGAAGGGTATGAGATCTTGTGCCCACCATTGGATTAGAATCTTGTCTTAAGTGGGTCCGATGTCAGGGAAGAGCTGAGGTGTTTGCTAATGGGGTGAACGAAGTGAATGAGGGTTTGACGTGTGGCAATTCTAGGCCCAAGGTTAGTAAAGCTTTATGTGAATCAGCGACTAAGGGTTTCTCATGTTTGCTTAATATAGCCTGGGGTTATTAAATGATTCAGCTATTCAGCGACTGCAGTGCTCACTGAATCGCTTGACCCAACTAGAGTTAAGAAATGTATTTCATGACTTAGAATTCTTTAGTCGCATAGTCACCAAGTAACTTAAAGAGAAAAGGTCAAAGTGGGTCCAAATATGCTGACATGCTTGATGCTCATTGGTCGAGACTTCCTGATGTGGACTCGAACCTTTTACAGGGTTTCATGACTATTCTAAAGTTAATCTGAGCCGTTCCTTTGCCAAGAGATAAAGGATATCGATAGACACATTTTAAAATGACTAGCTAGCCATTAATTTTCAAAATTCAAATAGTTCTGTGAGGTTTTTGCCAGTATTTGATTTGCAGGCCGCAAGTGGTGAGGTAGTTCAGAGAATTTATGTCTCTAGGACATTTGCAATTAAAGGAGGATGATGAGGAGGTCTGGGCAGCCATCATGGGTCATTTCTTGTCTTAGAGAGGTACCAGTTATGCATTCATGGCAAGACTTCTTGTAGAAAGGTAGATGGGTCCAGGTCACTTGTCTGTAGGTTGATGAGGTACAGGGATGGGCACACAAACTTGAGGTCTGATCGGCCATAATGTTGCAGAGATACATTTATGATCAGACTTGATTGAGCTAGGGTTTGATTATTGTATTGTTAAATCTTGTAACCCTATTTAGGTTTTGCTCCCGCTTGTTTAGAGGAGATGTATATATTGTATTTTTAGAGCTTTTGAGCTGAGAGTTTGACAATTGTAGAAGAAATTCATCTTTTCTTAAGGGTCATCTATGGTATCATCTCTACCCTCTGACTTATACTGTTGTATTTCTCCCATTGATAATTAAAACATTGCAGAGGTATTTTGTGACAATCCTTCATGTCCCTATGCTTTCCTATTTGAGTTATCTCTTATTGGATTAAAGTATATGATGTTCTCAGTGGTATCTCAGGGTTCTTGATCCCTCTTTCTTTCTACAATTGTGTGTGTTATTATGTTTGATCTGATTTAGATGTTTTTGTGGGTATACTTCAGTCCCCTAAGAGTCTTGTCTCAATCCTACACCAAGTTGTAGAAGTGAATGTCTGCTTGCAAGTCATAAGTTGTACCTTATGTTCAGGCCCTCCTATGAAACACTTATGCAAGCCTATTCAGTAAGTTGTGACCTACTAGACCTAAGCCTTTTATTGATTCCATTCCTCTATACTAAGATCCAAACCCTAATTTTGGTACATCACCTAGTAGGTAGTTTTCTTTTCAGTCATTTCCTTTCCAAGAATTCCCTCTATCCCTTTCCCTCAAAAGTATACTTTTCACGTCTTTAATCAAATTAAGGTGATTATCCAAGAGGAACCAACCTAGAACCGGGAGGTCTCCTCTTAGTTAGCATAGGTCCCACAACCTGGAGATGATTCCCATGTTATACTAGGTTATCAAGACTATGAGAGCTTGAAACAAGGGTGCAAACTTAGTGTATAACACATTCCCAAGATCTATATCCAAAATTTTAGTCTAACAAATAATTTACATTGAAGGAATCAAAATACCTAGTTTGAACAGTAGTTGACTTCTTAAAATTCATCTTCATCCGAACCAAAGTAAAATTGTTCTAGTCTTTATTTGTCATCTTGGATTCATCCTTTGAGATTTTCTTCTCTCTTTTATTCTTTTTTGATATTCTTAAAATTTTCCCCTTTATCAAAATGAAGAGCACCTTTTTCCATAGGTGATTTCTAAAAGTGGAAAATTTCAATGAGAAAATCACTACCATTTTTTAGTTTAAATCCTTTGTCAATTTTTTTTTTCATCCTTCAAATCTTTCCTCAAGGTAACAGCTTCTTCCTCAATATTGGTGCATTTATTTGATTCATCAAGTAGCTTAGTTTCCAAACAATCTTTAGTCTTTTTTCCATCTTGAACCCAAATCTTTAGATGGACTATGTTATATTCTACTTTCTTAAGCCTTTCCTAATATTCTTTGTATAGACCTATGGAATCTTCTATATCATCAAGATAAAGTCTCAAATTCTTCTTCATGACCCACTATCCTATGAACATCCCATCTTCATGTTTCATCGCATCCAAGTCCTTCCAATCAGACATTGTACCTAGATGTAGGTCTACCTCACCTATAAGGCTATTACTTCAAGAACCTTTCTTTGATACCAATTGTTAAAAAACATTGAATGCTGGGACGTGAATTAAAATACATTAAAAATTAACCAATTATTATACATTCATTCAATAAAATACATATGCATGAGTATATAAAAATAGAAAAACATGAAATAGATAGGAACACCAATATTTTAATATGGAAATCCAAAGGTGGGAAAGACCACGTGATGAGTTCCAACTCATACTGTATGAAAAATAATTATAACAATATTTTAAACTCAAGGAGAAGGAAGCTCATTGCTCCATATTTAACATTTAGGCAAAGGTGCACAACCTTAGGACAAGATACAAAGACTTCTAGATTGAAAACCACTTTTTCTAAGAAAGATACAATATAATATGAGTACAATGAGATATATTTGAAGATATGAGATACAAAAGGAATTCTATGAAATGTTGGTTATAGTTCTCTACTCTATAGATTAAAAACTAACTTCATCATTATGTTTCAAAATATTCAGTTATCATCTACTATGTATACACATTTGTACACCTTTTCCTACACATTTCTCACACATCCTACATTCTGCAAAAATATTTAGACACGTGTATAATTTTCAACATAAAACAATATCATTCAAATTGACATAAATAGATAAAATGTGTAGAATGCAATCAATAAACCAAGAACACTATCTCCAATGCCATGTGGAAGTCAAATAATTATACACCATCAAGCCAAGTCAATACAACCTCTAAGTACTTCCAAAAATTTGAATCAATCAATACATAGAAATAAATAATCCCAAAAACACCTTGCTCAACTCTACAAAATTGAACAAGTGAAGCAAGCCAACTAATCAATCTCAACACACCATGTATGGATCACCAAAACATGTGTGATGGACAATATATCAAATTATTTAACATCAACAAAACATATCCTAAAGTTATAGGACAAAATAATCAATGATAGAGGAATGCAAAACATTCCATTTGTGGACACTCTTTTTCTATACAAATCAATAATCAAAACATTATATATTACCTACAAAATTTTCAACACTTGAAATCTAGAGTTTACCTTCCCTGTTTATAAAAAAATACATACTAAAGTTGTAAGCGAAGATGTTATAGTGCAGAGTAATGTGGACAAAAATATCGTTACTCGATTTGTCACTCTTTCACCAAAATAGACACACTTAGCCAAAATCTAATACAAGCTCTTGGATATCAGCTCAATTTTCCTATCACCTTGTAATCTACCAAGCGAAATACCCACATTTTTAGCTTGTTTTGGAGCCTCTCAAGCCTTCAAGATTGAAGTCCAAATTCTTTTTTTTTATTTCCAAAAATGGAAAGTTTAATATCTTCAAAAATAGACCTGATCTTGCAAGGAAAATTTACTAGCATTCTTGTCTAGCCCAACTAAACCTTCCAAGAAACAATAGGGAAAAATGGTGCTCAAATGAAAACTTACTCAAAATAGTAATCGTATGTAAATACAACATTAAGACACAATTTCATAACACTACAATGTTTTATGTTTGAAGATTTGAACTTTATCATAATTTTCCTGAATCTAACTCTTTATTTTTCAATATGCAAGTACCTTTGCGCTAATACTATTCATAATGAACTCAAATTTCCACATGTTAAAAGCTAGCAATGAAAACCTTGGAATGCTTAAATCTAATTTCAAAGTATAATTTTCTTTCCAAGAAAGATGTAAGTTCATTAGGATTTTCATCTAATTTGATAGTGTCAAACACATGCATTGTAATCTCTAAGGTAGAAAGACAAGGTCTTACATCAAGTATCACACCATTCTAAACCTTCACATTTCAATTCATATCTATTTGTTGTGGCTTGTGCAACACAACAAATGTTTCACCATATCATTAAGACCTCATTTGTGACCTTTTTGCTTCAAACAATTTAGGTAGACCTAATGCATATTGTCTTCTCTCATCCTAGCTTGAATGTAAGTCAGTTTATAACACAACTATTTTTCTCTAAACAATCACTTTTATGATTATATTTAATGTACTATAATTAAGGAATATAATTTAATCTTATACTTTCTTTTATTCAAATCAAATTGTCTAGTGCAATACTCTTCTTATATACTTAATATTGGCGTTAGCTAAGCTCCAATTAGAACGCACCAGAAGCAAAAAACCAAAAAGTCAAACTTTTTTTTTTCTCAGATTTGCCAAAGCACAGTGTTTCTTTTACAATTTTTTGTGGTTTTCGACCACAAAGTGTGTAGATCATGAAGAATAGATGCTGAAAATTTCTTGGAAAATTGTTGTATTTTCCATTTTTGAAATTTAGTCAACGGTGCATTTTGTTTGGAGCTTAGCTATGTTCCTTAATATTTGTACGTCTTTTGTACTGTATAGTTACATATACCAAATAACTATCACCTATAACAAAACAAGAAAGATTAGTGAAACTAATAGAGAAATTTAAGACATGAATCATATATCCAGATTCTATATTTGTAAAAATATTATAGCAACTAAATTATGAACAACCTAAATTTAATATCTGAAACATCAATTATATGATTTGAGAAAATATATATATATATGCGCGCCTGGATCATGTCATAGAGGAAAATGTTTTTCTGGGTAAGTGGTATGTCTCTGAGAAAGATGACAACACGACTCTTAACGAGTATCCATCTAGGCGCCCATGTAAGCGACGTAAATATAAGTGAAGATTTGACTAGAATACAAGTGCCTAATATGGATACAAGGAAAAAATAAAAATAATAAAAATAATAAAAACTAGAATCCATGCTTCTAAATAATAAAAATTAGAAAATAATAAATAACATTTGCTTGATCCCGAAGTTACAAGAAAATCTGAGATTCCCATTAACGGAGCGATTAATGGAGTGGGGAATTTTGAAATCGGAAATGATGAAGTTTATGATATCACTACGGTTAACACTATTGTAGTAAGGTTAACACTATTATGATATTGCTATTGGAATTCAAAAGTGTAGTTTTCAGGTCAAATTCTTAATTGCTTATGCTAGAAGGATTCAACATGTTTTCATTAATAATTCCATATTAATTGCTAGTGTTTGGAGCTTGCCTTTTGTGCATTAAAATAGTGGATGATGGGCTAAAATGTTAGTGATTCACTAATTCTTTAGAGATAAAAGCATTCTTAAATGTCCATCCAATTATACAAATTAGGAGTCAAACTCCTAGCATGCTATAAGGGTTAAAAAGGCTTATATATTTAATCAAATCCTAACTAGTCAAAGCAATAGCAACTTCTTTATTCTCTTCAAGGGGCCACCAAATGTGAAGCAAAGAGACAATGTAGATGAGAGATGAGAAAAATATGTGTTTGCATGTATGCCCATGCACACCTATACATGTATGTATGTACGTATTTAGTGCCCCACTAAAAAATCTGAGAGGACAACATCTAAACTATCAAAATAACATAGCAATTTTTTTATAAAAAAAATAATTACACCTTTATCCAATCATTACAAATAAATTTACACATCATGATTTACAAAAATAAAGACACAATAAATGATTAAATGTATATTCATTAAAATTGAGTAGAATATAATCTATAACACTAGCCTATGTCCTCGAAGTGTTCTCTAACATCGTTACTTGAGCAACACATCTACATCGCAATCTAACTAGTTAGAACCAAATAGAATACATTTCTTGAACCATGAACATTATTAACATTAACACTAACACTAGGTTTGTTTTAAACACCAATTCTAAATGTTCCTAACTCCTTTTACATCATAGCAATAATAACATATGTCCTTAAGCAATGATTAAATATAACCTTGTCTAACTCTATTCTCTTATTTCATAAACCATCATCTGTTGTTGTAGTGTGTTACATTTTATGTTTTAGAGTTAGTTTAATCCAATAAACTACCTACTATTGGTTCCTATAGTGTGGTTACGTAATAGTTTTGGTTTTGTATATTGTCTATTTAAAGGCACATCAGGAATCAATAATAGATGATCAAATCATATTTCTGCTTTTGTCTTCTTACACTCTCATGTGGTATTAGAGTATCTATGTTTCTGTTCTTGTGCCTATGATGGAGGTCAATCTCTTGTGGCATTGAAACTATTGGAGGAAGAAGAGCACTAGCCGCCTTGCTAGAAGAAAAGCCAGTACTTCTACATTGGAAGCTCAGTGGTGATATTTTCAATTCCATTAGTAGATTCATTAGTAATATAGTATCTTCTTAGTCTGAACAATTTATCTAATAGTGCAATGAAGAGGATTCTTTTCTCTGCCAGTGCAATAAAGAGGTTTGTATGATATGCAACATTTGAAATCTATTTTTTCTTGTTTCCCATTAAGAGTAGTTTTCTAAGTCCTACTTGGGAGATATGTGGGCTATGATATTATTTTTGGTCATATTAAACACCAACTAATATCCATATCATATTGAGAATTTGCGAAGGTTTTTGATAGATCTAAACAATGGAGAGATACAACACAACAATCATGGTATTTCCACCAAATACCCATTTGTTTCAAGTGGAATATCCATTAGAGGCCATTGCACGAGTAATGCAGGTGTTAGGGTTTGCGAGGTTGATAATATTATTCTTTGTGATCTTACCCTATTAGGAGTGACATATTAGATCAGCTAGATCTACCTAGTGATAGGATTTTAACAAGACTACTTGAGTGTGCACTCGGTTAAGAGATTTACAAAAAGAATGTTAGGTCTACTCTGTTAAGAGATTTTACCAAAACTTTGTTACAATGATTAGAAAATAAAAGGTAAATATCTTCTAATGACAACTCAACTTATCTGATAGAGATCTATGAAATACTAATTATATATCACCTTTTCTATGAAGATATCTGCTCTGATCTAGTCGGTTAGCCTGATTCTTATGGGTATGTGCAAGATCATGAAGGGCCAAAAAGTGGCGATGTCAGTTCAAAACTTTGACAATGTAGCTGACGACTTTTTTTTCACCTGAATTTGATAAAATGAAAAGGGTATCTTAAGGAGATTATCAGATTTCTATCGATATAATTGCTGTCAAATTTTGAATTCGGTAAGTAATTATTAGTTATTTTCTAACTTAGCTACCTCTAAAGTGCTGATTTATATACTAATTCAAAAATGACTATAACTTTCAGACGGTATAACATTTTTGAAATCTGAAAAATGCATCACATTCTATGCTTCGCCTACTATAAGGAAAAAAAAATAAAAATTGAATTTTGTAAAGTTTTGAATGAGTTAAGGTGGTCAGACACGGGAGTTTTTTTATTCTGAAAATGTTGTAGCAAAAAATTCATAATTAATTATTTTTTTGGAATAAAATTACAAAAAAATATGTGTCACATCCGGGCATTGAAATCTATACTTTTCACCAATCATACTAACTTTTTCTCAAAAAAGGCCTAGTAGTTTAGAAACTACATTCATTTTTTGATAGATTCTATTCTTACAACTTTTTGATATTAGGTTCATAGCTAGTTGAAATTTTCATGTCAAGTTGACTAACCCTGATTTGCTAATTTTTCATTGCCACTTAAGGGCATAGTTTGGCCCCTCATGATCTTGCACATACCCTTATATTGCTTTAATCTGATTACCACTAAATACTGTTCTGCTCTGTCTATCAACTGATAATCTTGAAGTTTCCTAATGCTTCAAGAACTTCTTCTTTCATAGATCACTTACATCAAAATAATGAAAATATACAATTATATAGCATACTTCTTTATGCCACTTTAACAAAATTAGGTTACAATGTCTTAGAGAAAACCCTAAGATCTATGGTGTACAAAAATAACCTAGATAAAAAATAATAACATATGATCTTCATTACATTTAATGAATATCTCAACAATAAATTATCCTTGATCTTGGTAAAATGTTTTGTGATTCTATTGTAATTGTTTTCATAGATAGATGCGCCATTTTTTATTCCTATGTCATTTCCTGTGATCCTCAGTAAACATTGTATATACTACTAGGTAAATACACTGGTGCTTAGTGTCAAGTTTGCTCAGTGTTTACTATGCTCGGTATCAGTTTACACTGATGCTCGGTAGAACTTCCCTGGTGCTTAGTGTGAACACTTAACCGACTAGCTTGTAGTGCTTTGTAGTTACCGACTAGAGTAGCATAGGTAACCGACTGATGTCTTTGATACTAATGACAACCTTTAATGCACAAATAGAGATAACAGGTTTGGGAACTACTAGAGTGGGAAGAGGAATAATGAGCTCATTAAGCACATGATTTCTAGTTCTATCACTCAATTTATCCCCTGGCCTGTCCTATGGCATGCCCCAACCAACCCCTTGGAATGCTCTCATGTCAAAGTAATTGGGTTTCCTACCCAATTCAAATTCAGCCCATAATTTTTTTTTAAATAAAGAGGGACCTCATGATTAGCATGTGGTGGATGATCAAATACCTCCACCACCGCTCCCAAAAATTCTCTGCTATACTAAGGTGCCAACACCATCTAATAGAAATACGTAGCTTCTTGCCAAGTATCTCCTGACCTGTTTTAGGGTTCAAAAAATAATGTGTCATATCACTTTTTTTAATTTTTAAACTATTGACCTCTTTATAAGAGAGTTCATTAGCATAATATGTACACATAGTCTCCCTCCATGACTTGAAACTATCAAGCTCTAAGTCTAAAGTATGTACAGAATCTACTATGCCTTGCATTCTATTTGCAAGGCATAGTAACTTGGGAGATGGATGGGGATCAAGCCTAATAGTATTTACATCTCTCATTATGACCTCTACATTTCTCATAATATTTTCTCTCAACTCTATAGGTGGAGGTGTAGGAGGTATTGGTGGTGGTGCCTGTGGACCTAAAATCTCATCAATGTTAAAATTATCCATTTTTATAATTTGGTAACATATAAAAACATGAAAATTTACAATTAACATTCAAATTGTATTTTACCTTACAAAGAAAGACTTAAATAATCAATTACTCGACATAAAATTTAAAAATACAATAGAGAGAGAAATAGGAGAGAGAAATAATTAATTACTTGACATAAATTTAAAATTAACAAATAATTTAAATATTTTACAGGTTACAAAGACAATCAAGACAAATGTTCAAATGTTTTATTTTAAGAATGTACACCTAATTTTGAAAAAAGATTCCATGTTTTTTGATATTTTAAATCTCTATGGTTTGAAAGGTTTGGATTTGGAACATGTCTTACCAAGAGAGAGAGAGAGAGAGAGAGAGAGTTTCTTGTTTTAGAAATGTGTAGGTTTATGTTTTCTATAGGTATAATTTTTTATTTTAGTTCTGCTTAGGTTAAAAAAAAAATCTACCTATGGTTTCTTATTTTATTCACATGTCTAAATTTAGATGAACTACAACTGATTTAGAACCTGATTGAAGAATCTATGATTTAAGATCACTGAGATGATTGATTAGATATGTAATATGATTAAATCAGTATTATGTTGTCATTGATGTCAACTAGTTTGACATCACTTATCTTGTAAGTTACTATATTGAAACATCTGTAGAAAAGGAGTGAAAGAGATGAAGAACAAAAATATCTACATGAGGAAGATGGATATGACAAACAAGGATAAGGAATACATTGAGTAACTTGTTGATGGGTCTATGACCTTATGATATTGACTTGATTATGTTTCATTAATCTATGATGAGGAAAAGAACTGAACAACACAAAGCAGTGTTGTCAGTTGATGAGGCATTTCAGTATACACCGACGGAGTGTAGTGTATACTAAGCACAGTGTAAACCGAGCTTGTGTTCATCGACACATTTCTTTGTTAACCAAGAAGAACAAAATGAACTAAATGATTAGTTTAGTTGATAAGTTTGATGATTTGGAAAGTGTATGATTTTGACGTAACAGATAATTTTTATTACACAGATCGATGGCTAACAAAATTTAGGAAAGATCTAATGGATGAGAATCAAACGTATTATTGACACAAGTGCCGAGGTATGTTTAAGAGGAAAAATCTGATGGAGTAGAAGAAAATGGTTTACATGTCTATATAAGAGACTGGAGATTTCATAAGTGAGTGTGATGTCGAATGAAAAAGAAACTACAGAATCATCATGTGAACAAGTTTTCATGCATTCTGATCATACCGGTTAAGGAGAACCCTACTACAAAGCATTACCAAGTGACATAGAGTAATTACCGATAGATAGTAAGTTGATATATTGTTGAATCAAAAATGTTAACATTGATCAAAAAGATTTGTATGAGCTAAACATTGATCTGTACATTTGCAATTGAAGTTGTATTAAGATAGATCACCTACTATTACATATTTAACCATTGGACATAGTCAAATCTCTTAATCGAGTGGACTAAGAAAGTCTTATTATGTATCATTCATAGAATGAGCATTGTTATGCTGTCAACTCCGGAGTGACTGCTGGTTAGATGATAACGATTGGTGTTAAATCCTCTAACAAGGTCACACCTAACAGTGTGTTTGTAACCTTTAACAATGTTGGGTCTTCACCTACCTCACTTTAGGAGAGTGAATATTTTTGGGCTGTCAGTCCCAAGCTATTTTTCCCTTCATAGGGTTTCCACGTTAAATCTCTTGTTGTATGTGTTGATTGTCATATTTTTTTTGATGTCATATTTACATGTTGCATATTTGATTTGATTAGTAACTTCTATATGTTTTAGACTGATAATCGGTAAAAGCATAGATAGTAAAAGTATCTTAAGTTACTAAGCAGCAGAAATTGAAGTATTTATATTTTGGATTATACATTTTGTATTGGGACAGTGATTAACTGATTCACCCCCCTCTCAATTATTCTAAAAATTGGTATCAGAGCATTGGTTGATTTGAATAGAGTTTTAAGGACTTCAGGACAAAGATCTCAAAATGTGTAAGAGGGAAGTGCCAAGACTAAAAAAAGAGAACTTCACAGTATGGAAAAGCCAGATGAAGTTGTACATATTTGGAATTGGGAATGCAACACTAGAATTGATGGATAATAGCTATATAGAACTGACACCGAGTCCCCTGACACTTGATCAACTGAAAGACATGCATGAACACAATGTTAATATGATGGACATTGTTGCTACCTATACCGATGCCAAATTTGAAGATATCAAAAGCTGCACTACTACAAAAGCCATGTGGGATAAACTTTCTCAAGTTTACAATGGAGATGAAAATGTCAAAAGAGCTAGACCAGAAAGCATAAGGGGTAGATTCAATCATATGAAGATGAAGGAAGGTGAGAATATTGTGCAATACACAAATAGACTGAAAGAGGTAGTACATTCTATTAGAGCATTTGATGGAGTCATTAGTGAAGAAACAATTGTAAGCAAAGTACTCAGAACCTTACTACCGATTTATGCAATCAGAATATTTACTATTCATGAGACAAGGTTTTCATCAAATAATGTACTTACACTTGACAATATGATTGGTAAACTTACAACCTTTGAGTTAAATAACATTGATAATAGTATTTTTCCGTCTGTGGAATTTGCTTTCATGTCTTCTCTAAAGATTAGTAAGTCTAGCAGGAATAATAAAAATGGTGATAGTGATAGTAATACTGATTATGAGCTTGATGAACTTGAAGCTCTTATGGCCAAAAGATTACCCAAAGGTAAAGGAAGGTATAGAGGTAAGCTACCTTTGGCATGCTTTAACTGTAAAGAGGTTGGCCAAATCGCTGCTAGATGTCCACATAAGAAAGATGATGAAAGAACCAAAGACCGATCTGAAGGAAGCTATGGGAGAAGATTCAATAGAGGCTATTGACACAACTAAGACAACTAAGACAACAATGACAAAGGAAAAAAGGTATGTTACATAGCCGAAGATAATGAATCTAAATCTGATTCTGATGATGATGTATAAGTTGTATTTGTTGCTATGAAAGATGACTCTGAGGAAGAAGGAAAACACAAGGAAACAACACTGATCTCTAAAGTTTAAAAAAACAATACATGGATCATAGACAGTGGCTGCACACATCACATGACTGGTGATGAAGAGAAATTTGGTCAACTTGAAGAATACAATGCAGGATCAGTTAAGATGGGTAATGACACACCCTGTATGGTAAGAGGTAAAGGATCCTTGATGATAAATGATATGATAAAATGTGATAATGCTTATTGGGTAGATAGACTGAACTATAACTTGTTAAGTGTGGCACAGCTGAATAATTTAGCTCACCGAGTTGCTTTTAAGATCAAGAAAGTGAAAACCTTTGATGATGGAGGAAGACTAGTTGGAACTGGTGCACAATCAAGAGGTAACCTATTTTATCTTGATATTGATGATTCTTCTTTCTTGATGATGAAAAATGAAGATGCTTGGTTGTGGCATAAAAGGTTATGCCATGTGAACTTTGATAACATGATTAAGATCAGTAAAAGAAAAAGAGTTAGAGGTCTACCTAACTTATCAAAACCTGATCATGTTATGTGTCATGAATGTTAGAAAGGGAAAATAACTAAATCTAGTTTCAAAAGTAAGTATTATTCAACAAAGAAGATACTTGAGTTGGTTCATACTGACCTATGTGGTCCTATGAGAACTCAGAGTTATTATGGTGATAAATACTTTATTCTTTTTGTTGATGACTATACTAGATTGATGACTGTTATGTTCTTAAAAGAAAAATCTAAAGCATTTAAGATGTTCCAGTGGTATAAAGCTGAGGTAAAAAAGAGACTAGTAAGGAACTGAAATGCCTAAGATCTGATAGAGGAGGTGAATTTATCTCTGATGAATTTACTAATTTATGTAATGAGCATGGTATTAAAAGACTAGTCTCTGCACCGAGGACACCTTAGCAAGATGGGATTGCTAAAAGAAGGAATAGGTCAATAGTTGACTGTGCTAGGACACTGATGTTGCAAAAGAATGTTGTTCAGACATATTGGAGGGAATCTGTCAGTACAATTGTTTATGTTTTGAATGGAGTGCAACTAAAGAATGACACCAACAAGACACCCTATGAGTTTTGGTTTCGACACAAACCTACTGTAAGTTATTTCAGAATTTTTGGAAGAAAATGTTTTATTCTAAAAGATGAGAGAAATGGTAAATTTGACTCAAAAGGTGATGAAGGGATATTTCTAGGATATTCCAGTAAAAGAAAAGCATATAAGTGTCTAAATAAAACTACAAATAAAATGATTGAAAGCACTGATGTCTGAGTTGATAAGTTTGATGAAAAGAATACAAAGGAAAGCACAAAGGAACCAGAAGACTACAGTAGATTCACTTACATTAAACAACCAGAGTATCTACCGAAGCCACAGCCTATGATAACTAGTCAATAGGAAAACAATAATGAACCACAGGAAAGAGAAATTGATGAGCAGGATGGCCCTATCAAGCAAGCAAATGAACCTGCATAGGATGAACAAGAAAGAAGAAATAGGATACTGTCAAGTTTTGTCAGGAGACACCATCCTGAAACACAAATTATTGGAGACAAACAAGTTTGCATGCAAACAAGGAGTAAATAAATACATTAAGGTACATGTCTAGTTTGTGATTATGAACCAAAAAATGTAAAAGTTTCATTAGAAAATGATGAATGGGTTAATGAAATGAAAGAGGAAATAGAATAGATAGAAAAAAACAATACTTGGACCTTAGTACCCTAATCGAAAGATAAGAATGTTATCGGTACTAAGTGGATATTCAAGAACAAGCAGAATGAGAATGGAGAAGTAACAAGAAATAAAGCTAGATTGGTATGCAAAGGATATCCAAAGGAGGAAGGAATTGAGTATGGTGAAACATTTGCACCTATTGCTAGATTGGATGGAGTCAAAATTCTACTTGCATATGCTACACACAAGAAATTCAAGGTTTATCAAATGGATGTCAAGTTAGTGTTTCTGAATGGAATACTTGAAGAAGTCTTCTACATAGAACAACCTAAAGGGTTTGTTGATCCAGAAAAGAAAGATATGATATGTAGATTACATAAAGCTTTATATGGTTTGAAGCAAGCACCGAGAGCCTGGTATGATAGGTTGCATACTTATTTGTTAAGTATAGGATTTGTAAGAACAAGTTAGAACAACAATCTATATATGAAAGGAGATATTGATTATACAATTCTTATTGCTGAAATATTTGTGGATGACATTATATTTGGAGGTCAAGATCAAATCTGTAAATCCTTTGCTGATGAAATGAGGAATGAATTTGAAATGTCTATGTTCGGAGAGATTAAGTTCTTTCTAGGACTACAAGTGATTCAACAGAGTTATGGGATATTCATCTCACAATCAAAATATATCAAGGAAGTATTGAAAACATTTGGCATGGAAGATGCTAAACGTATGGGAACACCAATGGCTACTGGATGTAAAATGACTAAGGAAGATGAAACTATAGAAATGAACTAGACACTGTGCTAATCTATGATTGGTAAGTTAATGTATATAGTTCACAGTGGACCATCTAAAACTACATAGTATAGAGCTGTGTCACGTTTCAGGACAACTTATCAGCACAATTGAATTTGAGTATTTCTAACTAAAATTATTTTTTGTCAAACATATGGTCAAGCTAGATTCATTCTAGCTAAGTTAGATAAGTTCTTCACCTTTTCCAATTGGAAATATCTATTAAATACATGTTTAATAACAATTATTAAAGAAATAAAATTATTTCAGAAAAGTGATGTTTCAATAACTCTTACTATTTTTAATGATATTTTTTTACAAATATAAAAATACCCTTTTTTAGAGCACAGAGTCAAGATTATCATCATATAATTTTTATAGTATTTTAATTAGATCTAATATATTATAATTTCAAAATACTGCAAGTAGGTATTTTAACATTCGAGAACAAGATGCTTCAAAAATAGTAAAGCTTATAAAAAAAAATGAAAATTTATATTTAACACTAGAGGAGAGAGTTATCTTCAAGAGTGTGTTATTTATTTTCTGAATGGTGTAGATTTGATAGGGGAAATTTGACGCGAGATGAAAACTATCGATTTCAGGTATGTTCGACTTTGAGTAGTTATAACAGAGAAAACATACATTGAAAACTAATTTTTCTTCTTTTCTGCACTAGCTATACATTTTATCTACGACATATTTTGAAATCAAACAAAAAAATGATTATTTGCATATACTTTTTTGGTGCGAACAAGACCCTCATTTTTCAGCATTTTTCAGCAAGTAAAAAATGGACTTAAAAAATTTAAAAACTATGTGAATTCTCATTCAAAAAAAATTAAAAAAATTATAGGCATAAACTTCATCCACTTTTACACATTTCATTAGTTTACATCATCTCCAAATTTTAAACATAAATGCCATTTTTATGTCGTTAAAGTTAAAAATTGTGTGTGTTGTTGACCTTTTCCTTTATAAAAGTGTGACATAGCTTTGTACTTTAGATACAGATGTTTTAAGGATTCTCGCACAAGTAGAAGAGATGCTAATTGCACGTGTTAATCCAATTTTGCAAGTTACTCATGCTCATGGTGGACAATACAAATATAGTGCTCACACAATCAGCTTCCCCCAAGATATACAAACAATTGCAAATTCATTGCCACATACAATCCAAGAGCTTGATGTATTAATAATCCGCAGACTTAATAAACATGGGAAGGATTATAATTTCTATGTTAGTACAAGTCATGTTCATAATGCACTAGCGTACAAGATCAAATATGACCTGTACTATAAGGACATTGAAATCAATGACTCTGCATTATCATTGCTCCCTGCTACCACTACTGATGTTTCTGGAATGCTTCATACAATTAGAAGAGAATGTGAAAATCTAGAATTAGGGGAAGTTGAACTTGAAACCATAGAAAGTGAACTAGAAAGTGAAATAGAATATTCAACCTCATTTATGGCAAGACTTCCAAACAACCATCGAGAGCTAGAAATTATTAAAGAATCTTTGCACCTCCCAAATGACCTTGACACCATTATTCACTGGCCACACATTGGTTCAACCCCCATTAATGAGTACACTACTGAGGGTTTATTTGACATGGCATTTCCTACTCTTTTCCCTAATGGAAATGCACTACCCATGCAATCTCAAGCCAGGATCGTGCAACTCCATGAATATTCTTTACATCTAATGTGATATCATGATAATAGATTTGGACAACACCCATGCTTTAGATACTTCCTTTGAAACATTATGATACATCATCATAGCCAATCTCTTGCTTCGGTGTTCATTAAGCAAAAAGTAGATGATCATGTGCCAACTAGTATTGAAGACCTTCGTAGCCACTTAACCACCCTACCTGACAATAAATTGGTAGATGAACTAATGCATTTTGGCTCGACCTTAAGGGGGACACACTCGTATTGGAACAAGCAATGCACCAAATTGACAAATATGATAACCCAAATAGGTTCTCCAACATTATTCTTTACATTAAGTGCAACTGACACAAAGTGGCATGATCTACATTGTGTTCTTTCACCAAGTGATATACCTTCATTGCTTTCCAACAAGCAATGCACAGATAATGTTATTAGAAACCCACACACAACAGCACTATATTTGCATCAACGATTCACAATTTTTTGTGAAGAAGTAATTGAGAAACCCTTGGGGGAAATTAACTAATTGTACCGATATGAATGGAAAAGTCAAGGTTTGGCACATATCCATGGATTTATTTGGCTAAAAAATGCACCCAACATGGATACCTTGAATTGGGGAAACCCTGACAAAGTAAAAAGAGCAACAACATTCTTTGACAAATTTGTCACTGCTTGGAACCCTTGCCCTAGCTTTGAAATAGGAAACATGATACATAGAATGCCAACACATGATCCATGCCTACTAAACACATCTGAAATATTTGCTACAAATCCTTATGATGATTATGAAGAGCTTGTTAATCATGTACAAAGACACACAAAGTGTACTCAGAGAACTTGCTTACATAAAAAAGGTACAAATATGGAATGTAGATATAAAGCTCCTTGGAAAACATGCGAAGACTCAAAATTAGTTTGCAATGACCTAGGACACAAATCCTTTGAACCGTTTAGAAATGATGATAGGTTAAACTGTTAGAAATAGGGAATATTGAGAGGGGGGGGGAGGGGGGGGTGAATCAGTATTCTAAAAACTTTATCTTTTTCCCAATTATGGATATAATAGATTATCTTTACACATGCATAACATAAGAAGCTAAACAACATGCATAACAATAAAACCAAAGAACTCATAACACATTATTTGTTCTCGAGGAAACTCTAGCCAAGGGAAAACCCTGGTGGGGATGATACCCAAAAAGATCCACTAATCAAAAGTATCCTGTTAAGGATGTTGACCTTGTTAGGAGTCTATTACAAGCATATAGTGTATCAGTCCTGATTAAGGGACTATAGGCCTTGTTAGAAGCCTCAACCCTGTTAGGAGTTGGTAGTACAAAATGTGATTACCAGATGAGCCCACTGCCCAAACAAGTAATGTACAATATACACTGATTACAAAAATAGGTTAAGGTACATAACCTTATACTACTTGCATCATTATCTCTTTGTTTCTCTTTCACTATCGCTATTACATATGCATCATATACTTCACATCATATCACTTCACTATACATCTATATGTCAAATCTATTGTATATTCCTACTTTACAATTACAATTACATTTATACCAATAACTTTATCCAAGAGTAACCATCTAGGATTTCATCCTTTTATATTATTAAGTCATTGTTTTGATAAACAAAATAATCCCTTAACTCTTTACTAATTCTGTCTTCATATTTTGTCATGTCGTCTTGACACTGTCTTCGGTAAAACTATCATAACTTCTTCCGTATATGCCATACTGACTTGCGCTATGAGATGGGTGTTCAATAGTCATCATAGAGTCTACGTTCAAGTGTGCAAGCACTAAAATTACTCCAATCAACGTCGCAAACAAAAACTGTCCAAGTTCACTGGTAAAAATATTGTCTCACACTTAGACAAATTTGCAATGTGCTTTGTCATACTTTCTCTTTGACCTATGTGATATTCATGTGGATCATAAATTTCCATATAATGACAACATCTATATAATCAGCTTAGCCAAATTGCCAACAATCTCCCCCTTTGTCATTGGTGGCAACATATGAGAAAATTGGCTAAGTGTACAACTCAAAATCTCAAAATTGTGGCCATAGTATAAAATATATATACTATCCTTATAACTCCTCAAAAAATATTATCTCTAATATAGTACTCTCCCTAGGAGTATCAATCCTTATAATATACTATCAATTTTCTACTAAATATCTCTCCCCCTTTGACAACAATGACAAAATAAAGATAGGGAGGGTTACAAAATTGTATCACAAAAAGATTATACCTCAATTCAATTATTGCAAAGCCAGTAGGCTTGCAACAAAATCTAAAAAATCTATCTTCATAGCTTATATCTCCTTCTCCCATGATTTCTTAATGGAATTTGCCACATTAAGTAGTGCGCTCAGTCCATAAGATGCTATTTCACATGCTTGGAGGTTCTTGAAGTTAAACTTCTAAAAAGATGTCTTAGCTGAAAGACATTCTTCCAACTACTCTTCAATAATGCTCAACTTCATAGAAGTATGCTCTCTCAAAAGAGTGAATCTTTTCAATTTTCTATCTCTCTCATCTTGCACAACTTTGATTTCATCATATAGTTTCCAAAATTTCTTTTCAACATCACATACTTTCACATTAGGGCTAGAAAGAAGGTTTGTTTCATTCAGAATCTCTGATTCCTTCAACTTCAGCTGTCAAAGTCTCTGATTTTGTACACTGTATGTACAAAGATTTTCTTGTCTCCAAATGCTTCCTCAAGTCCTTGATACAGATATCAAGAGTGTTGATATCATTCCTGATACTCTGACTTATGTTAAAAAGCATTCTAGCCTCATAGGCTACTTGGGCTGTCACTTTTGCAATATCAGATAGGTTTGTGAATTCATTGTCAAAAGTGCTCATTACCTCTTTACTTTCTCCATAGGGTCTGCTTCTACAATTTGTGTAGTTACAGTACTTTGTAACTTCTCAATAAGTTCCTTCAGACACCCTTTAAGACTTTTCACTTTTTTATTCTTGCCAATGATTTTATTCAAGGATGTGATCAATTCCAACTGATCATCATCATCATCTACTTCCTTTCCCAAATGCTCAATCATAGATCCAATTTGATTTTTCTTTCCGGTCTCAGGAGTAAGACTGATATCTTCTTTGGTGCGAATGGGTACTTGTTTCTCTATTATTGGTGGTTCCACAACTGTTGTCTCTATTGTCTCTTCTCCTTTTGTAGTTCCTTGTTCTTCAAAGGCCGAATTGTCAACAATGTTCTCCAAATTCTTGAATACATTATCATCAGTATCCAAGGTGATCTTTGTACCTTCTACATTCATTGTTTCATCTTCAATATTAATGGTTGGAGGAGAGGGAATGTCTTCTTGTTCTATCTCACCTGCTTGCTTTGCTACAACTGATGGTTCTCCAACATTTTTTGTCATAACCTTGATAATAGCTTGCTCTGTTTCAAAATTGATTTCTTCATACTTGCCTCCCATAATCTGAATGGTTCTCATTTTGGTTCTCAGATGGGTGCTTAAGGCTTTCATGATCTATTTGAAATGTGTTTCATCTCTTACTTCACAAAGCTTCCTTACAAGCTTTTCTCTGATAGTTTTCTCCTCCTATGATGCTCTCTTTTTCCTATTCACAAGTTTATTGTACAAATCATCAAGTATCTGTCCCTGAATTGTATCAAACTTCTTGTTAGCCAAAATCATGTGCTTTACAATTGCATTCTCTAGATTTAGTCTATTTGTATAATCATAAAGATCATAGTACTTGTTCATTCTTGTAAAGTTTCCATTCTCAATGATCTGCTCATTAAGCTTTTCAACTTTGGGTTTCCAAGCTTTCTTCTTAACAGTAGTGACATCATGTTTTATTTTTGCAATCTTTCTTGGAACTGGTTGCACTAAAGTTTTATGTCTCTTTCCTGGTCCAGTAGCACTTTCCTTAACTCTTTTGCTAGGTGTGGATCTAGTGGACATCTTTTCTTCTTGATCCTTCTCAAATACTTCCACTTTCACCTTCACTTGTGGTTCTTCCTGTTGTACTACAATTGATGATAAAGGAGGGATAGACAAAACTTCCTTTTGTCCACTCTCTTTGATTGCTACTGCTGTTTTCTTTTCTACCAAAAACTCACGCTTTGACATCTCTGTATCTTTTAGGATTTTCTTTATAGTGCTCTCAACTCTTTTCTTAGATTGTTTCTCTTCAATTAAGGTCTTTGCGGAGTTGAAGTTCTCCTCAAAGGTTCCAAACCTATTGCACTGAGTGTCCAACTTACACTTAAGTAGCCTGCTAACATATTCCTTAGTCTCTACCTCAGATATCTCATAGCCAAGAGGGTCTATGAACTTTGTTCTAGGCTCTACTGCTTCAATATAGGTAAGGTTAGTATCCACCATAAAACATATATCATCTTTATACTTCTCCACAAGAGACTTAGGGATCCTTGATCTACTAGACACAATATTCTGAAATGTCTTAATTACCAGTACTGCACTCTCATTCACTTTGTCACTAACATGTTTTCTGTACACTAGGTTAATCCTTTCCATTGTATTTTGTCCATCATTCCAGTCATTTCCAATGGTGTAAGGAAATCTCCTCAAAAGATGAAAAAATATATAGGTGATTAAGGATGAGAACCTAAACTATGTATACTTAGTTTTCTTAATCTTCTCCAAGCTCTCAAACAATTGAATTCTTAGAATTTCACACATATCAACTTGTACCTTGTCAACACACATTAGATAGGCTACATGTACCATTCCAGCTGCCATGTTATCCTCTCTTGAGTTTGCACAAAACTTAGTAGTTCGGATCTTGCATAATTATCTCACATCATCTTGTTTGATCTTACTAATCACAATCTCTCTACCATTATAGGATGAGTTTGTGTTGTCAATGAATGTTTTTCTCATGTTTTTCTCATTTAAAGGAATAGCTCCAGTTTTAGATAATTTAGTGACTTCATGAATCAAATCAGCTGTAATATCTATCACTCTATCTTCTAACCAAACTTCCCATTATAAATTCTACTCAAGATAATCTTAGTGCATTCTTCATTATCAAATTCATATTGTAATCCATACTTAACAATTTCATTATGTTCCAAATATTCAAAACCTTGTTTCAGTGTCATATCCTGATTGTAAATCTTCTGATATTCATTTGTAAAATCACTATCACTGACTATCTCTAATTTGCATCCAAGATAACTTCTGACATCCCTAAGTGTAAAACTCTGTTTGGTACTGAATGATAAAGCAAACCTAGGGTCTTCTTTCAAGGGTTATACTAGTTCCCTTTTGAATTAGGTCTATTCTTATCTCTGACATTGTGTACTAAAGAAACATCCATGATTTCTTCAAATTTCTTTACTGATTTAAAGATATGTCAAGTAAAATACCTTGATTTCATGATTTTAGGGCTTGCATAGATTCGACTCAAAATTCTTTTCCAAATCCTTGCAAAATGCTTCCAATCACCACTCTTTGATCTCCTTCACACTTGAATTCACTTTGATGATCAAATAATACTGATCATAACCTTTTATTAATTCAATCTCACTTAGATCTGACATTGCATTCAATTCTTTTGCCAAAAACCAATCTGAAGGAAGCTATGGGAGAAGATTCAATAGAGGCTACTGACACAACTGAGACAACTAAGACAACAATGACAAAGGAAAAAAGGTATGTTACATAACTGAAGATAATGAATCTAAATCTGATTCTGATGATGATGTATAAGTTGTATTTGTTGCTATGAAAGATGACTTCGAGGAGGAAGAAAAAATGAGGGAAACAACACTGATCTCTAAAGTTAACAAAAACAATACATGGATCATAGACAGTGGCTGGACACATCACATGACTGGTGATGAAGAGAAATTTGGTCAACTGAAGAATACAATGGAGGATCAGTTAAGATGGGTAATGACACACCCTGTATGGGAAGAGGTAAAGGATCCTTGATGATAAATGATATGATAAAATGTGATAATGCTTATTGGGTAGATAGACTGAACTATAACTTGTTAAGTGTGGCACAACTGAATAATTCAGCTCACCGAGTTGCTTTTAGATCAAGAAAGTGAAAACCTTTGATGATGGAGAAGACTAGTTGGAACTGGTGCACAATCAAGAGGTAACCTATTTTATCTTGATACTGATGATTCTTCTTGCTTGATGATGAAAAATGAAGATGCTTGGTTGTGGCATAAAAGGTTATGCCATGTGAACTTTGATAACATGATTAAGATCAGTAAAAGGAAAAGAGTTAGAGGTCTGCTAGCTTATCAAAACCTAATCATGTTATGTGTCATGAATGTTAGAAACGGAAAATGACTAAATCTAGTTTCAAAAGTATGTATTATTCAACAAAGAAGATACTTGAGTTGGTTCATACTGACCTATGTGGTCCTATGAGAACTCAGAGTTATTATGGTGATAAATACTTTATTCTTTTTGTTGATGACTATACTCTATTGATGACTATTATGTTCTAAAAGAAAAATCTAAAGCATTTAAGATGTTCAAGTGGTATAAAGCTAAGGTAAAAAGAGACTAGTAAGGAACTGAAAATGCCTAAGATCTAATAGAGGAGGTGAATTTATCTCTGATGAATTTACTAATTTATGTAATGAGCATGGTATTAAAAGACTGGTCTCTGCACCAAGGACACCTTAGCAAAATGGGATTGCTAAAAGAAGGAATAGGTCAATAGTTGACTGTGCTAGGACACTGATGTTGCAAAAGAATGTTGTTTAGACATATTGGAGGGAAGCTGTCAGTACAGTTGTTTATGTTTTGAACGGAGTTGCAACTAAAGAATGACACCAACAAGACACCCTATGAGTTGTGGTTTGGACACAAACCTACTGTAAGTTAGTTCAGAATTTTTGGAAGAAAATGTTTTATTCTAAAGATTAGAGAAATGGTAAATTTGACTCAAAAGGCGATGAAGGGATATTTCTAGGATATTCTAGTAAAAGAAAAGCATATAAGTGTCTGAATAAAACTACAAATAAATGATTGAAAGCACTGATGTCTGAGTTGATAAGTTTGATGAAAAGAATACAAAGGAAAGCACAAAGGAACCAGAAGACTACGGTAGATTCACTTACATTGAACAACCAGAGTATCTACCGAAGCCATCAGCCTATGATAACCAGGTCAATAGGAAAACAATACTAAACCACAAGAAAGAGAAATTGACGAGCAGGATGGCCCTATCAAGCAAGCAAATGAACCTGCATAGGATGAACAAGAAAGAAGAAATAGGATACTATCAAGTTTTGTCAGAAGACACCATCCTGAAACACAAATTATTGGAGACAAACAAGTTGGCATGCAAACTAAGAGTAAATAAATACATTAAGGTACATGTCTAGTTTGTGATTATGAACCAAAATATGTAAAAGTTTCATTAGAAAATGATGAATGGGTTAATGAAATGAAAGAGGAAATAGAATAGATAGAAAAGAACAAAACTGGACCTTAGTACCCTAATCAAAAGATAAGAATGTTATCGGTACTAAGTGGATATTCAAGAACAAGCAGAATGAGAATGGGAGAAGTAACAAGAAATAAAGCTAGATTGGTATGCAAAGGATATGCACATGAGGAAGGAATTGATTTATGGTGAAACATTTGCACCTGTTGCTCGATTGGATGGAGTCAGAATTGTACTTGCATATGCTACACACAATAAATTCAAGGTGTATCAAATGGATGTCAAGTTAGTGTTTCTGAATGGAATACTTGAAGAAGTCTTCTACATAGAACAACCTAAAGGGTTTGTTGATCCAGAAAAGAAAGATATGATATGTAGATTACATAAAGCTTTATATGGTTTGAAGGAAGCACTGAGGAGCTTGTATGAAGGTTGCATACTTATTTGTTAAGTATAGGATTTGTAAGAACAAGTGAGAACAACAATCTATATATGAAAGGAGATATTGATTATACAATTCTTATTGCTGAAATATTTGTGGATGACATTATATTTGGAGGTCAAGATCAAATCTGTAAATCCTTTGCTGATGAAATAAGGAATGAATTTGAAATGTCTATGTTCAGCGAGATTAAGTTCTTTCTAGGACTACAAGTGATTCAATAGAGTGATGGGATATTCATCTCACAATCAAAATATATCAAGGAAGTATTGAAAACATTTGGCATGGAAGATGCTAAACGTATGGGAACACTGATGGCTACTGGATGTAAACTGACTAAGGAAGATGAAACTAAGAAATGAACTAGGACACTATACTAATCTATGATTGGTAAGTTAATGTATATAGTTCACAGTGGACCATCTAAAGTGGTGTATGGAAAATCTTATGTATATAGTTCACAGTGGACCATCTGGACATAGCACATGTTGTGGTAATAGTTGCTAGATTTTCTACTAATCCTAGAGAATTACAGATGAATTCTACTAAAAGAATATTAAGATACTTGAAGAAAATAAAGGATTATGGATTATGGTATCCTAAGGAAGGCAAGTTTGAACTCAGAGTCTATATCGATGCTAATTGGGCTGGAAATGTGAATGACAGAAAAGTACCACTAGAGGAGCATTTTTCTTCAGTGAAAGACTTTCTACATGGACAAGTAAGAAGCAAGCTTGCATTTCTTAGTCTATAGCTGAAGTAGAGTATGTTGCTACTACTACAAACTATTCAAAAAATTGTATATATTAAGCAAGTTCTAGAAGGTATAAATGAGATAATCATAGAGCTGGTGATTATATAATGTGATAACACCAGTGCAATAAAAATTTCAAAGAATTCCAGTGATGCACTCTAAAACAAAGCATATATCAATTAAGTATCGCTACTTGAGGAAACAAGTATAGGAGAAGCAAGTTACAGCTAGAGTTTGTTACATCAAAAGAACAACTTGCAGATATATTTACAAAGGCTCTATCGAAGGATACATTTGAGTACTTGAGGACTAATTAGAGGTCTATCCCTTGTCTACTAGTCACTAAGGTGATCCAGGTGTTGCATCAGCCTAATCTTATTAGAAGATCATTCATGTTGATGCAACATAGTTCACACTTTGGATCATGTCTAAAGCTATGAAAAGTACTAGAATCGATTGGCATATCAGACTATAGAGATACAAAGTATGGGACCAAGCAATAGAAAGTCACTTGGCTACTGAAGAGCTGTTTGTTTATTTATTTCTTTGGCATTGGTGGTCAAAGGGAGAGATAAAGAATATGAAATAATATGCACTATGTGAGAACTATCTGAGGTAGAGACAAATTGAAGAAAGGGAGAGCATTGAAGATCAATTACTGAGAACAGAAGAAGGAATCTGAGAGCTGAGAAGATCATATTTGCAGAATGTCAAAGCTACATTTTGTAATGCTATTGAGTAATGTAGTGATTAAACATATTAAGCTAGGGAGAGCTGTACAACTTTTGTTCATAGAGTTGTAGAATACATGTTTGGTATGTGTATGGTATATTTCATATTTCTTGAGTTGCCATCAATGCCAAAGGGAGAGATTGATGAACTACAACTGATTTAGAACCTGATTGAAGAATCTATGATTTAAGATCACCGAGCTGATTGATTAGATATGTAATATGATTAAATCATTATTATGTTGTCATTGATGTCAAGTAGTTTGATAGAACTTATCTTGTAAGTTACTATACCGAAACATCTATAGAAAAGGAGTGGAAAGAGATGAATAACAAAAATATCTACATGAGGAAGATGGATATGATACATGAGGATAAGGATACATTAAGTAACTTGTTGATGGGTCATGACCTTATGATATTGACTTGATTATGTTTCATTAATCTATGATGAGGAAAAGAGCTAAAAGGACACAAAGTAGTGTTGTTGGTTGATGAAGCATTTCAGTATACACGGACAGAGTGTAGTGTATACCGAGTAAAGTGTAAACCAGGCTTGTGTTCACCGACGCATTTCTTTGTTAACTGAGAAGAATAGAAGAAATAAATGACTAGTTTAGCTCATAAGTTTGATGAGTTGAAAGTGTATGATTTCGAGGTAACAGATATGTTTGTTACACAAATCGACAGCTAAAAAATTTTAGAAAGATCTAATGGATGAGGATCAAATGTGTTATTGACACAAGTGCCTAGGTATGTTTAAGAGGCAAAATCAATGAAGATGATTAAGCAGAAAAATCTAATGGAGAAGAAGAAAATGGTTTACATGTCTATATAAGAGACTAGAGATTTCATTAGTGAGTGTGATGCTGGAAGAAAAGGAAACTACAGAATCATCACGTGACCAAGTTTTCATGCATTTGATCATACTAGTTAAGGAGAAACCCTACTATACAGAATTATTGAGTGAAAGATGTAATTACCGGATGGACAGTAAGTTTGATATATTGTTGAATCAGAAATGTAACTGTTATACAATAAGTTTGCACCCTTTGTCTCAAGCTCTCGTAGTCTTGATAACCTAGTATAACATGGGAATCATTTCCAAGTTGTGGGACCTATGCTAACTGAGATGAGACCTCTAGGTCTAGGCTAGTTCCTCTTGGATAATCACCTTAATTTTCTTCTAGATATGAAAAAGTAAAATCTTTTGAGGGAAAGGGATAGGAGTCTTGGAAAAGGAAATGACTGAAAAGCAAACTACCTACTAGGTGATGCACTGAAATTAGGGTTTGGATTTCAGTATAGGAATGAATGCAAAAAAAGGCTTAGGTCTAGTAGGTCACAACTTACTGAATAGGCTTGCATAAGTGTTTCATAGGAGGGTCTAAACTAAGACACAACCTATGACTTGGCAAGAAAACATTCACTTCTGCCACTCGGTGTAGGATTGAGACAAGATTGTTAGGGGTTGAAGTATACCCACAAAAACATCTAAATCAGATCAAACACGAGTAACACACACAGTTTATAGAAAGTAAGAGGGATCAAGAACCCTAAGTTGTCACTAAGAACATCATATACTTTGATTCAATAAGAGATATTTAGACAAGGAAGCCTAGGGATAGAAAAGATGCCACAAAATACCTCTGCAATATCTAAATCATCAATGAAAGATTTACAACTGTATAAGCGAGGGGTAGAAATGATACCATAGATGACCTTTAAGAAAAGATGAATTTCTTCTACAATTGTCCAGCTCTAAGCTCAAAAGCTCCAAAAATACAATATATACATCCTTCCTTGCACACAGGCAAGGGTCAAAAAACCTAACTAGGGCAACAAGATTTTACAATATAATAATGAATCCCTAAAGGTACACCGATTACCCATCATCAAAAATCTCTGAGAACGGGTGATCAAATCATATCTTTCTTTGTGTGTTGATCCTTCTGAACTGAAAACACCTACAAACACAACAACCTCGACTCATCTACCCACCTACAACTCCAGTAAGCCATGAAGGCTCACAATCTGATCATAATTCCTTGGATAACAGTACCGTTCAAAAGGTGGTGCCAACTCTTTCTAGCGTCTCCTGGCCTAAAAATGCGGCACAGTACCCTGCAACACCAGCCAATAGTCATCTCCATCACGCTCTCAACCATAACCATCCTAAGAATTTAATTCCTGAGCTAACCGACGTTGTGCATGGCCGAAAGAATGCAAAACCCTAGCAAAACCTTCACAGGAAATTTGAATTTAAATGTTATGGCTAGCTAGCCTGGTCATTTTAAAACGTGACCAGTCGATAAGAAACCCTTCCCGACAGATGAATGACCATGATGCACTAAGAAAACAACTTAAAATCCCCCTT